>OY796883.1:7324084-8039084 GCA_963680785.1 Diplosoma virens
AAATCAAAATACTAAAACTTCTTTCACTGCACTTAGCCTAAATGTGCGATCACTAAATAATATTCATAATTTTTTAAAACTGGAAAGCTTTTTGCATTCAATTAATGTACAGCCAAGTATTTTAGCAATAACAGAAACATGGCTTAGAGAAAATCAAACTGGTCCACATACTAGCCTCTGTAATTATACATTTGTTTCAAATTCAAGGTCTCAAAGTAGAGGAGAAGGTGTTGGTTTATACATTCGACAGCGTGGTCGAGTGGTTAAAGCACCGGGCTCTTGACCAACACGATCTTGGTTCAAAACCCACTCACGCCATTCTGTTGTGTCCTTGGGAAAGACACTTTACGGCACTTTCCCCTGCTTGGTGGTCCTGGCAAGCAGTTCTAAATTAAAGTCATATCTCTATTAAATTACAAGCGGACAGCAATATCTTGGTATCTACGGAAGCAGGTCGGGGTAATTGCCTACCCTACGTATTAGCGGCTCCGTCGCTTTCCTGCGAGTCAGGAGGATAAATATAGAGATGAAAAAAAAATATTAATTGTTTACTTAACTTTACAATCAGATCAGATTAAACCATAATGGATGAAAAAAATTTTGAATCATTATTTATTGAAATTGAATCCAATAACTCAACAATGATTTGTGGTTTAATATATAGACCACCATCTAAAAACTCTACAAGTCATGCATTATTTCTTGAGCACCTCATTAATATTCTCAAATCAATTAAAAATAAACCCTGCTTCCTATTTGGTGATTTCAATTATAATTAACTGAATTGTGAGGATCCACACATAGCTAACTATGCAGATATGCTCTTTGACAACTGCTTTATACCACTTATTAAAAAACCAACTAGGTTCAATGCAAATAGTGGATCACTGGTTGATCACATCTGGACCAATGTCAGTTTGGGAATCTGTTTGTGCAGCATATATAACTCATCCCTTTTCTGATCATCTTCCATCATTCCTGAGTTATGCAAACAGCATTGATCCTCAATCTAAACCTAAGATGCAAAGATTCTTTTCAAGTGCCAAAATAACTCTTTTTAACAATAAACTTCAAAAAGTCAATATTGACCCACTATTAAAAGAAACAGATCTGGATATATCGTAAGTTTCAAGGTACTTTTGAAAGATTATATGAATCTGTTTAACAAATACTTTTCAAAACAGGTTATCAAAGACAATAGAAAGAATCATAATTGGTTTGATGATGAGCTCAAAAAATTATTGTCCAACAAAGAAGCATTATTTAAGAAATATATGCAAGCAAAATCCCCTGAAATAAAAAGACAGTTTACAAAAGCTCGCAATTTTTATTTTAGAAAGATTCAACAAAAAAAACAAGAACACATTAAAAATAAACTGGAATCTAATAAAAACAACATAAAAGCTACCTGGAGGACTCTCAATAGCCTTCTGGGGAAGAAAAATATACCAGAGTGTAAATCTCTTTACACAAATACCAACAAAATAACTGATCCACAGCAACTAACAAACTTGTTCAATGACCATTTTTCATCTATAGCATATAAATATACTAGTACACTTCCTAAGTATGAAAATAATTATTCTGAATACCTTGGAAGCAAAATTCAAGAAACTATGTATGTTTGGCCTACTTGCCCTATGGAAGTAAAAAATATACTTATAAACAGCAAACCAAAACTACTGTAAGTGCAGGTTTTGATGAAATCCCACTTAAATTACTGAAATCTTCTCCTGATAATATTATCATGGCACTTTCGCATATATTTAACCTTTCTCTTTCTACTGGTAAAGTAATTAGTGATTTCAAAATTGCCAAGATCATACTCTTGTATAAAAAAAGTGATGTTAGTGACATAAAGAACTATAGGACTATCAGCTTACTTTCAAATATTTCCAAAATTTTTAAAAAAATAATGTACCGCAGAGTAATTAGCTTTTTAAACAGACATAATTTTGTTTTTGAAAATCAATTTGGTTTTAGAAAAAAATGTTCTACTTCCCAAGCTATTTCGCTTCTTATAAATAGCATCACCAATTCATTCAACAAAAACGAAAAACGCCTTGCTATTTTCCTGGATTTATCAAAAGCTAAAAAACCTGGACCACTATGGAGTAAGAGGACAAGTATATATCTAGTTCAAGAACTATTTATTCAACAGAAAACAACAAGTTGTGTGTTCTGGTATTTTATCGTCCACAAACAATTCATCAACCATGGGTTTTCCGCAAGGGTCTATTTTAGGCCCACTCTTGTTTCTTATATATGTGAATGATTTTAAGAATTGCTTAACTAAAAGCAAATCCATTATGTTTATTGACGATACAACTGTTTGGACTAGCCATAAAAATACGTCAACTTTATTCCAACTCATGCAATCAGAGATGGAATTAATTGATTGATGGCTAGTTTCTAATAAATTGTCAATAAATATTGAAAAAACTAAATTTATGCTTTTTAGTACTCCAAACTCAAATGTTGGAGGTAAACATTCTTTGTCAATAAGAAATAAACAAATTGATCACGTAAATTCTCTAAAATTTCTGGGTGTATTCATTCACAATAATCTTTCCTGGAGTCTACACATGAAATACTTGATTTCAAAGCTAAGAAATTGTTATGGTGTAGTGTGCAAAATAAAATCACTTGTAAACAAGGATTCACTACTCCTTCTGTATCATTCTCTAATTAACAGTCACCTCCAATATTGCATTTCAAACTGGTGTTTTGGTAATTCAACTCTAATTACAAGCTTCAGCAAATTTGTAACAAATTCTTGAGCATGGTATTCAAATTGCCCTATTGTTCCAACATAAATGGCATTATGAAACAATGCAACATTTTAAAAATAAATCAATTATATAAATTGGAAACTGCGTCCCTTATGTTCAAACTAATAAAAGGTGGAAACAAATCTCATGCTTATAGTTGTAATTTGCATACATAACACATCATTGCAAAACAACTGTTGCACAACAATTTTTTTCTTATCAAAGCCCTTTCGTTTGGAATTCTCTCCCAGTCAATTTAAAAACTAGCAACCAGACTTTCAAATGTTTTAGAAACAATCTTAAAAAATTCCTACTCAATAAAGCAATATAAATAAGGATCAATAAAAGATTTTACAAATTAAGTTATAAAACTATGACCACGTCTTAATGGCGCTTTGTCTTTTCGGCGCCATAACTTGTCAGTGCATGAAGGTATTGCTTTTATACATCTGTGAACTAGAAATAGTGTATAATTAAATATTCAATAAAATCTAAATTTAATGATTTCAGTGAGCTACTTACTGCGGGAAAGCATTTTTATTTCAGATAAAAATGAATTCAGGAAGTTCAAGCACATGTCTTTATAAGGAGCAATCATCAACATTGGTTCTCATCAATTCTCAATCAGGCCACAATCTTCAAAACAGTTTCAATCTCTATCAAGAAAGAGTGTATGCTACGCAAGAGAATTAGAATCAATTTATATAACAAATTCAAACCGTTGAATGGACAATCAACCATATTTTTAAATGATTATTCAAATCAATTTACACAGTTAGCATGTTCTATTCTTTTCTAAACTTCATACTTCTTTATTCTCTCTTTGAAATGTATATATATAAGTATATTTTGTTTTATTTCCATGTTTGTGTATTTGCAGTGCATCCAGAAAAGGTTTCCGAACCTGGTGAGGTTGCTTTTCCGGAGGTTTTCTTTACTCACCATGCTCAGTTGAGCTAAATGCATAGTTAGCAATAGGGCGGTTGTGCCTCCCAATGATTAACATAACCGTTCCTGCACTACACATTTTTTGTCATTTTTGCCTTTTGTCTTTTTAAATATTAATATTTAGTTCGAATTAGGTAACGCGGCCGTGCTTCTTATTTTTTCTCTTTCTCAACTCTCTCTATACTTTCTGCATGTTTAACGTTCGTCGTTATGTCGCGTTTCCTTTTCATGCTTCATAGTACTGTACATTGCATAAACTTAATAATGTTACTAAGCATGAATAAAATATCATCATCATCATCATCATCAAATTCCGTTTCGCAGCATCTATAGTACGATTTTGGAGGATCGTTGCTATCTGTTGATATGCTAGCTTTATAAGCGATAGCTTTCTTGCAACAATCGCCATTTAGAGGACACTCCTCCTTTCGTCGGTAGTTGCAAGGAGGATGCACATTGGTGTTTTTGATGCCAAGATGGTCTTGTTGTGCCTTGATAGAATCGCTGCCATGTTCGGCATACAACTGTAGCTGATCTTCACAGTGTTTTTGTTGCAGATTTTGTGGAGGCGATGGCGGGAGGGGAAGTGCTTTTTGAGTAAAATAAGAAAAGTTCTTCCGATATTGGTTTTAACATGTTCACTGAAAGGGGGTTGAACCATAAAATTTTTTGTTTTCTTTTTTTTGTTTTGGCCGGTATGGCAGTACTGCTTGAATGCTGGTACTTTAGTTTGTTGTGGTATCCGCTTTTCTGCATCGCCTCTTGATAAACAACAGTTGCATTGTTGAACACGGCTGGTTGCAGGAGAGTTGTGATAATCGTTCAGCCAGCATTAATAATAGTTGCTTTTTGATAGAGGGAGCGTGGTTCGATCTTGAATGAATATAGAGCGGGTGGTCGTTTGGTTTCCGGTATGGCCAATATCAGATTGCAAATTAAATATGACATCGAGAAAATTTGCTTGTACAACGTTAGCATCAATAGTAATTTTTAAACCGTTTTGCTGAAAAAACTTTATAATTTTCTTTTTGATACGTTCGGTATCAGGTCCTGGGGTATTTTCTAAAATGGCTAAGCCGTCGTACCTGTACAAGCCGACATTGCTTTTGGCAATAATTAATGCTAATCTGGAGAGAAGGAATAGACCAACAAGCTCACATAACTCTGCTCCATCAAATGAACCCATAGTGACGTCAAACAGCAATCCGTTATTCTTTATTCAGGTATTATTCTTTCCAAAGCGAACAGACTTTCTGCAGTGAAAAATAATATCAGATGTATCGGAGTCAATAGTGGAGTATTGTTTTCCAAAATTAATAGCATCGGTAAGTAATTTTTTGGATACTGATGGATAGAAATTAACAATGTCAAATACAAGAAATTTACATTTATTTTCGTTGGAAAAATTTCTAAACCATGATATTACTGCTGATGAATTGCGCCATTGTAAGAGACCGGATTTTCTTCGTATTTTTGAATTTATAACATCTAAGAGGTTCTTACTAACTTTGCCTATATTAGATATGGCAGGGTTGATAAGCCGGCATTTCGGATTATTGATGAAATTAGGTTTATGGTCTTTAAATGTGATAAACGCTTTTTTCTTAGTAAGTGTTTCTATAAGTTTCAATTTTTTGCAATTGTTTGGCTTCATTATTAATCTTCTTTGCTGTATTGGAGTCGGTTTTTTCGTACGAAGTGGTTATATTGTCTTGTAGCAATTTGTCATATGTACGGCTGTCGACTTTGTACAGGTTGGTAGTTTTATCAGCAGGCACGAATAAAGATGCTGATGTATTTATCATTTTGGCATCACTGGATAATTGCCTTTGAAAGGGGTTGTTGACCCGTTTGAATTTTACCGATCGGGTCATTTCATAAAGGTTAGATTCAAAGCCATGCAGATCGCGGCATTGAGGTGGGCAATTTTCAGATTTAAATCCAAAATTTTCCTTCACGTTATTACAGTTGTCTTGATGGTCAAAATAAAAAACTTTCCATCTTAATCTGATGATAAAGCTGTTCAGTTTTTCAAGTAAGAATTTGAGATATACTTTATTGCTGGGAATAGGGATGTTTTTCAAGGAATAGCCAAATTAACCTTTTCCATCTTGCAGAGTGCTTGCAAAGCGAATTGAAAAAACAAGGTTCAACAAGCTGTAAGCAAGGAGCTTGTAATACAAGGGACATTGCTGACAATTCACTTTTGACAGTGCTCAACGATTTAAAGATCAGAGCAAAATTATCCAATTAAGTACAAACTCGGCAAATAAAATATATTCATTAAAATTCGCAACAGTCTGTTTCACCATAAAAACTTTCAAAAGCAAGCAAAAAAGATATACCACCGAGCTATCGAAAGCCTTCTGGGAAGCCATAGACAATGGGAGAGACCTTCATGTTGAATGGAGCATTTCGGCCAGATTTAGTAGCTGTCAACCCGGTGGTGCCAGGTGCAATCTCTGCCTCGATGAAAAGCTAGCCATTCTCCTGGCAGATCCACCTAGCACACAAAAGAGCGTAACTCATCTACAAGTGTCGCCATAAATACAAATTTAAACTAAAAAACTTCTCGTAATCTTTATCAGGCATCGAAACCTGTTTTTTATCATTTACAACTTTTTTCATTTTTGATTAGTCACGATTTCTGTAAATTTATACTGGGTCACTTGTCAATGACAAAAAATCTTCTTACGTTTGCACAGTTGCGCCTATTATAATTTTATTTGTATACGATATAGCTGTTTATAGTTTTTCAAGTTGTACAAAATTTGTATAATTTCCCGTTTTTATTCTATTAGCATTTATTCCAGGTTAATTATTTTGTTTATTTTGGTTATAGTATTTATTTTTGTTTTTGTATTTAATTTCAGATAATCGCCTAATGATCCGTTTTTATGGTGAAACAGACTGTTGTGAATTTGAATAAATAAATTTTATCTGCCGTATTTGTACTTAATTGGATATGTATATATACGAGTATAACTGCAGACAGTACTGTTTCGACCTTTCGGGTCTCATCAGTTCAGCAAAATTATGCTGGGAAAGAACAAATTGCAGAAGTAAATCGATCTTCCCTGCAGAGTGCATTATGAAAAAAAAGTTATATATATAGTTATATATGCATTATGAAAAAAAAGTTATATCTTCTTAGCACAATTTTGTTAATAATTCGATCTAGGTTACATAGACAACGTCATTCTGTCATTCCGCTATTTCGCTGGCGTCCGAAATTCTTCTTATTAATTTGCCTTTTAATTTTAATAGTTAGAATTCCAAAATTTCAAAAGAGTTGCATTGGAATTCTCATAGTTCATTGATATTCTCATCGATTTCTTTGGCTTTTCATCAAATTTTACTGCAATGAATTATTTCGACATGTTATCAATTCCAAATTTACAGCGAATTTTCTACTTGTAATCGTAATTATATATACCTAATGAGATCAAACAAGATCGAAACAGGCGCTTGTCGTACATTATTATTACAATGTTGAATTTAAATTGAAATTGTGAATATTATGTTTCATTGATTAGGTGCCTTCACCAATAAGGCATTTAGATCCGTGTTAACCCGTTTCATTCCATAATCCCCAAATGGGGATCACTTTCCGAAGGTGATTTTCGACTGAAAGCTATCTTGTGTCTGATGAAAACTTGTGCTTAAAATGCAGTATTTGACTCAAAATTATGTGTACAGGCAAGAATTGTATGCTAACGATATTATTTAGTTTGTTTTTTATAAGTTGTTTATTAGCGAAATGACGTCATGCTTTCATTGCAGACATTATTAGTAGCCATAGCAACAATAGTTAGTTTTGTGAACTGAAAGTCACCCATTACCTGTCAAAGAACCTCTATTTAAGGTAAGAATACTTATTTTGTGCGAATGATATTTCATGCAGTTGCTATAGTAACAAATGTAAACAACGTCCCATTTGGGGATCATGGAATGTACCATACACAATGTATTGTATTTTTCAGATGTCAAAACAACTTTTCTCCGTTAACGATGCGCTGGAGTATATTGAGGAACTTGATGTCCAATTGCTGGAAGATGTGGATACGATCGATGTGGTTGAACTTCCTCCTGAAAAAGTTGATTCTGTCAGCGATGAAGAAGAGTTTGCTGATGAGGAGGAGCTGGGGTTTGGTGAAAGCCAAGTTGTGTCTGTTCCAGGGTTTGTTGAAGTTTCATGCAATGCTCTTGACCTAGTACCAACTGCTTCAGAAGACTCACCAACTGCTCAAGAAAACACCCTGCAGAATATTGTTGACGGAGCTGAGTCAGGTGTTGTTGATCCTACTGAACAGCAACTTTCCAAAAAGAGGAAAACGAGTGTTTCTGCAAAGCAGAGGAGCAAAAATGCCACAACTCAAGTAGCTTGGAATGTAACCAAGAATAAACCAGACTGCTCTATCACAAGCAACGTGTACGATCCGTCTCCAGCTCGAGAAAATTTGATAGCTCTTCATGGTGATAAAACTAAATTTGAGATATTCTCTCTGATGACAAAAGGAGTTTATGACATAATGGCAGAACAAAGTCTGACATACGCTCAACAAAACAACTACTTGGACTTCAATTGCAGTGTGGAAGACTATATGGCCTTCACGGGAATTTTGATGCTATCGGGCCATCGTAGGCAGCCAAGGAAAGAATTATATTGGAGCTTAGACCCCAACTTTGAGTGCCCATTAGTAAGAGAAGCTATGCCCAAAAAGAGATTCATGGCATTGAAGCAACATCTTCATTTCAATGACAACTCCAAAATTCCAGAAAATTGCACTGACAGATGCTACAAAATACGTACGTTGATTTCTTGTCTCAACAAAAATTTCATGCAGTGTGGTTACTTACACTCTGATTACTCCATAGATGAAAAAATTGTTGGATATTATGGCCGCCACCCAATAAAGCAGTTTATTCGAGGTAAACCAATTCGCTTTGGCTTCAAGGAATGGGCCTTATGTAGCAGCAGTGGCTATACCTACAAGTTTTCCGTCTATCAGGGTGCGTCTTCAACTCCCAGAGAACACCCCCTCGGCTGCCATGTAGTGCTTGATCTTCTGCGTGATGCGCCTGTTGGGATAGCTGTCTACTTTGATAACTTCTTCACATCAATCTCCCTCATGAAAGAGCTTACCAACAAACAGTTTAGAGCTACTGGCACAATCCGACTGAACCGAGTTCCAAATCGCCCGTTTGGGGAAAAGAAGGAGTTGATGAAGAAACCTCGTGGTTTTATGGCGGCCGCTACTGACGAAAACACTGGTGTTGCTATTTGTTCGTGGAAGGACAACAACATTGTGACGGTTGCATCCAATGTGCATGGAGTTGAGCCATTGAAACCTGCTCAGAGAGGAGCAAGGTCTGTGATGATGCCAGATTGCATAGCAAAGAACAATGAGGGTATGCTTGGGGTGGACTTGGCTGATTGGAAGACCCAGAAGTATCGTGTAGGGATCAAAAGCAAAAAGTGGTATTTTTCAATATGTACGCATGCTTTAGATGTTGCTCTCGTCAATGCTCACACCATTTACAACCTAATGCGTGAAAGGCATGAGCAAGTTGATTTACTCAATTTTCGAGCAGAAGTAACTTTGTCCCTCCTAAAAATGGATACTCCGTCCAAGCCGGCTGGAAGAGGGCGCAAAGTTGTGCATTTACCTCAACGGGTCCTGATGCTTGCAGGAGAGCATCATATCGAAAGAACACCGGGAGGAAAGCAAAGGAAATGCAGAGTTTGCAAAGCAAATGCGCGGAAGCAATGCCCCACCTGCAATGCCGGATTTCATGTAGATTGCTTCAATGCATTCCACAAGCAATCTTAGCTTTGTATCGACTATTCACTAACACTGTTACTTTTCGACAAGTGTATTTTCAAAATGTATTTTCATTCAAATCTCAAAACCAAAGTTTTTGAAAACAAAACACGTCTAACCGTGCCTTCAAAGTTTATTTGCTTTTACCTCATCTTCAGTGCTCTATTTTATTCTGGAAAAACTAAATGTCTTCACGTACTCTAACAAAATCTGGTGAAAATATAATACTTGGTTCTTTCCCATTTCGGGGCAGCAATTTAGCGACGCGCCGAAAATTGCGTTTTTTCATGGCTCATTGCTTCGCAACTCGCAAAAAAAACGCAATTTTCGGCGCGTCGCTAAATTGCTGCCCCGAAATGGGAAAGAACCATATTATGTATCCTTAGTGGTTGGTCTATTTAGCTCATTATGCCAGTTATTTCAGAAAACCGTATTATTTTTCAGAAGTAAAACGTTCATTTACGAATATTAGTAGAAACTCGTTATTGTCATCGCCATGGCTTCATATCTTCTACATGCTTGAATTTGCTAGCAGCACATTCCATGATCCCCATTTGGGACCTACATGGAAAACACCTTTTGGGTGACAGCATTAATTTTTCCTTTTCAATACATCTTAATTAGTGTAAGAGAGACAGAAAAAGGCGATTAAATCATAAAAAATATTACTGCGTCTTAATTCGGAATGTAACGGGTTAAACCAAATAATTTTGTATACTTGTGATACAAAGCACGAGATCCCTTTTCATTTATGTTACGTAATTTGTCACGCTACTAAATAAGCTTCGATAACGCAAAGCTTTGTCTTTCAATCTTTATTTATATATATATATATAATTAACTTACAGACCACAAAATTTTTTAATTTAACATTAATTTTATTTGCCCCAACAGACTGTTTCGCCTGCCTGGGCTCTTCAGGCGGCGGTTAAAAATCTGAAAAACAAAATAAATAAATAAATAAATAAATAAAATACAGTTTAAACGAACGCTTGAATTCCGGCGAAAAAGCGTAAAACAACAACAAGAAAAAAACAAGAGAAAAACTACGGTTGTAAGGTTAATCGATAAATGCATTTTATTGCCAAAGAAAAAGTGTTTTTTACGTAGCTTGCTCTATTGTTTGAAAATAATGAGTAAATATAAAAAGTTTGCATTAAAAATGCGTTAAAATTAAATTAAATAGTCTGCACATTGGAAATACGATAAAAAGATGCTAAAGAAATGCGTTTAAAATGACAATTATTAGGATATGAATTAAAAATTAAAACAGTAAACTTTTTACAGGGTATAATTTAAGAATATTTTTAGTTCGATAAGTATGTAGTGAAGAGATGGATTGATTTATTTACTGATCAAGTAAGTGGATAAAAGTGCGATGTAAAAATAAGGTAAACCGAGTTTGTAAATATATTTATTAACTGCCAGCGTAATTAAAACTTCGTAATTTAAATTTACTTCGATGTCGACATTTTGAGACCAACTCCGAGCGTTTATTCAGTAATTTATTTGGGTCAGCCTGGAATATTTGTAATTTTTCTGATAAGCATAAGTTGCATGTTTTTGAACCACATTGGTATGGAGTTGCGTGTTGCACAATTTTCCATCTTATTTCTGGCGATAGTCCTGATTGTTTTAATTTCTAAACGGCTTTATCTCCTCTATAGCCATTTCCTCGCTGTCCGTACACGCTTCGCTACTTCCTTCCTTTACAATGTTTTTTCTCTCCCACTATCTACCGCGCATTTGTAATTTGATCGCCAGTCAGTTTTTTGCAGCGTCAGATACGTAAATGTTTAGTTTGATTACAAAATTCTAAATTCTAAATTTTGAGCCTTACAACTAGCTTGCTTACTCAAATATTTTTAAATTTTTAAACTTTAAATTTTCAATTTTATTTTATTTTATTTTAATTAACTTATATTTACGAGAATTTTATATCCTCGTACTTATCCTCGTACTTTATCCGTAATATTATTACTTTTGGCTCTTAACTATAATAATTAGCTTTTTCGTGCGTTTTTTCTTAACTTTTCGTCTGCGTTTAGAATCACCTCATGATGAGCCGAAAAGGCGAAACAGACTGTTGAGGTTTTAATAAAATCTCTTTTGTGGCTTTTGTAATTTAATTTAATGCTCTGAGTTTTCATTGAGCTCTTTACTGACAGTCTTGCCACTTTTATTATTATAGTATAGGTACAGTGCTGGCAATTCACTTTTGACAGTGCTCAATGATTGGAAGATCAGAGCAAAATTTTGCTCTGATCTTGATATATATATATATATATATATGTATATATATAGAAATTTTTCAAAATTTTTTGGTCGGTGCTCATCAGGAAAGTGCTCAATGCACTAATTAAAGTCAATTAGACAATTGCACTAATAAAACAATTATATATATAATCTTCAATTTACAATGGCTAATTGGTGAACAGTTTAAAACAAGCAAAATTAAACATTTCATTTAGTTTGTAAAATTTTTTTTATTAAAAAGCTGAACGTTTTCAACTATCATCAGTAAGTCAACACGTCATGTGATACATCGGTAAGTCAACACGTCATGTGATAACAAGAGCAAAGGAACACTTAAATTTAGGCTCTTCGGTCAAAAGCAAAATAAAAGATCATATTATTGAATGCAATTTGTGTAATAAAAAAGATATGGATGGCTTAATACATTGTTTTAGTATTATAAAGAAATGTTCATCAGATTACGACTGTAAAATTCACGAAGCGTTAATAATTAAAAAACATCAACCTAAATTAAATAAACAACTGTATGAAAATGGCTCGTCTTTTTTACTACAACTCTTCTAATTTAGTCATGTGATTTGCATTATTATTTTTTTTTTTCTTTTTTTCTCCTTTTTTTCTGTGAATTCCGACGTTGTCTTGTGTAATTGTCTTTGCCTATAAACTGAATTAGAAATAACAGTGATAGCATAAACTTGAGAAAATTGTTGTTTTTTATATATTTTAATTGATTGTAATTGTCGTTTATGGTTAAAAAACTTTTAGATGATTTTGAACAATTTTAGATGCTTTGATAAGGACTGATGATAGTCGAAAACGTTCAGCTTTTTAATAAAAAAAATTTTACAAACTAAATGAAATGTTTAATTTTGCTTGCTATAATTTTTAAGTGGATTTTAAAAATCACCTCTCTTCCTAAAGTTTAAAACAATTAAGAGATAAGCACTGTACATCAATCATCTGACTGATTAAACAAGATGCTTTAAGAAAAAAAGAAACATTTTGTCAGTCTCTTATAATAAAAACAAAGTGAATTTTTATTTAAAAATTTCGAAATCAAAATTTTTGTTGGAACCAGCATCGGAATAAAAAAAAAATTTGCATAGCCCCATCATTAATTTTCATGTTGCTCTTTAATTTAATACCTACATAATTTTTAATCAGGATGAAATAGATTATTTATTTTGGTGTTCCGTTCCTAAAAATCGCCCAAATTATGTAGATTCACAATCTCATAAAAAATCTTTTTGATTTCGCTTTGGTCCGGCTCAAATAGCCGAAGAAATAACAGTTTTATGAGCAATTTAAATAATTTATTTTTATTTACAAGAAAATATGGCAACACTGCATAATTTCGCTTTATTGAGAACATTCTGGATTTCCGCTTGACTTGTTTTTGCATGTGACGCAATGTGATTGGCTTCATTGAGATAATTTCAGAACATTCGAGTAACCTTACTGAGTGGTATAAATACGATTCGCTGAAAAGCAGTATTATGATAAAATTCGATGTTTCGTTGTGGTAACTTAAAATTGGAAAATTGTTAACTGTGTGAAGTCATAGTTTTTTGGTCGCAAGTTTTGGGTTGTCTACGTAATTGTGAAGAATTAAGCTATTGAGCTTTAACCTGTTGCTTTGATTTATACTATTCGGGCTCCTAAGTGGATTGGAGCATATTTCTTAATAAAGAAGATATTGTGGTAGTCTGAGCTGTGATTTAGCTAGACTATATTTTTGCTGTCGCTGGTTCGAAGGTCAGATCCAGCAAGAAGATTAAGAAATTTATCGTTTAGTAGACACCTAGATTGCGTTATTGGCGAGGCCTTCTTTACAGGCGCCAAAAAGGTAGACGATTAAACAACGTACTAAGTTACCAAATAAATTCGCTACAAAATTTCAAAAACTTTCCAAAATTTAGAAAACTAAACTTTGTGGAAGTAACAAAATTTCAAAAAACTTTTTAACATCGGAACACTTGGGTAAAATACAGTAGTTAATGCATAAAAATAATCTTTTTATAATGACAGCAAAATGTCCTTGCTATTTAAGAAATTAAAAATAGTTTTTTTTGGCTTGTTATTCAGAAGCTCAACAGTCAATTTTATGGTCAATCTTAAAAATGTCTAGATAACACTACAGAGAAGCCTAAAATCTTTTATTGATTTACATCCAGTGTAACATACATCAATATATACAAGTAGAATGCTATTGCAAACTATAAGAATAAAAAAAAGATTGCAAGAAAATGTAAAATTAACAAATTTTAAAAACTTCCAATATACTAGTATATATACAGTTTTAATTAAAAATAAACTTAACATTAAAAAGACAACTAATTTTAAATCACTTACTTTGTGCATGATGAAAAAAACTGATTAAATTCAACACTTTGTTAAGTTACAAAGCAAGTTGTATAGCTTTCTTTTTACACTTGCATGTGTAAGAACAATCAATGTTGCATAGGTTATTCAATAATCATGGTCAGAAAACGTATTTGCCAATGTATGGGCTATGTATTTTTGCTCTTTATATGTTTCCATCACAAAACGTTTTTTAAATCTCCTTTCAAATGATCAAAGTCATGTAATGTGTTCTAATTGTGATTCAATAAAAATATCTAATATTCAACAGTAGATAAAGTTAGTTAGATGAAACTTATAGTTATTCTTCAATGTGACTTCATAAAATTTTCCATTTGGGTCTTGTACTTATTGAGGATGAAACATATTTCTTTCATGAATATAAGCAAACCCAAATTTATATAACTAGAAAAAATATTATCTTCAATTGGACAAATAAAAGGCTGAAAAAACAGCATCTTAAGCTATCTAAAAAAAAGTTTTACATAAAAAACTACTGCTTTTCTACCAATTCTGTTATTAACTTTATTTCTGTACATGTCCCATGCTATAGCACTCAGTTTTTCACCTACTTAACAATGGCTTCTTTTCATTGCAGTAATGGGAGAAATTTTAAAATAAAAAAATTGTTGCAGGCTCAAAAATCCAAATTAAAAAACGGTTTAATTCAGTCAGTATTTTATTTCATTACCATAACACAAGAGACCCCAGAAGTGACAATGGTAATACACCAACAATTACTAATGACTATAAAAATTGCTTGCCATTAACTAGGCTTCAATTACAAATATATTGAAATGTCACTAATATTATTTATCTATATGGATCAATTTTGACCTATGTGGTACTTCTTGGTATAATTCAGCTTTTTCCAAAAACTTTTGAAAAAAAAAATTTTGCAAATAATGTGTATACCATTTATATATATGTCAAATTAAGAAGCATCATTTAAATTTGTTTGAAAATGTTTTTTAGTAATTGAATCAAATAAATTGAAAATTGGAAATGAGTCTAAAATAATTCCCTTTAGGGTTTCTAGTGTTAACTAAGATGCAATTTTAAATATATACTTATTAAAAATCAATGAATTAAAATTATATTTTATTAAACAAAGCAGCTTGTCGCATGTTATAAACAGTTATTTAAACTGTTTATATAACTACTTATAAACAGTTGTATGGTATGATATAAACAGTTTAATCATATTTATTTTTCAATATATTTGCAAACGCAATATAAGAAGCAGATTAGTTTGTTTATTATCTTAAAAGTTGCTAAAAAAGCTTTGCCATAACAACCAACATAGAAAAGTTTTCGGAAAATTCTTCGAAACATAGAAAAAATTTTGAATTTTGATTGGTTGAAAATATGTAAATTACAATTCCGTGGGTACAAAATTGAAAATGACAAACCGGCAAGCATAGAAACGTGCGTAAAGAGTCTTTCCAAGGACAAAACAGAATGGTGCAAGTAGGTTTTGAACCAAGACCATTTCGATCGCAATCACGGCGCTTTTAACCATTCGACCACGTTGCCAAGTTAACTTTATTTATGCGTATTATACGAGTAAAAATCCCGTTAAATAACTAATTCTTTTAAAAGCAAAAAAAGTTTTTTTAAATAAGACTAATTTACTCCAAAAGAAAACAGTTTTTTTCAAAAAACATTTTGTTAAAAGCTCAAATTCTCAAAATATTCCATTTTACAGAAAAAAGCTGCTTTTCAAGTTTTTTAAAACAGGGTTAAATTAAGCGTCGGAGCATCGCATTGTTAGCAATTAATGATTAACTTTTTATTTTTATTAACTTTGGTTAATTTTTTATTAAAATAAATAAACTGTCACAGTGATGAAAATCAAATTAAATAAGTTTTATAAAGTGATATGAAGAAAACAAAAAATTTAAAATATATTTAATAAATATGAAGTTCCATTTGCGCACATTTGTCCATTTAATATTCGTTTTTTATAAGTAAAGTTTTTCAGATTTTGAAATGGATTTTTGGTTTACATTTACACCATATTATAAAGTTGTTCACCCTAAAAGTCATATTAAAACATTTCTGAAACAATAAAATTTGATTTTTAACCACACTATCTTTTAGACCAATGAAGTGTCACCAAATTTTTTGCAAGAGGCCGCATAGGTACGCTCTTCAAGAAATCTATAAAAATATTTATTTTCCATAGAATGCTTTTCGTAGAAAAAGGTTAATTCAAGCTTTTAAGTTGCCTACGATTAGTAACTTGAGCTACAGTTTTATTTGATAAATTTTGATAGTTTTGTGATAAAAATTTTAATTTACTGTAAATAGGAATTGATTTTAAAATTTACGAAAAGGAGATATGTTATGTCGAAAATAAATCTTTTATAAAATAATTAATACTAAATTAATACCAAAAAGTTTTATGCATTGTATATATTAATAATTTAGTTTAAAATGTTTTGCTGTTGACTTTTATAATTATTTTTCTTTAGCACTTATTGTTACAATACTCAGCAGCACAATTAAATTCAAAAAATTTATTTTTGAACGTTTTCGGCTTCTTAAGCCCTTTTCAAGAAAACTTAAACTTAAAACAAAATTAAAAATAACTTGTGAAATAACAATAATGGTTTGTAACTATCTCAAAGGATGGATTGTATGATGGACATTGTTGTGAATAGTTTGTTTCATTTTGTTAATTTCATTTTTAGTGTAAGTTTTCTTGAAAAGGACTTAAGAAGCCGAAAACGTTCAAAAGTAAAAATTTATGAATTTAGTTATACTACTGAGTATAACAATAGTGTTCCGTTCTTAAAAATTGCCCTATTATGTATATTTACAATCTCCTGAAAAATTTCTTTAATTTCACTTTGGTTCGGCTTAAATAGCCGAAGAAATAACGTTTCTATAAGCATTTTAAATATTTTACATTTATTTACAAGAAAATGGCAACACTGCTTAATTTCGTAATTCTTAAAGAAAATTCCAGATTATTCGTTTGATATGTTAGCCATTGTAACATGTATTGCGTAATAATAGTTATTTGTGATTGGCTTGATTTTAGTAAATTTCAGAACTTTCAAACAACTTATGACCGACTGATATAAATAAGGCTCGCTCGGAAGCGTAATTATTATCCATTTTGTAATTCGATATTGGAAATTTGTTAGCTGTGTGAATTTATAGTTTTTGAGCGCAAGTCTCTGGTTGCCTACGTTATTGTTGAAGAATTAAGCTAGTGAGCTTAACCTGCTGTTGATTTATACTATTGTGGGCCCCTAAGTGGATTGGAGCATATTTTTTAATAAAGAAGTTATTGTGTAGTCTGAGCTGTGGTTTAGCTAGACTATATTTTTGCTGTTACTGGTTCCTAGGGCAGGTCCAGTAAGAAGATTTAAGAAATTTATCTTGTGGTAGGCAGCCAAGATTGTGTTATTGGTGATAGCCTTCTTGCAGGCATCGAAAGGTTAGAAGATTAAACAACGTACCGAATTGCTAAATCGATTTCTACAAAATTTTCAAAAACTAAATTTGTGGAAGTAACAAAAAGTATGGCTGAAGAAATTTTATTCCTTGCCGAAATCAATTTTTTTCTATTTTTAAACACCGAATTAACAGAATTTTAGCTTAATATCTAAGTGAATTCCACAACGAAGGGCACTCGCTATAGTTTCAATATAATTGAAACAGAGAACACAAGTAAATGAATAAGCTAGAATTTACGATGTTTTAAGCAAAGTAATGACAAGAAGTTGACTATAATTTAAGAGAACAAAAACACTGAACAAAATTTTTCTACACATAACATAAATACGACACAAAAAAAATAAAATGATTAGAAAATCTTAATATAGGAAAGATTTGGTTCGTTTCGCTGCTTTACTCTTTATTTTTGCTGCTTAAATCTAATGTCATGTATTTGAAGAAATCAAAATACGAAATAGTTTCTTTTAAATAAACGTGATGTTCATACGTTAAACCAGGCAGTAACCATCCGATCGGTCGACAATCAAGCGGCCTGCAGAAAAAGATTTCCCAATTTCCAATAAGCCATCCAGCTCTGATGGTGATGTAAATACCCTTTATTAAGATAGTGGCTGTTTTTTCAACTTTCTCGTCAATTAAATGAGTTATGTTAATTTTAAAACCCAAAAATTTGTTAAACTGTGAACAAAAGTTGAATAAATTTCCAACTTTCTTTAGGGATAGAAATAATGTTGCCAATCGTAAAAATGTTTTTCATTGATTAAAAAAACAATAAAAGCCTCATTAAAAATGACAAGCGTAAAATTCTTGAAGCAAACAGATCGATCGCTGGTCAGCAATCTGGTCAGCAATCTATTAAACCCTTCAAAGTGCAGTTTTATTTATATCAATTTTTTTTTACTATAGGCTGTCAAACTATAATGCAAAAACAATTAATAAATTTTGGGAAGAAGGATAAAAGGGAACGTTTAATCTTGCGAAAAGAAGACTAGTAATACATTCTATCACGAAAACTTAAGAAAGCTACTACAAAAATAAATTATTTTTTTATCATTTTCCTACCATAAAATCTCGTTCATTTGGTAGAAAATATATGATACGCTAAAGACGTCTTTTTTGAAAAGTTTTAGTTTTATATTTCAATTATTCACATTTATTAGAATAGTTTTTCTTTATTTACTTTATCTAATAAAATTTTTACAGATCGTGAAATATTTAATTATTCAAAGCCGACTATTTCTGCGCTGTCTGCGAGTCAAAAGATGAAAAAAAGTTTACAAAATAATGTTGAATACAAGCAGTTTGGTGTTTAATAGTAAACTTTTTAGCTTTTTTTGTATTGCGTCCAAACGTAAGATTGTTTTACTTTTGTTTTACAAATAATTGCTTCAACTCGAAAAATTACAATTTTTTTAAAATTTAAAACAATTTTTGTTACTTTAATTGTATTTAACTTGATTGAATAAATTGTTTTAAAGAAATAATTGTTACGTCACAAGTAAGCAACCTTGGAAATAAAACTCCCTTTGTTTAATTTTACAACAATTGTGACGTTTCCAAATTAATCCTCGTAACGTTTACAAAAAACACAAAACAAGAAACTTACCAGACTCTCCATAGCAAACAAATTTCTTTTGCTCAAGTAGTGCTCCACACGTCATATTTCCTGGTTTGTTACAATCACAAGGGATGGGTCCGTACTTTGATGATGAACATTGTTGTGAACAGTTTGCTTCATCGTGAGGACTGAGCCAGGGACAGTTTATATATCCATCGCATTTCGAAAAATCAAAACATGTTCTACAAAACAATATCGACGTTATAAAGCCAATAACCGACGTCATAATCCGATACAAAATATAGAATTGCTAGTCAGCAGTAAAGTTTAAATCAGTGTTCTGTGGGTTGAACCGAACAAGTCTATTGCGATTTTTGATTTGATTCGATTTGATTTGATTTATCTGGTTTTTATTCCGTTCTGCAATCAACATTTCAATTTCAGTTTTGTTGAGACCCGACGATAAAAAACAAGCAAAATAAATAAGAAAAATAGTAAATCAGTAAATTTTGGGATAAAGGGGTTGCTAAGTGACCGCCAAATTTAACAAAAATATTAAAATTCTAACAAAGTTTGATGGCAGGCAACAGGCATACAAGTATTTTTTTTAACATAGGAACAAAATCAATTGAATTGCAATTGGTTTTCTTTTATATTTCATATTTACGGATTCATCAGCAAAACGCTTCGTCAGCTTTAACTCATAAGGACAATAGTGTTTAAAAATGCCGTGAACCAAGTTAGTTGGAAAATTTCTAGCAGATTGAACGTCTTTTAAAAAAATAACAAGAATATAGTAAATTTCTGGAACTGTGGTCATTAAAGTACGCCCTAAGGTTCGGATCCAAAATCTGTCAGACTCGTCAAAATCTGACGCAAAGAAACTAAAATATAAAAAAGTCTAAACCAGTGGTCACCAAGCTATATGGTTGAAAATGATTCAGAACTGAAACACTTTTTTAAAAAATAAATTCATTTTGACTTAGTTTCTAGGAACGTTTTATTAAAAATTAGTTATTGATTTTTTTATTTTCTATCTATATTTATCCTCCTGACTCGCAGGAAAGCGATGGCGACACCAATACTTAGGGTAAGCAATTACCCCGACTTGCTTCCGGAAATGCCAAGATATTGCTGTCCGCTTGAAATTAATAGAGGTATAACTGTAATTTAGAACTGTTTGCCAAGACTACCAAGCAGGGGAAAGTGTCTAAAGTCTCTTTCCTAGGGACACAACAGAATGAAACGAGTAGGATTTGAACCAAGACCATGTTGATCATAATCGCGGCGTTTTAACCACTCGACCACGCTGCCGATTTGAAGCAAAAACCAAATTTTGTGTATTTAATTGAGTTGTTAACACTATATTTATTAGATTTAAATAAAAACTTTTTTTAGATAATTTGTTAGCTTACTAATAAGGCTCTCTGTTTCTATTTTGACAGCAAAAAAATTTTGTTTAATTTTATTTTTGTTAATTTTCAACTTTATTTTGATTTAACAATTTTGGCTTATCATGGAAGTCTTATAGACAGGTTACGGTTAAACTGTTGCAAAAAAGCAATTTATATTGATTAAGAGAAACTATAATTTTATTCCAGCCGTAAGCTAAAAATCTCACTTTGGTTTGTAAAATTGACGCTGGAGGGCTACAGCTAATTGATTAGATAAATTGAAGAATCCATGATATAAATTTTAAAAAGAAAATATTCGAAGTATTTATAGAAAAATCATTGAGAATCAAAAAACACTGCTATAACTTAATCAACACAATTAATGTGAAAAAACATTTAAAAGGAGTCCAGGCCGAAGCGGATGCAACATGTGAAAAATCTATTCTCAACAGTATAATGTATCTTCAAAGAGATCACAATGTAACTGATGAAGTGTAGTCTCAATGAGTGAAATAGGAACGTAAAAAAGCAACTAAAACAAATTAACAAGGAGGACGATAATTAAGCGACAGGCCTGTTTCGGTCTTATGGACTTCATCAGGCATAACTTATCGTAGCCTCTAAGGCGAATAAGCAGAGCAAAAAGTTAAGGTGAGAATTCCATGAAATAACTCTTTTGGAAATGGAAATTCTAATTAATAATTTACAATTACGAGTTTAGATATTAACAGTCAACATCGAAAAATCACCAATCAAAAAGAGAATTGAAAATTTGAATTTCGGACGGCAGCGAAACATTTGGAATAAATTTTATCGAAATTGACGGTCAAGCAGCATTAAAAAGGTTTATGAAATTTAAATTTTGGGCTTCGTCGAATTGAATGGAATAAGTTATATTGGAAAAATTTACAATAGCCAACATTAAAAAGTACATCGAAAAAAACTAATCGGAGAATAGATGATATAAAATGAGTTTCGGACTAGAAAAGTCAAATTTAATTAATTTAAAATTCATAGAATTCATCACTTTAAAAAATCGTACATCATGAATTTACGATTTCTTCTTTTGGATTACTCTCTAAACACAATATTAATTGTAAAATAGAGAGACCGAAAAAGCAATGTATGAAAATGCAAAATTACGTAACTAAAGAACTCAAAACATTAAGGGTAATGATAAAAGATCCAAGGCAAACCGGATGCAATAGAGCGTAAAAAAATTTATTGTTTTCACATTAATTGTGTTAATTAAGTTATAGCAGTGTTTTTTGATTCTCTGTAATTTGAAAATTATTTTACGCTCTATTGCATCCGGTTTGCCTTGGATCCTTTATCATCACCCTTAATACTTTACGTTTTTTAGTTACGTATCAGCAAATACAAACGTTGTTGCGACGTTTTAAAGACGTCCTTAGGACTTAAAAGGTTCTTAGGACGTTGTTAGGACATTGAAATAACGTTTGTGTTTGCTGGGGTAATTTTGTATTTTCATACATTGCTTTTTCGGTCTCTCTGTTTCACAATTAATATTGTGTTTAGAGAGTAATCCAAAAGAAGAAATCGTAAATTCATGATGTACGATTTTTTAAAGTGATGAATTCTATGAATTTTAAATTAATTAAATTTGACTTTTCTAGTCCGAAACTCATTTTATATCATCTATTCTCCGATTAGTTTTTTTCGATGTACTTTTTAATGTTGGCTATTGTAAATTTTTCCAATATAACTTATTCCATTCAATTCGACGAAGCCCAAAATTTAAATTTCATAAACCTTTTTAATGCTGCTTGACCGTCAATTTCGATAAAATTTATTCCAAATGTTTCGCTGCCGTCCGAAATTCAAATTTTCAATTCTCTTTTTGATTGGTGATTTTTCGATGTTGACTGTTAATATCTAAACTCGTAATTGTAAATTATTAATTAGAATTTCCATTTCCAAAAGAGTTATTTCATGGAATTCTCACCTTAACTTTTTGCTCTGCTTATTCGCCTTAGAGGCTACGATAAGTTATGCCTGATGAAGTCCATAAGACCGAAACAGGCCTGTCGCTTAATTATCGTCCTCCTTGTTAATTTGTTTTAGTTGCTTTTTTACGTTCCTATTTCACTCATTGAGACTACACTTCATCGGTTACATTGTGATCTCTTTGAAAATGCATTGTACTATTTATAACTGCTGGAGAATTTTAAAAAATAAATAAGGAATAAATTTTTTTGGAAGTAAAATTTAATGCGATTTAAAAGACTCATTTAAAAGACTCATTGATAACCGAAATTAACTTAAGAGCGTAAGTTTTATGATGTGACCAAGCTCCAAAAAATTTTCACTTTGCTGACTTCAGCCGGCACTACTTATTCTAATAAGAGTAATCATTTATCAATGAAATCTGACACTGAGTTTCATTGCTATTTATTATTTTCGCTATTTGAAAAGTTCGATAACTTCTGTTGTAGAAAAAAATTACAATAACCCAAATTAAGCACGGAATTTAAAAAAAAAACTGTTAAAAAATGTGAAACTGGAAGGCATAATTTTATTCAACATAAAAGTTTAAAAACTTAGTTACACGGAATAATTTTTCTTCGTACTTTTATGCTGTCAGCATCAAGTTTAACATACAATTTAGGGAGAGAGTGTACTTTTTTCAACTATATTAAACCTTTTCAATAAAAACAATTCTAAATTCAGTTAGAAAAACATTTTTCAAATTAAAACAATTGAGACCAAGACCGAGACCGAGATTGAGCTTGCTAAACGTTAATGCAAAGTTGCATTTTTTATATAACAAATGTTTACTTTATTTCTTAAATATGTCAAAATAGATTCTTGCTCTATATTCTTACATTATTACACAAGCCGTGAAAATTCGTTAAAGTAGAAGAAAAAAAGTTGCTTAAAAAGACAAACACAAAACATTGTTAGCAAATTAAAAAAAGCAAAATGTTCATTACTGTGAATTTTATCATTTGAAAATAAAAAATCTATGAAAGAACGATCGTGATTGTACTTTACATTTCATCCATATAATTTTTATATTATCTGCTCTCGTGATTGCAGTTAGGCCTAATCGATTTGTTGGGGTTTTTTGCTTACATTTTAAGCAAAAAAAAAAAAACTCCTGAAGTGTACATATTATCTAATATATACCGTTTTTTATTTTAGAAAGCCAGGTAGAACTGTTGCTGGACTGACTTTGCTATCCGGTATTTCAGCAACATTATTTATTTTTAACTTCTCGGCAGCGTGGCCAGGTTGTTAAAAGCGCCGTTTTGACGGTAAATGCAATCGAACTGTGGTTGTTCAAAACTTGCTTGCGTCATTTTATTGTGTCCTTGAAAAACAGTTTTAAAAGTACTTTATTCTTCTTGACGGTCTTGGCCAGCAGTTCTAAATTTTAATTATAACTTTAAATATACTGTAGAACCAAATAACAAATTTTAACGGGATAGCAATACTTGGGCATTGCCAAATTCAGGACGGGGTAATCACTAGATGGTAGCCCAAAGTGTGGTGCCTCCCAAATTTTTTAGCAAGTCAGAAGGATAAATTGAAAAAAATAATAATGACAATTATGCCATAGTTCTTTGTTTAAATGCCAATTTCCCAACTCATAAACAAATAATTGTTCTGTTTCAATACAAGTCCTGTTTTAAATAATATCTCGATTTATAAATTTTTGGGCAATTTTATTCTAAGCATTGCATTATTTCTGTTATAACCTAAATCTGAATTTATTTTTAAAAGTTTTTAAACTAAATATTAAAACTTTAAGTCATTTTTTTATGAAAGCTATTTTTTTGGAATATAAAATATATTGCTTTATTAGGAATTAAAATTTTAAAACCTATGTCAGCTTGGTATTGCTACATCTGAATTAAAACTATACAATCAATTTCGCTGCTTTACATCTATTTTTTTTTGATTATTTTTTTCGTTGATCCGTAGGGCTTTTTTTCAAACAGAAAAAACAAGCTGTAAAAAATTGTAGGTAATCGGATGTCTTTATTTTTTCACTATCGGATTAACCCTGCATTTTTCGACTCTTTGTGAAATTTTGCGTTTTATGACCCTTTGCGGTGTTTATATAACCCATTACCTTATTTCTTTTTTTGTGTGTAGATAGATAGTTAAAAAATATTGTATGAAGCAGCGCTCGCCAAATGGTGGTCCATGAAAAACTGGTTAATGATTTCTTAAAGATTTAAAATAAAAATTCAAACTAATAAAGCTTATTATAAGTTATACTTTTTTTAATTTTTGCAACTTTTATTATCAAAATTCCTTCAGAGTAATTAATTTTCAAACTAATTTTGCAGCTGTACTAATGTATCCATGATCTCCTAAAAATATGGTCTGGTTTGTCACATTTTACAGACTGCTACTCTGTACATACATATATTTTACCTGTATTTCGTATTAATAAGATAAAGGTTTTTTGATTATTATTGTAAAAATATGTTTATTTTAACTTTTTTTGCAAATTCATGCTAGTGTTCCACCAAATAAAGAATTATACGTATATTTAGTGATTGGTGAAATTTTAAAGTTTGGCGACCGGTAGGATAAAGTATGGGTGTGGACCTTCTGAAACGACTTCACCTTCACGAGGGTTGCTAACCCTAGATAAGAAATGCTGGATTAATTTGGTGTAAGTGCGTGAGGAGGAAAAGATGTCTGAGAACAAACTTTCAAAGTATTATTAACGTATTTTTATTAGATCTGTTCGCAGGTCAGTCGAAACAGTGTCCACGCCGCAAAAAAGAAACTGACTAGTACCAAAGGATCAAAACTCTCGATCACAAAATCTTTAACTAGACAAAAGTTAATCTTGTAGAAGAGGGAAGAAACGTGTTTAACTTTTTAAATATATAACCCATGAAAAATACTGTGTACTATGCCTACAAAAGTAAGAAACATTTTATTAAGCCTTATCAGATATTTTAAATTAAAAAAAAATTTTTGAAAAGTTTTTATCGGTTTTAAAATTTCTCATCTCAAAAAACGTTGAATAATTTGATGAATAAATAGTAGTTCGAGCGGAAGTCAACAGTTATTCAATTAAAAACCTTTTGTGTTTTTATCATTTAAACGTCTTTTTTTTCGGCCATATACATCTAAAATAGTTCTTTTGACCTTCAAGACTACTTTTGGGTCTTAATATTTTTTTGGAGTTTGTTGTTTTTTACGCCGATATTATGCAATATTCTTATCATATAGCTCAAAAGTGTTCGTTTAAATAATAAAAATTAATATTGCTTTTTTTTTTTCTCTCAATAGTAATGCACTCTTTGAGCATCGGGGGCACATTCCAGTGTTTACTGGTACCGATTCCAAGCCCGGAAAAATGGGGAGGGTTGCGGAAGGAAGGGCATCCGGCGTAAAACTTTTTTTCCAAAAACATGAAAATGCGTTATGATGATAAATGCATACCAGATCGGTCGCGGCCTGGGTTACCAACGGCCGCCTCAGGCTGTAAGGTGGTCCCAAACTATTCTACAATGGAGCTAATGGAAGAAGAACTGGAATAGGGACAGTAGTGTAGAAGGAGCTGGTTGAAAGTGTCTTGGAGGTAAAGAGGGTGACAGACAGACTAATTGCCATAAAACTGGAGGTAAAAGGGCTGATACTAAATATAGTAAGCGCGTATGTTCCGCAGATTGGCAACAGCATGGAGAAGAAAAATAATTTTTGGTATGATTTTTGGGAAGACCGTATAAATGGGTTGATAGAAAGTATATCAAAACAGGAGATGAAAGTGCTAGGTGTGGATCTAAATGGACATTTGGGTGAAGAAAACATAGGGAACGAGGAGTTAATGGGGAGGTACGGTGCTGGAACAAGAAATAAGGAATGATCAATAATTGTGGATTTTGGAAAACGGATGGATTTGACTATTGTCAACACTTATTTCAAGAAAGACAACACAGGGTGACCTACAAAAGTGACGGAAGAAATACCCAAGTAAATTATGTGATGTGCAGAAGAATGAACCTGAAGGAAATGTGCAATTGTAAGGTAATGATAAATGAGTGCGTCGCAAAGCAGCACCGTATTGTGGTATGCAAAATGACTATTCTGGTGAAAAAGAAAAAGGCGGAGAAAATAAAGCCAAAGATAAGGTGGTGGAAACTGAAGGAGACAAGCTGTCAAGAAGCGTTTAAACAGGCGTTTTGACCAGGATTCTGGGATGCAAGGATTGGTTACCTGACGACTGGAATAAAACAGCGGAAATGCTAAAAAAACAGCTAAGACTGTGCTGGGACTGACATTTGGGAAACAAAAAAGAGATAGGGAGACATGGTGGTAGAATGAGGAGGTGCAGAAAAGTATAAAACAAAAGAGAGAAGCGAAGAAAGCATGGGATAAAATAAGAAATAAAAAAGTAAAAAGATCTACAAAGAAAAGAAATATAAGGCAAAGCAGGCAGTGCAATGGCAAAGGGACGTGCATATACTAGATTAGAAAAAAAAGAAAGTGAAAAGGAGTTGCACAGATTGGCTAGGCAGAGAAAGATGTACAGATGACAGAGCAGGAAAAGATGTACAGCACGTGAGGTTTAAAGAATGAAAACAGTAATGTTATGGTAAATTCAGATGCAATGTTAAAGAAATGGAAAGAGTTCTTTTAGAAACTGATGAACGAGGAATATAACAGAGACTCTAGGACAGAGGAAGCAGAAGGGGTTAACGAAGAGGTAAATTGCGTCAGTATAGAACAAGTGAAGAATGCACTGAGAAGAATGAAAATAAGGTAAAACGGTTGGGCCAGATGAGTTGCCAGTAAAACTTTGGAAGTGCATAGGAAAGATGAACATACAATTTCTGACCAGACTGTTCAACTGACTATTAATTGGTGAACGAATGCCAGAAGAATGGAGAAGGAGTGTGCTTATCCCAATATATAAAAACAAAGGAAACGCACAGTACTGTGGAAACTACAGAGAAATAAAGCTGATAAGCCACACAATAAAAGAGTAGGAAAGAATTATTGAAGCCAGGCTAAGGAATATAGTAGAGATCAATAAACAACAATGTGGATTTATGCCAGGAAAGGAAATTACTGATGCCATGTTTGCTTTGAAAACGTTGATGGAAAAGTACAGGGAAGATCAAAGAGAGCTTCATTGTTTATTCGTGGACCTAGAGAAAGCTTACGACAGGGTTTAGCGGAAAGAGCTGTGGTACTAAATGAGAAAATCAGGAATGGAGGAAAAGTATGTGCAACTTGTACAAGATATCTACGAGGAAAGTGCAACAGTGGTGTAGTGTGCAATAGGAACTACAGAAAGGTTCAAGGTTAAGATCGGGCTGCACCAGGGATCACCGTTAAGTCCATTCCTGTTTGCTGTGATAATGGATAGGCTAACCGATGAAGCAAGGAGAGAACCACCGTAGACGATACTGTTTGCTGATGTTATTGTGATTTGCAAAGAGACCAGGAAAGAGGTAAAGCCGAGACTAAAATGCTGGAGATAAGCGTTGGAAAGAAGAGGGATGAAAGTAAATAGGTCAAAGACTAAGTATCTGTGCGTAAATGGAGGAAATGACAAACAAATAGTAAAGATGGAGGACACAAAAGTGACAAGAGTAAAGGAATTTAAGTATTTGGGATTAACGATGCAAGAAAGTGGTAGTTGTGAGAGGGAGGTAAAGAGGAGAGTGCAGGCAGAATGGAACAAATGGAAAAAGGTATCGGGAGTAATCCGTGACATGAGGTTACCAGCTAGAGTAAAAGGAAAAGTGTACAGTTCAATGAGAGACCAGCAATGGTGTATGGACTGGAGACAGTGGCAGTCACAAAGAAACAAATAGAAGAGATGAAAGTTGCACAGATGAAAATGTTGTGGTTTGCAATGGGAGTGACGAGAAAAGATAAGATTAGAAACGAGTACATCAGGGGTACAGTTAAGGTAGAACGGTTAGGAATAAAGATGAGGGAGGACAGGATGAGGTGGTATGGACATGTCATGAGGAGAGATTAGGATTATGTAGGAAGAAAAATGATTGAAATGGAGTTACCTGGAAAGAGAAAAAGAGGGATGCCGAAGAGAAGATTTCTGGCTGTAGTAAAGGAGGGCATGGGGAAAGTTCGTTCGAGGGAGAAGGAGGTTGAAGACAGAACAGAAACATCATACTCGTATACTGTGGCAACCTCTGATCAAAGGGAAAGACCGAATGTAGAAGTAGAAGAAGAAAAAGTAATGCGCTATTAAGTACTGTACAATCGATTTTTTATCTTTATCAATCTTTAATTCATACTTTTTCTTAACTGAGCCGTTTGTTTTAAAATACAGGAATTATACGAATCAATAAATCAATCAATCAATCTTTGTTTATTCATTGTAAATTGCCATTTAAATACAAAACAAAAAAATTAAAATAATACAAATATTGAGCAATACTGCAACAGGGTTGCAGCAAAAGACCACCAAAGGTCACCTTGTCAGCCACAAAATTACCAACCCACTGGTTGTTTTTATTTTTTGCTTTCCTAATCATTATATGTGCGTGCATTTGTTGCCAACGTTTTTCGCTTTACACTTTAATCATCTGTTAATTTCTTTCCTGAGCACAGTTCGTTTCTGTAGCGTGTTCATTTAGTGCTGGCTCATTTGCGTTTCTTCCACTTCTCAATTTGCGAGGCGACCAGAAGCAATAATTGTGGGTGGCTGGTTGAAGTCTGAGAGATTAAAGTTATGGACTAATCCTGATTGGATATACCCGTTTGTGTGTTTCCCGTTTCCTTGTGAGTTAGTACCAACGTGAACTGCTTGGTAAAGCACTGTAAGTTTTTTCTTTATGTTTGATTTTTAGTTCGTTTTATTTATTTACATATTACCGCTTCTTATCGCTTTGCTTCATTATTAATTTTTATTTATATTCAATATTTTTGGTTACATTTGATTTTTTCTTTTATCGAAGCCAGAAGCGCTTTAATCGATAACTCACTTTTCGATAATCGGCCAACTTCAGCGCCGTTTACCGTTACAGGGACCAAAAACACACAAATGTCGTTGTGCATGAAATAACGTAAATGTATAATCGCTCTGACAATTGCACTTGACTAAAGAGCACCGAAGACCTACATTTATATTTGTCTATATTGTAGACATGTTAAATAGAAGAACTAGTATCTTTTATAGTCTTTATCTGTAACTTGTTTCCAAGTTGAAACTTTAGACTCATGATGTTTTTTGAAATACGTGATAATGAAGATTTATTTAGTTTTATCCCATGGGGCTAAGACAAACACACAAACGTGTATAGATTAAAGTTGTTCCTACCATCGCACAAACACTTTAGTGAGCGGATTATTGGTGAAATGATTAATATGTTTTGCTTGTAAAAATTCAGTTTTTTTTAAAAAATACGACTGATTATTTGAAAAAGTAACTTTAAAATAAGCTAATTAACAATTGTTCAGACAGTGTAAAAAAATTCGGTGCTACTGTAACGTGCGATCTTATGTAATTGAATAATCTGTAATCATTATGCTTTTAACCCTAAACGTAACCCCATCCTGAGATTGTTTCATTGGGTGAGAAACACGTTAGAGTAGCACAAAAAATTCATATATATTTTATGCTTTTGAAGCCGTAAAAAAGCGTGGTTTTTGAATACACAATTACTCTCATCAAATTGAAGATGCTTGCCAAGATAGTACAAAACTTTTATAATAGTATATACAAAATGTATGTGTTTTTGAAGTTCTGTTTATTGTATAGAGAAATCAGTTTTATTTCCGTTGTTGAAGACAAGAAAAAAATTCAAAAAATGAAACTTTTTGGAATTATTTTAAAACTTAGAAAAACTGAACCCAGTTGTATTGACATACTAGCATTGCATAAGTTTGGTTGTACGCCATGAATAAGGAGAATAAACACGTTTTCTCATACCTACTTACAGTGAGCGCGGGACCAGTTTTAATACCAGCCAGGTAAATTCAAACAAACGATTCAGAAAACCGTTACAAGTTTCTTTACTTTTAAATTAATGGCCAAATTTTTTTCTTTAAAAGTAAACTGAAAGCTAAATGCAAATTTGGTACTGGTTTAATATGCGGTCTAACATCTCTAACCCTAACCCAAAACCTAACTCTAACTTTAACCAGATCTGTTGAATGTTAGATTGTATTGTTTTTTGTTTTATTTTCACGTATATGTGAATTCGAAGTGTTTGAGTACTACAATAAAAAAGCATTGTTATAAAATGTGAACTATTTATAGCCAGGAAGAAGATCATCTCTAAGCTTTTCATGCGACACACTCGACAGGAGATAAATGTCTGAATAAAGGAAAAAATTCAATTGATTGGCAAATAAAAATGAACGAAGATCTGGTGAGAGCTGGAAAAAGAACAATTGTATTGCCAATGGCTAATACGCAATTGTATTATTGCTTCATTTCAAGCTCTGTTGATTATTGGTTTTCCTGACGCTGACGTTGAAAATCTTCACTAGTAGACTACTCTCTGAGCTGAGTGCAAAGTTACTGAACAAAGTAACAACATCGACAAAAGCTTTTCTAAACTTAATGCCTGATAGTAATCTACATGTTGTCAGCATTGTTGTGATGTCACCGTTTACGTTGAACATTACTTCATTGCATTTGATTATTGATAAAAACTGACTCTTAGTAGAAATTAACCAAAAAAAGTAAATAAGCTAAAAATTTTGTGTAAACAAAACTTTTGAAGATGCAATTGTACGCGTGCAGCCTGTTAACGGTGTAAAACTAAGCGGCCTGATAAAGATTAAATTGAAGTATTTTCCAATTTTAAAGTTTTGAAAAAATTTTTTTATAGGATTAATGCCTGTGCTTTTTGTATAAGTTTTGATTTCTATACTGTTTCAACTGATTTGACAATTACTTTTTATATTTTTTAAAACTAAGTTCTCTATAAAGCTTAAGTTGCAACTCGAAAAAGTAATATAAAAAGTCTCCGAAAAAGCACAAGTTGGAAGTAAAAATAAAAAATACAAGATAGAAATAATTGCAATAATTTTATTTTTTAACAAATGTTTGAGCTTCAAATACAAAATCAAATTCATTTGAAAATAGTTTTTTCACCTGATTTTAGCGATCTAATATGTTTGTTGTTAAATAATTTTTTGCAAAACACAATTTTTACCTGTTTTCATCTCTTAAATTTATGCAATCATAATTTCCATCATTGATAGAATTAAGTGAAATACATTGATAAAAATTGTGATATACATCTCCACCTTCAATGCGACGACTGCATTGAAGCTCATCCTTGGAACAAGAACATTCTATCTCATCGGAACCATCTTTGCAATCTTTAACTCCGTCGCACATGTATTTTGTGGGAATGCAATTTTTCAATCTATGCGTGATAAATTTATAAGAATTATAATGAATTAAGAAATTCTAAAGTATCATGAAAGATTTAATTGTTAAACTGCATTTACAACTCATTTCTTTTTTTTTTGTATTAATATAATTCATAATATTATCTATCTTAAAAAAGTTATTTAAAAATATATTTTTTAAGCTATGTATGTTTTTGGTCTCCAAATTTGTTAAAATATTAATTTCAAAATAAATTGAATTGGCCCTACTGATTGATTTATTTGTATTCTAGTCATTTTTAAACGGGAAAAGCGTGACCCTAAAAAATCCCAAATATTTCCATTAAGAAACATGACGAAACTTAAAAAAATCTGAACATAAACAACATATTATTATGTCACAGATGTCTAAAAACGTTTCCGTATTTTTAAAGTCAATATGCCAAAAAAAGAAAATTTGTCAACCTTCAGTGAAATCAACGCTTGGTTCATTTAGAACCACAGTGAACAACAGGTAACCACGAATAATATTTTATGTGGCTGTACACCGTCACCCACTTAACTAATTTAACCGAATAAAATTCTTTTTTAATCACAGACTTGTTTTGAAATAAGACAATATATTGAATGCAAATAACGATTGTGAAATAGAGTTTTGAAGCAAACAAAAAAATTTTCATGTGTAAAAAAACAGAAGATAAATAAGTATGTACTTATTATTAAAAGCCAGTAAGCAACAATCATATTTTGTTTGCAGGTATTTTGTGTCTTTACCTGGTTTTTTAGGCTCCAGTCTAAACTAACTTTGTAAAGTGACTGGCAACCACAAAAAGATTGTGCATCACTGGTTTAGAGAATGAACGTTGCATTAAAATCACAGGTAGCATATATAGATATAGAACAAAAATAAAAGAAAAAGAAACGTCATTTGGTTCAACCCTCCCTACAACGAAGAAATACAGACCAACATAGGAAAAACATTTTTCAACCTCATAAACAAACATTTCCCCACACATCACAAACTCCACAAAATATGTAACAAATTTAACGTGAAATTAAGCTACAGTTGCATGCCAAACATGATGAGCATCATCAACGATCACAATAGGAACCTTCTGCACCCCCAAACCAACGACAAAGATTTACCATGCAACTGCAAAAACCTTCATGACTGCCCACTCAATGGAAAACGCTGAACAAAATCTATCATTTACAAAGCATCCATCAGTACTCCCAACTCACCGACCCAACACTATTTTGGCTGCTGCGAAACTGAATTCAAGACCCGTTTTTATAATCACCGACAATCCTTCAATCACCGAAACAAAGCAAACGCCACCGAACTCTCCAAAACATTATGGAAATATAAAGATAAAGGAATCAAACCACGAATAGCTTGGTCAATTGTTTGCAAATCATTTGCATACACCATCGGGGCCAAACGCTGCAATCTCTGCTTAGCAGAGAAACTCGCCATCTTGCAAGCCGACCAGCGCACGCTCTTGAACAAGCGATCCGAGTTTGTCTCCAAATGCCGATACCGGAACAAATTTAAATTAAAGAAAGCCTAGCCTAATTTAATATTTTTCAAAATTTTTAAATTTTATTTAATTTTAATTTTAATTTTAATTCGATTTTCCGATGTTTAAACTTTTAATTTTGCAATCCTTTACCCCCGTTTACGCCGTGTTCACTCATTGTTGTCGTGTTCCCACCCATTGTTGTCGTGTTCCCACTATATGTATTCCTGCACCCCCTGATCTCCTCTATAGCCATTTCCTCGCTGTCCGTCCACGCCTCGCTACTTCCTTCCTTTACAATGTTTTTTTCTCTCCCACTATCTACCGCGCATTTGTAATTTGATCGCCGGTCAGTTTTTTGCAGCGTCAGATACGTAAATGTTTAGTTCGATTACAAAAATCTAAATTCTAAATTTTGAGCCTTACAGCTAGCTTGCTTTTAAATTTTTAAATTTTTAAATTTTTAAACTTTAAATTTTCAATTTTATTTTATTTTATTTTAATTATCTACCGCGCATTTGTAATTTGATCGCCAGTCAGTTTTTTGCAGCGTCAAATACGTAAATGTTTAGTTTGATTACAAAATTCTAAATTCTAAATTTTGAGCCTTACAACTAGCTTGCTTACTCAAATATTTTTAAATTTTTAAACTTTAAATTTTCAATTTTATTTTATTTTATTTTAATTAACTTATATTTACTTTATCCGTAATATTATTACTTTTGGCTCTTAACTATAATAATTAGCTTTTTCGTGCGTTTTTTCTTAACTTTTCGTTTGCGTTTAGAATCACCTCCTGATGAGCCGAAAAGGCGAAACAGACTGTTGAGGTTTTAATAAAATCTCTTTTGTGGCTTTTGTAATTTTATTTAATGCTCTGAGTTTTCATTGAGCTCTTTACTGACAGTCTTGCCACTTTTATTATTAGAACATATATATAATATATATATATTAAATTACAAAAGCCACAAAAGAGATTTTATTAAAACCTCAACAGTCTGTTTCGCCTTTACGGCTCATCAGGAGGTGATTCTTATTCAAATAGAATTGAATATTTGAATAAGAATCACCTCCTGATGAGCCGTAAAGGCGAAACAGACTGTTGAGGTTTTAATAAAATCTCTTTTGTGGCTTTTGTAATTTAATTTAATGCTCTGAGTTTTCATTGAGCTCTTTACTGACAGTCTTGCCACTTTTATTATTATATATATATATACATGTATATATAACTACAGACAGTACTGTTTCGACTATATATGAGTGATGAAAGACATGATATCAGTCTTAGTTTTGATTATTTGTGGCCCTGATTTTAAGATTGTGCTGGTGGTCTCGGTTTTAGTCTCGGGATGGTTTCAAGGTCATGCGATCTAGGTCTGGCATTTTAAAAATTGGTCTCGAAACTGGAATTGTTCGAAAATTGTTCGAACCTTAATTTGTTCGAAAATTAAATCTGCACAAAGATTTTTACCGACGCCAAGCTTCATAAGATATTTGTTATCAAAAGCTTCAAGTTATACAGAAGTTTTTCCCAGAGTTTTAAAAGTTGCTATTTGTTTGGCTAAAGCGACTTTAGTTGTTGTTCTTGTCGTAGCAGGAAGATTTTAACCATTCACCCGCTTTCAAGTCGATGTGGCTATGAGATGCTTCTGAATCAACAAGTGCATTGATAAACTTCTTCTTGATTTTCACTTCAATAGGTGATGATTCTAAACAAGTAGGTACTCCAGTTAAAGAGAGCAAACAAGGAGACGGCAGGGCTGCGACAGTTTTGTCATCTGATGTCGTTAAAAGTCGATCGTGGTCTTCTTTTTTTGCAATTTTTGCGGAAACACGCCTTTTTACTGACTTGCAAACCTTATAAAAGTGTCCCTTTTTTCCACAGCCGCCACAATAAGCATCTTTTGCTGGACAGCCATCCCTACCTTTTGCATGTAGTTTGCCGCAGCAAAAGTAGCAACGTCTTGTAGTTGCTTTAAAACCTTTCTATGAAGTAGCAAATGATATTGAAGAAGTGGGTAGCTTTGGTGATAAACCACTACTTTGGTTTTAAGGTTTTTCCAAGATCTCTACTTTACAAATTGTTTCTTCAAGAGTTATTGAGTCTTCTTTAAGTAAGCGCTGTTTGATCATGGGTGAGGATAAGCCTATGATAAACGCGTCTCTTGTCAACTCAATTTGAAATTCTTGAGCATTAACAGCTCTCCATTCGCAATCTTTTGCAACTAATTTTAATGCACGTGGGTAATTTCCAATTGTTTCATTTAACTTTTGCTCTCTTGTAAGCACTATTGTCGGGTGTAAGTTGTACTTTTACGTTTTAAAAAATTTCGATTTAACACAACTTTAGCAGATTCGTAACTTTTGCACCCTTCGATGAATTCGTAAATTTCATGCGATAAATAGCAAGTTAATAAAGCTAACTTATCAATTTTCCTGTTGGGAGCATTTTCACTTTTGACCAGCTGTTCGTAGAGATTGTTGAGCAACTTCAGCAAAAGCATTGAAAGTTTTTATCCAATGCTTGTAAGCTTTAAAGGCAAGCGGATCGCCAGGATCGACGTTAAGTACTTGAGGTTTCAATAGTCGATCCATAATCTAATTATTTAGTTAAATAAATTGTGATGAGATACCAAAATTGTCTAATTAATTGTTGGCTTTATTAAACTAAATTCACACTGCAATAAGTCAGATTCTTAAGAAAAACAAAATGCATTAAATAAGAACACATTAACCCATGAACAAAATATAAAATCAGCTTAATAGCTATTAATAATATGGCAACTAGTAGCTTACACTGCAGTTACAATTTAGCCGTAATTTCAACAAACAAAAACAGTAATACGGAGGAATTAAACCGCCGCGTACTTTAAGTTTAAACGGGCGTTTATTACTGAAGTAAATAGTTTAAGATTGCAAGCTCGAATCTATTTTAAAAAGAATATAATTTTATGACAATAGTAAATTACTTTTTTTTCTATTATAGGTGTTTCATGTAAACATTTTTCATTTAAATGTTAAGTAATAAAAAATATTTGCTTGGTTTCTTAAAAATTTTTTATTTTGGCCACTGCAGATATAATTGATTATTTCAATTAAATTTTTTAAGATAATTGTGTGTTTTTTGGAAGATAGTTTTTCTAGAATGCAGCCCTTGCTTTGAAAAACATTTCTTCCTGAGTTTGTAAAAGTTGGTTAGAAAAAAAATGAAATGTTTATATTGGATTTCAAGAAAAAGATGAACACAGGATGACCTACAAAAGTGGCGCAAAAAATACCCAAGTGGCTTATGTGATGTGCAGAAGGAAAAACCTGAAGAAAATGTACGATTGTAAGGTAATAGTGAATAAGTGCGTCGCAAAGCAGCATCGTATGATGGTATAAAAAATGGCTCTCATGCTAAAAAAGAAAAAGGCAGAAAAAATAAAGCCAAAAATAAGATGGTGGAAACTGAAGGAAATAAGCTGTAAAGAAGCATTTAGACAAAAGATGATTAGGATTCTGGGAGGCAAAGATGAGTTACCTGATGAGTGGGACAAAACAGCAAAAATGCTAAGAAAAACAGCTGAAACCGTGCTGGGACTGACATTTGGGAAACGAAAAGGAGATAAGGAGACATGGTGGTGGAATGAGGAAATTTAGTAGAGCATAAAAAAAAAGAAAGAGGCAAAGAAAGCATGGGACAAAATAGGAGATGAAAATACTAAAAAGATCTACAAAGAAAAGAAGTGTAAGGCAAAGAAGGCAGTTGCGATGGCGAAGAAACCTGCGTATGACAATTGGTATGCTAGATTGGAAACAAAAGAAGGTGTTACGGATTCCGATGTGCTTGCGCTTTCGGTGGTCACATGACTCCGCGTTCGCGTTGGTCAGTCATGTAAATCGCCTTTTTCTTATTTTTGTTACCACGTTGTCCGTCCTTCGTTGTTTTCATTCACTCATTTCGTATCATAGTTGTTATCGAAGGCGCAGATGTGGAAAGTTTAAAACTTTAATAGAGATTCTTTTATTATATCTGACCACGTGTGAAGTAAGTAAGAACAGGCAGATAATAGGAGACTCTATCTGGTTTAAAGCACTCGCCAAAGCAACTACACGATTAAAGTTTTAAATTTGATTTGTTTGAATCTAAGAAGACAAGGTAAGAATTGTTTTTTATTTTATATTAATTGCTCTTATGTTTTTCGATATGAATACGGACAGTAAAACTGTAAATAGTCAAACTGCATCCGCTAGCTTTGATGCAGCGGGATCAAAACCAAATGAAATCTATTTAATTAAAAGATTAGAAGAAGAACTAGCACATTCTAGGGTTAGGGATTTAGGGAAGAAGCGTTAATGTCTCTTCTTAAAAATAAGACTGAAGGAAGTAGTACTATAGAAAGCAAAGAGCACGTGGCACGTGCTGACCCGAAACGAAGCACTGATTGGCTAATCGTCGATGAGACATCTCCGACAACTGCTTCGGCTAGTAATAGTTTACCAGCACGACGACCGTCCACGAGCAGTGATGACTTGCCCAATAAGCGTTGTCCTGATGATAAATTAAGAGATAGTTTGAGACCGAGCCAAAACGGGGAATTTAATTACCAACCTCCGTCTTTTCAGTTACACGATCCTTTTCCCTCTAGAGAAATGAGAGCACCCCCAGGATTCATAAATCCGTATCCGATAGTGCACTTGCCACAACTGCAATTGCAAAAATTTAATGGCGATATTGAACGTTTTCCTATCTTTGTGCAAGAATTTAAGGCATTTGTAAAGTCGCAGTGCTTTGATGATTATAGACGGCTTCTTTATTTGCAAATGGATCTTGTCGGCGAACCGGCAAGTTTAATTCAAAGTTGTTCTGCGTATCCGAATAAATCTGAAGGTTACTCTCGGGCATGGAAACTTTTGAATGACCGCTATGGCAACAGTTTTAGATTGCGAAATAAAGTTAGAGAGGAGATAGTTTCGGGCCCTCCAATTAAGGACTCTGACACTATCCAATTGAACTACTTAGCAACAAAGATGAACAGTTGCAAGTGTTTATTTGAAGCAAACGGTAAGTTGTCCGAATTAAACGCCCCCGAAATTTTACGAGCATTGCTCAATCGCTTGTCTGTCCGTATGCAGGAAAGGTTGTGGAAATTTCTTTTAAAAGGGAGATAGCGGGCGAATCTGCAACATTTCTAGATTTAATCGATCTTGTGTCTCGTGCCGCAAGGTTTTCGGAAACCGAATGGGCACAGCAGTTGTTTCGAGCGCAAGGAGAAGTGGCTAGACCAATGGGAAAGTACAGAAAGTCAGAAACCTGCAAGCTCACGGCGAAGACCTTTGCTGTAGCTCAAAATTCACCTACAAAGTGTGAGAGCGTTGCAGTTACAAGTTGCCTTTTCTGTCAAGGTGAGCATCGACTTTGGCAATGCGGAGAATTTGCTGACCAATCTGTGTCTGTACGTAAGCGTTTTTCTGTGCAGAACCTTCTGTGCTTCAATTGTCTTAAACCGGGTCACAGGGCGGTAAGTTGCAAACTCAAAAGGACATGTGAGAGCTGTGGTAAAAAGCACAACACGCTTTTTCACGAAAGTACATTTTTTCCTGTTAATAATGAAGATCATTCGTCAGACCAAAAGTCGGTAGTGGCATTAACAAAAAATGATAAGGAAAACGTAGAATGCTCAAAGGTCTTACTAAGCATTTTACCTGTCCAGGTATGGAGTGAAAATATTTCCGCCAGGGGTAAGTACGTATGCGCTCTTAGATACTGGCTCAACAACTAGTTTGTGTACTACTAGTCTTGTAAATAAGCTAAACATATCTATCAATAAAGAGTCTACGGAGTTGCAGGGTGTCAATTCTATAAGTCGTTGTTCAGGTCGAATTGGTCCTTTAAGCGTGAAAGGTTTGGAGGAGCACGAGGTATGCCAACTCAGGTCAGTAGGTGTCGTAAATAATCTACCAGATATGAGAGAAAACGTGGCACTAGAAAATGTGATACAACAGTATAAACACCTTGGCGACTTAAGACTTAGTAAGATTGATTCATCAAAGGTAGAGTTGTTAATAGGAATGAATGCTCACGAAGTATTTCAAATTAAAGAGCGACGGTGTGGAGAAATAGGTGAACCATTTGCTTGGCATACTACACTTGGTTGGACAATATTTGGCACAGAGTTTCATGAGACTTTAAACGTTGATGCGGGAGAAAATTACAAAGTGTTACTATCTCTCACGAAATGTTCTTCTGAGGATTTAAGGCAAAAAGTGTTAGACCTTTTTGAACAGGATTTTAAGGATTTAGATGAAGAACAGCATCAAAAATGTTTCTCGAAGACTTGAAAGCCCTTTCTATAATGGAGAAAACGACAAGAAAAGCGAGTAACCACTACGTAATGAAGTTACCTTGGAAAGACGACAAAGCAGTTCTACCAAACAACCGGGTGATGACGGAAAAGCGGCTTAAATCTCTAAGAGCTAAACTGCGTGTTAATGATGAGCTGAGAAGCAAGTATCTTAATAAAATTAACGAGTATATTAAGAGCGGTCATGCCAGCTTAGCGCCGAAAGAGATTACAACGAATAAAACATGGTACTTGCCGCGTCACAGCACGGGAAATAAGTTCCGAGTTGTATTTGATTGTGCTGCTAAGTTTAAAGGTTTTTCTATTAATGACAAACTTCTTCAGGGACCAGACTTAAATAATAATTTGACTGGAGTCTTCCTGCGTTTCAGACAAGAATCTGTGGCCTTTGCCGCGGATATACGTTCAATGTTTCATCAGGTTTTGGTTGATGAGTGCGATCGCGATGCTCTTCGTTTTCTCTGGTGGCAAGATGATGATTGGAACAAGCCACCTGTAGACTACCGAATGAATGTGCTACTCTTCGGATCCACGTGCTCTCCGAGTTGCGCTGCGTTTGCGCTTCAGCAAACAGCCCGAGACAACATTACGGGAGCAAGTGAAGATGTTCAACAAACGGTAATGAACAACTTTTACGTTGATGATTTGTTGAAATCTTGAGCTTATGTTGAAGAAGCTAAAAATTTAATTAGCCAGTTGAATCCACTGCTTGAAAGTGGTGGTTTTCATCTGACAAATTTTGTTGCAAGTGAAGATGTTCAACAAACGGTAATGAACAACTTTTACGTTGATGATTTGTTGAAATCTTGAGCTTATGTTGAAGAAGCTAAAAATTTAATTAGCCAGTTGAATCCACTGCTTGAAAGTGGTGGTTTTCATCTGACAAATTTTGTTGCGAGTAAGCAGGATATTCTAACGTCTGTGCCAGATCGTGATTGTGCACTCAAAGAACAGGACGTCTGTATCCAAGGAGATCATGTACAAAAGACCCTAGCAGTTTATTGGAACACAAGTACTGATCGGTTAATGGTAAAAGTAAATGTGGAGAAAAGATCATTTACTCGAAGAGGACTCCTCTCAATGATCAGCCTTTATATGATTTATTAGGTTTAGTTCAACCATTTATTCTACCAGGTCGTAAACTCCTCCAAGAGGCATGTCGTGATCAAACGGAATGGGATGATCCGCTTCCGGATAAAATTTTCCGACAATTTGAAACGTGGGTATGTGGTTTAAAAGAATTAAGCAATGTTTCGGTTCCCCGCAGCTTTAAGCTGCCAGGTCTGGTTTGCGCACGTAAAGAGTTGCATGTATTTTGTGACGCAAGTACCATTGGTCATGGAGCCGTTTGTTATATCCGTACAAATGGCACAGACCAGACCACAAATTGCACTTTCTGCATGGGAAAGTCTCGAGTCTCTCCCTTGAATCCTGTTAGCGTACCACGTCTTGAGTTAACTGCCGCCACTATTGCCGTAAAGTTACGTACGTTTGTATGTAACCAGTTAGAATTTGAATTTGATTATGTGTATTATTGGACTGATGCAATGATTGTTTTACGTTACATACACAACACGGCTTCGCGGTTTCATACATTCGTCGAAAATCGTTTACTTTTAATTTAGTCACTGACCAATACTAAGCAATGGCGGTATGTACCAACAAAGCGCAATTCAGCCGACGTAGCCTCTCGAGGTTTAATGCCAAACAAAGTTGACACTGCCGACTTATGGTTCAGAGGACCCAGTTTTTTACTCAATGACTATGATCCCTGGCCTGAACAACCCGAATTTAACAAGCTACTTTTGTCTGACGATGAAGAAGTGAAGAAAGAAAGCGTCTGTAATGTTCTCCAAGATTTGACAATTCTGGATAGGCTGCTGCAACGATTTTCCAATTACCAAAAGATAATAGACGCTATGGCATGGCTATTAAGGTTCAAGACGTTTATGTGTTGGAAATATGATGGTTCCAACTCTCCCCCTATCGGCATCTCTCAGCCAAAGATAACAAAGAAGCGACAAAACAGATTGTTAACTTGTCCAATGGGACGCCTTCCCAGAAGCGATGAAAAGGTTATCTTCTGAAAAAAAGAATGGGACCAATTTCCGAGGTGCCGAGCGTGAACTTAACCAAGGCATTGAGGCCTGGAACAGCCAAAACTTCCAAGCTAATATATAGAGATCGATTGGAGGTTTAACACACCTTCTTGTTCATATGCTGAAGGAATCTGGGAGCGATTAATCAAAAGCGTAAGAAAACACTTTCGTCTCATTGCCGGTGAAACAAAACTAGATGATTTTGAACTTGCAACGTTATCTACGGAGATCGAACGTATCTTGAATGATAGACCAATAACAGATGTGTCAACAGACCCTAAAGACCTTTCTGCATTAACGCCTAGTATGTTGTTCAGCGGAGTCGTAGAAACACCTTTGCCTGCAGATGTGTGCTCAAAGAGTGATATATGTCGGCGTTCCTGGCGAAAGGGTCAAATGTTGGCTGACCGATTTTGGAGCCGTTGGCTCAGTGAATACTTGCCAATGTTACAGCCACGGCAAAAGTGATTCGGCATATCACCTAACATCAATGTTGGCGACCTAGTTCTAGATAAAGACGATTCGGTGAAAAGAGGTTGTTGGCCTAAGGCGATAGTCGATAAATGCTATCCGGACGCAGAAGAACTAGTTCGCAGAGTGCGCGTACGAGCAGCAGACGGTGTGCTGCTGCGGGACATTCGCAAAATATGCCTGCTTGAAGTTCATATGTAAGCTAATAAAATTTGTGTCACTTTCGGTAGATGTCGATATACAGCCAGATTGTGTATGTTTACAATTTTTTGTTTGCTTGTGTAATTTGTTTTTTTTATTTGTAGTTATCAGCGCAACCTTCTAGGAAACATGCATTTTAGTAAGTAGTTTGGGTTTATTTGTAATTGTGTTCGTCTCGAAATCCTTTGTTGTGGTAAAAGAATTGCTCTTTTAAGGGGCGGTGTGTTACGGATTCCGATGTGCTTGCGCTTTCGGTGGTCACATGACTCCGCGTTTGCGTTGGTCAGTCATGTGAATCGCCTTTTTCTTATTTTTGTTACCACGTTGCCCGTCCTTCGTTGTTTTCATTCACTCATTTCGTATCATAGTTGTTATCGAAGGCGCAGATGTGGAAAGTTTAAAACTTTAATAGAGATTCTTTTATTATATCTGACCACGTGTGAAGTAAGTAAGAAGAGGCAGATAATAGGAGACTCTATCTGGTTTAAAGTACACGCCAAAGTAACTACAGAAGGTGAAAAGGAGTTGTACAGATTGGCTAGGCAGAGAGACAAAGCAGGGAAAGATATACAGCACATGAGAGTTATAAAGGATGAAAACGGTAATGTTATGGTAAATTCAGATGCAATGTTAAAGAAATGAAGAAGTACTTTGAGAAAATGATAAACGAGGAAACTACCGATGCCATGTTTGCTTTGAAAACGTTGATGGAATAGTACAGGGAAGATCAAAGAGAGCTTCATTGTTTATTCGTGGACCTAGAGAAAGCTTACAACAGGGTTTAGCGGAAAGAGCTGTGGTACTAAATGAGAAAATCAGGAATGGAGGAAAAGTATGTGCGACTTGTACAAGATATGTACGAGGAAAGTGCAACAGTGGTGTAGTGTCCAATAGGAACTACAGAAAGGTTCAAGGTTAAGATCGGGCTGCACCAGGGATCACCGTTAAGTCCATTCCTGTTTGCTGTGATAATGGATAGGCTAACCGATGAAGCAAGGAGAGAACCACCGTAGACGATACTGTTTGCTGATGTTATTGTGATTTGCAAAGAGACCAGGAAAGAGGTGAAGCCGAGACTAAAATGCTGGAGATAAGCGGTTCAATGAGAGACCAGCAATGGTGTATGGACTGGAGACAGTGGCAATCACAAAGAAACAAATAGAAGAGATGAAAGTTGCACAGATGAAAATGTTGTGGTTTGCTATGGGAGTGACGAGAAAAGATAAGATTAGAAACGAGTACATCAGGGGTACAGTTAAGGTAGAACGGTTAGGAATAAAGATGAGGGAGGACAGGATGAGGTGGTATGGACATGTCACGAGGAGAAATCAGGAGTTTGTAGGAAAAAAGATGATAAAAATGGAGTTACCTGAAAAGAGAAAAAGAGAAAGACCGAAGTAAAGATTTTTAGATGTAGTAAAAGAAAATATGGGGGAAGTTGGAACGTTGAAAACAGAACGGTTTAGAGAAACATAATATGCTGTGGCTACCCCGGATTGAAGGAAAAGACCGAAAGAAGAAGAAGAAGTATTGGATCTTGATATGGACTATGACATCATAGATAATAACTTTTATATTTAAGAAGATTAAATATGATAGAGAAATGATTAAAGCTCTTTTAAGTTAAAAGTTTTTGAATATCTAGGTAAAACTTAGTTAGGTTTAGATTTGTTAGTTAGGTTTAGATTTCAGTAGTAATAAAGTTATACTCGTAGAATAAAATTGCTAAAAAACTTATTTACGGAGATACAACACAATCCGGATTGGAGAATACAGTTTGTGAATTAGGCATATTAAAAAATTGCCTATCGTATAATACGGTCAAATCATGTGATCAACATAGTCAAATTAGCCTCGTTTTACTTGCTTTTTGAGAAAACAACACTTGAAAAGTAAAATTCTTTTGATTTTTAATAGCAAACTTACTAAACATTTTGCGGTCTTCGTCTCAAAAAAACTACCCTGTCTCAGTACTTTTCTCTAAACATAAGGTGTAGACTAGTGTTTCCCAGCCTTCTTTTGGCCAAGCCCGACTTAATCACTTCTAAAATCTAAATGGACCCCTCCCAAGTGATAACTTAATATACCATATATTTTTGTAGTTTTGATTACCAAATAAAAATATTAGGATTATGACCCGGTGACGACCTTTTTTTCTGTCTTCACTAAATTTTTTATACATAAATGGAGCAATGTCGCCCAGACTTAATATGAAGACTTTGTTTTTTATTTTGGTCTTCATCTGATTTTGTAGTCGAATAGGAAACAGAAACGATTGTGTGCTCTATAAATTTGTGTAACATTGCTCTATTTATGTCCAAAAAATCTAGTGAAGACCAAAAGAAAAAAAGATCTTGGTATTAAATCTGTGTGCCAGTCAAGTGTAATTGGTAAAACGAAGGCAGAATGATGATTAATTAAAATGTGTGATTGCTTCATTTATACATATTTGAATGCGACATTTAATAGATCACAAGAACAAAGATTTTGATTACCAAAACACTTAAAAACAAATTTGCCTTCTATGTGGCGTACGCCCCAAGTTGAAAAACACTAATTTAAGTAAATCACAGACTGAACCACTGGTCTAAATTAAACATTAAAAAATGATAAGTTTTCGAGTCATGATGCTCCACGGAAAGTGTCACAAAATACGAGGGTCAGTCAATAAGTAATGAGACTTTCTCAATTACTTTGGTGTTCTTGGAGTTATGCAACTGAAATTTTATGTGATGATTATGAATGGAGTTGTCATCTTATTTACAACAAAACTTGTTTATTTTCAGATTACTGTAGGTGTGACGATAAATTGAAATGACTACTAGGCTAGGAAACAGCTCATGCTTGGAACAAAGAGGAGTCATCAGATTTCTGTTGGCAGAGAGTGTAAAATCATGTGAGATTCTGTCTAGAATGCAAAGACAATATGGTCCTTCCTGTATGTCTAGAGCAAACTTCTACAAATGGGTGAAAGCATTCAAAGATGGACGCGAAAGCATTACTGATGATCTGAGAAGTGGAAGACCTGTGGATGTCTCTACCCCAGAAGCAGTACAGGCAGTTGAAGACCTGATCAAATCTGATAGAAGGGTCACTTTAGATGAAATTGCTACAAACTTGGACATCTCCCATGGCACAGTGTACGCAATTGTGCGTGAGAAGCTGCGTTTTTCAAAAGTCAGCTGTCGCTGGGTTCCAAAGATGTTAACGGATGATCACAAAATGCAGCGCCTGATGGCTTCCAGAGCATCACTACGCAGATACAGAAAGGAGGGAGATGTATTTCTATCGAGAATAGTGACAACTGATGAGACCTGGGTCTTTCATTATGAACCTGAATCGAAACGACGATCAATGGAGTGGAAGCATGTTTCTTCCCCAGTGAAGAAAAAATTCAAATCTCAGAAAAGTTTAAGGAAAGTCATGCTCACTGTGTTCTGGGACAGAAATGGGCCGATCACTATCAGTTTCTTGGAAAGGGGCAATACTGTGAACTCAGAGAACTACTGTGAGCTGCTAACTCAAGTGAAAAAAGACATTAAGAACAAACGGAGAGGACTTCAATCAAGAGGTGTGATTCTCCTTCAGGATAATGCAAGGCCCCACACAGCAGCAAGAACCCTAGCCAAAATTGAAGATTTAGGCTGGAAACTTCTAACACACCCACCCTACAGCCCAGACCTTGCACCATCTGATTTTCACCTCTTCGGCCCACTCAAAGAGAGTATGAGGGGAATTCACTTCCAGACTGATGAAGAAGTGAAGGCTGCTGTGAGCAACTGGCTAAGGACCCAGTCCACGGAATTCTATGCCAAAGGAATAGACAATCTAATATCAAGATGGAACAAGTGTGTTGCAAAGGAGGGAGACTATGTTGAAAAATAAAAAAGCATTTTTTGATTACCAGTCATTGCAAACTTGAGTTATTAAAAAAGTCTCATTACTTATTGACTGACCCTCGTACAATACTAAAAGAACAAATACAGTGTTGGAGTATTGTAAGAAGGCTTATAATTATAATGGAATGATATTTCAAAAGCAGGGTTGATAAAATAAGTAATTCAAAAGCGATGAAAATAAGCAGTCAAAATAACTAATTTTTAAAACTGTGAGCACCATTCTCAAACAAAAAAAAGAAACAGAAAATGTTGAAGTCCAAAGAAAAGGAAGGTGTGGAAGGAAAAAAATACCAAACGTGATGATTTGACCCTTTTGCATAACAGCAAAATAAACCCACAAAAAACAGTGAGGAATTGAAAAGGGATTTGAATGACAATGGGGTGCATGTGTCTTCATCCACCGTTCGACGACGATTGTTAGAAAATGGAAGGAAAGCGAGAAAGCCAAAAAAGAAGCAACTGTTGACCGCCGCAATGAAAAAGAAACTATTCAACTGGGCATAAAAACACAAAGACTGGTCTGAAGATGATTGGAGCCGTGTCCTCTTTTCAGACGAAAGTCATTTTTTGTTCAGAGATTCAATCCAAAATTCGTTTGCTGTTCACCCAACGAAAAGCTGCGTGAAGAACATTTTGTGCAAACGGTGAAGCACTCAGACTAAAAGATGTTCTGGGGTTGCTTTTCTATTAACGGACCTGGATCGCTTGTACCGGTCGAGGGCATGATGAACAGCAAAGCTTATTTGCAAATAATCTAAAGAAAAGTCTGCAGAAAATTCTCTGACCTCCACCCACGTGCAATTTTTCAATAAGACTCTGCACCCTGTCACAATGCTAAAATGATAACAAATGGCTTCAAAAAAATAACAATATTGGACTGGCCAGGGAACTCGCCAAATTTAAATTCAATCAAAAATTTGTGGTCTATTGTTAAAAATTGTCTGAGAAAGTTGGATTGTATCAATAAAATCAAGCTCATTCTGTCTGTAATACATGTATGGTTCCATGATAAGGAAATCAAATAAATCTGCAAAAAATTGGTTTTTTTCTATGAAACAACAAATGAAATTAGTGCTAGAGAATAAAGGTGGACATATTAGCTAATGATTGTTTCGTAGTTTTTAGAATAAAAGCTGAAACTTTGAGATTTGATCTTTTTTGTAAGTGTTCAGATAAATTTGAACAAGGGTGTATATACAAGGGAAACTTGCTTTTGAGTAAGCAAAGACCTAAGAAATTGTTTCTAAACTAGGGATCCAAAAAATTTTTTTAAATAAAAATTTTTCTATCTTCATTCACTGAGTTTTAGACAGTTTAAACAGTTTCACAGACTTTATCCGAAAACATTTTTAAGATCATAAGAACTTGCCAACGATAAGCGCATTATCAAAACAAATTTTTAATCGTTGTTAAAGCTTTATTTCTTGAAAGTTATGTGAAGAGCCAAAACTAAGGTCATCAATTGAATTTCGGGTACGATAAATGGTGTGGGAAAAAATTTTTTATAGGGAGGTTTTGTAAGCCAAAAGCACGGCTACTATAAGTGGTCCTGATTTGGGCCCGAAAACTTTTACAAAATTGCTTTCATAAGTAAAGTAGACCTATTATGCTTTTTGGAGCACCTTGCAGTGGCATAAGCTTTTTCGTCTAATCGTTAAGGCAACTACTAAATAGCAACCTCAGTGAGTTAATCTCATCAATGTTTTCTCTAAGGTACACAATGTACGCAAGGCGCAGTGCCATGAGTTTCTTTGCGCAGTAAAACATGCCAAAATTAAAACTGAAAAAATGTTCATTTCATCTTTATACAGCTAAGGCGGTTTTGATTGGGTCGCCGACGACTGTAGTTATGTAAAAATTAAATCGTTTTGTTGTGATTCGATAGTGGTTTTCACTGATTTATATATCACTACTTTTTAGGTACGAAAATCAAAATATTTGAGACAGATTGAAAATAAGCGCATTTTTGTTTATTTCTTTTTTTTGGATATCACTACTTTTAGGGAAAAAAATTGAGAAATCTGAAACAGAAGGTTAAATTTCTTGTATTTAATTCATTTTTTATGCTTGCAATAAAGTCTCTAAAAAAGATTGAATCGTCAAATCTTTGTTTTCTATTTTCGTTTAGCGTTTGGGTCGCCACAAAAAAGATTGAAAAGCAATGTTTTAATCATTCATACTCGCAAAAAAAGTTTTTGCACAGCAATGTTCTCTCTAAGAACTTGCTTAGTGTGCGCAGAATGAAAGGCTGTGTGAGCAGTGGTGAATATTACCCGAGGCAAGGAAGTTCTGGTTTTCTCTCCCAAAATCAAGGTGTTCTCTAAAAAATTCCTTATTTTCCTATTTTGTTCTATTCCTTCGATTCCTTGATCCTTAATTTCCTATTTTGTTCCCGAAATCAAATCTTTCCAATGCTTATGCAGCGAAAGCATGTCTTGTCAAAACAAAAGTCTGCGCGGGGGTTCCCTCGTTACTGCGCGGCCGCGCAGGCGCGCAATTTAGAGGGAACATAGTTGCACAGTATACAACTTTTTTGAAGGGACAGTGAAGCTCGCTGATATAACTGAATTAAGCCAGCTCAAAACGAACTTAATTTTAATAGTACTTACTATTACAAAGCAAGAGGCTAATTCTAAAGAATGGAGAAAAGTTACTTTATACAGAATGATGTTGAATAAATAAGATTGCATTTAGGTGAAACAGACCGTTAAGTTTTTATTAAATTAAATTTTAATTGCATGAGAATTTGATTCAAAAATATTCAGCTTCAACTGCCTTATCAAGCATTTTTTATTGCAACTGATTTCAATTCTATTTATTTTAGTGTTTTTCAAAGTAATCTTGGATCTCTAAGTAAAAATTTGTAATCTTTAGGGAGGAATTTAATTAAAAATGTAAGTTTATTTAAAGCTTTTTATTGATAACAAACTTTAGCACGTCCTTTATAGTTTCATTTTCACAGTTCATAAAATTTTTTTTGTTACAGTGAAGACTATTTTTTTAGTTTTTATATTCATAAAACCAATCTTCTTTTAAGTCCCACTCTGATGGTTTGAAAAAAATTGCGAAAAAAGCAAAAACCAAAAAAAGGTTATCGTCATCATAGTGCGGAAGAGAATCCACTTCGGGTCAGTCACAAACAGGTCTGGGACCGAGAGTTTATCCTTTTACTACCCCAGGATGCTCTATTGCCCGGGTCAAACAATTAAGCTTAACCCCAGGCTGCTCGGGGCAAGCCCATTCAAACAGGCCTGCTACTAGTAATGGAAATAAAAACATGAAGCCTGGATGTTTTTTCAAAGCACACTGTATTCCATCTATAATTTTTTCACTGGTCACCGAGGATGCCTAGTTCGGCGAGGTCATTAAGAGTTTCTGCCCAGCTGCACAAATAGAGGTTTAGCTCTTAGACCACAAGATGGTGACTGAATGTGAGCCATCTATTCAGTTTTACCCCAAAATAAGATGGGACTAAAAATAATAATAAAATTTTTGTAAAAATAAAGAACCAATTTTGTTAAATTTGCTTATTTAAGTTTGGTGTGGTTCTATACAATATTTTTTATTTTTAAAAGCATTATAAATTTTTGACTCATGCAGAAAAAGTTTATTTATAATGACAACCTGATTATTTAAACTAGACTACTTTTTATTATATTATAGGCCTGCATCTCAATCCTAATTTTTTTATCGAGATTTTCCAGAGTTATTGAGGTTGCTTTTCATACGCTCCTTAGCTGTTTTAATTAGAACTTCTTTTGCTTCACGTAGTATTGTACAGCGGAGTAGGACAGGCATACATCACAAGCACAGGCATTTTGATAGAACACTTGACATCAAAAACAAAATATAGAAGATCGGAATTTAGTTTAAATCTTTTTTGGCTTTTAAAGTTTTACTAACAGGTCTTTTGATAGGTGTACATTAGCTAACTTCAACGCAATTAGGGTGATAGAAAAAAACTATTTCTGTAATAAAATTACTAATAAAGTTTAAAAAAGACCAAAGCGCCGTAACGATAAAACCTTATACCATAATATTGTACCCTACTTGTTGCTGATATGTTATTATGCACAAGTGCATATCTCTGATTACCATTCTTTAACAAAAAGAAAAAAAACTTCTATTTGGTCTTGACTGAATAACCAACCGGGCTTAATTTAAAAAAAAACGTTATGATTAAATTTAAAAAAGATTTGTTATATTTTTGATTCGCAATGTTAAAAAGATTGAGAAGCACCAGTTTAACCGATTCTAAACTTAAATGGCGAGCTAGATTATGATTTTTTTTGAGGCTATTTGTTAGTTGTATTTAAACCATCAAAATGTTATAACTCAATCTATCAAATTTTAATACTTTTAATTAAAAATAGTATTTGATATTCAATTTTAAAATTTTTCTTGCATTTAGTTTGATGTCAGCAACTAAAGGTGGACTTGTCGAACTTGCATTCCAAGATGTTGAATAATACACATCCGTGTTACGGATGTAATATTGCTTGTGCAACAAAAATACGTTGTTTTTTGTTTTCCTTTAATTTAGCACAATAATTTGTATTTCAATTCAAGAACACACCTTAAAAGCAGCTCATCGTCCACCACTATCCTTATCTTTGAAAGAGTAGTATATAAACTTTGTATAGTTTTTACACATGACACACCAACTGCACTCCTTCAAATTAGCATTACTTAGCTATGCACTAATTAATTAATAAAATCAGTCAAAGTTGAATGGGCCAAATATTTGTTGATTAATTTAAGTATCGTATTTTAGTCAGTTTTAATAAAATCGTCGATTTGACTTTGCTGATAAGGGTATAGATTTGAGTTAAAAGTTTTTTAACATGTTAAGTGTACACTATTAATATTTTGTTTATTGCAACAGAATAATCACATGCAAAAATAAAAGAAATATGCAAAACGGTGTGAGTTCAGATTTAAAGGAAACTTAACAAAATTTAATATAATCTTATCACAGTTTTGTTAGATTTCAAAAAAATACTCTTTTAAATTTTACGTGCTATGGTCCTTAACATTAAATAAAGGTAAAAAAAGAGAAAAAGGTTTTTTTGATGTTCAAGGAAAAAAAAGTGACATTATAAATTCTGCTATGGCTACCAGGTATACTGCTATAATTTTCATTTTTGTTCTTCTGATACATTAAAACTCGGAGTTCAAAATGCGGGTAAAATCTTTGTATAAACAATAAATAAAAACTTTCGGCGTACTCTAAAATTAATAAATCTTTTTTGGAGTCTATTTGAAAGAAACGCTATCAACATCAATGCGATAAAAATAGGGAAGCGAAGAAACAAGCAAAAAAGCATTTGTGAAGTCAAAAATGACAACTAGCACAATTAATTTTAAAATATTTTAAAACTTTACAAGCAGCTGGATAAAAAAAAATTGGATTTGTCGTTGAAAGCATGATTATCTAAAGGAATAAAAAAGCATTTCTAAAAATTTTTATACATATAATAATCATTTATTATTTTTTTTTTTTCTTACAATTTTTAAGTTATTTAATCCATACAATGATTTTGCGAATACACGTCTTTTACAAATGTCAACAAAATCATTCCTTTTTAACCGGGAAAAATTTTTTGATACACATCCCGCATACGTTGTATAGACCTTGTTCAAAATTATATATCGGTTTCATCAATGTAAATATCATAACAATGTAACTTGGATAAACTGAATAGTATGCCAGTGTCAAATAAAAATCAAAAGCAATTCATGGAATCATACAAAAAGTCTTGAATGGAGTTGCGAGCACGTTTCTTGTGAGGTGGCTGATGAGGTCATACTTGGAGTTTTAGGTAGGTGGGGTCTTGGCACAAATTAAGATTTCCGGCTGCATCGTGGTCTACATTTGGTGGCATGTGGGCTATAAACCGCACATGTCGTTCTTTTCTAATATCGAAAAAGAAATTGCCTTCAGAACAGCCTACAAAGGCTATGCCTGGGTGTGTTTCTTTCAAAAACATTTAATTTCTCTCCGCTTTCCAAATAACTTTTTATGTAAACTTTGCTCTTCTTCCACTGATGATCCCCACCACCTCTTTTTAGAATGCCCTGCCACAAAATATCTTATTTTCCGTCTCGAACCGATCCTTAGTGAAACCTTAAAAAAGCTCTTTACTCTCAACCGCAACTGCCTTTTTTATAATTTCACACATCTAACCGGTACACTCTACACAATAACTACAAAAATGGCTTCCTTTATTCGATTTACCCTAATACAAATACAAAACCACTCCCTATCCTTCCATACTCCGATATCTAACTCTTTGCTAAATGAAAACCAATATAAAATCCAAACCAAATTTAAAACTTTCCTTAAAAATTTCTCTTCTATTCTCGAAACTTAAATCCGTTTCTTATTCCACGTAAAGCTGTTTATAATGTAATTTGTAAACGTCTTGTACACTAAATTGATATAAAAAACTTCACTTTGTTTTTTTTCTTTCAACTTTATTATGTAATAGTGTATAAACTGTATTATTACCCAACCAACAATATTACCCAGCCACCAACCTATGCGGGCCCTGCAAGGGCTGTCCGTACGGTACCCGTACCGATTTGGCCGCGGGCGCTGCAGTGGCTTCATATGGGTTTACCGCACTAGTTTCATGTTGTTTAAACTATTTATGTAAAATGTTTATTTTTAAAAATAAGTAAAAATATTAACTTATTAACATGTTTTAATTTTTGATTACGGCTTAAAATTGAAAGCCAGATTAAACCCGTACGGTTAGCCCACGCGGGACCATTACAGCGCCCGCGGCCAAATCGGTACGGTTCCCGTACGGGAAGCCCTTGCAGGGCCCGCATGGGCCCTGCATAGCATTGTTGGCTGGGTAGTGTATTATTTTGATCTGTATTTACCTTTCATGTTAACTTTTATCTTACTGAGTATAGTTCTTATGTTTAAATCTGTTTTCTTTTTACATGTATACGTATGTTTCTTAGGTAGTAAATAACGTATATATAGAAATTTTTATGTTCAAACCTTGTTCCGGAAGTGAATTACGTTATGATCCATTTATGGAACACTGGCGGGTTAACGTACACAAAACTACACTTTATTGATTTGTTGCTTTAATGAAAGCGCTTTGCTTTTTACCTAATACATTGTAAACTCAATCAGCAAAAGCACAGGTTGTTTTTATTTTGTGGCATATTTATTATTCATTATGGTACCTTTCAAAACAAAGCTTGCCAAGTTCTGCATGCAGGCGTACATTGCATTTTTTACACGTAGTTTTGGTGTTCTTTTTGCACATTTTACAACGTCCTCGAGAAGTTGGTCCTTGGAAGTGGTTTATTTTATCAAATCTCACGTCCTGTCGAAGTTCTATCAGATCAATATCGCCCATACCTTTGTTATACGAACCAATGAGATGGGGCTGTGCGATTTCTTTAGCTCTTCCTTTTATCCTCCGCTTTACTTTGCGCACAGGTTCATGAGTTTCCCAGTTACTTGCAATATTTACAACAGAGTTGTCATGCCCTTTAGCAATATATACTTTTTCATCACTGCAGTAATCGTATGTGCCTCTTTCTTGCTTCTGAAGCTCAGATTTGATTTGACTATGTTGTTTATTTGCACCTTCTGTTCTGTTTTCTCGTATGGTTCCTGTAGCTCACATGCTTTTTTCAGCTAGTTCATTCTTCAGATGGTAGCTAGAAAAAAAGTTATCAAAATAAAGTTGGTGATAAAGAATATTGGAATTACTGGAGATGATAGAAACAATATTATTGATGACACGTTTTCCTAAGGGCTGGTTGTTTGCGTTTGACTGTTTTCCCTGATATATCTGCATGTAATACGGATAACCATCACTTCCACACAGACACCAAATTTTGTAACCAAAACGAATTGACTTCCCTTTGATAAACATTTTGGCGCTTGGGGTCCAAAGTATGGCACCATTGACTCGACCGAACTGAACCAAATTATAATTTAACATATTATACAAAGGAGATATTTTGCTCATTTTATCTCCTTCTGTGAGCCTTTGGTTGTCAGCAAAATGTAGATATCTTTTAATTTTGTGATATCTATTTCTATTGATTGTATTATACACTACTGGAACTCCCAAATCAGGCTGCGTTGACCAGTAGTGATGTTTTTTCGGTAGACTATGATAGCCAGTAAGCAAAAGTACTCCTAAAAATGAGCGCATTTCTTCAATTGATGCCATAAAATGTTGATTGTTTTGATCTCGATTGCTATAACGGTTAATTTGAAGAACAAGCTCAGTTGAGCTGAATTCCGATCTAGGCTAGCTGTGCCATTCATCATCATTACGCAGCCTAGTCATGCACTAATTATTTAATCGTACAGTTTGTTTGATAATAATATTGTTATGTATTTATTTATTTTTTTTTTCTTTTTCACTTCTTATATCTTTATGTGATTAAGGTGTTACGGCCATGTTTTATACTGTCTTGTGCTTTTACTTTATGATTATCATATGCATGTTTTAACATCTGACGTTGTGCTGCTTCTTCCTTTTCTTGATCTTTTTAATATTTATAATTTTTGTGTTAAATTGTTTAATAATGATCAAGAATAAAAAATCAATGAAATGAAATATGAAACAATGTGCTCCAGTATGTCCTCTAAAAACAAATTTTTCCACAATTGATAAGGTGAATATCTCTCCAAATCTGACAAATTTTTTTTAAATTAGGTTCTATCTGTTGAAAATCTTTTCCAAAACCAGAGGTTTTTTTCTATCCAGGTAGTTCTTGTCGTCTTTGTTTGCTGCAAATTGGCAAAAACGGTTCAACTTCGTCGTCACTTTCAAAATTTTTTTCAATCTCAAGCTCTCCCGTTGGCTCGTATATTTCTTTCATACTTTCAGCTAAAACTTCTTCTGTATCGCTTTCCTGATTACCGAAGTCACCGGCATTCGGAGGAAGTAAAACAACATTAACAACATTTCTTGCACCTTTAATAGCTTCATGCGCTTCTGAAATAGTTCCTACTTTTGTCGTTTTTCTTATTCCATAAAAAACTTTAGGTTCCATGTTTTCTTATAACTGTTTATCACTCGCTTGCTTTCTGACAAACAATTAATAGTCAATGAAACGAAAAAAGTCTAAATGCGACAACTCTTATGTTACAAATAAGTAATTGTTACGCGTGAATAAACACAATAAAAATCTGAGCTCAAAACTAACACTTGCTCGACTTCTAATGCAGTGGTACAGTAACCCGCCATTGTTCCATAAACGGAACATAAAACTTTACAACAAATTTATGACAAGTTATTGGCCGAAAATTTTACTTATTTTGCGATAAAAATACTTTGATATCAGTAATCTAAAATGTATCAATCTTTGGATACTTTTAAATAACAGTAAGTACGTTTATTACTGCTTAGTATTGCGCTCACCCGAAAACGTAGTTTTTCACGAAATAAACGTTCTTATAATTCGCTCACTGAGCAAGTAATTAGTAATAATTATATCTTGCAAAAAAGAATAACTTCTAAATTGTACAGTAAAACCAAAACCTAGTTTAAATTTACCCAATAGAATAGTTTGCAAACCTCTTGAAATTTTTTTCCATTTATGGAACACTGTTAAGAAAAAGGTTTATGTGTATAAAGTTAGTGTGGAATATGAATTAGTGTATTTTGTATTTAGTTTCATGTTATTGTGTATGTAAATATTTTTTCCTTGATCTAATATTATAAGACTGTTCGTTATCCTTAGTGTGTATATCTTTTATGGTTGTGCTAGCTTACTAAATATTTACTCATTGCATATATGTTGTTGTTCACGTTTATTGTTATTGTTTTTTTAAAAAATTTCAGTTATTTGTCAAACTAAGTTAAAAGTTTTTGAGCTTTTATCTACCCAACAAACTTATATTCAAATAAGTCAATGATTAAAACAAATAATTTTTCTATTTTATATTTGTGTGTTTATTTTATCGTTTTTATGTGTGTATAATCACTAATAATAATAAAAAAAAAAAACAAGGACGAAAAAGGTCTGTCGGCACTTGATTGTTGATTGACTTAACCATTCTTAGTTAAAAAAATTTTTTTTTCATTTAAAATCAAGGAAATCTGCATAATGTGTCACGAAACAGCAATTAGGTCTATTTTACTTAATCATTTACTTCACTTATATATTTTTTGTTTATAGATAGAAAAACTTCGAAGGCGTCATACTTTAGGCAACCGTCAAGTTTACGATTACTTTGATCTAACTTTGAAGGCGCCAAAACATTGTTTTCCGGTTGAAAGTTTTTATTTGGTTTTAGAGTTTTATTTTAAAATATGACTGAAATTTATAGCTGCTTGTTAAAACCGTCAAACAGTGGAAAGTGCTTAAAAGTGTCTTTTTCAAGACGCAACAAAATAACGAATGTAGATTTGAACCCAAACTGTGTCGATTGCTTGAGTTATTAATACGTCGTCGTCGTCGTTTGGAAAGGTATCCACTCCAGGTCAGACACAAACAGGATTAGGGCCGAGGGCTTATCCTTTTACTATCCCAGGCTGTTGTACTGCCTGGATCAGATGTGTTGTTTAACCAGCATCAAGTTTCGTCATCCAAAACCGTCCAACCTCGTGCTCCATGTGGTGCCCGATGTATAAGGCACGCTGTTAGAACATGGTCTGCGGTTTGTTCAGAGGCGCCGCACTCACAATTTGGTGACAGAGCAAGACCCCATTCATGAATGGACGAATGGAATTGCCCAACACCAGTCCGCAGGCGGTTGAGCTTAACCCAAGCTGCTCGGGGTAAGCCCATACCAACAGGCCTGGAACTGGTTCCGGGCACAAAAACACAAAGCCTGGAAGCATTTTCACAGTATTCCGTTTTCCATTTGTGATTTGTCCATTCAGAAGCGCGGATGCCAAGTCTGGCAAGGTTGTTCGAAAAATTCCGCGCAGCTGGCACAAACGGGCGTCTGGATCTTAGTCTCACTTGGCGAGTATTTGAGGACCAATTTAAAAGACCATACAAGATATGAACAGAGTCCTGGATTTTACGGTAAGCCAAGGAGAGTGTCGCTTCTATTCGGCGAAGCTCAGCTGGCTGGATGCCCGAGAGTACAGGTAGGTGGTCCGTTGGAGTGGGACGCAGGCATCCTGTGGCTATGCGCAAGGCGTCGCTCAAGATACTGTCGATAAGGCGAGTGTGAGCACTGCGACACCAGACTGGTGCGCAGTACTCAGCTGTTGAGTAGACCAGAGATAAGGTGGCTATGCATAGTGTTCTGGCACCAGCACCCCATCCCATATCCACGAGTCGCCTCAGCATTGTGTGACACGCGAGGATAGTTTTTGCGCAATGCCACTAAATGGTGACGAAACGTGAGCGATCTGTCCAGTTTTACACCAAGGTAAGTAGGAGTTGGACAGAACGGTAAAGGTCCATCGTTGTTGTAGACCTTTAGCTCACGTTTGGCCTCTCCGTCATGTGAAAGACTGCCCTCACCGTGTAAGTGTGACTGAGCTTCAACCTCCAAGTATGAAGATATCATGAAAGTGTAGACATCTCTTGGCTTAAAGTCTCATCCAAGTTCTTCCAGTTTCCATAAGAGTGCAACAATGCTAAATCATCAGCATAAGCAAACTTTCTGGAAATTATGGAAGGAAGATCGTACGTATAGATGTTAGATAGGAGGAGAGCCAAGGCCGATTCCTGAGGAACGCCGTTTTTAAGAGGGGGTAGCCTGCTTTGCTTGCTGTCACCGGTAGTAAGGGTGGAACTTCGGTTTTGGACAAGCTCCATAATCATTTTGACCATGTGCTTATTCGGAAGAAGTCTCAGCAGCTTTCAGGTAAGGCCATAGTGCCAGACGCTGTCATAAGTAGCTGTTAGATTGACAAATACGGCACCGGCCTTCTTTTTACCCTCAAAAGAATCCTCGATGTTCTGGGTTAGCAGAACAATTTGATATACGGTTCGTCGTCGTCGTCGTCGTTTGAAGGGTATCCACTCCAGGTCAGACACAAACAGGACTGGGGCCGAGGGCTTATCCTTTTACTACCCCAGACTGCTGCACTGCCTGGATCAGATGCTGGCAGTGATGTCATTTAGCCAGCATCAAGTTTCGTCATCCAAAACCGTCCGACCTCGTGCTCCATGTGTGGCCCGATATATAGGGCACGCTGTTAGAACATGGTCTGCGGTTTGCTCAGAGGCGCCGCATTCACAATTCGGTAAGAAGCGAGACCCCATTTGTGCATGGACGAATGGAATCGCTCAACACCAGTCCGCAGGCGGATGAGCTTAACCCAAGCTGCTCGGGGTAAGCCCATACCAACAGGCCTGGAACTGGTTCCGGGCACAAAAACACAAAGCCTGGAATCATTTTCACAGTACTCCGCGTTCCATTTGTAATTTGTCCATTCAGAGGCGCGGATGCCAAGTCTGGTAAGGTTGTCCAAAAGATTCCGCGCACCAGGCACAAACGGGCGTCTGGATCTTAATCTCACTTGGCGAGTATCTGAGGACCCACTTAAAAGACCATACAAGATATAATCAGGGTCCAGAGATCCACGGTAAGCCAAGGAGAGTGTCGCTTCCATTCGGCGAAGCTCAGCTGGCTGGATGCCTGAGAGTACAGGTAGGTGGTCCGTTGGAGTGGGACGCAGGCATTCAGTAACTATGCGCAAGGCGGCATTCAAGACACTGTCAATGAGGCGAGTGTGAGCACTGCGACACCAGACTGGCGCACAGTACTCAGCTGTTGAGTAGACTAGAGACAAGGTGGCTATGCATAGTGTTTTAGCACCAGCACCCCATCCCATATCCACGAGTCGCCTCAGCAGTGTGACGTGTGAGAATAGTTTTTTGCGCAATGCCACTAAATGGTGACGAAAGGTGAGCGATCTGTCCAGTTTTACACCAACGTAAGTAGGAGTTGGACAGAACGGTAAAAGTCTACCGTTGTTGTAGACCTTTAGCTCACGTTTGGCCTCTCGGTTATTTAAATGAAAGGCTGTCGTCACCGTCTTAGTGTGACTGAGCTTTAACCTCCAAGTCTTGAGATACGCTGACAGTGTAGACATGTCTTGACTTAGAGTCCCCTCCAAGTCCTTCCAGTTTCCAGAAGAATGCAGTAATGCTAGATCATCAGCATAAGCAAACTTTCTGGAAATTATGGAAGGAATTGTACGTATAGATGTTAAATAGGCGGGGGGCCAAGACTGATCCCTGAGGAACGCCGTTTTTAAGACGGCGTAGCCTGCTTTGCTTGCTGTCACTGGTGGTAAGGGTGAAACTTCGATTTTGGACAAGCTCTATGATCATTTTGACCATGTGCTTATCCGAAAGTAGTCTCAGCAGCTTGCAGGTAAGGCCACGGTGCCAGACAGTGTCATAAGTAGCTGTCAGATCGATAAATACGGCACCGGCCTTCTTTTTAGCCTCGAAAGAATCCTCAATGTTCTGGATTAGCAGAACAACTTGATCTACGGTTGATTTCCCGCGTCGAAACCTAGCCTGCTCTTTAGGGAGCAGTGGATCGATTAATGGCTCGACGCGGGCGTAGGTAAGCCTCTCGAGGATCTTGTAGGGGACACAGAGCAGAGATATCGGTCGATAACTCTTTGGATCCCCCACGGGCTTTCCTGGTTTTGGGATCGCGACCACAAGCGCTCTTCTCCAGATCTTGGGAATTTTGAGTCGGCGCAAGCAGGAAGAAAGGAAGTCACGTAACCAGGACTTCAAAGCAGCTCCGGCATGGAGTATAAGCTCGGGGCAGATGGAATCAGGTCCCGGAGCTTTACCTGGTTTTAAACGTTGAAGGGCAGTAGCAAATTCTCTCTGTAAAAAACTGTCAGAGATATTTACTGCGTCTGGTGTTGTGGCCCTCCAAAGGTCAGACACTTCTTGAGAGACAAGTCGAGATGAATTGTGGTCAACAGCCTCGTATTTCCCATTTCTAACCAGCTGATATGCGATAGCATCGGCTGAAACGGGACAGTGACGAAGAGAGTGTCGTGACCTACCAGTAAGGTTGTTCAAAATACTCCACACTTTTCGACTAGAGTGTGAGAAGTCAATGCTCCGAACTGCTTCGGACCATCGATCCCTTCACTTTCTGTCATGCTTGGCAACCAGATCTGTAGCAGCCAAACTTGAGTCGTCTCCCTGAGGAGACTGCAGAAAGGTTCTATAAAGGGATTCACACTCTGCATCCCAACACGGAATATAGTTATTTCGATACCCGCGTGGGATAGTCTTTTTGGCTGCTTTCTTAATGGTGTTACAGAAGTCCTGGTACAGAAGGCATCCACATCAAGTAAATCAGGCGGCAACAAAGTCTTTGCGAATCTTTGCGAATAAAGGGATTCACACTCTGCATCCCAACACGGAATATAGTTATTTCGATACCCGCGTGGGATAGTCTTTTTGGCTGCTTTCTTAATGGTGTTACAGAAGTCCTGGTACAGAAGGCATCCACATCAAGTAAATCAGGCGGCAACAAAGTCTTTGCGAATTTATTCGTCAAAGCAATGTAGTGACTCCATTTGGCCTTGCGAAAGTTCCATCGCTTAACAGGCATGCTTGGCACTGCCATAGCAAACCTTGGTGGTGTAATAAGCGAAGGTCGATGTTGTGACCTGGGGAACTTGTCAAGGACACGTCTATCCGTTAAGCGACTGCTTGGACCTACGCTAGCGAAAGCTAGATCCGGATTGGTGCCAGTGTTCCAGCGGCCGGAATAAAAACTGGCAGCGTCCTTGGCATTATATAGCAGGGCAAGATAATTAATACTTGCCCATCCAGCCAAGCACTCACCGTCCGGACTGTTGTCGTCGTAACCCCAGTCAGCATGACGACAGTTAATATCCCCAGCGTAAAGACATGGGTGAGGAAACACTGGGAGATCCAGGGTTTGCAATCGCGTTAGCGGTGGTTTGTAGATGTTGACTATTTTATAGCCATCAACGTCCACACACAACCACTCGATCTCCGATGTCGGTGGAGATTGGTCCAAAAGCGTGTATCTCAGTCGCTCGTGGACAAACGTGGCAAGGCCATGCTTCCTGCTTAAAGAAGACCCAGCTAGTTGGTAGTTTGTTAGTACCAACTTCTCTGCATCAGTGCAGTGGGTCTCCTGCAGTAGAATGACGAGTGCCTCAGACTGCATAGCTAGGTGATGAGGAACGTTCATTTTGCTTGCAGTGAGGCCTTCGATGTTCAGTTGAAGAATAGTGGGTCTTCGGAACTTGTTGGCAATGTGCCCTGAAAAGGGCAGTTTTATCCTCGCATTGCCCCGTCCTGAGAAGGACGTTTGCCGATTAGCAGACCCACACTGAACATCGGAATGGGTGGATACCTTTCCGTTTTGGTAGGTTCGGTTTCTGTCTGTCATTTTAAATTAATGAACAGACTTACTCACGGTCCAGGCTGCGTGAAAGCACCTACCATCTGGGCCAATATACGGTTGACTTTCCGCGTCGAAACCCAGCCTGCTTTTTAGCGAGCAGTGGATCGATTAATGGCTCGACGCGGTTGTAGATAAACCTTTCGAGGATCTTGTAGGGGATACAGAGCAGAGATATCTTTCGATAACTCTTTGGGTCCCCCACGGGCTTCCTTGGCTTTCGGACCTCGACTACAAGCGCTCTTCTCCAGATCTTGGGAATTTTGAGTCGGCGCAAATAGGAAGAAGAAAAGTCACATAACCAGTACTTCAAAGGAGTTCCGGCATGGATTAAAAGCTCGGGGCAGATGGAATCAGGTCCCGGAGCTTTGCCTGGTTTTTAATGTTGGAGGGCAGCAGTATATTCTCTCTGTGACAAAATGTCATAGATATTCACTATGTCTAGTGTTGTGGCCCTCCAAAGGTCAGACATCTTGAGAGACAAGTCGAGAAGACTTGTGGTCAACAGCCTCGTATTTCCCATTTTTTACCAGCTGAGATGCAATAGGATCAGCTGAAACGGTATAGTGATGAGGAGAGTATCGTGACCTACCAGTAAGGTTGTTCAAACTATTCCATGTTTTTCAACTAGAGTGTGAAGGAAATATTGGGAGATCTAGAGATCGCAATCGCATTGGTGGTGGTTTGTAGACGAAGACTATTTTATAACCATCAACGTCCACAGAAAACCACTCGATCTCCAATGTCGGTGGAGATTGGTCCAAAAGTGTGTACCTTAGTCGCTCGTGGATAAACGTGGCAAGGCCATGCTTTTTGTCTAAAAAAGACCCAGCTAGTTAATAGTTTGGAAGTAACAACTTCTCTGTATCAGTGCAGTGGGTCTCCTATAGTAGGATGACGAGTGCCTTAAACTGCATAGCGCGGTGATGAAAAACGTTTATCTTGCTTGTGGTGAGGCCTTCGATTTTCAGCTGAAGAATAGTGGGTCTTCTGAACTGATTAGCAATGTGCCTTGAAAAAGGCAATTTTTCCAAAAATTGCCTCGTCTGAAAAGGACGTTTGCCGATTAGCAGACACACTCTGAACATCGAATGGGTGGATGCCCCTCCGTTTTGGTAGGTTTGAATTCGGTCTGTCATCTTTAACACCAATGAGCTGACGTACTCACGGCCCAGGCTGCGAGAAAGCACCTGCCATCTGGTCCAGTTATTATTACGAGTCTTATCTACTCGACCACGCTCTAGATATTTATGATAAAAGAATAAAATGCTGCTCTTTATCCTTTGTAGCAATTGCGGCCTGCGTAAAACTTGAAAAGAATTTTGGCTCACAATAAGTAAAAAGTTGGGCAGCCCTGTTTTAAATGTTTGTTAAATAAAACAAAAAATGTTAAACCCGCTTTGGTTGCTGTTTAATATTTTTACATCACAAATCAATAATCTTTAGTTCAGGCATCTAGCAGTGTTGCTATGCCCAACAAGCTTTGTCTTTATTTATCTGATAGTAGGTTTTAACCGCGAACTCATGAAATGATACCTTATTTTGATGATTTGGATTTGAGTTGATTCTATAAATTAATTTAATTTTTACCATCTGTTAGCAAAGTAATCAATTTCTTGCTTTTACTAAGCTAGTTAGTCAGACATGGTAGTTATTTTTAGAAAAATTTTTGAACATCTTCTACGTTGTAGCTCGTGGTAGTTTTGTTTTTTAACTTTGTTTAAATCGAATGTTACTTAACTTAAATTGAAAGCAAATTTAAGTTGACAATTAAACTATTTGCAACTGTATTATGGTAAGCGTATTTTGTTACTTTATTTTACAAATATTAATCATTTATGTTTGTGCCAACATTTTTTGTACAAATCAATAAAACAATTGCAATTCTTGTTTTAAATAATATAATACTTTGTTTGGTTCTTGTGCTTATGTGCATTCTTGTAACTTTTTGTATCTCCAATCCTATTGCAGTTAAATTGCACGACATAATGACTTTCAGTTAATTTCTGTTAATATATCGCGACAATTGATCAAAGACACACGTTACCACCGCCAATATTTTGCTGGTGGTAACAAAATTACAAAATTGTAAAAGTTACTTACTTCTTCGTCCAATCTGGATCCTTGCAGTTGCAGTTAAACTCGCCGGAGCAAGGCTTATGGTGGCAAAAATCTACAAAAGCAATTTCAAATCATTTGTCAAGTAAAATTAAAACTAAAATTTTTCAATCACAAAATATATGTTCAACAAAAAGTAGGTGATAAACAAATTGTGATAAAAGTAGCAAAATATTAAATTCTACGTATATAAATGCTATGTAATATATAATATATTCAGAAAACTAATGTGAATATTAGCGTTCAAACACCGAAGCGTGTCACGAGTTTGCGTTGCCCACCCCCTCAACATTGTATCTGAGTAGAACAGTCACTTACACATTTTTTTTTTTTTTTTTTTTTATCTCTATATTTATCCTCCTGACTCGCAGGAAAGCGACGGAGGCGCTATACATAGGGTAAGCAATTACCCCGACCTGCTTCCGGAGATGCCAATTAGAATAATAATTACTACACAAGTGGTTCCCGATCGGAGTGCCGTGGCCACTTGGTGGGCTGAATTTATGTGCTGAGGTTCTTTGGATAGATAAATTTTATTTTGTTTCCAGTTTCAAAAATTTTGTAAAAATTTTTCATTTTATTTGAAAGTAAAAGTAGTTAAAAAATTGCTTTGTAGCGCCGTTAAACATTTGTTTTTTTATATAGGCTGCTATAAATGAAAAGGTTGGAAAACACCGCTTTACAGCAACAAAAAAGGTTACAATTCATAACTTTCTTCATAAGTATTTGACCATACAATCATGAAAACGTAAAATAGTAAAGAACTTTTACCGGTGCGCAACATTCCAAACTTTTTATCAAGAAAATTTTTTATTAGAAATAAACCGACTATATTCATCATGTTGTAAACATGTTGGTTGAAAAACTTAATACATAAATATAGTTTACTACATGGTTCAGAAAAATGATTTGATTTTATGTCCACTTTTCCGAATTTTGAGAAAACAGCATTTGAAAATGTTGCTCGCTAGCTTGTTTTAAAAAATGAAACTTTTAATTTAAATTATAAAATTTTTCGGCTGCTCTTTTTGCTTTGAATTTTTGCTGACATGAAGTTTTTGCTGTTGCAATAATGCCGGAAGGGTTAACTTAGTTTTTAACAAATATGATCATAGGACCGTTTAGTTCTCAGTGAATGCTATGTTTTATTTTCTGGATGTTTTTTTTACCTTGAAGTTGGACAAAGTTAATGTTGAAGCGTAAGTCAAATAGTTCGCTATCGAAGATTTAACAATTTGAAACCTTGTTTTTTAAATCAAGTCAATTCAACTTCGATCAAATAAACTTAATTTAGAATTTTTTGGAATACCTTCATCAACCTTTCGGGAAGTAAAAATTACACTGACTTGAAAGTGTTATTTTTTAAAACCTAAATAAATTATAAAGCGAAGCGCGACTCTGTTTGCAAATCGTTTCGTTAAACAATTCACTTCGTGTTTTTGGAAAGAAAAACTAAATTTCTTTTTTCTAAATCTTCGTTAACTTTAGCTGTTTCAAAACTTTTTTGGGCATTTGGTTTGACTAATTAAAAGATAAATATTTTCCATGAAGCTATCTATATGCATGAACGGGCTAGTTTGTGATAGTCTAATATTTTCTTTATAGACTGACACTAACTAATTTTTCACGTCTGATCGAGGCAAAACGCACAAAACTTTTGCTGCTGTGCTATGAAACGTAATCATTCTGAAACAAAAACTATATTAAGTACATTGTGACATCATAACCATTCACAGGTTAATGTGAGCCGCAAGAACGATTATTGAAATCCGTCATTGCGAATCATTGACTAAGAAATACAAAATTTATTGAAACTGAACGTTTTCTATTGACATAAGTCTTCATCAAAGTAACTAAAATTTTCAATTTGTTTCAGACTTCAACAAAATAGACAATAGTATCATCCAAAATATATAACTCAGAGTTCTGACTTTTTTTCTGAAGAGTGTCCAAAGAAAAACTTTAGAAATGACTTCAATTGTACTTGCCATTTTTAAATATACTTGTTGTTAGAGCACTTCTGTGATTTTACCATGGTAACTGTTTGTTTCATTAAATAAAAATTAATTGAGAGACACCAAAACTTGTAGTTATGCTTTGTCCAAAAAAATTTACCTGAAGATTTAAGTGGGACTTAAACCTTTCTAGACTCGCCTAGATTTGCCCCTTTAGATATACCACTAGTCAATAAATTTGTTTAGTGTTATAAAAAAAGTGTCTAATGTACACCTAAATTATTTTCAATTGTCGCTGATTATGATAGCCAGCAGTACGTAATGAGTTATTTGGCGCGCGTCAGGCGCAGGCACACAGGGGCGTTCTAACTCTAACCCTAACCCTAACCCTAACCCTAATCCTAGCCCTAGACCTAGACCTAGACCTAGCCCTAGCTCTAGCCCTAATCCTAGCCCTAGCCCTAGCCGTAAGTCTAACCCTAGCCCTAACCCTACCCTACGAAAGACAGCGGTCCTGAGTCAATTCTTGTACAAGAAAGACAATGGTCCTAAATCTAACCCTAAGAAAGACAATGGTTCTAAGTTCAATTGTTACCCAAAACAGCAAAGCTGTCAAACCTAACGATAATCTTAAGAAAAACAGTGGTCTTGAGTTCAATTCTGACATAAGGCAGCAAAGCTATCAAACCTAACTCTTAACATAAGAAAGGTAGTGGCCCTGAGTTCAATTCTTACCCAAGACTGTTGACAGCGAAGCTATCAAACGCAAAAAACTCGAACCCTAAGAAGAACAAAGGTACTGAGTTTAATTCCCAACTAAGACAGGTATAAGATTTTATCCCTAACGCAAGAAAAACCGTAGTCCTGAGTTTTTTTCACCGAAGACAGGTGCAAATCCTAACTGTATCCTTAAGAAAAGCAGTAGTCCTAAGTTTGATTCCCACCCAAGACAGAACCAAAATTTCAAAACTTGATGTAAGAGTATTTTAAAATGTTGTGCAAAATTTATTTCAAAACAGTGGGCAAGATTTCAAAACATTGCATAAGACTATTTGCAAATACTGGGCAAAACTTTGTTTTGAAACATTGTACAAGGTTTCAGAACAATAAAGTCAACCAGTTTCCTGTTTTTAGGCACACAATAAAAAAGTCCCTATTAATTTTAAAATATTTCTCAATCCAAACTTGATTTTTGTTATACCAAGGTTTAATTTTTTTTTAATTTTTCTAAACAAGCCTAATTCTAAATAATTATATTTAATTTTGCAACTTTTTCTCTAGGCAACCTTGACTTTTGTTATGTCTATGTTTAATTTTAAAACTTTTTTTCTTAAACAACTTTAATTTTTTGTTATTTATAGAACATCTTTGTTTAATTTTTTTTAATTTTTCTAAACAAACTTGATTTTTATTATACCTATATTTAATTTTAAACTTTTCTTAGTCAAACATGATTTAGATATCTATCTTTTATTTTTTGTAGACAAATTTGATTTTTGTTATAATTTTGTTCGATTTTTTAAAAATGTTCTTGGCAAACTTCATTTTCGTTTACCAATATTTAATTTTTTTTAATTTTCTTGGCAATCTTGATTTTTGTTATATCTTTGTTTAATTTTTTAAAAGCTTTTCTAATCAACCTTGATTTTTAAATATCTATCTTCAATTTAATAAAAATTTTTTGGCAACCTTGATTTTTCTATACCTATATTTAATTTTTCAAAATTTTCCTAAACAAGCTTAATTTTTGATACCCATATTTAATTTTAAATTTTTTTTCTGGGCAACCTTCATATTTGTTATACCTATGTTTAATTTTAAAACTTTTTTCTGAAAAAATTTGATTTTTTGTTATTTATAGAACATCTATGTTTAATATTTTTTTAATTTTTCTAAACAAACTTGGTTTTTGTTATACTTATATTTAATTTAAAGAAATTTCCTAATTAACCTTAATTTTTAATATCATTTTTAATTGTTAGTCAGATTACTTTAAAAATTTAATATTTTCTGTTCATAATTTTTTAAGAGTAGGTTATTTTGCAATTTTGCTATAACAAATCAAATTTATAGTGTTTTAGTTTCTACATTGCTAAATATTTTTTTCTCTAAAATATTTTATAAAATTTTAACTTTAAGCTATTTATTAAATAATTTTAGTCTGTTTTTATAATTAGTTCTGGTATAGAAAAATATAATTTAAAACTAATTAAATGTTTTTGTTATGCAGTATTTAAAAACATGGTTTATAAGTGTTGTGTACCAAATTGTAAAACAGGATATGCTTCTTGTTAATTTCAAAAGTTTACTATAGACCGCACAGCGAATCCCTCTCTTCTTGGCTTCAATTTTCTTCAACTATGTGGAAGCTATCCGAGCCTTCCCCAATCACACCGCTGGCTTTCCATACGTCTTATGGTTTATAATATATATTTACGTTGAAATTCTATATGACAGTACAACAACAGGCTTCCACAAGCCAAAGACCAATTATTTACTAAACACGACACCTCAAACGGTGCAGCCAACGTGCAACCAACGTTCACATAACGATGCAACTAACGATACAACCAACGTGCACCCAACGAAGCAGTTAACGATACAACCAACGTGAAGCCAACGTGCAATCGTAAAACGAAATTTTCCCAAGTTTCGCTTGCGATCTACAAACTCACTCTTCAAACCAAATCATCGAACTACTTGATCACCAACGACTGAAAGGAATTAAATTTAGCAACATCTCAATTTATAGTGTGCTCGCCACGTGTAAGTGAGCCAATCATATTTCATTAAAATCGCTGCACGTGATCTGCCTATAAAGCAGTGAACGCAAACAATAGAATTAATTAAGAGGTTTCAAAAAAGACTTTTATGCAGTTAATTAACTTTTTCAATTACAGTGCAAGTTCTATTTTTTTTATATGATTTTAACACTTCTTGCATTTCTAAAGATATTGCAGTTTTTTGCTTTCTAAAAAATGTAGATTTAAAAAAAAGTGGATTAAAGCAATACCAAGAAAATTTTGGAAAGTAACAAATCATCATAGGGTTTGTCTACAGCATTTTACGAAAGATGATTTCATTCATATTTTATGCAATAAAAATGAAAAAAGAAAAAATTTCCGAAAATCTAATAATTTGCTTAAATTACGTTTAAAATTATTAGCAATTCCGCATGTTTTTCCATCTTTTCCATACTATTTAAAAAAAACTAAAATTTCTACTCGCACCACATCAGCTTCTGCTTCTGCCAGATGTGCATTAGAAAATGCTGCTGAAGCTAAACAAAATGAAGAATTTTTTATGTCAGAGATATTGATAGATTTTGCTTCCTTTCAACAAAAAATTAAATCTGAAATTTTGCCTAGTGGATTTGCTTCTGTGTCTGGAAAAGATTGCCAAGCATTTCATTACTTCAAATATTATGATATTGGTAATTATCAAGATGCTCCTAAACTTCTTTCTTCTGTAATTGTTACTTTAAATCTGGATGTCCATGTTTATGTTTATTCTACTCTCATTCCACCATCTAGTTATCATCATATTACTAGTTCAAGTAAACCTAAAGCAATTTCTGAATTAACCAATTTATTGGCTTTTTGCAAATCATTCTGTGAAAATTTTTCAGAAAATCAAAATCAATGTAACTTTATTGCCTTAGCTGTATCTTTGTTAGAATCTACTATATTTTCTGAAGCACATTTAATAAAAAACCCTGATAGTTTTTCATTAATTCAATTTGTTATTAAATAATTAAAGTTAATTGACGTACCAAAACAAGGCCGTTGTTACACTGCAAATATGGTCAAGACAGCATTTTTGTGGCAACTAAGTAGCACAGCTTTGTATAAAAAGTACGATCCCTACAAAGTTTTGTTTTTTGGTTGTTTTGCTAGCTGTACAGTATTTCACTGCAATTTGTGCTAATGAGGAAAATATGCAAAAACTTATGTCTTCAAGTAATCAACGTAGCCTTTTTCTTAAAGCTATGGTATTAACTGCTTGTTCATCAGGTTCATTAAAAAACATATTAGAAGTCAAATGTTCAAATGGTTATTATAATTGTAATTTGCTTGTTCAAAGCACTTTTAATTGTTTGCAAAAAATCATTTAAAGCAGCTTAATTCCCGATTTACTGCCAAAGATCCTTCTCCAAAGATACTTCGTAAGGTTAAAAAATTTTCCTCCACGGTATGATCATTCGTATAAGTTGCTTTTTTTGTTTGGACGTGGTTTGTGCATTGTTGTTACAGTTTTTTGGTTATTTGACGATGATGCTACTTTTTAAACAACTTAAACTTTCTTTTAATTTATTCAGAAATGAAATTATTTTGTGAGAAGTTTTATTTATCTTTTGTCAATTAAAAACTGTCTTAATGTATGTTTATTAAAAATTATAATAGAGCATATGCACGTGTTCGATTCTTTCATTTTCAAATTAGTAAGTCTGTAATCCCTGAAACTTTTCGTATTAAAATCGCCTATCTTCGGTATTAGTCTATAAATATATATAGTATGTATATATATCTGTTTGCTTTACTTCACCGCTACAGAGCTCAATAACCGAATAGCTAGAGCAGTATTTATTAATGAAAGCACTAAAATAGATTAAAAATTAACAATTTAAAATTCACGACAGTCTGTTTCATCCTAAGAATCGACAGGTGGAAACTTATTCAAATAGAATAACTTATTCAAAATTTAAATTATTCTTATTGAAATTCTATTTATTCAAATTCTATTTGAATAAGTTTCCACCTGATGATTCTTAGGATGAAGCAGACTGTCGTGGATTTTAAATTGTTAATTTTTAATCTATTTTAGTGCTTTCATTAATATAGTATGTATATGTATTGCAGGAGTGAATAGATCTTTCCCGCAGAGTGCTCAATGACAAAAATCAGAGCAATTTCATACAAAATTTATTTAATCACTTATTCAAATAGAATCTGATCACTTATTCAAAAAAAATATTCTATTTGAATAAGTGATTAAATAAATTTTGTATTAGTATGTATATGTACGTATATATATATTTTTTTTTAATAAAGCAAATTATTGTAGAAGCACGAATAAGCTGTACTTTTGCTGTATAATATTGAGCCCCTAATGGAATTTTTTGAAGCCAAAAAGTAGGTCAAAACCAAAAAAAAGTCCTTACTGCTTGAATGTTGTTTTTTAACAAGTCTTTTTTGTTTTTACCCGGTTTTGTGCCACCAGTTTTTGGAAGAGACCTCAGTTGAACTTATGCCACCTCTGCTACTTTTTTAAAAAATTAATTTTATGCCTGAAAAAATTGTTTGGACATGGTCCCATTTGGTCATGGTCCCATTTGCCCCTCAACTTAAAGAAACAGACCTAATATATTAAACCATATATATATATATATAAGATTTCCCTAAAAGTCGATATTTCACTTCTAATAGGCGTAAAACTAAAGATAGAAGCAATTTTCCGTTTTCAAAAATCGGCCTACAGTTGTCAACCTTAAAAGCGAGTGAGTCATCCCGTAGTTCTAGATATCCCTGTTATGATGTCACAATATACTTTCTATAGTTTTTGTTCCAGAATGATTACGCTTCATAGTATAACAGCAGAAGTTTTGTGCGTTTTGCCTTGATCAGATGTGAAAAATTAGTTAGTGTCAGTCTATAAGGAAAATATTAGACTATCACGAACTAGCCCGTTTATGCATATACGTAGATAGCTTCGTAAAAAATATTTATCTTTTTTAATTAGCCAAACCAAATGTTTTAAAAAAGCTCCAATTTTTTAGAAAAGCTACAATTTTTCAGAAAAAACATTAGAGTCCAGAAAAGCTTTAAAAAAGCTCCAATCGTTTAGAAAGAAAATCTCAAGCACTTCATAGTGATTGTGAAGAGAACTTTTTCAAATACAAATATTTAACAAACATATGTGAATTGCTTTTTCTGGCTCGTAGTAATAAATAGTAAAGATTTTAACATTAAGAGAAACTAATTCATTCTTTAAGATATATTTACTACAAAGAGAATAAAAAAAAGAAAGTTGGAGTCTCCTAAAGCATCCCGGCAAGCAGCAAACAAAGTACGTTTGTTTAAAAGTAATGAATCCGAAAATAACTAAAGCATCTTACAAGTTGATTCATCTACTTACTTGCAATACGGAACCGTATTCAGATGGTAAAATTATGAATCAGACACAGAGGTAGGTAGGTATTTTTTTGTATTTCAGGAAAGCGCAAAGAAATAAACGTAATGCGCTTTTGTCGTGCGAGGAAAATTATAAGAATATAATCGCAATGTAAAATTATAAAAGCAGGAAAGAAAATTAGAATGAATTCGATAATAAATTTTATTGTATTCGGTTCATATGTCGTATCCTTCTCGATGTCCTTCTTCATCGATGTCTGTATCTATTTTATAAAATTATATTTTTGTAGTAACCCTTTCTTTAAACACCCGTAATCCGAAGCGACCTCGTCCAACAGACTGGAATAAACATCTAATGCCTTACCAGACAACAACGTGCTTAACTGAGTAGTCCAACTATTACGGATCCAATTAGCAACTGATGTTCATGCTTGGCATCTCTTTTGTCGCGTTCACACTCACGCTGTACTTTTTTCTTTTAGCACAGCCTTTTCCACTCTTACATTAGAAACTCGAATTTTTCTTTTTCGTTCAAACTCAGTTCTTCAACACGCTGTTTTAACCCATTAACGCCCAAGCTTTTTTAATGGGCGGGTTTCATAATTACTTTTTCATTTCGCATAAAATACCATCTTAATTTAGATTTTTTCACATTTCTGCAAAATACTCACTAGTTTTTGCGTAATCAACTGTTCTATTTATAGGACGCTAGTCAGATTAAGTAGCGTTTTTTGTGAATGCTTGACACTGCGATGAACGTATTACGCATCAAAAACATGTCAATAACAACAACTGAAAACAGTTCAAATAAAACAGAAAAGATTAAATCATGTTTTTGATGATTTCTTAGAGTAGTTTGCCAAGACCATTTGATTTTTAAGATTGTTACTCTCAAACTTTCATGTGGTAGCTTGGGAAACAATCAGTACGCAAAGTGATGTTACATTTCAAGCAATAAGTTAGTGGTTTTCCGTTAAAGCTCTTTAGTTGGCACCGTCTTTGTTTTTCTCTTTTAGCAATGACACGGTGTAGTCCGCCGTAACGAATATCGGCGTTTATGGGGGTTTTGGAAGTGAGTGGGTAACTAAGTGGTCGGCCTTGCATGACACGCTTTCCATGGCCTTTCTGCAAATAGCTTATGGCCACAGCTCTTCAAAATCCTTTGTGGAAATAGAATAAGGTCCGTGAATCTGCCGGTAAATGATGCAAGCATTCACCACAGCCATATCAATAATTCTCGTGACCAAGCAGCAATACCACCTTTTTCCCCTTATGGCAATACAATGTTTTTCTAAAGACAGGTCATGATGATCCATCCCTCCCATGTATTTGTTGTAATTTTTGATCATAAAGGGATGAGGTATTAACACTTTTTCTTTCAGCTCTTTACTCCATCTCTTTGTTGTGGAAAGAGATTCAATCCTATGAAAATTGGAAGCCAACGCAATTGATTTCTTATCTTTTCATCTAACCGCGATGATTTTGTTTTCTGTATCGAATCTGTAGTCGTACGTTCCTCTCTTCATTTTATCCATTTCTTTGGCTGGTTTCAAAGGACAGTTTGTGGTTCTCGCATCTCTAATAGTTTTTGTTGCTCTAAAACCTTTTTTTTCTCAGTTGAACAAGAAGCGAGTGGCTAGTAAAAAATTATCAAAATAAACAACAAGCAACGAGGGATTGTCCACGGTATATAACATCTTCATCGCCACCCGAGATCCCAGAAGTTTGGTGGTGCAAAATCATTGTTTTTTTTCCACAATACCAAGAAAGTTAAAGTAGTACCCGCTTTCACCTCACATAGCTCATAGTTTGTAACCAAATCTTATTGGTTTAAATCTGATAAACTGCTTCAAGAGTAATGTCCATAATATCGCACAATCATTTCACCGATGGATAAGTATTTATCAAAGATTCCCCAATGCTGAAAATTTTTATTGAGGAAATCCATCGAAGGCTTGATCTTGAAAGCTTTGTTGTCCTTGTTCTCCTGAGCTGGGAAGTGTTTTGAAAGTGGATTATAGATTTTAGTGTCAGGTACGCATTACGAGTGAATGCGTTGCGGACGATGTCCAGACCTAAATCCTTCTCCTCGCTCCAATAATCTCTTTCACTTGATAACGTGTGATAGCCACTGAACAATAAAATTTCAATAAAAACTTGCATCTCCCCAAAAGACACGGTAAAGCGGGATTTGTTTTTTGTGTTATTGTATATCGAACTGTTTCATCTACAATGAGTTGATAAACTTTTGGGGAAAAAACTTTTCAAAAATTTGCACAGGAGTCAAATCATGTAAGTAAGATTCCAGATTTTCTAGCTTTATAGGCTCAGTATCATCCATGTTTGACCACTTACTATAGACGGGATTTTTCTTTTTCCAAGCAATTTTTGGTCTTTCTTTCCGTTGCTTTTAGTCGGAGAGTTTGTATGTGCTGATGTTCATGGCACATCAGAGCTATCTTCCTCGTCAGCATTTACGACTTCGATAAGACCAGGAACATCACGAACTAAGGGGTTGCAGTATCTTTGTCATTTAATTTGTCTTCATCGGTAAGGTCATCTACATCTGGAGGAATTATTTCCAAATTCGTATCAATCTCTTCCAAAGCTAAGTAATCAAGAGTTGCTCCAAGCTTCATAAATACCTTGCGACTCATATTGAATGGACTTAAGTAAACCATGTAACACAATTACATTTTTAGTACTTAGTGTACCTATGAAAATTAAAAATCAAAATTTTTCATAAGTTTGTACTTGAGCTTAAACTGCTTGATAACTTTTGATTTTTCAAATCTGTGTCTAAAGCGCAAGGCCCTAAACTGTCTATCTGCGCTTCTGTGTTTACATAAGGTCCTTACACGCAAACAAAAAAGACGCAGCTGGATACACATGACTCAACTGCTTGAGCCAGCCGGATCCAGGCAAATCGGACAACCCTAAATTCGACACTGGAAATTTATACAACTATAATTAGGCCTTAAAACGTTTTTTGTGTAGCTCTTTGCTTGTTGTAACCTACATGTAAGCTTTACAGTTCAATTTCTGGCTTTCCCTTTCACTTTTAATCACCTTTATTTTAACTGACTCAATGCTACAAAAAGTTTTTTCTTACAGCTGAATAATTCATCATTGTTTCGTCTACAATCATCATTGTTTAGTTTTTCGGCTACCTAGCCAAACAGAACAAATGTAGCTCGTAAATTACAAAAAAAGTGCTGATAAACGCCGGCGTCCTACAGTGATGTTAGCGTTAATATTACTTGGTATTAGTAATGATTTTTTAAAACCTTGCTTGTCAGTAGTATAAAACAAGTCAAAACAATTCATGAAAAAGCTATTTGTAAAGAAATGCTGAAAATTTTTCTCTTTAAATTTTGTACATAATCCCAAAAGGAACTGACGGTCAGCAAACAAAAAAACTGCTACTTTTATATCCACACAATCCACATTTCAAGTTATAAAAATGGCAAAACTTTATTGTTCTGACAGCTACAAGGGTCTTGTCATCCAATAGATAGGTAAAAAGTGCGAGTTTATATTTTAATCCTGTATAATTTAAACATAGATTATTGTACTATAAATAGGGCACTGGACGTTAATGGGTTAAGTTTTCAAATTCTCCTTTATCAAATTCACCCGCCTTCTTGGATGGTGACGTGCTGCAGTGCTCGTGACTTTTCTTTTTTAAAAAAAAGCCCCCAAAATGTCACGCTTCTCATAGATTAAATCCATCAACTTTATTCTTACAGGAAAAGACGATTTTTTAACTCGCTGAAGAACGCTTATTGACAAAAAATAGTAGTGTAATCGGCAAGGCGAACATTGATTTAGATACTAAATAGTGGCCTTGACTAGAAAAATTGAGAAGGACGCAACTTTATTTACGATTGCTTAAAATTCTTTAAAAAGTTTGGTTTTTTATAATCAATTGTCAGCCCCAATGTAAACATATAAAGTAATACTGGTACAGATGCGTTAAGCAATTTCCCGTTACACGATTCTCAACTTCAACACTCGCTTTCGTCTCAACCACCGTCGCCACGATCTCAGAATCTTTTCTGCGTCTCTCGCAGTCTCCATCTCCGGCCCTCTATCTGGTCTTTCTCAGTGACCCAGTATCTCTGTTTTCTCATGAATGCCACAAGGTGCAACAAAATATATACATACATTTCCGACGGGTGACGTTACCGGGAGAACAAAGTAAAATAAAGTTTAAAAAATTGAAGCTAAACTTCAATGTCCCAAAAACCAGAACAAAACACAAAGCAATTGAACTAATACCAAAATCGATTGTTTGCATAATTGCAATTAACCTTAATTTCGTAATGCTAAGAATAATTATGAAAATGGTGGTCAGTATTTGCAACAATCAATCGAGTTAATTATATATAACCTATTAAAGTACAATGAGTAAGACATCGATATAAATGGAAGTTGGAAAACTCAAATTAATGAAATGAGATCGAACTAAATTTTCTAAAGCAATTGATTAAGATTCTGAATTGTAAAATGCAGCTTTATTTCAGCTTTATAATAAGAAAAACATCCAATATTAAATTTTTTTTTTTTAAAACAATTAGAACAGGAAATGTAAAAAACCAAAGCGGCGCATCTAAATCCAGAAAATGAGATTAATTTTGACTTCACGAATTTTAATAGGCCACTAAGATGCATAGATAGAGTTTAACTATGCAAAAAAAAATAAATAAGATTAATATTGTAACATACCAAACAAGAATCTTTTTAAAAACTACCCATGTTATTTAATGTACAAATTTGAAATTGAAGCCATTTATTACAAAAGTTTTTATTTACAAAAGAATCAGTGTTTACAGTTTATTGCTTCAGTAAACACTTTTCAATTTAACTTTTTCAACTGATGATTTTACAAGGCAGCAAAATTGTTTTATGATGTAATAAGCCAATACAATGACGTGCCCTAGCATTAATAATATTTACAAGTTTACTTACACCAATGATTCGGACCAAATCTTCGACTCAAAGCAGAACTCACAAATACCAACACAATTAACTTTAACAACTTCATTATGGCCAAACAATAGTTTTCAAAATTTTATAATTTCTCTGACAAAAATTAACAAAATTATTCAATCGATGAAACAATTTTATTGATTTAAGTTTTTCAGAAAGTTAATTTAAACTAGACACTGAATAACTAGGCCGTATTTATAGAGAGACCGGAGTCTTCACACACCTGTAAAAGTAGAAAACTTTCTGAATCATACGATTGCTTTAACATAAACTTATTATATTTTAAAAATATTTTCAACTTAAGTGTTGTAAAAAGTTGACGCAGCTGCTATTTTGAGGTAAAAATAATAATAAAGCAGAACTTATTGGAACATTAGATTGAAATAAAAATTTCTTGAGATTGTCAAGTATTTATATCAGGGTTGCGGAGACGAAGTAACTCGAATTGTTTGTCTGTGGTCGGAATCGGAGTAATTTTTTTTGTATATACTGAAGTCGGAGTCGTTATAGTTTTTGGTGACTCCAATTTTCAGATTTTTGATAAATTACTTTTATTCTATTGTCAGATTTACAATCTGAGTTAATAAAGTAATGACACTCAAATACTGTGAGTACTTTTTCGAGGAATGGGGCGCTTTTTGGCTTTCAATTTAAAATGAAGAGTAAAAAACGATTTTTGTTTAAAATTGGTTTTTAATACAAGAAAGTTAACTTATTTTCGATTCGGGATTTGTTTTGTAAAATTCAACAAAAGATTAAGAAAGAAAAACTGAAAAAGTTGGTCAAATTTTTATTTTTTGCCTTTAAAGTCAATTTAAGACTAAAAAAGTACAACTGATATAAAAGTTTTTTGAAGAAATTTGGAATTTTGGATACAAGTACAGTACATACAAGTGGATACAAGTTATAATACTGCCAAAGGCAATGTTTAGTTTGTTCCACTAAGGTTATTCGATCATTATACCCGGAGCCATTGTTCCGTCATTATACCTTGAGCCAGAATATTCCCATCATCATACCCGGAGTTTCAAAGAAATTATAAAGTTTTAAAATAATGTTTCCATCATTATACCCGGAGCCAGAAGAGAAAGTGAAACAGAAATGGAAAGAGTATTTCGACAATTTACTCAACCATGAAAATCCTAGAGAAAGAAGAGAAACGAGAACAGAAGGGAGAGAAAGGGACGTGGAAGATATCTCTGGAGAAGAAGTCAGGATTGGGTTGAGGAAAATGAAGAAGGGAAAGGCTCAAGGACCTGATGACATACCAATGGAAGCATGAATTGCTCTAGACAATAAAGGTTTGGAGTTTTTAGTTCACTTTTTCAGCAGACTCTTGCGAGGAGAAAAGATGCCAAATGAACGGAGGAGGATCGTGCTTGTACCTTTGTACAAAGGTAAAGGAGACATCAAGGAATGTGAAACTATCGGGGGATCAAGTTGATGAGCCACACTATGAAATTGTGGGAGAGGATAATAAAAGCAAGGATAAGAAAGGAGGTGACAATCGCTGAGCAACAATTTGGGTTCATGCCAGGAAGGAGTACCACCGATGCAATCTTTTGTCTAAGCATGCTGTTGGGAAAGTGAACTGAAGGGTAGAAGGCAGTGCACTGTGCCTTTATTGACCTAGAAAAAGCATACGACAGGGTACCGAGAGAAGAACTGTGGGAATGCTTGTGGTTAGCTGAAACATTAGGGTGCTACATAAAGATTATCAAAAATATGTATGACGGAGCGACAACAACTGTGAGAAGTGCAGCAGGGTTGACTAAAGAATTCAAGATAGGTGTTAAACTCTACCAAGGTTCAGCACTCAGTCCATTTCTTTTTGCCATCATCATAGACAGGCTGACGGAGGACATCAAGAAGGACGCACCATGGGATATGCTGTTTGCAGATGACGTAGTGCTGTCTATACAAAATCATAGGGAGCTAGAGGAGGATCTGGAGATTTGTAGAAATGCACTGGAGAGAAGAGGCCTGAAAGTGAGCCGGAGTAAGACCAAATATTTGAGGGTTGGGGATGTGGATGATGGAGAAGAATAGAAGCTGCAAGGAGAAAAGGTAAAGAGAGCAAAAAAACTTCGAATATCAACAATTAGTAATGAAGGAAGATGTAAAGAAGAAGTACGAAGAAGGATACAAGCAGGATGGATGAGTTGGAGGAAGGTATCTGGAGTTCTGTGCGACAGGAAGTTATCAGCAAAGGTTAAGGGTAAAATATACAAGAGTGTTGTAAGACCAACCATGCTTTATGGAATGTAAACGGTGGCAGTGACGGAAAGACAGATGGGAAAAATGGGAGTTGCAGAGTTGAAAATGGTGAGATGGGCACTGGAAGTGACAAGAAAGGACAAGATAAAAGACGAATATGTGAGAGGGACTGCAAAAATTGCAAAGCTGGGAGAAAACTTCCGAAATGCAAGGCTACGTTAGAATAGACACATAAAAAGGATAGAAGAAGACTACGTGGGAAAAAGGATGATGGAGATGGCGGTGCCAGGCATAAGAAAAAGAAGAAGACCAAGGAGAAGGTGGATGGATATGGTAAGAGAAGACATGGAAAGGGTTGGGGATAGGCAAGGAGACGAAGTAGATTGAGTGAAATGGATATTACTGTCGCGCTGTGGCAACTCCGAGTAGGGAGAAGCCAAAAGAAGAAGAAGAATAAGAATACCCAGAGCCATTGTTGATCACAAACTACATTTTTTGAAGCCTATCACTGTGACTCTCACACAGCAATGCTACTAAAATAAATTGAAAACTTGTGGTATAAATTGAACAGCAACGCTGTGCTACTGCGCTATTCTACTGGAATAAATGCTATCTACAGGAATAAATTGAAAGCTTGCCTTAAAAGAATAAAGAAATAAGAAAAACTGAATTTATTCTTATTTGCAAGAAGAAAGATGGAGAGAAAAAAGTGACTAAGATTTTTTTCAAATATGTCTTGATTTAACTATTTTATTGTCTATCTACCATTTTGTTTATTAAGAATTTTTTTCAAAACCATTTTTACTTGATAAATTTACGGTTATTTTTTAACTAAATCCAAAAACTCTTCACTTTCTACTCAAAAATCAGCCTCTAAAAAAAATTTTGGCTTCTTGAATATCAAAGGTCTCTTGTCTGAAGGTACTGAGCGGACTTAATTTGATTGTCGAACATCGAAAGTATGACGTAACTATAACTCTTAAGTAAATCTTGAAATTTTAAACCTTGTTTCGGCGAACACAGACATGCCTATCTTTTTTACTTTGTCTTTTGAAAGCGCCTTTTAATCCAGACATGGGCATTTTGCGCCCGTGAACCGCGGGCCGCATGCGGTTCTTAGCTCAACTCTGATCAGCCCGTTAAAGAATCATAAAAAATTATAAAATAAACGACTTTTCTTATTTTAGCGACGAGTAGATTGAATGTGTATTGTTTTTATTTTGAATTTTTTTACATCGCGCATGGGTGTTACTGAAGTAATGTTGTTGTAAGCACGTTACAGGTATCAAAACAACTTTTACTCCCAAAATGTCGACTACAAAAAAAAGGTAATTAGGGGCGTATACTCCAATCGTGCGAGTTGGGCGACGCACAGCCTGTAATTCTTCCATAGCAAAGTGTAAAAAAAATTTCCTAAAGTTTAAATCAAATAAAATAATATTTTTATCAACGCAATAAGATTAAATCTACTTTATTTTACTCATGAACAAGAAAATTATGACAATAACTTTTTATGATGATTGAAATATTGAACCCCGGTTTGTCGCACGCAGACAAGCCGATCTTTCATGATTTACTTTCAAAGCGGCCTTTAGCGAATATTGGCTTCGCTTTTTAAGAAAAACACGTTTATTTTATATGAGCTCTCGGTGCCCTGAAAAAGTTAAACGTGATGTAAAGCCTACATTGACTTTTCTTTTTTTATGAAAAAAGTCAATTTTAATTGACTCTGTTTCATTAATATGATTAGAAGTGGCGCGTTAAGCGTCACTAGCAAAGAAATTAATAGAAATCCAATTAAATTTTAATAACTTGTCGTTTCATATTTAAACTTAATAACTATAATAATTTATCTAAATGGTTAAAATAGTTTAATAAAAAATAACGTTGAAATGTTAAAAAATCATTTTCAAGCAATTCAATTAAAGAAATATTTCCTGAACTTCAGTTAGTGATTTTTTATTTTTGCTTGACTTTCGAAAAAAATTTTAATACAATTTTGACTAATGCGCTTATCATTAGCAAGTATTTATAATCTTAGAAGTGCTATTGGATGAAGTGGAATGTGGAAAGAATAGTTTTATTTATAGATAAATTTTGTGGAAGCAGTAGATAGGTCGTTATGAAGCCCCAGTTTAGAAATCCTGGGCTATACCGACCCGATAAATTTGCTGGAAAGCATGATCATGAGCCTACTAAATTTATTAAAAATAAGAATTTTCAAAGTAGGTTTAAAAAAGTAGATAAGCTTTTTTAATTTGCTTCTATTATACTCAGTAATATTGCTTCCGCAAGAAATTATTTTCTGCTTTGAAGCAAATACATTGACTACATGCTATCGAGGAAAACAAGATCAAAGACGGTGTTACTTAAGGGGCTCCTTAGAACTTATCTATAGAATAATTATTTGCTGTTTTCATTCCACTTTATCCAAAAAAATTTTTTAAATTGTAAAAACTTGCCATGATAAGCATTACCCAATCAACCCTGTAATTTTTATTACTTAAAAAAGTTTTTATTGATTGCACTGCCCAAAAAAAGTCTTTACTTGTTGTTGAAGCAATAAATTTTTTCAAAAAGTTAAGGAAAGAGCCAATAAAGCTCATCAATTAAAGTTCCGGTTCTGTTATTGGTAAACGTAAAAAAAGACTTTTTTTCCTTAAATTTCGGAAATAAATTTTAGACTTGGGGTCCATAGAGTTCACAAAATTAGCCTAGGGCTCTATGTGTCCCAAAAAACCATGGTACAGCACATGGACTTGTAATTCATTTTCCAAATGCTGTCAAAAAAGCCCATTCGCTGACTTTGTTTTATATTCTATTATTCAACCTGCAACAGTAAAAAAAATTCAAGTTTTGAAAGTGACGAATCAAGTCTTACCTGTATAGACATGTTGTTTGTGATGCTATAAAAGAATTAGCAATGGCTTTGGTATTTTTTCACTAGAACTATGTCGAATTATAAAATGATGCGCAAGTTTTTCCTTCTTGGTTTTACAACTTGTGTATTGCAACGACTTTAGAAACCCTAATCTAAAGCCTTTAACCAGGCTTATTTTAAGAAAAAATTATAATGAATTAATGAAAAACTTTTATATTTTTCATTTGTGAGATTAAAAAGGTTGAAAAACACTGGTGTAACCAATTCTGAGCTTAAAGGACGAGCTAGCTTAAAACTTTTTAAGGGCTATTTTTTATTCTATTTAAATTATCGAAAAGTCACAGCTCAATTTTTTAAACTTTTAATACTTTTCACTTCTATTTTTTAATTTTTTAAACTTAAATCAGCTTAAAACCTTCTGGCGCCATTTTGTTGTGTCCTTAGGAAAGACACATTACGGTACTTTTCCCAACTTGCTGGTCTTGGCAAACGGACAGCAATGTCTCGGCATCTCCGGCAGCAGGTCAGTGTGATTACTTATCCTATGTATTAAGATCTCCGTCACTTTCCAGCAATTCAGCAGGATAAATGTAGGGATAAGTTAAAAAATATATAGATGAAATGTAGATATAAATATAAAAAATTTTATTGTAGCAGCTTTTTGAAGTTAGCAACTAAGGTTACATTTTAATATATTGATTCACACATTTTTGTGACGGCTGTAATATCCCTCGTGTAACAAAAATTTGTTGTAGTTTTCGTTTTTGGTTTGAATTTAGCGCCATATTATTTTATATTTATATTTCATATGAAATATGTCAGTTTAAGCGCTCACCTTAAAAATGCCCACCGTCCGCCACTGAAGGTTATTTTAATAAAACAATAAGACAAGTTACCGGTCTTACCAACTTATCCAGAACAAACTAAGCACTGTTTTATATAAAGAAAAACAACTCATATTATGCAGATTTTAGCTCAGCTTCTTTGTCGGGCTTTCCATAATATTTTCTTGTTGCCATGTGGCCCCATGTAAAAAATAAATTTTATCCCTTGCTTTAAACAAACATTTTTTTAAAATTTTTACAAAAACTTGTGCATTTTAATTGGCTGTTTCCGCGCTGTTACACTTGAACGTCAAAAACCTAAAGCAATTATTGTTTTTTTTTTTTTAGGAGAAGAAAATAAATATTTGATGGTTGTTAGTGTCCTATAAAACTTGAACGTTCTATGTTGAAGTTTGGTGGTTAATCACGAGATAGACCTGTATTAACTGTATCAAGAGATAGAACTGAATAACTTTACTTTAGAAATTTTTTTTTTTCAAGCACCAAATTGAATTAATTGAATTTATTCAAAACATTGTGGACAATTCTGAAGGCTGGGATAACGATTCTGAAGAATTTTAAAAGTTTTGAGAAAAATTAGAATAATCCTTTTCTCGTTTTATTTAAGACTTATAGCCAGCCCTAGTTTTCTTCGATCAGTTGTCTTCATGCTTTCTGCTTATAGACATTTTGTGCAATATGTAGAAAGCTGAATTTATGATGTTCTTTACTGTTTTTAAAGGAATAACAATTTGTCTCAACATTTACAGCATAAAGAAGATGAAGATTTACTGCATATCAATTTATTGCATAATCCCTTTGATAGCATAGGAATAAAACTATTTATTAAAATAGTTTTATTCCTATGCCATCAAAGGGATTATGCATTAAAAAAAGTGTTTATTTTATTAAACAAAATGTTAATCGCAAAAATTTTCTAAAACAAAAAATTTCTTTTTTCTAGAAAGACAATTGCCAATTATAAGCGCGTTGTAAGCACGCAATGCTTTGTGTGCGTACACAGCGCAACATAGCGTTGTGCCTATCAACAAATATGTTGAAGGCGCTAGCATCAACGTCAACACCTCAAAATTGTAAAGGCGTCAGATAAAGCGTAAATGCCAACAAACTTTGATAGCATTAACGTCAGAATTAACTTTAGCGTTAATTTCATAAAATTTAAGAAAGAAAAATTATTATGACATTAATAAAATTTATGACATCTTGTAGATTTCAAACAAAAACTGCCGAATTCTTTAATAAAAGCAAAATAAAACGGATTTTAATTTGATAAATAGAAATGCAGCAATTAACTTTAATAACATTTTTATGCTTGCTCAAAAAATAATAACAATGCAAAATGCTTTTCTCTAGTGCTTATCTACATTTTAGTTTCTTTTGCTTACAGAGTCGAGAGTCTATCTTTTTATCATCCCGAAAGCACCCTGACTTTATCATATTTTGCTTGGTCATTTGCTAGTCAATGCCAACTCGAGGCTGATGATATGAGTCCCGTATGGTCTATTACGCTCAGAAACGTACAAACAAGGTAAGGCTTCTACGGCGGCCTGTGAGTGTAGCATAAAGGATCAGACAGCTAAGCCCATAATAACATCTTGCCTCATTTATCACCATCCAAACAAGCCCGGTGCATTTTCACACCTATCACCATCAGCGAAAATAACCTGGCAACCTGGATGATTGAAACATGTCCGGCCACTTAGTAGACTATCTAGCTCCCATCCATTTCCCCCAAACAAAGAAAAAATCTTTTGGGCTACTTTTTTTTATCTTAAACGTTTTTACCATTACAAAAAAGGCGCTCCACAGCAATAGAAGAAATAGGAGTATGAAATCTAAAAATAAACTTTTAAATTTTAAGGAATCTGTTTGAGTCAAAACTTTCCAAGAATTATTTCTATAAATTGCTTAAATTAAGTTTACACAAAATTATTTTAGGAATTTTTGTGAAAGCTATGCTTCAATTTTTCTTCAGCATATTTAGTACCACTTTAATTTTTTGTGATGCTATGGATTAAAATTGGCATAGCTTATATTATAATTATAAAAAAGTAATTGTAATAACTAGCTTATAAAATAGATTTAGAAGCTATTCAAAGGAAAAAGTTGTATTTAAGAATCAAATAAAAAATTTTTATTTATAACTAGCGATTGAAAATTAAAATTTGATAAAATTTTAACTCATTTCAAGGTTTTCATATTATTCTCTTCTAGTGTAAACAAGAATCAAATCGATTTTAATAGTTTTATTTAACTTTTAACTAATTTTTACTACTGCTGCTAAAAGCATATACATGGCTTCTGCTAAGAATCTTGATTAAACATTATTTATTAATATATCAACCGCATTTTAAGTTTTAGCTTGTTAATTACATAAAAAATCAATATTACATTTCGTTATATTAACAACGTTACAACTTTCAATTTGTTGAGTAGATGTATCTGCGCCTCCAACTCCCTCAATCCTAAGCAGAATTATAAAATCGCTTTCGAGCACGAGACTTGGTTTATTTTTAGGGATTCGTTAGTTTGTAGCACTGTATTAATTTAAGATTAGCTACTTCGAGCTAACCGTTATCCACTGGCTAGATCTGAGGTCACACAAAATATGTTTTATAAAAAGTTGTATTTAGCGCAACCATTTTTACCAAAAAATCAATACAAAAAAGTTCCACATGCAAGCGTACTAATTCAAGAAAAAATAATAATTCGAATTTGAACTTGAAAAATTTAAACAAAGAACTCGAACTAAAATGCGAACTCGATTAAAAACGTATCGAGTTTGAAGATTTGGGAAACTTAGTGCTACTTTGCACTGCAAGCGGAATGCTTAATGACTTCTTCCTACAACTTTACTATATTTTACAAATAAAAATTAAATGTGTTTTTCCTCTCGACCAGTTGTTAGTATTGGTTTAGTTTGGTTAATCTACAAACAAATTAAAATATTCTTTTTTGTAAAAGCTCAGTAAATTATAATTTTCCAGCTGGAATAATTTCAGAAATTTTCAACTTAAAACATTTACTATATTTACGCAATTACAAGAAAGTCTACAAAAGATTTTTTTTCAATTTTTTGGTTCTTGTTAAGCAGTTAAGCGTGTATGGTTACTATGGATGCCAAAATGTTTGTATTCAAAGTCTGTTCAGCAAATTGTACAAATAATGTTATGCTTATTTCCAACCAACCAAACTAAGAAAATGAGAATAAGTTTGTTTTGCAAACTGCAAATATAACAGGTGACTTTTCTGAATCTCCGTAATAACAAGATTTTTGCATCTTTAGAAACAACAATTATTCTTATAGAATCGAAATTCACCATGCTTAAACAAAAAAATTTTTTACAATCTTATGTAATTACAAGATATTTTACAGCATTAAAATTCTCCAGCCTTACACAAAAAAAATTATAAAAGTTTTATTTAATAACATGATATTTTCACTTTTAAATCATTTATGAAGAAACGAAATTCTGCATCTTTACGTAATGTGAGGTTTAGTATTAACACGATTTCTTTAGTTTTATAAGTAACATTTATTTTAAAACCGACTAGTAATTTTAACTGCTACGAAGTTATGGAATTTAAATTAAAGTAACTTTTGTAAAAAAAATTTCACACGATTTGTTAAATATCAAAATGCTTTGATCTGATTGTCCTAGTTGAAAACAATAAATTATGAAAAGTATTGTTTTTATCATGGACGTTCAAATTTGAGCCCAGGACAATTTTGGCTCAACAAAAATACATGTGGATTAAGTTAATAAAACACCGAAGCTAAATTCACAAGTAAAGACCTGTTTTTTGGTCTTCAGTTTGCGTGAAATATATCTATTTTTTTAAAGCACTATTAATTTATAACTTATTGTGATTATTTACAGTTTCATTTTATCATAATTATTTATTTATCTGATTAAAGCATTTTAGCAACTCCGCTATTGACCTGCAAGTCAGAAAGATAAATAAATGATGAATGATAGACTTATTAGTGCTTTCACTAAGGCAAGTTTTTGTTGCAATAAAATTGCGTAAAATTTGTATTCATTTTTAACAGAATTCGGAGTAAAAAGTTGCGTTTATGCACAAGCATTTTAAATAAGATTGATTTGCATATAACCCAGAAGATTTCTAAACTCTATCAGGGAAAAAATTTTAGCCAACAATTTGTGTGGCATGCTAAAACTTCTTTGCACAGACATAAAGTTGCTTGGCAATTTAACAATTGGTCTTCAGTTCTGGAATGATGTTTGGCTAGGTCATTTCTACAATAACTTTTAGATCAATATTAAGTTAAAATCGGTAATCCACATACAATTACATAACGTATTTCTGTTTTTAAATCATATCTGTACGTTTAGCGTAATAGTTAATAAAAGTTGCAGTAAAAAGTCAGGGTTTTGCAACTGCATTCAATGTAAAGAACTGTTTTTGTTTTAATTTTAAGAGGATTAAAAAAGAATATCAAAAACATGTCAATTCAAAACATGATTTAATGTTAAATATTTGGCCTGAAGCTTATTAGATCTCAATATTTTTAACATTCAAGAACAAAATTATTCACAACTTAGACTGCGGAAAGCGACTGCCATCTGGGTTTGCCACTTAAAAATCTAATTTAAGGAAAAACTCAGATGAAAAAAAAATAATCTCGATTTTTGAAATTTTAAGGAAAATTGAAAAAATATTAATAAAATAACTTTTTAACTTTACTAGCTTCAACGTTACTTGTTATTCTGGCAATGATGTAATAATTGTCATATTATTTTGTGAAATCTTACGTGTATGTCTTTTCTATTTCATGTGTATAGTTATTGCAACTAGAAAAAATAATACATAAGAATGGCAGTGCTTTTAATAAGTAATTAAATTTAGTTATACATAAATTTTTTTCATTTTTGTATATTTTTTTTTCATCAATAACAGTATTAAATTGAATATCATCAATAACAGTTCAAAGCAATTTTTCAGGGCTCCATCCACAAAATAAGAGTTGTATTTCGGGGTGCTTTTAGTAATAAACGTTAATTAAAAAAAAGTTTGTTTTTTTTCCAAAAACGGGAAAAATTGTCCAAAGATTGGTGTTTTTGGGACAAAAAAAAGCGTTGTGGAAGTGAGGTTGAATCACCATGTTAACGTTGGGAAAGTGAGGTTGAATCACCATGTTAACGTTGGGAAAGTGAGGTTGAATTACCATGTTAACATTGGGAAAGTGAGGTTGAATCACCATGTTAACGTTGGGAAAGTGAGGTTGAATCACCATGTTAACGTTGGGGAAGTGAGGTTGAATCACCATGTTAACGTTGGAAAAGTGAGGTTGAATTACCATGTTAACGTTGGGGAAGTGAGGTTGAATTACCATGTTAACGTTGGGAAAGTGAGGTTGAATCACCATGTTAACGTTGGGAAAGTGAGGTTGAATTACCATGTTAACGTTGGGGAAGTGAGGTTGAATTACCATGTTAACGTTGGGAAAGTGAGGTTGAATCACCATGTTAACGTTGGGAAAGTGAGGTTGAATCACCATGTTAACGTTGGGGAAGTGAGGTTGAATCACCATGTTAACGTTGGGAAAGTGAGGTTGAATTACCATGTTAACGTTGGGGAAGTGAGGTTGAATCACCATGTTAACGTTGGAAAAGTGAGGTTGAATCACCATGCTAACGTTGGGGAAGTGAGGTTGAATCACCATGTTAACGTTGGGAAAGTGAGATTAAATCACCATGTTAACGTTGCAGAAGTGAGGTTGAATCACCATGTTAACGTTGGGAAAGTGAAATTGAATCACCATGTTAACGTCTTGTACATTTGTTTTAGGAACAAAATTATAAGGAGTTTTTACGATTAATGAAGCAAAAAATAAAAGTTTTTTTACTTTACAAAAGTATGTTTAAATTAATTTTATTTCGCGGCATACTTAGCCTCATCTAGCGGTACACAACTTTGCCCCGGCTCACCGATTGCGGAGCACGGCCTTATTCAGTGTTTCGTTTGCGTGTTTCTTATTAATTTTAAGTAAATACATAATTTACTTAATCGCATAGAAAACCTTGAAAATTGACTATGTAATTAACCAGATACGTTAGTGAGATATTTTTGAATATCTTCATATTCGTACACATTGGCGTTTCGCACATTGTCTGTGTGCCCCCATGTAAGCAACTAGCTGTGTGAATATTTAGCATTTGTTTACGTATTAGTAATAATTTTATTTTTTATACCAATTTAATATTTTTTTAAATTATTTGCTTATGGCTTTTACGGACAGTACAGAAATTTGTCGCAGGCCATAGTATGCTTCCCTTGCTTTAGAGGAATGACTTGTTTAAAGACTCGAAAAACCTGTCGGTTGTTTTATATTGCTGCAATTTTTAGATAGAAGCTTAGTTCGGTGACCTACAAAGCATTTTTTAATTTTTTTTCCTTATCACATAAACTTTTCTTTCATACTGTCAAAGAAAATCGGCATTTTTGCAAATCAAAACGACTTTGATTTGCGTAAAACTGCTGACTCGGCACAAAAGAGTAAAAATATTTACTTACTTTTTTTGCAATAAAGATGCCTTAGAAATACAGTGGTTTATCATTTTTTGCTTGATTTTTACTGTGGAATAATAATTTTTAGTTTAACTTTTTTTCTTTAACATTGTAGAGCGATGCTTTGCAACTTTTTTTCTAGCGACCCAAATCTTAAATGGAAATAGAGAGCAAAGATTTGGCAACCTATTTTTTTACAGACTTTATTGTAAGCATAAAAGTGAATTAAACTGAATACAATTTTAATTTTTATTTCATTTTATTTCTATATTTATTCTCCTGACTCGCAGAAAAGCATTGGAAGCGCTTTACATAGGGAAAGCAATCACTATAACCTGCTTCCGGAGATGCCAGAATGTTGTTGTCCGCTAATTTGTTATTTTATGTTTTTTTAGTTCATATAGGTATATGAGAAAATTTTAGAACTGCTTGCTAAAATCGCAAAACAGGAAAAAGTACGTAAATTGTTTTTCTCCAGGACCCAACAGAATGGCCCGACTGGATTTTGAACCGAGACCATGTTGATCACAATCACGGCCCTCTTAATCACTCGACCAAACTGCGGACATAAATACTTTGATCACGTAACATAAGGCTTAACCATAACGTTTTACCAAAATGGTCGGGACTAGGACGCAATAAAGAAAGCAATTAAACCATTGTTGACTCACATTAAAAATGATTTAATTTTTACACAACTACATTTGTCAGCGATACACTTTTGGGTCGCAATCGAGGGGTGAAAAGCACTGCTCTAGAGGAACAAACAGACATTTTTATCTCAAGTCAATGACCTTACTTTCAGATTTAACCCAAGAATGGTTACCCTCTAATTTGCTAACGTGGAAGGTAAACCTGGGAGTATTTCACCCTAAATTAAATAATTAATAAAACCACACTTATGAACCAAAACATTTATTTTGAAGATACACAATGAAAATACAACATTTCTCCTTTTGTTATTGCTATTTTAAATGAAAATCGCAGTTTAAGGAGTACCTTAGAAAACCCTTTCAAAAAAGTAACAAAAAGTGATTTTTTATAAAAAAACTTAATTGCCAAAAATTAACCAAAAAATAAATAATTCTATCTTCTTATCTTCCTGCGTGTATAGTCTTGGGTAATGGGAGCATGCCCTGGCCGAGTTCTATCCCTTTATCTCCACACAAACAGTATGGGTGACACAAAAAAGGTGCTTTTTTTAGTTGAAAAATAATGAATATCTGTACTCGTATATATAATTTAGATTTTATAACATACAATACTGTATATATAAAACTTATATTTATATTTATTTTTACATGTAAATGTATATTTAAACTTATATGTTTATATATAACATTCACCACCTACATGCAGTCACCACAAACAGGATAAAGGTGCCGAGGGCACTTCGCCCTGCTACACCTGTTGCATCTATGCGACATCTTCCTATCACTCTTGCTGGGCATTCAACACAGCGCATCAAAGCACCACTGCTGTTTGCGAATGATGTCCCTGGCAAATTCGCAGCACTACCCAGTGATGGTATATTGCACACAGTGGTGATCAGCATTTGCAAGGGGTGGGGCAGAGGTAAACGCAACTTTGCTAATGTCCAGGAAATGATGAGTTCCTTCCCCAGTTGTATCAAAAATTTTTTTGCGTTCCATAACCTGTTCCTTTTTCTTCTGCGAATTCTCCCTGTATATGATGTAGGAATTGACATGGGCAGCATTCACGATTCCATGCGCAGCGTAGAGTGGCCAACGTTTGGTCTTGCGGAAGCGGGAAGCGACGGAACACATTTGATCGAAGGTATCGGTCCCTTCTTTAGTGAAGTTATGGAACTCAATGATTTCCGGTTTGCCAGTGCTGCTAATGGTGAGCTGAGTGTGCTGAGATGACAACAGCAGCACCAGTTTTTTTTTGTTACTTGAAGTGTTGGCCATATATGACACTAGCATCGTTTCCTTGGTGTACAAGAAAGCACTTAATCCTGGATTTCGTGCCTATTTGTCCTTCATATCGTTCGGCATTTCTTTTTTGTTGGCGCGTATTGTGCCAAAAAGGGTCATTCTATGCTATTCAGAAGGTCGGATACCAGGGTAACAAAGGTGAACCAGTTGTCGGTAGTCACATTCCGATTTGAACCATGGTAAGGCCTCATCAGTTCTTTGGTTTAATAATGGCAAAGTTGAAGGTTTTCCTTCTCCACAACCTCCTGCTTACCTAAGTAGGGGATGCCACCGAGTAACTACTTGATTTTGCTGTCATTGATTAGGACAAGCTTGATGCCATACTTGGCCGGCTTATTGGAGATATACGAGTACATCCTAAATTGGCACCAACCTCTGAAACCCAAAAACTGCTTGTCTACTGTAAGGCTATCAGAGGGACATAAAGTCGGCTACAGTTCCTAATGAAAATGTCCCATATCTTCTTAGATGCCTCCGCTTTGACAATTGGCATAACCAAAAAGAAAGAAAAAGTAACAGTAAATTTGATGCAGTAGCAGAATGTGAGACATTTTTATTGTTGAATTGAAGCGTTTTATAATTTACTCTAAATGACTGCGCAACAGTCGATAAACAGTTGATGTGCTATTGTGGTAAAATTCCAGGCGAAAACTATAATTTATTAAAGCCACAAAAATGTAAAAAAATGTTTTGGTCTTTAAGTTTATTTAATGTTAATCAATTCTGGCAAAAACGATGACTAAGCTTATCGCAATTGGGCATGGAACACTTCTATGGAATTGGTGAAATCCTACCTAAATTTTGCAACAAGCAGGATGTATGCACAGACAAAGTTTTTATAAGTTAAGCTACTACACAACTTGCACAACTGCTTCCATAAAAAAAATCTGTCTTATTAGGAACGACAAGAAGGCGTTGTCAAAATGTATTCCGATTATTTCACAAAAATTGGAAATTTATTCTAGCAAGTTTTTTTAAACTATGTGAAAGGTATATGCGTGATTGTTTATGACAAAAGAAAAACAAAGTTCTTGTCTTCATGACTTGTTGCCTAGCTCTGATCTTGCAGATAACTTAATAACAACCAATGAAACCAAAACCTAATAATGATCCTGGACTATAATGAAAAAATTGAAAAATATGTTTGATAAAAATTTTGGAAGAATTTTTATGCCAATAAAAAACAATGAGAAGGCTACTTCTTATATCAATTTCATTGATGCTGCAGCGATGAATGTGTACATTTTATTGAAAAAAGCTGGGAAAGAAAAGCTATCCAAAAAGCGTTTTTTAGAAATTTGACCTTTAATTTGGTAAAATCTACTGTCCAAATATACCTGAGTATTTTTAATCAAAAACAATGTAAAAAGCACTGGTATTCTGGTTGAATTTTTTGCACCAATTGACCATCAGCAAATTAAAAAGAGCCGCATAATTTGATGTATGGAGTGCAAAAAACTTATGGTGCAAAAATTTTGGTAGATGGGTATGTCAAGACAGAGGCATCTAATCAAATTGTGCAAGGCCCAACGTTGTGCTTCAATTGTGAACTGAGTATTGATCTGAACTGAATGTTACTTTGTTGTTGCTTTTTAATGTAAAATGTTTTACAATAGCTGTACATTGCAAAAATAAAAACTCTTTTTTGTGAGTTTGTTTACAAAATATAAACAGAAATACTGCAACGTATGTAATTTTAGTGATACCAGTAAGGGTTAGATTAGCGTTATCCTGCGATACACTTAGAACCATCTTGCGGCAGATAAGTTTACTGCGGCACACCGGTTGCGGAGCACTGCACTATTCAGGGTTTTGTTTGTGTGTCTTTTTATTAATTTTTAATTAATGCATAAATTGTCTAAGTTGGCAAATCGGATTAGTTAGTGATGTATTTCTGAATGTTAATATTTTGCACATTGCGTGTGTGTGGTTGTATATGTACACACGCATTCGTGTGTACGTTTCGCATTAGTTTACACAATTGCAATAATTGGATTTTTGATATAAATTTACTACTTTTTTTAAATTATTTGCTATGGGGTTTCGCAGGTCGCACAGAATTTTGTCGTGAGCCTTTGTTTGCTTTTCCTGTTGTAGAAAAACATTTTGTTCAGAAACTTGAAAAAGCTATTGGTTGTTTTGTAGTGACCTAATTTTTAGCTAGAAGCTTAGTTTAAAAAAAAAAAAAAAAAACTATGTACTGTAATTTAAAAAGACGAAAGTCAATGCTTTGAGTGACTAGGGTGAGGGAGCACTTAAGTTTCCATTTGAAGACTGAAAGCTCCGTCAAGGATCATATCATGTCATGTCATAGTTGCTCCAATATAAAATTCAGCGTTAATTCGTTTAAAATAATCAAAAAATGTAGTTCTAATTTTGAAACCAAAATTCATGAAGCGTTATTGATAAAAAAACATAACCCCAAACTTAACCGACAATTATTTGCTAATGGTTCATCATTTTTATTAAATATATTTTAGATTAGTATTTTGTGTTATTTGGTTTTGATGTATCGGTAATGTTGTTGTTGTCAATTTTTCGTTTCAATTTGGCGCTCATATGCTGTAGCGAACAATATTAGAGCTACAAACAATAGAGCAAACACAATAGAGCGAAAGTAGTAACGGCGCGAAGTACAACTGCTTGCTTTATTCATGTATAGATATTTTTAGAACTTATAAGTTTTTTATCATTCAATTTTAATCAATCTTTTAACCCAAACTTTTTCATTTCGCTTCAATTTTCCCTCGCTTTATTTATCATTCGCTCTATTATTTTTGCTCAAATGATTTTCGGTCAAACTCTTTTCGCTCCAGAGATGGGGACCCAAATAAAGAATTATGACGCAATAAAAAAATTAATCAAATCATTTTTAAATAACATCAAAATTGATTTAGTTTTTACACAACTACAGTCGTCGGCGACTCATTTTTGGGTTGCAACCGAGGGGTAGAAAAGCACTGCTCTAGAGACAGTAGCTTTACTACGCAACCAAAAAAATTTGGTGCAAGTTAAGGAATCGCCTCACTGTTTAAAAGTCTTTTTTTTTAATTTTTTAATTCTTTTTTTTAACTCGCGTCTTTCTCTCTCTCGTGCACACTCTCTCTCGTTCTTTCTCACTCTTTCTCACTCTGTTTCTCTGTCGCTCTTTACAAGAAGTGAAATTGTAAAGCTGGGCGAATGCTTTACAACAGTGGTCCCCAACCCCCGGTCCATGGATCAATTGATACTTTTATTTCCTTCCAACATCTATCCCTCTACACCAGTTGGAGACGCGGTATTCATTCCGGTTTCTTTTAGCATCAAATCCTTCCAATATCTTCTGAGGAGCTTACTCTCCTCCACTCCGCTCGATGTGGCCACTTTCGTTTACGCTGCAAAGGGCACATCACCCTCTTTGCTGCATACCTCATAATTTCTGAATTCAACTCCACAGGATTGGTCGAGTCGAGACTCCTTCGTGCAGCAACTGTAGTTCTGAATCACAGGACATCTTTCTACTCGTGCAAGACCGCCCTGTACCTGACCATCTACATCACTATGACAAACCTTCAATCTCGTTCCTGGGAGGTTGTCCGAATATTGAGACTTCACGGAATTGATTCGCGCTCTCATCCTTAAGAATGGGTCGGGTAAGCCCACCACCACCACCGTCACTACTACTAGCATGCTAAACAACCTAATACGAGCAATTAGCCAGTTTCTTTAATAAACTCTGTTAACGTGAGGTAACCTTTTTGCTTTGTGTGAGCGAAATTGCTTGCAGACCGAATTTATTTGCTCTAATTGAGGCGATTTCACAACGTGCTTTCTTTGTTTTAAGTTGCTCACATGTTCGATCAGCGGTAAGCTCCAATTTGTGGTTGGAGCTTATGGAAATAGCTTGAGCTTTTGTTGTAGGTAAACAGCCATAGTTAAACTGTTTAATCTTTATTGGACTTGGCTATTAGTAAATTACCTTAGCTTTGGTTGATGGTAAACAGACGTAGTCAAACGGACAAAATTGCTATTTGGTTTAATGTTGATAGACCAGATACTAAAATGGGAGGAAGCTCAGAATCTCAATGTTTAACGTTAAAGTCTTAAACTTTAATGGTTAGACATTATTCTGAACCGGTTACATCCAATGCAAAGACGAAGTACGTTATCAAAAAAATTGTTGGCAAAATATCGATAACTTCCACTGCAAGATATCGCAGGGAAGCAAAATTGGCACAACTTCCCTTAGATCGCATTCGCAAAAAAGAACTCAAGCTAAAAAACTTTAGCTACAGAGTAGGAGATGTTGAAATCTCGCTTAGCTGCAGATCAAGAGCAAAAGAAGACCTATTGTCAGATATTGAAAGCTGAAGCCGAAGTCGCAGAAGTTGCAATTATTACGGATTCTGGGTCAGCACGCAAAGACCATATGTCACTGTTAAATGACATCGCTCCATCCATAGGAAGCCGTGAAAAGATTGACGCCTTTTTGAATAACATCACCGGGAATAACGATGAACCAGATTTTGACCAAAACGATGGTGCACCTGCAACAGCTGCTCTTCGACCGGTTTCGGATAAACCTTTTGCGCCGCTGGGAGGCGCAGCAGAATCGGCAATTTTTTTGACATCATCGCGAGCTATTGGACCAGATCTTTTGAAGTTTTCCCTGAGTCCGGTTTCTTAGCAATTGCTTCATGAACCGGCCGTTGATTTAAATGGTTCTGCGAAGACGAAATCTTTGAACCTTCCTAATAGAAAAAGGTACAATCAGAGGTTGCTTTGAAGCTTGCTCTTCAGGTAGGAAATGTGACACTGATTCCCGATCAGCAGATGAGTCATTTACATTATGTGTTGTAGCTAAAATGTTAGTTCCATGCCGGGGATTGGAATCGACATCGAATCTAAGTAACTTTAAGAAGATTTTATATTTATTCGGCATGTTAAAGATAGAATTTTTAATATGTATAAGAAGAGTCACCCAGGTCTATCTAGTTGTATGATGTTGGCACCGAAAAGAAGTGCATCAGATGCGTTGCATCTTTTTCATAAAACATTCGGCAGTTCTAAAATGGCCGTTTGGTCGCTTATAGAATCGATGTGCAATCGATGTACAAAATAATGCAACTCCTTTGGATCATATATGGAGCAATTCATTGGTAAGCATGAAGATAAACTGTGGTGTTTTAACCCACTGTATATCCGATCACCTTCCTGTCATAATGTGCACTTCCATCAGCAAAATTTCTCATCAAAATGTCGAACAATGTCGCCATTTTACAGATCAAAATGTATATCTATTCTCTAAAGCTTTTTCAGAAAGCGATATTACTCCTACGAGTATATTATGTGATTCTGACCCAAATTCCAGCTACCAAAAATTACAAAAGCTTTATATGAATAAATTTGAAAATTTCTTTCCTTTAACTAAAATTTCTTGCAAAAAAACAAATAATCAGTGGTTTGATTCTGATCTTCACATACTATTAAACAAAAAAGAAAAACTGTATAAAAGATACATTAATAATAAAAACTCACAAACAAGACAGGCATTTACACAAGCCAGAAATTTGTATCTTTCCACTGTTAAAATAAAAAAACAGGAATATTATAATTTAAAATTTAACAATTGTAAAAAAGACATTAAAAGCACTTGGAAATTGATTAATTCTATTATGGGAAAAAAACATGAATCTAATTGCAGAAGCCTCAATATTTATGGAAAAATTATTCATGATCCTTTAAAAACAGCAAACCGTTTCAATAAACATTTTGCTGATGTTCCCAAAGAATTAGTGAAATCTTTATCTCCCAAGAAAAAACATTTCTCAGAATATTTAAAATCTTCCACATGCCAATAAATGTTTACTTGGCCAACATGTCCTCAAGAACTTGCTAACATTCTGAAAAATTCAAAAAACAAATTAAGTGCAGGGCCAGATGATATTCCAACCAAAGTTCTTAAATCCTCACCTCATAATATACTATTAGCACTTAGCCATGTCTTCAATCTTTCTATGGGTAAAAGTGAATTCATAGATTACTTTAAACTTGCTACTGTGTGTCCTGTGTTCCAAAAAGGTGATTCCAACAATATTAATAATTATCGACCAGTTAGTTTATTATCAAATATTTCGAAATTATTTGAAAAAGGTATGTATAATAGATTGTACTCATTTTTAGAAAAGCAAAATTTTTTTTGCAATTATCAATTTGGCTTTAGAAAAAATCACTCTACTACTTATGCAATTTCAATTTTAGTGGAAAAATATCTCAGTCATTTGCCTGTAAAAAGGAAACCGTAGGAATTTTTTTGGATTTATCTAAAGCATTTGATACAATTGATCATACAATATTACTTTCCAAACTTAATCATTATGGGGTTAGAGGCAATGCATTAAAGTGGTTTACTAGTTACTTAACAGGACGTACACAACAAGTAAAATATGCAGGAATTCTTTCTACAACTACTCTTGAAGTTACAAGTGGTGTACCTCAGGGCTCTAATCTAGGACCACTTCTCTTTTTGATATATGTCAATAATTTCAAAAATTGTCTGAATGATAGTGATTCTTTGATGTTTGCTGATGATACAAGCATTTTTTTACAAAATAAAGACATAAAGGAGCTATTTGATGCTGGTAATAAAGAACTTCAACTAGTTGACCAGTGGTTGATTGCTAATAGATTATCAGTTAATGTTTCTAAAACTAAATACATTTTATTTAGGACTGCTCATTCCAAATTAACAACAAAAAAGCAAACTCTCACATTGCGACAAATTAAAATTAAACAAGTTGAATGTGTTCAATTTCTTGATGTTTATATACAAGAGCACTTATCATGGTCAAGATATATAAATCACCTAATATATAAACTACGGAGTGTTCTTGGAACTGTTATTAAAGTGAAGTCACTGTTAAACAAAAGATCTCTTCTCCTACTTTATTACTCTCTTATAAATAGTCAGCTTTCTTATTTTATTTTAAATTGGTGTTTTGGCAATAAAACTTTGGTTAGAAGATTACAAGGACTATGCTATAAATTTGTTAAATTAGTTTTTAGTTTTAACAGTAGCTCAACTGTTTGTGATATCATGAAAGAATATAAATTGTAAACAATAGATCAACTTTTGTATAAAGAACTAATTGTGTTTATGTTTAAGCAAAAAAATGGTAAAAACCGAATTGCATTTAAACATGTTTTTATTAAAAACAAATCTAAATACAATATCAGAAACAAGTCTATCTTTATTCCAAAGAAATGTTTTAGCACAGTATGTCAGCAAGCTATTTCACACCGTGGTCCCACTTATTGGAATTGCATTCCCTTTGACTTAAAAAATAAAAAACAAAGTGTTCAATCTTTTACTCTTGAGGTTTATAAATATCTTTTAAGTAATGGGAATAGTATTTAATTGTAATGTTTAGATTCCTAAACGCGATACTGCCCTATGTATTTTTGATTACAGGTTTCTGGAAAGAAGAAAATGGAAATGATGTCAAAATTTTTGAATTCAATTTCTGAAAGAAAAGCTTAATCGATCAAGATATCCAGTCTGCACACAAAGCTTTAAAATAAACTCTTCTTAAATTTTGATTGTCTGCATAATTTCAAACTCAAACAAATTGATTCTTTTTCACCCTTATTCTTCGCTCTTTCATTAAAATTTTATTTTGGCAATGGTCTATTGTTTCATTTTAGCAATTAATTTTTTATTTTTAGAATTGTAAAATAAGTTTCAAAACAGTTACAAAATGTTATTGACTTTGTTTAATTTTTTTATGTGGCCATTATGCTGGTTAGCAAAAATTTTATCTAATATTTTTTGTAGTGCATGAATTCTGTTGTAAAAGTTTTTTTTTTTTTTTTGATTTTTATTTATAGCTGTTATATTATTCATATATGTTTTTTCCATCAACTTCGACTAGCATAATAATTTTTTTTTTGTTATGTTATGTTATCTTTTTTATCGTTAATATTTGTTTATTATTAGATGTATAATTTCGTAATTTTTTCGTATATACTCTCTGCAATATTCGCAATTCTATTATAATCACCAGTTGCATTTAGAAAAGGTTTCCGGACCTGGTGAGGTTTCTTTTTATGGGTGGTTTTTCTTTACTCACCTAGCTCAGTTGAGCTAAATTTCCATTTTGGCTAGCTGTGCCATCCATCATCATTACGCAGCCTAGTCATGCACTGGTTATTTAATCGTTCAGTTTGTTTGATAGTATTATTGTTATGTATTTTTTTATTTTTTTATTTTTTTTCTTTTTCACTTCTTATATCTTTATGTGATTAAGGTGTTACGGCCATTTTTTACACTGTCTTGTACGAGTCTCGTACTTTTACTTTATGTTTATCATATACATGTTTTAACGTCTGACGTTGTGCTGCTTCTTCCTTTTTTGATCTTTTTAATATTTATAATTTTTGTGTTAAACTGTTTAATAATGCTCGAGAATAAAAAATGAATGAATGAATGAATGAATGAATGGAAGCCCTGTGGCTGACATAGAAGTGGGATTACAAAATTTTTATTCTGATCTAATTAATTGTAAAATAGTTTTAGAAGTTGTAGGGGCTTATAACCTTTTAAATGCTCCTTCAACAGCAGAGAGAATATTTCTGCGCTTTCTGAATGTTCTTGAAGAAGTGTTTGTTAAGCTAGCTGTGGAACCTGCTTTTGATTTGGACGCCCTATCCTTTTACTTATTTATCAAATACTGTATGTGGAGAATTGAAATAAATCAACGTGCTCTAGATTTGTACAATTATTGTAACGTACAATCATAAAATTCAAAAAAGCCAATTATAAAATTCACAATCATAAAATCATAATGTCACAATTATAAAATTCAGAATTTCTAGCAATTTGTAGGACGAGTTAGGTCCGGATGGTAGACGTGTGCATTCTGAGATGCAACCAGCAAATGGAAGGTTAGAGAAATTATTTAACACTTACTTATTGAAATGCGCTATACGAGGCGCAGCAGAGGAAGAAACTTTCTCTCTTGAGAACCTACGTGTCATCAACTAACTTTCTAATTTTGCTGGAAGTATTCCGCGTCAGGTAGACATTGCAAGCAATTCTCACCTCGCTGGTGCGGAAATACCGGACTTGAGGAGAGAAAGCAGAGTGCAGGTGATTTTAGGAATGGACTCACCGGCCTTGCATGTGTTTTCTAAAATACGTAAAGATGGCAATTGTAGCTTGTGGGCTAGGGTGGGTTTTGCACGGCTGTGATTTAACCGGGACAGAAGAATGTCGTTGTAAAGTGAATCGTTTGCTTGATAGTGAAGCGGGCACGGCTTTTAAGTCTTTCTGCCATTGTCAATTTCATTATGTGATCCATGTAATCATGTGATCCATGTGATCCATGTGATCAATTTGATAATAAAATCATGTGATCCAGATATTTTGTTTCCGTCTTTTGATCATAGAAGGGCAGAGAAGATGATAAAAGAGTAATGATGTTGTTAGTTGATTAGTTGATGGTCATTACCAAATCAGTATCCCTTGGAATTATCCTCATGTTGAGAACAATTATAACATGGCGTTGTCACGTCTTCGATGTTTGGGCAAGTTCTTAGTTGCAAATATGGAGTTGTTTGATAGGTACAGAAATAAAATTCGGAATATGATCTCCCAGGGTCACGCCATTGAGGTTCTAGATTAAAGTAAAAATGATCAGAGTAAGGTCTGGTATATACCTTATCATTATATTTCCTAGAAATTTTGTATAGTTTTTGACTGTGTTGGAGAATTCAAAGAAAATTCATTAAACTAACAGATTTCGCATGGTATAGACAACACAAACAATCTTGTTGGCGTATTAACTCGATTTCGCAAGCATCCAGTCGCAGTGTTGACGACGTATGAGAGTTGTTTATGCAGGTAAAGTTGATCGACTCAATCAAAATGCGCTTCGTTTTCTGTGGTGGACGGATGATAGTCGACTAAAGATTCCAAGGAATATTAACTGACGATTTATTGCTTTGGTCTGACCAGCTTTCCTTCTGTAGCGGGTTTTGCTCTTTGACGTACGCCGAAAGATAATCGTTCGCAATTGAAGATGAAGTATGATAAGTAGTTTTTAAAAATATTTACGTGGATGATTTACTTCTCTCTACTACTGACGAGGACACTGCAACAACGCTGATTAAGGGGTTGGTTTCACTGTTAAAAAAGGGAAGTTTTGAGCTGGCCAAATTTTTAAGTATCAGTGTGTCTGTTTTATAAGCGCTTCCTAATGATTGCTTGGCACCAGCCTTTACTGAAGTAGATTTTCGAGTAGAAGGGCTTCCGGGTCATCAGGTGATGGGGTTAGTGTGGGAACTTAGGGAAATTATTTGAGGATAATGTTTGCGATGTTGAGTAATCCCTCATCTCGAAGAGGTTTATTGTCACTTGTTATGAGCGTTTTCGATTCTTTGGGAGTCTTCGTCGTTTGAAGAGGTATGCACTTTAGGTCAGACACAAACAGGACTGGGGCCGAGGGTTTATCCTTTTACTACCCCAGACTGCTGCACTGCCTGTATCAGATGCTGGCAGTGATGTTATTAAGCGAGCATCGGGATTCGTCACCCAAAACCGTCAGACCTCGTGTTCCATGTAATGCCCGATGTATAGGGCACGCTATTTGAACATGGTCTGCGGTTTGCTCAAAGACGTCACACTCGCAATTCGGTGAAGAAGCGAGGCCCAATCTGTGCATGGACAAATAGAATCGCCCAACACCAGTCCGCAGGAGGTTGAGTTTAACCCAAGCTGCTCTGGGCAAGTCCATCTCAACATACCTGGCACCTGTCCCGGGCACAAAACCACGGAGCCTGGAAGCATTTTACAGTACTCCGCTTTTCATTTGTGATTTTTTCATTCAGAAGCGCGGATGCCAAGTCTGTCAAAGTTCTTCAAAAAATTCCGCGCAGCTGGCACAAACGCACGTCTGAATCTCAGTCTCACTTGGCGAGTATCTGAGGACTCACTTAAAAGACCATACAAAATATGATCAGGGCCCAGAGACCCTCCTTGAGCCAAGGAGAGTTTCGCTCCCAGTCGGCGAAGCTCAGCTGGCTGGATGCCTGAGAATAAAGGTAGGTGGTCCGTTGGAGTGGGACGCAGGCATCCTGTGACTATGCGCAAGGCGTCGTTCAAGACACTGTCTATGAGGCGAGTGTGAGCACTGCGACACCAAACTGGCACGCAGTACTCAACTGTTGAGTAGACTAGAGATAAGGTGGCTATGCGAAGTGTTTTAGCACCAGCACCCCATCCCGAGCCCACGAGTTGCCTCAGCAGTGTGACGGGCGAAGATAGTTTTTTTGCGCAATGCCATTAGATGGTGACGAAACGTGAGCGATCTGTCTAGTTTTACCCTACGATAAGTAGGGTTTGGACAGAACGGTAAAAGTCTACCGTTGTTATAGACTTTTAGCTTACGTTTGGCCTCTTGGTTATTTAAGTGAAAAGCTGCCGTCACTGTCCTAGTGTGACTGAACTTCAACCTCCAAGTCTAGAGATACACTGAAAAATAGACATGTCTTGGCTTAAAATCCCCTCCAAGTCCTTCCAGTTTCCAGAAGAGTGAAACAATGCTAAATCATTAGCATAAGCAAACTTTCTCGAATTTATGGAAGGCGGATTGTACGTATAGATGTTAAATAAAAGAATACCCAAGACCAATCCCTGAGGAACGCCGTTTTTAAATGTTGAAGGGTAGCAGTAAATTCTCTCTGTGAAAAAGTGTCAGAGATATTTACTGCGTCTGGTGTTGTGGCCCTCCAAAGATCAGACACTTCTTGAAAGACAAGTTGAGATGAATTGCGGTCAATAGCCTCGTATTTCCCATTTCTAACCAGCTTAGATGCAATAGCATCGGTTGAAACGGGACAGTGACGAGGAGAGTGTCGTGACCTACCAGTAAGGTTGTTCAAAATACTTCATGCTTTTTGACTAGAATGTAAGAAGTCAATGCTCCGAACTGCCTTGGACCGTCAATCCTCCGCTTCCTGTCAAGCTTGGCAAGCAAAGCTGCAGCAGCCAAACTTGAGTCGTCTCCCTGAGGAGACTGCAGGAAGGTTCTATAGAGGGATTCACACTCTGCATCCCAACATGGAACATAGTTGTTTCGATACCCGCGTGGGATAGTCTTTTTGGCTGTTATCTTAATGTTGTTGAAGAAGTCCTGGTAAGTCGCATCCACATCAAGTGAATCAGGCGGCAACAAAGTCTTTGCGAATTTATTTGTCAAAGCAATGTAGTGACTCCATTTAACCTTGCGGAAGTTCCATCGCTTAACAGGCATGCTTGGCACTGCCATAGCAAACCTTGTCGGTGTAATAAACGAAGATCGATGTTGTAACCTGGGTAACTTTTTAAGGATACGTCTATCCGGTAAGCGACTGTTTGGACCTACACTAGCGAAAGGTAGATTCGCATTAGTCGCAAAGTACCAGTGCTCCAGCGGCCGGAATAAAAACTGGCAGCGTCCTTGGCATTATAGCGGATGGCAAGACAATTAATACTTGCCCATCCAGCCAAGCACTCATTGTCCGGACTGTTATCAGCGTAATCCCAGTCAGCATGACGACAGTTAAAATCGCCAGCGTAAAGACAGGGATGAGAAAACACTGGGAGATCCAGGGATTGCAATCGCGTTGGTGGTGGTTTGTAGACGTTGACTATTTTATAGCCATCAACGTCCACATACAGCCACTCGATCTCCGATGTCGGTGAAGATTGGTCCAAAAGCGTGTATCTTAGTCGCAAAAACTTGGCAAGGCCATGCTTCCTGCTTAAAGAAGACCCAGATAGTTGATAGTTTGGAAGTACCAACTTCTCTGCATCAGTGCAGTGGGTCTCCTGTAGTAGGATGACGACTGCTGAAGAACGCTTATCTTGCTTGCAGTGAGGCCTTCGATGTTCAGTTAAAGAATAATGGATCTTCAGAACTTGTTGGTAATGTGCCCTGAAAAGGGCAGTTTTATCCAGGCACTGCCCCGTTCTGAAAAGAACGTTTGCCGATTAGCAGACCTACACTGAACATCGGAGTGGGTGGATACCCTTCCATTTTGGTAGGTTCGGCTTCGGTCTGTCATTAACACCAAAGAACAGACTTACTTACGGCCCAGGCTGCGAGGAAACACCTACCATCTGGGCCATCTTTGGGAGTATTCTTCCGTTATTGCTGCCACTAAAGCTGAACCTTCAACGGCTTTTTAAATTGGGTCTGGGTTGGGATGCACAAATGCCTGAAAACAAACGAGTAGCCTGCTAGTGACTTATAAAGGGGTTTCCTAAGTTGAGTCAAATTTGTGTACCGCATCAAATAAAGGGGTTTCCTAACTTTTCAAGGTCTGACTAATTCAGCTGAGAATCAGCTTCGTGTGTTTGCGGATGCATTGAATAACGGTATTGGCGCTAAGTGCTATTTACGTACTTGCATTGATAATAATCCTTGCATTTATAATACTCATTCGTGCTGTGAAAATCTCGTGTGGCACCTTTAAATCCTTTGTCAACTCCCCGTATGGAGTTAAGCGCTGCTGTACTGGCTATGGGTTTGGCTAAAATTTATGCAACGTGAGCTCAATTTATGATTAATGGAGACCGTATTCTGGTCAGATAGTAGCACTATACTAAGTTACTTGCGTAACACTTTCGAAAGAAGACCAGTATTTGAGATCAATCATATCAATTTAATCCGTGAGTTTTCGTCGGTGGACAAATGGCGTTAAGTTGATGCTGCACACAATCCAGCCGATTTATAACAAGAGGTGTTGCCCCTTCGCAAGTTTGTAAGTCTGAGAAGTGGCTAAAGCACCTTTTAGCTTGATTCTGAATACGCATGGGCAGCAAAGAAATTATTTGTCGAACAAGCCCTAAATGAGGACGCCAGCAAATTGCCGCTAATCTCCGAGATCTTTGTGTAAACTCGTCAGAAGTATTTTCCTAAAAAGAGGGAGCACTTGATTGCCTTATAACTCTATTACATGTACTTAACCGCGCTGTTCGTGCAACAGGGTGGCTGGTTTGCCTTAAGAGTAAAATTCGCTGCCAAATTAAGGAATAAAACCGTCGCCTAATTTCTGATTTTATCAACGCAAGAAAATATGACGTGACTCTTCTTGCTTTGGTCGCTTTAGCTCAACGACAGGAATTTCCTGGATTGTTTGAAGTTCTAGAGTTAAATCTCTACTATGAACTGGCCGCCGGAGAACGTGGAACTAAAATTCAAAGGCAACTAAAATCAATGTTAAAAAGTGTTCCTTTTGTTGAGAATGGGCTATTTCGTGTTGGCGGGGGTCTGCAGCAATCAAGTGAACCATATGATGCCAAACATCCAAGCATACTGCCGAAAAATATTATCTGACCGCATTAATTATAATGAATTTGCATCAAAGTCTGGTCATTGCGGAACAACGTATGTCATCAATGAGCTTCGTCATAGATATTGGGTGCTCCGGCATTAAAGAACTGTGAAGTATTTCATTAAAGAATTGTTCATGGCCTGTTGAAGTTGCCAAGCTTCACCTGGCTCTCAAATTATGAGCCCTTATCGTCGGCGCGAGTTGAGAGTGACAGACGCTTGTTTACCCCCACTGGTGTTCATTTTATGGGCCCAATTGAGGTAAAATGTAAAAGCAATGTGTTGAAGCGTCACTGTCGTCTTTTTTGTGTTTAGCGTCTCGGACATCTCACATTGAGGTCGCAAGTGACTTAACAACGCGATCCTTTCTCATGGCTTTGCGCAGGTTTCTGACGACGCGAGTTGCATCGACCAAAACCATTTATTGTGATAACGCCACCTTATTTTGTTATTGCTCGGACAGAGTTGAAATGCGATGTTGAACAACTAAAACAAAAAGAAATTATAAATGAGCTGGTGCCTCAAGGAATTAAATTTCGATATTTTCCTCCACTGAAAAGTTTTCAACGAGGTATTTGGGAACCAATTATCAGGCTTCTGCGCAAAGCGCTAAACGAAGTAATCACGGACTGTTATCCTCGCAACCTCATTCATGAAAAGCTCTTAACGTTGCTGAAAAACACGGGGTTTTTACTGAACTGCAGGCCCCTTACAAGAGTCAGTCCTGATCCCGAGGATTGGCGTGCATTGACTCCAATGAATCTTCTTAATGGCTGCATGAACGCGGCATTACCAATGGATGCTTTCGCGAACTCAAACGGTTTCCACCAGGGGTGTCAAACTGGAGTCCCACGGGCCAAATCTGGCCCGCCATGCTCTATTTTGTGGCCCGCGTCTTTTTAATGGCTGTATGGATGGATGGTTTACACGTTTGGTATCGAGTCACTCAGCGGCAGGCAGACTTATTTTGGCAGTGGTGGAGATCGAAGTATCTTTCGATGCTGCAAAAGCTTGCGCCGCGTGCAAACATTAGGCCAAATACATTCGTTTTGTTATATGACCATGCTGCGCCTCGCGATCATTGGTCGAAAGGTGTCGTGACTTTCATGATTTATGATTGTGATGAAGTATGTCGTCAAGTAGTTCTTCGTACACCAAACGGAAAAGAATGTATTTGTAATATAAAAAAATTATTTTTCTTGAGTGCGATATTTAGTTTAGTAATTGGGATATACTGAATATACACGTTTTTTGTTTTTCCAGAAAAATTATTGCTTTTCAGGATGTTCGTATCAGTTTTTACTTGTTAGTTATCGGTATCAAATATTTAGTTATTCTTTGTTCGTATCAGTTATCTCTAGTTGTTAGAAAATCGTTGACCCTCTTTAATGGCTTCTCGATTTTAAGCCTGCCATGTCAACGTGAGATAATTTTCTTTTTTACTTTGTGTGGGCGAACCTGCTTGGAGACCAATTTTCTTTATTTAATCGCGGCGATTACATAACGTGCTCTCTTTGTTTTAAGTCGCCCGTATGGTCAGTCAGCGGTAAGTTGTTTCGAATCAGAGTTGGTTTGAAATGCATGGTCTATATTTAATCAGTTTTTTGTGTTTGAAAGATGACCTTCCAACCGTTTTAAAATGTAAGTTTAAGTTTGAGTTTGAGAATGAATACAAATTTATACTAACGTTTAAATTACGGTAGTATTGGTATTTGTTTAATGCTGATAGTATTGTTAGTGTTGTCAACATATGTCGTTGATGTATTTAGGTGCTAGTGAAAGAATTTTAAGCTTTTAAAACAACGGGTACAATCGAATAGAACGGCAAAAAATATTTGACCGCAATAAAGTCATTGATGAACAAAATATATCATCTTTCAAATCAAACAATTTAAAACGATCAGACTAAATAAATCATTGTTAAAAAATATTTGAAATATTTAAGCTAGCTACAAAAATTAAGTCCTTTGGGCTCTCTAAATTAAAACGTTTAAATGTTTAAATATTTAAATGTAATTAAAACAACAATTATTTACTTGAACACTTTTAAGTTTTTTTACTATATTTACAGCCTACTCAATATCCGGCCGGATATGTCACATTTTCCGCTCTTTTGCTAACAGGGCTGCAAAGTAGAGAGAGCCGACAGGGCAAGATTGTTTAATCTTGTAAATAAGTACAATTTGAACATGTTTAGTAAATTTACTATAAACGTATAATACATTACTGGAATTGGATTTGATTAATATTAATTACTATATGTAAAGTGAATGGTGCTGCGACAGTTGATCGAAAGACACTTGATCGAAATAACACTTGATCAAAATGACACTTGATAAAAAAAGCAAAATTTACTTTTGTATGTTTCTGCGATTAAACAATCTCTTTGTTACTGGAAATTAGATTCATAAAAAAGTAGAGGACATTAGTAAGAAGACAATTTGTTTTTATTTTTTATTATTTTTTGTCAATGTCAAGGTCAGGGTTTTTTAGCAAGTCCCTGGGCAAACCCTTTTTAGGAGGGCAACAAATATATTTCTTGTCATGTTTCGTTAGATGGTTGTTACTGACATTTTTTTGCATTCTTTTTACGTTGTAGTCAGTTATTTAGGGAGGGGTATTGTGCCATGACTCCAACTTTGCAGACCCCTTGCAGAAATCAGAGACAGATTAAAAAGAAAAATCTATTTTTTAGAGGTTACAGTGTTTTTGGGACAAAAAATGGATAAAACCGCGGCAGATTCAAAGTGAAGATCTTTTTTAGAGATTACTATGTTTTTTGGGAAGAAAAATTGACAAAACTGAGACAGATTCAAGGTTGTAAATTTTCTTTTTCATTATTTGATCAAGTGTCGTTTCGATTAAATGTCATTTCGATCAAATGTCAATTCGATCAAGTGTCACTTTGATCAAATGTCGTTTTGATCAAATGTCGTTTCGATCAAGTGTCGTTTTGATTAAATGTCGTTCGAGCAACTGTCGGGTCACGAAAGTGAATAAGCACTACGAGCGTAATAAATAAGTCAGAAACGAGATAATTAAACTAAAATACAGATATTGGTAATTGACTACAGAAGACATGCAATCTTAAACAAATTCAGTTTGAGCGTTACGTGAAGAATTTATAATAATTAAATCAAATTTTATAAATTAAAACTAATAGTTTAAAACTTTAGTTTTTAAATATTTTACCAGGCCGCTTAATAAGATGTTCAGGTGATTGTTCTAGTTGGGCTTTTTATTGTATTTCACGAAAATAATTTTATGTTTGGTATAGTAAACTATAAGTTTACTTTGTGTGAACAAATGTATTTAAATGTAATAAAAAAATGCATTTAAGGTTTAAACAAAAACATTTTCAAAGAACTTCATTTGAATTTTATTTTGGTCATCTTTAATTATATTATTAGTATTTCTTCAATGCCAAAAACGTTCTACTTATATATACTGTACTTGATTTTTTAGCAATAATCAGAAAATTAAACTTTCCTTTCAAACAATTCTGCTTGCAATGATATGCACCAAGAATATGGTTTATTTAAACGAATAAAAAACTGCACAAAAATCTAACAATGATACTAACATTTTTTTTTATGCTTTTTTTAATAATAGTTTTCTATAGAATTTAGCTTGTTTAATTGTTTATTTAGATTTTCGTTTTTGTTTATTATAGATTTTAGTTACGTTCTAATTTTTTCTTAAATTTTTATATTACTAATTTTTTTTATTATGGCAAGCTCATTTTTGGAAAGATTATCTAAGCAAAAAAATTATTTAACATCGTAAACGCGTGTGTTGTGTTTGGGCGTAAGTCAGGTTATAGTAGTCAATCTTAGAAAGTAAGTGGCTTTTCATTCCCGTTTGAAGAGCCAGATTTACTTGCGCTGGATAAAATTTGTTAATCGTGAAAATTGGACACCTAGCAAAAATGTAATCATTTTTGCAAAATACCTTATAGATAAATTAAGTAAAGATGGCAAAAGAAAAAATTTAAAGTGGAAACTTCAACCTATACCTTGTAAAATATTTTCATATGCTAGTATAATACCTAAAGCTCTGAAAATTAATATATTCCAAAAATATTCCAAAAAATACATTATCAGAATAAAAAGATAATTTTTTTTCAGATTTTTATCTTAAATCTATATCAAAAATTAAGCATGTTAATGATAAAGAAAAAAAAGTGGATTTTCAAGCATTTCTAGCAACAATGATTGATGAAGATTCTTTTCATGCATATTGGTTGAACTTTATAAAAATCTTGATGTTAAAATTGTTTATAACTGCATTTCTATAACAAAATTCTGCTGTCCTTTGCTAAATACTTTTTCTGAGTTAGCACAAATGGCAATGAACAAGTTGTTACGATTGCCTAACACTTATCTCTGCAAGGCAGGATTTTTTCTTCTCGTTCAGCTGAAGACAAAGAATAGAAGTAGACTTTAAGTTGAGGACAACATGCTGCTCGCCAAAATAAAACCAAGACTCAAAGAATTGCATACTGCCAACGATCAAGAACACATGCCAAACACCACGCATGTATAAAATAATAGATAATGTGATGAATTAACTTTATGAACTATAATGGTGTTCCATTGAGTATTTTAGCTTTTATACAAAGTCATTATTCTTTCTATCAATCTACTAGCCGCGCGAAGAAGATTGTTATTACATTGAACTTTTTCTTCACTAGTCTAGTAAATTTTTAATAGAAAATGTATTTTTTAAAGTATTTAACAGAAATTGCTTAAGTTTAAAACTATTAACATTGTACAATAAAGCTAAGCACTTTATTTAATTTTATTAATTTAAGGCAAAAATCTAATTGGTTTTTGAAAAGAAAATAATTATTTAATATAATCAGTTAATTTTAGAAGCTTTTTGATGATTTTTCTTTATTGTAGTAGACCAAATACTTGTCTGTAAGTATAGTCTTCAGTTAATTATACACTATATCAGCTCACAATTGTTTTTTGTTACAATTTTTAAAAACTTAAAATTATTTTTTTCTTGACTATTTACATAAAAAAATAAAAATCAGAAACAGCTCAAATACAACAATTCTGAACAAACCGAAACAAAATAAAGTAAATTTTTACAAATGTTTTTTACAAGAACTTGCAACGAGCTTACTAACAACAGCACAAAACTTTAAGACTTTTAAAAATATAAAGTTGTTTTTCTCAACTATTTACACAATACAGTAAAAATAGAAAACATCTCAAATACAGCAAGTAGCAATTCTTTCGTTTATAATCTTTATTTTTCCTCCTGACTCGTGGGAAAACATCTGAGGCGCTATACTTAGGGCGACCGTCTAGTGATTACACAGAACTGCTATCGTATATTTATATTTTCCGCAATTTTTTTAACCTGCAACATATTGCTGTCAGGTTGAAATTGGATTTTTTTCTGTTTTTTATGTACTAATATGACTGAAATTGAGAATTTCTTGCAAAGGTGCCAATCAAGAAAAATTGTCTCTCCCAAGGACACAAGAGAATGACGAGAGTAGATTCTAAACCGCAATCGTGATTTGATTACACTTCCGTTATAAAACAAAATAACTTTTTGCAAGAATATAATTTGACTTTTTTCAATGTCACAATACAGTGACAAGCTTTTTAATCAAAACATTTTTTTAAATCTTAAAGTTATTAAAAAGTATTTTTTCCAATGTCGCCTAAACTAATCTGCAGTTTTTAATAAAGCAGATCAATTTAAAACTAGTTTTAATGTTAGATTACAATTTTTCCCTGTACAAGAATGAAGCATTTGAAATTGTTATTTGTCTACAGCTTTATGGTTGCAGTTGAAATATTTGCTGCCGCTATGAGCGAATTATACCACAAAAGCGCTAGTGACAAAACAGCAAGCCGCAAAAAAGCGATTTCAAAAAAGCAAGTTCTACAATAGAATTGCTAACCCTTACAGCTAACCCTTACCCTAACCCAAACTTTAAATCTTGTTTCATTTTAACTCTGATCCTACATCTAAGAATTTTTGTTACGAGTTCTTTTTGATCTAACTCTTTTTTAGCTAGCTTTTTCGTGACCCCAGTTCTTTTGAACTGGCTCTTATTTAGTGACGCGCCTATGTGGAATTAGTTCGAAAAAAGTACAGACTCTTAAAACAAAAACATTTATAGGAAGATTAATTATTACATTCTTTACATAATAATGAAAGAAAAATATAGAATAAAATTGTAAAATGGTAAGAGCAAAATCTGCAGTTAACTGTAAAATACTTTGCAAACTATGCTTATCTTACATTACAATCAATAAATGTAGCGATTAAACCTTTGTCATTGACTTTAAAAATTAAGTTTTTAATTTTTCAAGCTTTCTTTAATGAAACTTTGTGTTGATGACTTATTTCAAATGTCAAAGAAATTAAAAAGAAAATCGAGCAAACGACAGCACATTTCGAAAGTCAATAAACCTCATATTGTTTGTAATCGATTCGACTAATGAACTCATCAGAGTCGGGCAAAGATTCTGTATACCCATTAAAAATTGTTTGGGCTTCAAATATTTTTGATTTCGGGTTTTTTGTTCTTGGACGAAAGCTGCACAACTTTGAAATTAAAACTAACTTAGCGTAAAATAACCTCTTTTTTATAAAGTTAATAAATCTGCTTTAAGCCTGTTTCTCACGTATTAATCCTTGCAATCGTCAATCTAGAATGTTTTCTTTTTATTTGCTAACTTGATCAGTTGGCAATAAGTGGTTTAAGTTGTGTTGTTTTTTATATTGTTTGCTATCTATTATTGAATTTTTTTCAGTAAGATGACGGCTCGAGTGTTTAGCTGTGTGTATTTTTAGTTTGATAATTGCAAATAATGTTTTAATCTTTAATGCTAAGCTTTGGAAACAATAATTATCAGCTCAAATAGACAAACGGAAAAAATTTAAGTACAACACACAAGCCTATAAACAACATATAAAATCAAAAATTACAACCTTTTTAAATTTTTTATTTTAAATGCTACAACTATTATTAGAATAAAATTTATACCGACAGATTTAAATAAAACCGTGATGTGGGGAAAATTAATGTTAAAATACTGTTTCTACTAGCCTAACTAAATAAACATATCAAAAATGTTTAAAAAAATTTTAGTCAAAATTTTGCTTGCTAAATAAAAAAATTGGTTCACAAACTTTGATCATCTGGTATTGTTAGTTTGTATCGTTTAACTCAACTATTTCTTCTTGGATTTCCCTGTTGTTTCTCTGCTTTCTCTGCTTTCTTTTAGCTTATCAAGAAGTGACGAGTAAAGTAATGGATTAAAAGCGCTGTTGATTGGAAGCAGCAAACCAGCACTGACAATGTAAGCAACGTCATCCACATAAAATCCACTGAGTTTGACAAATGCCATTATACAGATGGGAATCCAGCATAAAAAGTCGGTGATGATAATTCTTGAAATGCGTCTTTGCATGGTTGATTGTTCTTTCTCTCTTTGGTTGTTTCTTGCTGCAATTTTAGTTTTCTTTGCCTTTATAAAAATACAAATGTAACTTACTGCAATAAAAAAGAAAGACAAAAAGTTGACTATAATAATGACAAGACTATATTCCCATGCAGATTCACCTCGATAAACAAAAAACCTCGGCATGCATACACTGGTTTGGCCATAATAACCAAACTCTGCTCCTGGAGAATATTCTGGATCGTTGGTTTTAAGAAATAATTTGATAGAATCCCAGTCGTTGCAGTTGCATTCAATCGACTTATTCTTGAGCATTGCCAAGCGACAAGCAAACTTAATAATTTTTTCTTTATTCCAAATCTTTGAACGAGTAAATAGATTTGAAAACTCAACTTTGTATTGCACAAAATAATTAAATTTTTGATGTGGGATCGGCAAAATAGCAATAATAAGAGCCATCAACCAAACTAAAAAGATCGCCAACTTATATTTACGAGTAGATGTTGAGAAAATGAAAAATGGTTGGTAAATTGCATACAAGCGAATACTTGTTAACAAAACCATAAAAAAACAAGAAGCTTCACTGGATAGAACTGCAAGACTACCAATTAATGAACAACGTAAACTTGATCGCCACTCAAAATCGATTTGACCGTAATAACCTGAATAATAAACGCTGTAAACTGCGACGCTAAGCAAATAAATTCCCATTATCATGTCAGCAATAGAAATGTTAAGAATAATCAAATGTTGATATTTTGAAGCTGTATTTAGTTTTGCTGTTTTAAGAAAATGAACTGTTGACGTAATCACATACAAATTACCACTGATAACTACAATACACATAATCCAAAAACAAATTTTCAATGCAGGACTTGCTATCATTTCTTGCTCTGATGAAAAGACACTGTTGTCATTATCTTTGCAATCTTTCTCATCTCTATTATCATCACAATCTTTCTTTCCATCACATACCTGATCAACATCGATACTGACTTTATTTCCTGCTTTGCAAACAAATCGTTTCGAACACTTCAACTCATCGAATCCTTTTTTGCAATGTGATTCGTTTGTAATACCATAAAAATTGTCTTCTATGCCGTCACAATAACGATCACCTATGTTATAATTGTTGTGACAAGTGTCATTACAAAACTCAGGTGGGTTTTCACAACTACATTCATCACTGAGATCACTACATTCTGGTCGACCGTCACATAGTGTTGCTGGACGACGATCTTCCATTCTAGTTTGACATGTTTTAGTTGATTTTGCAATGTTAAAATTTACGTTAAAAATGGTTTTATAATCAAGATTCGAACTTGAATTCAAATTATGATCAAAAGAAGACAAATTACAAGATGGAAATCTGATGTTACATAGATCAAAGTCCAAATATTGTTCACACAAACACTCATCAGACCAGTCATAACAATCAAATAAACCATCACACACTTGCTTTGACGAAATCAACAAACGTTGGTCAAAACATTGAAAACATGAGTTGTTGATGCAAAGATCAGATTCGTCTCTGCACTGTGCAACATTATCATGCAAATTTGGTTGAGGCAAAACACACTTTCTATTTGAATCAACAGCAACACATTTAAAACCGTGTTGATGTTGAATTTCATCACTTTTGTCAAGACAATCAACTAGGCCGTTACACAACTGATATGTTAATCCTAATCTACCATCATCGCATTGAAAAGCACGATTACATTGCTTAGTGGTATTATAAGAACAATTAGAGACGCAAATAAAATCAGTTTTATCGCAATCGATAGTAGAACAAAAAATAGATAAAGTGTTGTAACAAGTTGACATATCACAAGAAACAAGAGGATTAAGATTACATTGTGATACGTTATTTAACCTGTTGATTGTGACATTACACTGACCACAATTTACAGTTTTTTGAACTTGATAATTTTCATCGCTTCCATCTGGACATTGTTCGATTCCATCATTTTGCTGCTTGATTGGAATGCATCCAGTAAATGTACTGAACAAGATGTTTTTTATCTTGCAATTAACAGGATTGTTTTTGTAACACTGGCATTGAAATTCATTGTCATTGCAAGTACAATTTAATTTATCTGATTTGTCAGTGCAATAATAACGCTGATGGCATTTATCTGTAAAATAAAAGATATTTGTCAAAATGTGTTAAATTAAAAAAATTTTAAATATGTTTTATTTAAATTTTCAAAAAAACTTACTTTTATACTTAAAATTTTTAAATTTATATACGTATATTTCAAATGCCATAAATTTGAAAAACAATAAAAGCGTAATTTCTATGAAATATGGCAAAACAGTTTATGACTACAGCTCAGACACCATTAAATTTTTGTCCTTGGAGAAAAAATAAGCTTGTATTTTCATTTTGCTAAAAGCTATGTTCTCTTTAGATTTATGCGAAAAATACTTCTTTATTTTTTAGGCTATGTCTAAACAAGTTCTCAATTAAACTAGTTTTTTTATGCGAGCAGCATATTTTGAATTAAATAATTTATTTACAGCAGTTACACAAACTTTTCTATGATAAGCTACGTAGACTCTTTTATTTTTTTATAGGAACATTAATTTTTCTAATTTTTAAAAGAATTTGTCTTCACTTGATTATTTAAAATTTGAAGCATTTTTTAGTTTCCACTGAACATTTAAACGGGTATCAAGCAGTTTTAAAATCTTTGCTAGTACCCTCATCTTACTGAAAGAGTAATTTCATCTTAAGTTTAATTGTTTCACTTTGAAGAGCTATTGACTACTCAACGTATAATTCAAAAACTTACCAAAGTTTAACAATTTCTATCTAAAAAAAACTACAAAATTATTCTTTTAAAGTTTAAGAAGAGAAAAATCAAATATTTAGCTTTAATTTCTTAATTTTAAAACGTCATTTATTACTTTATTATGCGCTTTCAAAACCAACTTGAGATGAACTAAAATCAAATAGTCAGCAATTTCCAAACTGGGACCCTGGGCGGTCTGGTACGCGGCAAAACTTTGCCAAAGGTGCCCCGTAAATTTTCTGAGAAGTGTTGCAGTTGCTGTTTTACTCGCATAAACATAATTGTGAATTATAATATTATGTCATATGATTTATTTATCCAAAACACATATTTACACTTGCTATAGGTAAGTCTTGCAAGAAAAGAAAACTTGCACATCTCAAATGTAATTTCGCACAAAGCAGGTTTAGATGATTAACCAATTGTAGTAAAGTTTAGAAAAAATCGTTTTTGTTTTTTTTTTGATTTATCGATTTGAAATATTCAAGCTATATACAAGCTTTAATGACAATGCACCATATAACATTTTATTTTTTAACGTTTTGTGGCGCATTTTTAGAATTTTTTGTATTAAAAAAATATTGGAAGTCCGCCTGCTAAATACGTTTGAGTACCACTGGATTGTACAGTAAAACCTTAACTGAAATAAGGTTTAGGTTTTGTTTTAAAAAAACTTTTGTTACCTTTAATTTACCTCAGAAAAGCTACGTCGACATAATGAAAATAAAGAGAAACGCTTATGAAATGTGGCGTATGATATGAGCAGTGTGATGCTTTCAGGCTTAGGTGCTTTTATATCACAAAATAAAATAAAATTTTCTGAAGACTTGTAAAAGCATAACTAAATAGGACATTTTTTTATTGACAAGTTAGGCTTTACATCCCTAGAAGATAAATATTCATTAATCTTTCATCTGATCTCACTTTGTAAAACATTCCGCTTTATTCATTTTATTTAAGATCAATAATCAATCTAAATATTCTTTTGTAAACTGCAAAGCTTTCCGTGTTTTTAAAGCATTTGCAAAATTGCGTTAAAGAAAAAGACGATTTTTTAGCAGTAACTATGATCAAATTCAAATACAGAAATAGTAATGTAATTTGATAAAATATGTTGGAAGCAGGAAGCTCACAGCCCGCATAAATTTTTTTATGTATCAAAAACTCAATCATCTATCTTAATATAAAACATGACTTAATTATAATTCCTTATTCATTTAAAACATTTGCAAATTTTGCTCGCCTGAATGTTGATATGTTTTTAAATGGCGTCATTAGCAAAAGTGTACGGAAACAACTTGAATATATTGTTCAGAAACTTATGAATGTGATCAAAACTGGGACACAAACCTTCACGTGCTCTCGAGCGACGATATTTACTTGTTTAAACTGAATCAAAATCTAATTTATTTAATAAAAACTTTGGTCAAACGAAAGAGAATGATAAAGTGATAGATCAAGTAATAAAAGGTATTTAGCGATTAAGGGCGCAGGAAAAGTTTTTGGCGGGAAGAACAAAATTTTAAAAAGGTATATTTTTTTCTTGAAAAGGTGCTCTCAAAAACGTTAATTTCAGCTTATTAGAGCAAATTTATGGTAAAAATATTAGCGACGAGTAAAAAAATTTGTTTTGAAGAGACGGTTTTCCTCTAAAGTTTAAAATATACCAAGCGTAATTAAAATCATTTCTAAAGCTATTGGTCTGACACTTTAATTAGAAAAAAAGAAGCGAGCCAAACTGAGTTTAAAAGTAAAAAAGAAAGCTTTAATTCAGTCATTCTCAAACTGTGTGCCGCGGCACATTAATGCGTCGTGAAAAATTTTCATGTGTGCCGCAAAACTTTTTAAAAAACATGAATCTATCATGCAGACAGTACTGTTTCGATCTTTCGGGTCTTGTCAGTGCAGTGAAGTTATGCTGGGAAAAAACAAGGCTCACCAATTTGAACCTTGTGGCTGACCTTCTACTTGTGGTTTTTAAGCCACAGTAGAGTCAAAGCCCAGTGATGCCAAGAGTGCTCAAATCATATGAAATGATGAGCCTTGCATAGTGCGGCAGCATCACTGTCTTCCCAGCCAAAGAGCTCAACCTGCAAAAGCGGGGAGCATAATTAATATATATATTAAATTACAGAAGCCACAAAAGAGATTTTATTGAAACCTCAACAGTCTGTTTCGCCTTTTCGGTTCATCAGGAGGTGATTCTAAACGCAGACGAAAAGTGTATAGTTAAGAAAAAACGCACAAAAAAGACAATTATTATAGTTAAGAGCCAAAAATATATACAGGTTAAAGACCACAAACCTAATTTTGTTAACAACCCAAAATGCGGCCTCATCAAACCCGCAAAATCGGAAATCGGAATGATCAGTAAAAAGTGTTCAGAGGAAATAAATAAGGTAATTCGCTCTAAAGCAAACCTTCATCAATGGAGAAATACATCCGAGGTAATATCTTGGTTCAAAAAGGTACCAAACAAATACACTGCAAATTTATAAAATTTGACATCATTGAATTTTACCCGTCCATAACCAAAAATTTACTGAAAAAATCCATTAACTTTGCAAAAGAATAAGTCAATATTGATGATGACACAATCAACCTCATTATGCACTGCAGAAAATCTATACTATTTGGCGATCAAAGTACATGGACAAAGAAAAACGGCATTCTTTTTGACGTAACAATAAGCTTATACGATGGGGCAGAAATATGTGAACTAGTTGGACTATATCTATTACACGGACTTAATAAAACCATAAAAAATCAACACCTGGGACTATACAGAGACGATGGCTTGGCAATAATAGACAGTAAATCAGGACCAATCATTGAAAGAATCAAGAAAAACATATCGACAATTTTTTAAAACAATGGCCTCAAGGTAACCACGAATTTAACCTTTTACAAACTGATTTTTTAGATATCATCCTAAATTTTATTACAGGTAAATACTGACCATACCGCAAACCTGGAGACATACCCCTTTATATCAATGCAAAATCGAATCACCCCCCCCAATATAAAAAAACAATTACCCAAAATGATCTCATCACGCTTATCAAAAAATTTATACAGCTTACAAGAATTCAATAAAACAATTCCGGAATATCAACTAACTCTTGAAAAAAGCGGATACAGAGAAAGATTAACCTATGTAAAAGAAGAACCAAAACAAACAGATCAATTCAACTCAACCTCAAAAAACCGATCAAGAAACAGAACAAGAAAGATTATTTGGTTCAACCCTCCTTTTAATGATGAAGTCACCACTAACATTGGCAAAGAATTTTTTACCTTTCTCAATAAACACTTTCCACCCAGCAACAAATACCACAAAATTTTTAACAAAAATAACATAAAACTGAGCTATAGTTGCATGCCAAATGTAAAATCTATGATAAATAAGCAAAACACTTCACTCCTAAACAACTCGGACAACAAAGTAGACGCCAAACAATGCAACTGCAGATCAGATAGAAACTGCCCACTTAACGGAAAATGTTGCAGAAACTCAATAGTTTACAAAGCCTCCTTAAAAACTGGTGAAACTGACAAATTTAATTACGGCAGCTGCGAAACATCATTTAAACTTCAATATAATAACCATAAACAATCCTTTAAAGACAATAGAAAAATTAACTTCACTGAACTATCCAAAGCCGTTTGGGAATTAAAACAATCAGAACTATTGCCAGAAATAAGATGGAAAATTGTACAACACGCAACTCCATACCAATGTGGTTCAAAAACATGCAACTTGTGCTTATCAGAAAAATTACAAATATTCCAGGCTGACCCAAATAAATTACTAAATAAACGCTCGGAGTTGGTCTCAAAATGTCGACATCGAAGTAAATTTAAATTACGAAGTTTTAATTACGCTGGCGGTTAATAAATAAATATATTTACAAACTCGGTTTACCTTATTTTTACATCAAACCTTTATCCACTTTCTTGATCAGCAAATAAAACAACCCATCTCTACATTACATACTTATCGAACTGAAAATATTCTTAAATTATACCCTGTAAAAAAATTTACTGTTTTAATTTTAATTCGTACCTTAATAATTGTCATTTTTAAACGCATTTCTTTAGCATCTTTTTATCGTACTTCCAATGTGAAGACTATTTAATCTAATTTTAACGCATTTTTAATGCAAACTTTTTATATTTACCCATTATTTTCAAACAATAGAGCAAGCTACGTAAAAAACACTTTTTCTTTGGCAATAAAATTCATTTATCGATTAATATGACAACCGTAATTCTTCTCTTGTTGTTTTACGCTTTTTCGCCGGCATTCAAGCATTTTGTTTAAACTGTATTTTTATTTATTTAAATTGTTTTTCAGATTTTTAACCGCCCCCTGACGAAACAGTCTGTTGGGCAAATAAAATTAATGTTAAATTAAAAAAAATTTTGTTCTCTGTAAATCAATTATAAACGGCTCTGACTCGACGTCATTGAGCACTTTCCTGATGAACAACGATCAAAAATTTTGAAAAATTCTATATATTCATGTAGTCCTGTTATATATATAGTCGTATATATATAATTAACTTACAGACCACAAAATTTTTTTAATTTATCATTAATTTTATTTGCCCCAACAGACTGTTTCGCCTGCCTGGGCTCGTCAGGGGGCGGTTAAAAATCTGAAAAACAAAATAAATAAATAAATAAAAAAAATTAAAAAATACAGTTTAAACGAAGCGCTTGAATTCCGGCGAAAAAGCGTAAAACAACAACAAGAAAAAACAAGAGAAAAACTACGGTTGTAAGGTTAATCGATAAATGAATTTTATTGCCAAAGAAAAAGTGTTTTTTACGTAGCTTGCTCTATTGTTTGAAAATAATGGGTAAATATAAAAAGTTTGCATTAAAAATGCTTTAAAATTAAATTAAATAGTCTACACATTGGAAATACGATAAACAGATGCTAAAGAAATGCGTTTAAAATGACAATTATTAGGATATGAATTAAAAATTAAAACAGTAAATTTTTTTACAGGGTATAATTTAAGAATATTTTCAGTTCGATAAGTATGTAGTGTAGAGATGGATTGATTTATTTGTTGATCAAGTAAGTGGACAAAGGTTTGATGTAAAAATAAGGTAAACCGAGTTTGTAAATATATTTATTAACTGCCAGCGTAATTAAAACTTCGTAATTTAAATTTACTTCGATGTCGACATTTTGAGACCAACTCCGAGCGTTTATTTAGTAATTTATTTGGGTCAGCCTGGAATATTTGTAATTTTTCTGATAAGCACAAGTTGCATGTTTTTGAACCACATTGGTATGGAGTTGCGTGTTGTACAATTTTCCATCTTATTTCTGGCGATAGTTCATAAAATAAAATTAATTCCACCGAACTATCTAAAGCCGTTTGGAAATTAAAACAATCAGGATATAAAACAGGCCTCAACAAGCTGTGAGCAAGGAGCTTATAATACAAGGCCTTAATGCAAAAAAAAATCAGAGCAATTTAATACAAATTTTATTCAATCACTGTTTAAAAACCACAACAATCTGTTTCATCCTTAGAATTGTCAGGTGGTTACTAGAAAATAAAAAAATAAAAAATATAGTTATTAGTGGTAAAAAAATGCGTGTGAAATAAATGATATGCAGTTAAATTAAGTAAATAATACGATTCCTATGACGTCACACAATAAAAAACAACTCAAAATATAGTAGATGCAAATATAGAGATTTGCATTCAATTGAAGGTGAGGGAAGGCGAGTTGGGTGTGTGGTGAAAGATATAAAAGGAAAGAAAATAATCTACAAAGGAAGAAAAAATAACAAGAAAAATCGCATAAGATGAAAAAGTAAAGTGGGTAAAAAATAATGTGAACGATAATGGAAAATATAAGCGGATTTAATGACGGACAAAAATAATGGCAATTTAAGCATACGAAATCAAGTGGGTAATTTATTTAATTTAAATTTGTTTTTGTGACGACATTTTCCTGTAATCCTGTTTCCAGTTCCGATCGTTTGTTGAGGATTGTTGGTGGTTTGTTTGTAGTATTTCTAGTTGTTTGGCTAAGCATAGATTGCAGCATTCTTGTCCTGGTTTATAGGAAATAACTTGATTGATTATTTTCCAGTTAATTGTGGGATTGAGACCTGATTCTTTGGCATTCCAGAATGTTTTAGAAAGCTCTGTGGTGTTTCTTTTCTTTATATTTTTAAATGATTGTATATGATTATAGTATCGTGATTTGAATTCTGTTTCGCTGAAACCTATGTAGCTTTCTGTTGTATATCCATGAGATATGTGTGCTTGATAAACGACAGATTTCTGTCGGCAAGATCCTTTTAGTGGGCAAATATCTTTATTTTTACAGTTGCATGGTTTTGATTGTTGAGAGCTTTTCTTTTCCAATAGTTTCTTGTTGTGACCGTTTATAATTGTTTTCGTGTTAGGCATGCAGTTGTAGCTAATTTTTATGCTATTTTTACTTAGAATTTTATAAAACTTGTGTTGTGGTGGGAAGTGTTTGCTTATTAATTTTAGAAACTCTTTTCCGATATTGTTGGCTACATAGTTGTTAAAAGGCGGGTTGAACCATATGATTCTTCGTTTTCTTGATTTGTTTTTCGGTTGGGTTTTACTAAATATTAAATTGTCTTTGTAGCCACTTTGTTTAATTGCGTTTTTGTACGGTGGAATACCTTTTTTAAAATTAACCACATCACAAAAAAGTTCCGATAGTCTGTTGGATATCATGTTTGGTAGGGCTTTTTTTATGGAAGATGGATGGTTTGAATTAATATTTATATAAAATTGTTGATCATTGGGTTTTCTGAATGGCCAGTGCTTTTCTGTTTTGAGGTTAAGTGTGGCATCTAAAAAATCTGTTTGTATAATGTTTGCTTCAATTGTTATTTTTAAATTGTGTTTTTGGAAAAGTTTTATAATTTTTTTTTATTCGGTCAGTATTGGGGCCACTAGAATTTTGGAGAATCGCTAAGCCGTCGTCTCTATATAGGCCGGCAAGGTCTGTAGGGATAATTGTTGAAAGTACGTGCAAAAGAAACAGTCCACCAGTTCACATATTTCTGCTCCGTCGTAAAAGCCCATTGTTACGTCGAATTCGCTATTATTTTTTTGATCCACATACTATCATAACTAACTAGTATAGATTTACGGCAATGTAAAATTACGTTAATTTCATAATCTTCTATATTAATGAATCTTTTTGCAAAATTAATTGAGCGACGGAATAGTTTTTCTGTTATAGAAGGGTAGAACTGAATGGTGTCGAATTTTAAAAATTTGCAGAATTTTTTGTTCGTTATATTTTTAAACCAGGAAAGCACCGATTTGGTGTTACGTCATTGTTGTAGGCCAATGCTAGACCGTATTCTTGTATTGGTTTTGTCTGAAATATTTTTGCTTATGATTCCAATTTCCGAATTTGAGGGGTTAATTAGTCTGCACTAAGGGTTGTTGTAAAAGTTGTCTTTGTGGTCTTTTAAAGTTATGTAAGAATTCTTTTCGGCTAAGCATTCTATCCTGTTATCAAGTTTTAATTTTTCGGCAATGTGCTTAGCTTCATGATTGATCTTTTTGGTTAGATTTTATCTGCTTTTTTATAAACTGAAGTGATATTGTCTCGTAGTAGTTTTCTGTAATTATCAACATTCATTTTGTAAATATTTGTTGTTTTGTCGGCTGCCACAAACATTTTATTCGATGATTTGATAGATCGAATATCTTTTTGTAAGTTTTTTTGGAAACTGTTTGTCACAGGTTTAAACGTAATAGAGCGAGCCAATTCATAAAGATCCATTTCAAACGGTCGCAAAGCTTCATTATGGAGTGGAAAACGGTCAGATACAAAGCCGAATGTATCAGATTTGTTAACGTCATAGGAATCTTCATCGTCATTTTTGTAAAAAAATACTTTCCAATGAACTCTTCTAATAAAACTGTTTAGTTTATCAATAAAGCATTTAAGGTATTGCTTACTCGAAGGTATAGGTATGTTTTTTAAGGAATATCCTAAATTAATTTTTTCCATTTCCATTTTGTCAGTGACTTTTTTGCTGGTGAATCGATTAGAGTGCTCAACAAGTTAGTTAAACAAGGAGTCAATTATATTGCAGGAATTAATCGATGAAGGAGTGAATCGAATTGCAATCAATCGATTTGCAATGAATCGAATTGCAATTCAGGAGTGAATCAAATGCAGGAGTGAATTGAATTCATAAAACCCAATTAAAAATCGAATTCAGAAAACCCAATCACAAAGTTCAACAAGGAGTCAATTATATTGCAGGAGTAAATCAATGAAGGAGTGAATCGAATTCAGAAGTGAATCGAATTGCAATCAATCGAATTACAATGAATCGAATTGCAATTCAGGAGTGAATCGAATGCAGGAATGAATCGAATTCAGAAAACCCAATCAAAAATGCTGCAATCTATGCTTAACCAAACAACTAGAAATACTACAAACAAACCACCAACAATCCTCAACAAACGATCGGAACTGGAAACAGGATTACAGGAAAATGTCGTCACAAAAACAAATTTAAATTAAATAAATTACCCACTTGATTTCGTATGCTTAAATTGCCATTATTTTTGTCCGTCATTAAATCCGCTTATATTTTCCATTATCGTTCACATTATTTTTTACCCACTTTACTTTTTCATCTTATGCGATTTTTCTTGTTATTTTTTCTTCCTTTGTAGATTATTTTCTTTCCTTTTATATCTTTCACCACACACCCAACTCGCCTTCCCTCACCTTCAATTGAATGCAAATCTCTATATTTGCATCTACTATATTTTGAGTTGTTTTTTATTGTGTGACGTCATAGGAATCGTATTATTTACTTAATTTAACTGCATATCATTTATTTCACACGCATTTTTTTACCACTAATAACTATATTTTTTATTTTTTTATTTTCTAGTAACCACCTGACAATTCTAAGGATGAAACAGATTGTTGTGGTTTTTAAATAGTGATTGAATAAATTTTGTATTATATATACAGGGTGATCCGAAAGTAACTCCCTATTCTAAAATATCTATAATTTATTCAAATACGGTAATATGTTTCTCAATTTTTGTGTGTATGTTACTTAATCTATGGCAATTAAATCTATGCTCTTGTTTTCTTTTCTCGTGAAGATCCTCGTGTTACTAGTAAAAAAATGCAGAATCAGGGTGATCCGTAAGTAACTCCCTATTTTAAAATAACTATAATTTATTTTTGAAGTGTAACTTCTCCAATTAATAAATATGAGAAGGAAGTATATTGCATGGACTTTTATTTAAAATTTAATATGGGCACCATCATTCGCCACCAACTTCTGGTTGTCCATTCGTGCAAACCACGACAACCCATCCATTTTTCAGGAAATTGGGCATTCAGCCATTCACGAACAACAATAGCAAAGTGTGGAGGAGCTCCATCTTGCATGAAAATTAAATCTTCAATATTGTCCCAAGCACTGATAATTGGCCAAACTTTATCTCTCAGCATAGTGAGGTACCTTTCGGCGTTCATGATATCATGAAGGATGAAGATACCCACAATCCTGTTAAAAGTCATTATACATCATACTGTTATCTTGGGTCGATTCTGCATTTTTTCACTAGTACGTAACACGAGGATCTTCACCAGAAAAGAAAACAAGAGCATAGATTTAATTACCATAGATTAAGTAACATACACACAAAAATTGAGAAACATATTACAGTATTTGAATAAATTATAGTTATTTTAGAATAGGGAGTTACTTTCAGATCACCCTGTATATATATATTATAATATATTTAATTTATTTTATAATTAATTTATTTAATATAATTACTATAAAAAGATGAGTATAGGGAATCACTCCTAACTCTGCCACTGCTTTAATAAATATAACCAAAATCACTTTTGGCCTGCAATATATTCAATTGATCGAGAAAATGCACACACAGGGGTAATGCACACACACTTTGCATTTTCTCAATCAATTGAATATATTGCAGGCCAAAAGTGATTTTGGTTATATTTATTAAAGCAGTGGCAGAGTTAGGAGTGATTCCCTATACTCATCTTTTTATAGTAAATTTCTTGCTTGCCATAAAACCAAAGATCTTTAATATAATTAATTTATTATTTTAATTAACCCAGCCATCGGAGGCACTTTTTTGTGTCTCTTGATGCCGGTCCCAAGCCTGGATAAATGGGGAGGGTTGCGGCAGGAAGGGCATCCGGCATAAAAAATTTTTTGCCAAAACAGACAAATGCGAAATCATCAGCAATCCATACCGCATCGGTCGAGGCCCTGGTTACCAACAACCGTCTCAGGTGTCGCACAGCAGGGCACCTGTGGAAATTATGCTACTGCTAAACATTGTGAAAATAAAAGCCAAAAAAGAGGAGGAAAGCGAGTGAAGAAGCAGCGAGAAGCATGGAAAGGAAGATGCTCACTCATTAAGATGGGTACTTTAAATATTGGAACGATGACTGGAAGGGGAAGAGAGCTGGCAGATATGATGGAGCGAAGAAATGTAGAAATATTGTGTCTACAGGAAACAAGGTGGAAAGGGAGTAAAGCAAGGAACATTGGAGGTGGATATAAAATATTCTACAACGGAGCTGATGGAAGAAAAAATGGGATAGGGATAGTACTGAGCGAGGAGCTGGCTGAAAGTATCCTGGAGGTGAAGAGGGTGTCAGACAGACTGATGGCCATGAGGCTGGAGGTAAATGGATCCATCCTAAATATAGTAAGCGCATATGCTCCACAGGTTAACAACAGCATGGAGGAGAAAAATGATTTTTGGGAAGACCTGGATGGATTGATTGAAAGTATATCAAAAGAAGAGAGGATAGTTCTTGGTGCAGATCTTAATGGACATGTGGGCGAAGGAAACATCGGGGATGAGGAAATAATGGGGAGGTACGGTGCTGGAACAAGAAATAAGGAAGGATCAATGGTTGTGGATTTTGGAAAAAGGATGGATTTGGCGATTGTCAATACTTATTTCAAGAAGAAAGATGAACACAGGGTGACGTATAAGAGTGATGATAAAAGTACCCAAGTAGATTATTTGATGTGCAGAAGGAGGAACTTGAAGGAAATGTGCGATTGTAAGGTAATATTGAATGAGTGTGTCGCAAAGCAGCACCGTATGGTGGTATGCAAAATGGCTCTTATGGTGAAAAAGAAAAAGGCAGAGAAAGTAAAGCCAAAGATACGATGGTGGAAACTAAAAGAGACAAGCTGTCAAGAAGCGTTTAGACAAGAAGTGACCAGGATTCTGGGAGGCAAGGATGGGTTACCTGATGAGTGGGACAAAACGGCAGAAATGCTAAGAAAAACAGCTGAAACTGTACTGGGAGTGACATTCGGAAAACGAAAAGGAGACAGGGAGACATGATGGTGGAATGAGGAAGTTCAAAAAAGCATAAAAGAAAAGAAAGAGCCAAAGAAAGCATGGGACAAAATAAGAAATGAAAATACTAAAAAGATATACAAAGAAAAGAAGAGTAAGGCAAAGAAGGCAGTTGCAATGGCAAAGGGACGTGCTTATGACAATTTGTATGCTAGATTGAAAACAAAAGAAGGTGAAAAAGAGTTGTACAAATTGGCTAGACAGAGAAACAGAGCAGGAAAAGATGTACAGCATGTGAGGGTTATAAAGGATGAAAATGGTAATGTGATGGTAAATTCGGAAGCAGTGTTAAAGAGATGGAAGGAGTACTTTGAGAAACTGATGAATGAGGAAAATAACAGAGACCCTAGGACAGAGGAAACAGAAGTGGTTAACGAAGAGGTAAATTGTGTCAGTAGAGAAGAAGTAAAAAATGCACTAAGAAGGATGAAAAAAGGTAAAGCAGTTGGGCCAGATGAGTTGCCAGTAGAAGTTTGGAAGTGTATGGGAGTGATGGGGATAGAGTTTTTGACCAGACTGTTCAACAGACTATTAATGGGTGAACGGATGCCAGAAGAATGGAGAAGGAGTGTGCTTATCCCAATCTATAAAAACAAAGGGGACGCACAGTGCTGTGGAAACTACAGAGGAATAAAGCTAATGAGCCACACAATGAAAGTATGGGAAAGGATTATTGAAGCAAGGTTAAGAGATAGAGTGGAGATCAGCAAACAGCAATATGGATTTATGCCAGGAAAGGGAACCACCGATGCCATGTTTGCTTTAAGAATGTCGATGGAAAAGTACAGGGAAGGTCAAAGAGAGCTACATTGTGTATTCGTGGACCTAGAGAAGGCTTAAGACAGGGTTCCACGGGAAGAGCTGTGGTACTGCATGAGAAAATCTGGAATAGTGGAAAAGTATGTACAACTAGTACAGGATATGTATGAGGGAAGCAAAACAGTGGTGAGGTGTGCAATAGGAACTACAGAAAGTTTAAAGGTCACGGTTGGACTGCACCAGGGATCAGCATTAAGTCCATTCCTTTTTGCAGTGATAATGGACAGGCTAACGGATGAAGTAAGAAGAGAACCACCATGGACGATGCTGTTTGCTGATGATATTGTGATTTGTGAAGAGACCAGGGAAGAAGTGGAGCGGAGATTAGAATCCTGGAAGTATGCATTGGAAAGAAGAGGGATGAAAGTCAGTAGGTCAAAGAACGAATATCTTTGCATAAATGGAGGAAATGATGACGAAACAGTAAAGATGGAGGATGCAAAAGTGCCAAGAGTAAAGGAATTTAAGTATTTGGGATCAACGGTGCAAGAAAGTGGTGGTTGTGAGAGGGAGGTAAAGAAGAGAGTACAGGCAGGATGGAACGGATGGAGAAGAGTATCAGGAGTAATCTGCGACAGAAGGTTACCAGCTAGAGTAAAAGGAAAAGTGTACAGTTCAATGGTAAGACCAGCAATGGTGTATGGACTTGAGACAGTGGCAGTCACAAAAAAAACAAGTAGAAGAGATGGAAGTTGCAGAGATGAAAATGTTGAGGTTTGCTATGGGAGTGACGAGAAAAGACAAGATTAGAAATGAGCACATCAGGAGTACCGTTAAGATAGAACGATTAGGAATGAAGATGAGGAAGGGCAGGCTGAGGTGATATGGACATGTCATGAGGAGAGACCAAGAGTATGTAGGAAGAAAAATGATGGAAATGGAGTTACCGGGAAAGAGGAGAAGATTTCTAGATGCAGTAAAGGAAGATATGCAGGAAGTTGGTGTGAAGGAGACGGATGTTGAAGAAAGAAAGATGTGGAGAATGATGATACGCTGTGGCCACCCCAGACTGAAGGGAAAGGCTGAAAGGAGAAGAAGAATTTATTATTTTAATTTATTTTAATTTTATTTAAATTTGATTTTAATTTTTGATATGTAACTTTTAACTCAAGTAATCCCTTAGTAATCCCTTGTCGTCGCCCTAAGTGCTCTTTAATTTATTTAGATATTTTTCATCTCAATGATTATTTTCCTTTCTCACCGGAAAGCGCAAAAAATGAGACGTTTCCGATATTGAGATGATAATAAAAAAATAATCACTGAGATGAAAAATATCTATGAGATAATAAAATAATCATTGAGATGAAAAATATCTGAATAAATTAAAATGATTCTTTTTTTAATTGTGACTTTTTAAATAAATATAATAATTTCAAAAATACTCTTTTGGACTTGTAGATGTTTTTTTGAAAAAATGCTTTTGTCACTATATTATCCGATTGAATTCCTTAAATGTTGGAGTCATTTCCACTGCATCACACCAGAAAGAATTTCCCACTAGTGGGAAATTTTTCACCGGTTAGAAACCACTGCTTTAGATCGTTTCAAAATTTTTCTTTCATAATTTAAGACTTTTTCTTAAATTTAGTAGAATTGGATTTGGGACCTATGTTTTTATTGCTTTTGTTTGTCGAAAAAATCATGTTAAAATATTATATTTAAGTAAATAATTATAAGCCATTATTATACTGATTTACACCTGCTTTGCATCATAGTAGACGTAAATGTGCGTGCCAATTTGATATGCGGCTTAAGAAACTTAAAAAAGTTAATATTGTGGCCGCGGTAACTTGTGCTATTGTGGTCAAAAATTTTAGCTTTTTTGCTTTCGAAAATGAAAATGTTAAAACGATTAGTCGAGTTTTCAAGATGATATTTGGAGGATGCAGTCTTGTTTCTTTCTTCTTTGTCTGATAAACCATCAACAAACATAATCGCTGTGGTAACAGCAAAGTTAAATTCATTCAATAAAAAGTTTATTTTATAAATAAACAAATTTTAAAGAAAAACTGTTAATGAATTTTTCTAAAAGAGAACTTGACTGATGATCTTTTCCGACAGCAGCTGCTATTTCATTATCACTTTTTTCAAACAGACAATATGTGCGATTAATTTTTACAAAAGTGAAGAAAAACAAACTATTGGTCAATCAAAAAATGAAACTTATTGATTTGCAAAAGAATCTCTTTTTTCAATCAAGATTTTCTCAATAATTAAATTCTTTGTTTAAAAATCTTATCGTTCATTAGCAATAAGCCATTCAAACAATCTTTTCATTCACATCTTCATATGAAGATGTTCTGCGAATATGGATTTCAGCTTAGACAAAAATCAAAAGCAAAAACTTCAATTCAGTTCAGTTTTCTTTTATTTCTGCTCCGCTACGTAGTAAAAGTACAACGAGCTTAAAACTTATGGAAAACGAGCCTTAATTCATTTAAACAGCTTATTTGTTTTTAATCTATCAAGTGTGCCGCAAAAAAGTTATAAATTGTTCGGTAGTCGTAAGCCGAAAAAGTTTAAAAACCGCTGCTTTAATTGGTCAACAATCTTGAGAGGCTAAAAAAATTTCAGCTTATGTACTAACCCAGCGTGGTCCAACTACAGGCCCGCGAAACAATTTTGTGCGGCCCGCGGAACAATTTTGCACAATTCAAGTCTTGTCGATCATAAGTAGCGGCAATCTTCTATAACAGCGTGGTCCAACCACGGGCTCGCGGGCCGCATGCCGCATATCAATTTTGCACAAGTCTTGTCGATCAGAAGCAGCAGCCGTAATTTTTTTTTGGAAGAACGCTATGATTTTGCGCCAAAATAGGAATTTTGGAGACCGATTCCAAGTGAAGACCTTTTTTTTTTTTTTTTAGAGAACACCTGATTTTGGAACGAAAATAGGAATTTTGCAGACCGATTCCAAGTGAAGACCTTTTTTTTTTTAGAGAACACCCTGATTTTGGAACGAAAATAGGAATTTTTAGCCGACTGAGGCCCGCAAACTCGAATAATTTTGAAAAGTGGCCCACAAGAGTGCAGAAGTTGGACCACCCTGTACTAACCTATGAAAGTAGCTTTTCCATATACAGAAGTCACAAGTTTAAATTTTTGTATTTTCAAGTTTTTACAAAAATGTCTAAAAAGAATAGAAAGTGTTTGATTTTCTTTCTATATTCTTTTCGCATAAGTAAACTACAGAGAAGATGGAGAGAATTGGGTATTGAGGCAGGTGAGAAAAGAATCGAGGATTGAGGCCTTCAAAAGGCACAATATTAATCTTATTGGTACTTTGTTTTAAAGGAAGTTGATAGTCTGCTCGAAAAGCAAATCACAAACAATTTTTAGACGGAATTTGATCTATTTTAATCAAAAATGGCTTCCCTGAACACATAATTAATTTTACTTTTATTTAAAAATCAATTTTAAGCCTTTCTAAAAAGCATAAATATGTGTTGTTTTCCTCTATGTTTCTGGGCTAAAAAGCGATTCGATGAGATTCAAAAACAAAACAGATTAAAAAAAATATTACCTAATAGGCAGTCAAACAATGCTGCTTTCCGTCTAACTGCTAATTGTTTATACGACCCGACAGCTCTTGCGAGCAACTAAAAAAGAAGTACTACTTTTCCATCATTGGAGCAATGTTATCTACCTATTTGTATGTGGTTGTAACAGTCGGTACATTAGTAGCATGTTCCGTAACTTGCAAGAGCGAATTAAACAACACATCTTTAAATTTGTCCCTGATCTTCCCTCTTTTAAAGCCATGGCAGTCTTTCTCCCCCTGCAAAGCTAATAGTAGCTCCCTAAATTGCCTTTTTCACAAGTCTGCCATTGATGTGCATTTTTTGAAAAACGTAAAATATGTTCTTCGTTATAACGACAAAAGAATAATTATTTATTCTTACTCAAGAAAGTTTTAATTTTTATTTTCCGCTCTAGAAACCACTTCTATTAAATCTTTTAAGCCTAATTTTTGTTAAAAAAAAGACTTTGTCTGTAGCTTAAAACTCTTTTAATTTCTCTCTTCCCATTAGTCAAGCATTCTCGACCAATAGTATTGAGAGTTCTCTTCTTTACTTTGTGACTCAGTTTGGTTTGCATCTTTTTATTTCTGAGGACTTCTCCTATTTAAAATGTAAGACAAAATGGTTTAAAAATGATTTCAATTCTACTTGCTATTTTAAAAAATCTGCATTTGTAAAATTAGGCGGCGTTTTTTCAATTTTTGGACCCAAAAAATACTTTTGATCATCCAAAATGGCCTTTGGCACATAAACGTTAAACGCTCCTAATGCAATTTTTTCCACTTTACAGAAAATAACAATTTTCTATCGTTGTAGACTAATGCAAGCAAATACACATTAGCTTTATTTAACTGAAAAACGCTGCATCTAATAACTGTGATAACAACAACTAAAACATAGAAATTTTACAATGCGCGTAATTGCCAAGTCAGCTTTAAGCACATCACGAATTATGCAGGGAGATGACATGTGATTAGTTCAGTATTCGCGCGCATAATGCGGGTTCGATTACACGACATCCATTTAAACGCTTTTTTTATTTTAGTTGTAATTAAGTTTTTAGAAAGAGTATTCTTTTTACTACGCTAAAAGGTACGTTTGTTGCAACTATCGTTTCAACACAAAAAAACTTTTTTTAAATTTTGCCTTCTTGCTAAATCTCTGTTATTTGCAAAATGGCTCTTTTCAAAAAAGGTGTGGTTACCCCTTGCCAAATAAATATTTTACAACTTTTTTGGATTTAACTTAAGTTGAGATTATTTATTGTAGAGATGGGTGAAATCAATTGCTTTTTTGTAAATTTTAAAGATCACTATCTTACCCTAATGTCTCCTCCATTTCAAAAATATTGCTAGACATTGGAGGTAATTGCCCTCATGCTTCCCCACTTTCGGTGCCCTGAGTGTAGGCTACCTGAGTGAACCTTTTTTTGCTTTGCCGATTATTTTCTTTCTATCTAAATCTTTTACAACACGCCTAAGTTGCTTTCCCTCACCTTCAAATGAATGCAAATCTCTATACTTATATTTAGCATATTTTTTATACTAGCAGCTATATTTTTTATTTTTCTAGCAAACACGTGACGATTCTATAAAGTAAAACAAGCTGTTGTGGCTTTTAAACAAGAATTGATCAAAATTCTGTGTTATTGTTCTGATCTTTTCATTGAGCATTCTGCAAGGAAGATCAATTTACTCTCGCAATATATTTTATAGAGGTATATAACTGCTTGCTTACTAATTTACAGTTTATTTTCAAGTCCTAGTAAAATAAAACCAAATAGCAAAATTATAACGGTTTCTTTTACGTTTTTTATCGCAATTTATTTCACTAGAAAGTAAAGAAACGGTTTAATTTTTTCAAAAACTGCATTGCTTTATGAAGCCCAAAAATTTTACTATTGACTCTCAGGATCAAGAAGCTCCAATAACTTTCAAATAATGCTTGGAAATCTTTCAAAACTTTGCTGTAAAACTAGAACAAATGTGCTCAAGCGAAGGTGTCGAGAATCGGCTTCTAGCATTGAAAAAGCAGAGTTTGCTGATAAATTTTTAGTGGCCAACTGATTTTTCCTAGGTAGAAGACATCAAATCTTACGAAGATGCTATAAAAAGATACTATAAAGCAACTATAGAACAACTTGAAACAACTTTACCTAAAACCGAAAAATTTCTTTTTTTCTCGGCTAATTTTTGCTACTTGAAGAGAACAGCCTAATTAGAGCAATTTCTGCAAGCATTAAAACACTTTCAAAAGATTGTGCAATTGAAGTGGTTAGAGCAGAAAAATACAGAGAAGATCTTATACATTACAAGACGTTTTTATCAACGGCTTGTTGTCGAGTTTGGTACAACAACAAGTTTTGGGGAATCATGATCTTTCATTGCAACAAATATTTTAAACTTGCGTTCTCATTGAACGGAGCTCAACAACAATCTTCCATATACAATCATGACAGTTTCCGTTCAATCTTTTACACTGATCACAGCTCTTTAAACAAAACAATTGATACATCACTTAATTTAGCAGCTGTTCAAAGAAAATTCTATTTCTGTGGAGAAACTTTTTACAAACGCCAGAAATTCTCTACATTCATTCGTAAATTTTAGTTACACTTCATTCATAATAATTTTAATCATGGCGATATAGCTTATTTTCCGCCTTAAAATAATTTAAAGTTTTGTTATAACGCAGAAATCGCTTGGGCAAGGGATAATCGCTTTTGTACTGTGTTTTTTAATTATCTGTTTGCAATTGTTCGAATGCAACTTTCTTTTTTCTCTTTCTCCAGACGGTAATGACGTAATGCGCTTTGTCTGTATCGTATAACCGAGTTAAGTGCAGTCTGGAATGTTCTCACTTACCATGGAAAATGCGTTCTAGTTTTGACCGAAGCGTTTTTGAGATAACTCCAGCTGATTTGCATCATGTGACCTTTTTTCTGTATATATGTACGCTCGCTCGATTGAATGCATGTGACGACGAAGACAAAGAAAAAGACGGGCAATGAAGGCCAGAAAGAAAGTAACGTAATCTGGTTGAGCGATTGGTTTGGGCGTAGAGCGCGTGCGAAGGATTCTTTGATCGTATTGTATCAACGAGTGTTGAATTTATTTTACGCAGTGTTTTGGAGTTTTGTTCTACGAAGGTAAAATCATTTGTGTTGATCAAATTAAGTCGTAGCGCCGATTTTCGCTTTGCAGTGGCAGAGCGCGGAAGAGAATTTTTGTCAGTCGTGAGTCGTAAATTTTATAATACATTTGTTTTAATTAGAGACAGTGGTCTCTGTTTGTTTGCGGAGGAAAGTCTTCAACGAATCAATCAGAACTTATCCGAAGCCAACTGTATAAAAGCTTCAGGCTCATAGCAAACTACTTCTTGAGCCGGAATAAAATAAAATTAGACTCAGCTTTATTTCAACGCAGGTATTCGAGTTTCCTAGCTCAACTGGTTCCCTAGGATTCCCAAACAAAGTCTGTGACAATTCTATTCTTCCGAAAAAACTGGGCATTTTTTTGAAATGTGCCGATAGTTTTCATCATCTCGTCAGAATCAACGTTAAAATTTAAGTACTAAGTTTTCTAGTCTACAGTAGTTACTTCCGCAATAGAAGCCTTACCTTGTATTAAAAACACTCTCATAGACATAACAATAATGCAAGTACCTGTTCAAGTTTTAGAAAATACAGGAGTTTTAGAGAGTTTTCACTTTTGTCAATGTTTCAGAAGTTTAATCTAAAACCTACAAGACCAATGATATTTTTTGGTCTTGCTTCTGATACTACCTAAGCACAGTGCAAAGTTTGTGTTGTAGTAAGTATGTTGGTTCTTTAGAGAAGCTATATCATGAAATTTAACGTGATTGATGATTTTTGCGTCGACGCCATCTTGGTACAAGATTTTCAAAATAAGCATCATTCAGTAATATTTGAAATCAAAGGCGAACAACCTCCTATTATCATTTCTAAAACCATCTTTGTTGGACTTTCGAAGCCGCTAAAGTTAAATCTTCTCGGTTGTTCAAGGTTTTAGATCCTAGTTGTAAACTAATTGTACCAAATTACGGCAATTTAATTAAGAAAATCAAATTTTCATTTGGAACCATAAGCCTTTTGAAGGAATAAATAATCAAACAGTTCTTTTTTCCCTGGTGCACCTAAGTTTTTGCAATTAAAAAGAAATGACAAAAAAAGCAAATGGTAATAAACTTCTCGCAAACTAATAATTGGTTTACTTTTTTGATGCTTATTCTCTTCCGTGCATTGCCAAGATCCTAAACGAAATCGCGCAATACAGAATCTTAAGCACTCTTGATTGTAAATGCTAATGTTTTGAAATCACCCAAAACAAAACAGAATTTAGGTTTTAATCAACTAAAAAGCACAGTTACATAACAGAAATGTATGTTAATAGAAAAACAAGTAACAAAACTCAAACAACAATACACTTAACAACTGCGCGTCGCATTGACATCACATAAGCGTTCTGCAGCAACCACGAGAGAGAGAATGCAGAGAATAAAAACTTAAAGTAAGAACGTGCTAAAGGTTTCATTGCGCAGAGCCCTTAATTACGCAACAGCTAAAATCACCAAATTCCAATTTCATCTCAAGACCTTGTGCAGCTTTGGAAGCCAATAGTAATTATATTGATGATGCTAAAACAATAATGCAAGAATCTGTTTGAGTTTTTGTAGATACAGAAGCTTCAGAGAGTTTTTTTACATTTGTCAATGTTTCAAAAGCTTAATCTAAAACTAAGAGACCAAAGACGTTTATTTCTCTTGCTTCTGATACTAAGCGAAGTGCAACGGTAGTGTTGATGCTGAATGCCCTCAGGGTATTACAAACGGGGTTTCAGGTTTTCTAAGAGTAATAGAGAACTTGATACAACAAATCAAATAAGTTGAAGCTTTATGTTTATTTAGACAACATCCTAATTAGGTAATGAAACCAAAGAAGAACATGACCAGAATCTAAAATTGTTTTTGAGCGCTGCCAAAGACGTTAATCCAATCTTTATGAAGCTAAATTTACCTTTTTTGTTTTAGAAATCAATGCAATTGATTATTGCATTTCTCATGATGTTGTGAGACCAGACCCGGAAGAGTTACGACCTCTCGCTAAGTTGTCTTTTTCCAGTACTAAAGTAGAATTGAGAAGATGTATTGATATATATTTATTTGTTATGCTCGCTGGATAAAAAAGCATTCTGCGAAAATTCAACCATTAATAGCGCTAAACACCAAACTTTCATTAAATTCTTTCAATTTGCTTTTGAAGCGATAAGAAATGATTTAGTCAACCCTTGCTAGGCAGCATTGATGATACCGAGACATTTATTATTGAATGTGACTCCTCAAACTATGCAATAGGAGCCACACTAAACCAAAACGACCATTTAGTGGCTTTTGCGTCAAAAACTCTTTCACTAGTGTCGCTACTCTACTGTCGAAAAAGAAGCAAATTCTTTTGTCGAAGCTGCTTAAAAATGGTCTCATTATCTAGAGTCAGCAACCATGCATTTTAAATAATTACTTTTGTGACCTTTTATTGGTGCATGTTTCAACCTATATCGTTTTGTCGCTAATTTCTTTTTCTTTTGAACCATATCTGTGAGTTTTAATATGAATATTTGCTGTGTAATGGACGAAAAAATAAAACCTTGATTGATTGATTGAATTCGCCAAACACTTACGCTTGTGACAGATCAGCGATCTCTCACTTTTCTTTTTGATCCAGTAAAACAAAATGTCACAAACTTTGTTCGGGAATCCTAAAGGACCAGTTGAGCTAGGTAACCCGAATACCTGCACTGAAACAAAGCTGTGTCTAAATTTTATTTTATTCCGGCTCAAGAAGTAGTCTTGCTATGATCCTGAAGCTTTTATAGAGTTGGTTTAACGAAAGCTCGGATTGATTTTGTTGAAGACTCTTCTTCACAACAAACAGAGACCACTGTCTCTAATAAGAACGAATGTATTATAAAAATCACGACCGACGAAACTTCTATTCCACGCTTTGCCAAACTGCAAAGCGAAATCAACACTATAACTCGACTCAATCAACACAAATAATTCTACCTCTGTAAAACACAACTCTCAGCCACTAGCACAAAACAAATTCAACATTCGACGACCAATACAAAAAAACTAACGAGACTTTCGCGCCCAACCAATTACTTTCACTCGAGTCGTCTCCAAATCACATCTAATCATAATAATTCGCTACGCATCGGCTTTGTATAGAAAACAAAATCACGTGACGTAAATTTGCTCGTAAATTTGAGATTTAGCCAGAACTCCCTGGAGAGATCTCTGAGCTTGAGTTCGCCAGAATATTCCACAATATACGAGCAGTAGTAAAGCTTGAAAAACATATTACGTCATACTGTTGACCGAAAGAGAAAAAAGATACATGTATCGAGCAATAGAGAGCGAATCGGACGTATACAAAAGCAGCGCTCAAAGAGCCTCAATTATTCTCTTATAACGAAACTATGAATACTTTTAACGGGAAAAAATTACATCGTTATGATTAAAATTATTATGAAGTGTGACACAAAAAAAAGACCATAAACAAAAAAATTGAAATGTGGCCAGCAGAGATAAGTCTTTTTAGATACTCTATACTTCACAAACCTGGAATTGAAAACATAGCCGAGGACGCTGCTTCGAAAATCTATAAAGTAATTATTTCTGTAGGAATTCAAAAAATACTTTAAAAGATATACACACATTTTTCGGATACCCTGGTGTTACAAGATTAATTTATTTTGTACGATCAAAAAATCTCCATTACTGTCATGAAGAAGTTCACAAAGTGCGTTTTAAATGCAAGGAATGCTTATATTTTTATGCTAAAATTTTTACAGGAAGCCAGATAAAAAACTATAAAACGTTTCAATCATGTTAATTTTTTGCTATGAGTCCAGAAAATGTATTTGTTTACAGGTTTTAATACTTTAATCATTTGGCTTTTGCTTTGATCTTATACGGCCCAGTGATGACTTTACAAAAAGTGGGCCCGGCGCATGAAAAATAGGAGGGCATTTTTTATTGTAACGAAACAAACCGATCTCTAAAAAAAGTTTTTCTTTTACAGATGCACTATTTAGTATTCCAAAACAACGTGTACATAAAATCGAGATAAGTTTGAAACTGAACAATCTCTCGTTGTATATCGACTGTATTAAAAAGTTAAAATAGATTTCGATCAAATGATCATCATCAGTAAACAATTCTGTAGAAAATAAAAAACAAATTTGAATAAAAAAATGAGCCTAATAATTACACTGTAGTAAAAACTATGTGGAAAAATTTTACAAATTTAAGCTAATACCCTAATAACTGCAACAAAACAGTGTGACGCCAGTTGCATATTTTGTTGTAGTTGTTAGTCTATTAACTTAAATTTATAAAATTTTTCCAAATAGTTTTTACTACAGTGTAATTATTAGGCTTATTTTTATTCAAAATTGTTTTTTTATTTTCCACAGAATTGTTAACTGATGATGATCATTTGATCGAAATCAATTTTAACTTTTCAATACAGTCTATATACGACGACAGATTTATCTTGATTTTATGTAGTAATAGGCAGTGACTGAAAATCGTCGTTTGCTTTCAGTACAAAAGGTTTGATTCTTGTCCGCATTGTAAATTTATTCATTCATTCATTCATTGAAATTTATTTATTCATTCAATTTATTCATTGAAATGAAAATTTAACTGAACTAAAACAATATGATCTCTAAAAAAAGGAAGCCACTTTTTAGTGTACTGAAACAAAATGATCTCTAAATAAAAGGTCATCGCTATAGGGATGTTACCGTCATAGTGCTACTATGAAAAAACAAAGCAACTTCATGTGTAAGGGGGTCACATTTTGACGTTTTTCAGGGGGGCCCGGTATAGCCACTCCGTTTGCACCCTAATAAATCTATCGTTGTACATGCCAGTTCTTACTATTTTTGTCCAATTGTTTTTATCAAAAAGCAAATCAGGTTGAAGTCTATATACGAAAATGTAGCTTTGTGCTTTTATGCTACATACGTAATTAAGAAGAACTGTATTTCCAAACAAAAATAAAGAAAACGCAGCAATTTGCAACAGATTAAAATTTTTTTGAAGTTAATATAAACATATGCCAGATTAAACTTGGCCTTTGAAAATGGTTAAAATAATTCCGACACAAGAAATTACTTACGGCGCAAACTCGGCAAAATTTTAATTCAATCGCACAGATATTAATATTTTGCATTTAGGCCACCAGATCTGCTGCGAAAAAATTTTAGATTGTTAATATGCCGTATGTTGAAAAAATTTAAGAACCATTTGTCTAAATCTAAACAGAATACAAAAACATGATTTTAAGCGTTTAAAAACGCTTCTCTAGTTCAGTTCTAACTGGAGTTGTACTTTCTGGTGTTTTATCTGCTGGTTATTTTGATATAAAAAGTTGCAAATAAATCAATGCCAAACAAAAAATTTAAGTGCGTGAACTAATCGCTTTGAAGAAAATGCAAAATTGGTTGAAAGTTGAATCAAGGAAAAGTTAATATGTCAAGGAAGCAAACTGAATGTCAAAAAAACTACTCCAAATGATCTATGCAAAGAGAGGAAGAAAATAAACAAGGCGTAATACGGAAAAAAAAGCTGCCAGTCGTTATTAAGTTTTTACTCGTTTGAAGAGTCGATTGGCGGTACAAAACTTTAAGATAGCTTTTAAAAACGTGTTCATTCATCAAAGATTTGCATCTGACACTCATCGGGAGAAATTGTCAGAATTAACTGAGAGCAATCTGATCGTGCTTAAATAGGAAAGGAGAATGAATTTGATTGATTAAAAAAGCCAGCCAATCAGGAATAGAAAAGAAAACGAGAGTGCGTCTGATTGGTCAAAAGAGGCAACCAATCAGAAATGAAAGTAAAAGTACGTTAATGAATGAGTTTCAAACTGTAAAGAAATTCCTTGTATCGACATAGATTAGGTTGAAAAGATTTGATAAAATTAGCTTCAAGAGCGGAGAGGTGGAAAGAAGTATGTCCTCGGGCAAGGATAGAGAATTTGGTGTCACTGTATTGGCTGGCACATGGAAGGTTTTCTAAAAAATGCTGTCCAATATCAGAAACAAATGTTTTCGAGATTTGATATTAATGATACTATGCACCCATTGCACCAATTTCAAGGCAATATGTTTCCATAAAATTGCAATGAAATAGGTTCCAATTGAAAAAAATTCCACTAAAGAAAAAAAAAATTTTTTGTGTCAAATAAATATGTCGTAGTTATGATTTTAAGATAAAAACATTAATTTAATTTAGTAAAGTTTAAGAAAAATTTTGATTTTTTATATACGAGTATGCTTTCTAATAGACTAATTAATTTTTTAATAAATTTTTTATATAAATTTTGATTAAAGTTTTATTTATCATTGATATTTTCTTGTGCAGGGCTTCTTCAGTGTGTACAATTTTGGTTAAAAAGATTAATCTAACTTTTTACAGATTAATTTAAGTTTTCAACAAAAATTTTTTTCTTTTCATGTGAAAGATGTATTTTCAATTACGAAAATGTTTATACCCCTTGAATGCATATGCTGTAGTTATAATTTTTAATAAAACTTTAGTATAATGTAAGGAAAAATGGATTTTACATGCCGTACTCTAGCTCTAGTCCGACTCCGACTCCAATCTATGCTTATCTGTTAGCTGATTTACTTTTGCAGTCCTTATCACCAGTAATGAGATTCAAATTTTTAAAAACAGGTTTTCTTTTATGTGGAACTCACTAACAATAGGTTCCCTAATTATACAGAGATCAGAGGTCCCGAGACTTCGCTAAATAAGGGTTTGCTGAACGTAGTGACATTTCAAAAACGAGTTTATGTGAACACATGCAAACCCCTGAATTTCACCATAAACTGTAAAAAATTAGTTGTTCTTTTTTAAGCACATTAAGTTACTTAGATTCTGGTTTTCTATTTTTATCTTGCTTTTTTAGCATCAGCATTATGCTGTTTATCGATTTTGAACCATTAAATTATAACTCTATCTATAAAACAACAACCATACAACAAAGAGTGGATATTACTTAAAAAAAATAAAAGGTCATATAAAATCTCTGTTCAATTATAATTGTTTAAAAGTAATTGTTATAGTGTTATTTTTAATTTCATTTTGACTTGAAAGCAAAAATAAATAATAAAAAAATTTAACAATAATAATGCAAATTAATAATTTAGCTTTGGCAGTTTTGGGAATTTTTTTATTTTTACTTCAAAACCTCAATAATAAACACAAAGTCATAAAAAATAAACGCTTTTATTTAATTTTCTGATTAAGGAGTTTTACAGCAGGAAAAATAAACCTCTGAAATATGAAACCTAACGTGTTTAAAAAATTAAATTAGACATGAAATCCTATCATAAGCATAAAATAATTTTTTATAATTAAAGTTTTAGATGAGGAAAGTACACAAGTAGTTTACAGCAGTTTGACATCAAATAATAAGTAAATAATTTACTTTCTATCAATTGCAAACATTTAAAAAAAATTTTTTAAATGTGAAAATACTTTGAAGTGTAGAAGTATGATTTTACAAATGCAAAATAAATAGTTGCTTTTTAAATGAAAAAAAGCAAAAAGAGCTTATGTGAAATTTTTATCTAAATTTTGATACAGTGAACAAATTAAGGTTCGTATCTATAATAAGTCTTACTAAGCACTCTTCAAAAAATAAAAATATTAAAAAGATTTTAAAAAATAACTATTGCTTTGGTTTGTCTCTGTTGCAAAAACTTACTCATAAATAACAAAAGCTTTCATTTAATATATTTTGTCCATTTCTGGCCAGTAACAAAAGACCTATGACATAATCAAAACTATATTACCATATGTCTTGAGGCCCACTCAAATCAGATTTGAAATTTAGACCTCAAAACCAGGGCTGGGGAGCCAGCCTAATTTAGGTTAGGCTCCGGCTCCAGAGCCAATTAATTTTAAGATTCGGCTCCGGCTCCAGCTCCGGAGCCAATACTTAACTCTAGTTCAGCTCCGGCTCCGCTCCGGCTCTAGATCCAACTTGACAATATATTTATAAGTATTGGCCAATAAGGAATAACTAGATATTCACTAACTTGCGCTTTGCTACAACTCAAAGATCAATTATATATTATCCAAGGGCTAAATATTACCCAAAAGTCTAATCGTTAGAGTTACAGTATATATTATCCAAGGGTCCTATCAATTATATATCTCAAGCAAAAGAAGACTCGATATATCCAGCACATATACATACAAAACAAATCATCCAAGCACAATCATTATCGCAGATGTCAATGCAATTATGGTACGCACCGACCAAAGGCCATAGAGAAAAACTGATTAAATAATTTAAATCACGTCACAAACAAGCAACACAAACACTCAACAAGTAGACCACCAAATCAAACACAATAGCCTACTTAACCAGACATCACTGCTTCAGCAGATTTGCGTGATTGCACCAGCTGGAAGACCATCCCCTTTCTCACATTAGATCATTTATTGTTACTCGTCGCCTTAAGTATATATCAAAAGACCAAACAAATTTCATATCACTTCACTAAAACAATAACAATCAAAATTAAAATCATTTAAACATCATGTTGAATATCTCATCTTCTACAGACCCCATTTCAGAAATGTCCATAAGGCGTCTATGAGATAAATATACATCTTTTTGAGATAATACTAGATGCAGTTAAACTCTCCATTCTTAAAGAAAATCAAAACAGCACAAATTGCTCTCATTTGCTAAGGCATATTCTCAAGTTCATTGAACAACGTAATTACGCTTGCCAACAAAACAGATCACCATAAATCATTACTTTAACAATTACATTAACAAACAGATACATGAACACAAAACAAACACCCGAAAACAACCGTGTTAAAATTTACCTATGGCGGAATTTACGGTGGTAAAATTTACCGGTCACCCTTGAAACACGTAGGTTCACTTTCATCAAATACCTCACAAGCATGTAAAACACTGCCCCCAACACTAACACAAAATTACATCTTAGAAAAGGTGCCCCAACCAGTTCCATCTTAAAACCAAACAAGGACCACAACGTCGGCACAAGCTACCGATTCATATCACTTTTATTAACCATTGCCAAAGCAGTAGAGAAAGCGCTATTACCATATATAACAGAAAACATTCCAATTATATATATTCAAATATAAACACTCAACATAAACTTCTTTGCATAACATCTTCCATTCAATCACAAAAGGATTGAACAATTTAAGACAACATCACACCGTAGCAGTATCTTTGGACATGAGCAAGGCGGTTGATACAGTAAACAAAAACAAACTTATACTAACAAACAATTCGAAGACCATCATTAAGTTCATAGCCAACTACATTTAAAGGACAACAAGCATGTACTCAATGCAATGACACACTCTCAAAATTCAAATAAATCAACATCTGGAGTACCACAAGGTGGAATTCGGTCTCCAACATTATTTAAAATTTAAATCTCTAAGATTACCCTCCTTTCAAAAGACGTACAAATCTCAACATAAGCCAATGACATAACAATCACAGCATCTCACACCAATCACCATTTAAGGACCAACAACTCATTTAACCATATTTTTACAAAGTATTACACTCTTCGTACCCGACCCTGCTGAATATGGCACAACTTTATCACTAAATTTAAACAATCAACTATCAATTTCAAAACACCCAAAAACTTTTGAAATTACTTTTGACCCAAAAGTAATATTTTCACAATACATAAATGTCACCGTCATTAAAGCAAAGCAAACGCTTAACTTTTTCAAAGCACTTTCTTCAAACAAATGGGGTAAACAAAGCGAACTAATCATTTCTTCATTTAAAGCTATCATTTGCCCATATTGGAATATGTAAATCCCTTATGAATCTCTATCATATGAAACATCAACATTAAGAAACTGCAAACCATTCAGAACACAGCTTTGTTCATTTCTATTGGCTGCAGACGAGACACAAACAATCGTCGTCGTCGTCGTCGTTTGAAGGGTATCCACTCCAGGCCAGATACAAACAGGACTGGGGCCGAGGGTTATCCTTTTACTACCCCAGACTGCTGCACTGCCTGGATCAGATGCTGGCAGTGATGTCATTAAGCCAGCATCGAGTTTCGTCATCCAAAACTGTCAGACCTTGTGCTCCATGTGGTGCCCGATGTATAGGGCACACTGTTAGTACATAGTCTGCGGTTTGCTCAGAGGCGCCACACTCACAATTCGGTGAAGGAGCGAGAGCCCATTTGTAGATGGACGAATGGAATCGCCCAACACCAGTCCGCAGGCGGTTGAGCTTAACCCAAGCTGCTCGGGGTAAGCCCATTCCAACAGGCCTGGCACTGGTCTCGGGCACAAAAGCACGGAGCCTGGAAGCATTTTCACAGTACTCCGCGTTCCATTTGTGATTTGTCCATTCAGAGGCGCGGATGCCAAGTCTGGCAAGATTGTCCAAGAGATTCCGCGCACCTGGCACAAACGGGCGTCTAGATCTTAGTCTCACTTGGCCAGTATCTGAGGACCCACTTAAAAGACCATGCAAGATATGATCGGGGTCCAGAGATCCATGGTAAGCCAAGGAGAGTGTCGCTCCCAGTTGGCGAAGCTCAGCTGGCTAAATGCCTGAGAGTACAGGTAGGTGGTCCGTTGGAGTGGGACGCAGGCATCCAGTAACTATGCGCAAGGCGTCATTCAAGACACTGTCAATGAGGCGAGTGTGAGCACTGCGACACCAGACTGGCGCACAGTACTCAGCTGTTGAGTAGACTAGAGATAAGATGGCTATGCGTAGTGTTTTAGCACCAGCACCCCATCCCAAGCCCACGAGTCGCCTCAGCAGTGTGACGCGCGATGATAGATTTTTGCGCAATGCCACTAAATGGTAACGAAACGTGAGCGATCTGTCCAGTTTTACCCCAAGATAAGTAGGGGTTGGACAGAACGGTAAAAGTCTACTATTGTTGTAGACCTTTAGCTCACGTTTTGCCTCTCGGTTATTTAAGTGAAAGGCTACCGTCACCGTCTTAGTGTGACTGAGCTTCAACCTCCAAGTCTGGAGATATGCTGACAGTGTGGACATGTCTTGGCTTAAGGTCCCCTCCAAGTCCTTCCAGTTTCCAGAAGAGTGCAACAATGCTAAATCATCAGCATAAGCAAACTTTCTGGAAATCATGGAAGGAAGATCGTACGTATAGATGTTAAATAGGAGGGGACCCAAGACCGATCCCTGAGGAACGCCGTTTTTAAGATGGCGTAGCCTGCTTTGCTTGCTGTCACCGGTGGTAAGAGTGAAACTTCGATGAAAGCCTGCAAGACAAAACCATTGTCCTACCAATGGGCACCTATCTCATACTCTATGCTACTTATCTCAAATAAATGATTCAAACACAAACACACCCTTTACATAACCTTAATGCACATTTAGATCCACAAATTAATTACTATGTTGCTTTTAAATGTAAAAAAATTATTGTTAAGAGCTGAAGTCAGCAAAAATTTTGATGGCTCCGGCTCAAGCTTCGGCTCCACACAATATCAGAACTTGCTCGGTTCCAGCTCCGGCTCCTTCAAAATTTGATGGCTCCGTGGCTCCGGGCTCCAGTTCCGGGCTCCGGCTCCCCAGCCTTGCTCAAAACTATTAAGAATTTTACAAAAATGTAAAATCCAATTTTGCCTTACATTATACTAAATTTTTATTAAAAATTATAACTACAGCATGTGTATAAACATTTTCGTAATTGAAAATACATCTTTCACACTTAAATAAAAAGTTTTCGATAAAAAATCAAAATAATTAGTAAAAAAGATAGCTTAATTTTTTTAACCAAAATTGTACACCCTGACGAAGCACCAAAAGATATCAATGGTAAACAAAACTATAATCAAAACTTTAAATTAATTAGTCTATTAGAAAGCACATATAAAAACCAAAATTTTTCTTAAACTTTACTAAATTAAATCAATGTTTTTATCTTAAAATTATAACTATGACACATTTATTTGATAAAAAAAAATTTTTTTCTTCAGCGGAATTTTTTTCCAAATTTAATTTAAAAAAATTTTTATTAAAAATTAATTTACTGTAGTCTATTACAAAGCACAAACTGCTCATGAGGAGAAGCTTTAAAAACGTTTTTCTCTTTATGAGCAATTGAAAATAAATTCTTGTCTCTGATTAGTCAAAAACAGCCCCGTGCATTGAAATGCATTGAATTTACAAATTGGCAATATGCTTTTGGGTAATCGTGCCGAGCAATTTGTAAATATAAATTAAGGTTTGAATTAAAATAACAATAAGCAATTATTGCATCAGATATTACACGAGAATAAAAATCGAAAAATTTTCTTATAACTAGTAATGGATATTCAAAATTAGGGGCCCGAGGAAAAATCCTAATTAGGGGCCCGCAAAAATCACGTCACAAGAATTGGATTACCATTTTACCAATGTCATCTAGAAAGATAGGCTACGGAATATTGGAAAAAAATTGATTCTGATACGAAACTTGAAATAACTCAAATCAGTGGCAGACACAGAAAGTTATCATGACAGGTTTACTCGTGACCCGACAGTTGATCGTACAACACCTGATTGAAACGACACTTGATCGAAACGACATTTAATTAAAACAACTTCTGATTGAACAATGAAAGAGAAAATTTACAACTTTGAATCTATCCCTATTTTGTCAATTTTTCGTCCCAAAAACAAATACTTTAATCTGTCCCGGTTTTGTTGATTTTTTGTCCCAAAATGATAAATCTCTAAAAATAAGACTGTTTCTTTGAATCTGTCTCTGATTTTTGCAAGAGGTCTACAAGGGTGGAGCCATGGCACAATGCCCCATCTAAATAGGCTAACTGACTAGGTAAAAAAAATGCAAAAAATCACAGCAAAAAGCCTTTAACAAAACATAACCATGACAAGGGATCTACTTGTTGCCCCCTAAAAATGCTTTAACCTGAGACTTTGTTAGAAAACCTAGACTTTGACATTGGCAAAAAATTATAAAAAATAAAAACAAATTATTTTCTTACTGTTGGCCTCTCCTTTTTATGAATCTAATTTACAGTAACAAAAAGATTGTTTAATTGCGGAAACGTACAAAAATAAATCTTTTTTTTTATCAACTGTCATTTCGATCAAGTGTTGTTCGGTCAACTGTCGTGTGATCAATTGTCCTAGCACCGGGTTTACAAACCAAATACACAGTTAGTATAAAAGTTAAAATAATCTGAAAACCTTTTTTTTCTCTACACTTTTTTACTGCTCTATTGTCTTTTAATTGGTCTGCAAATCCTTCGTTTTTCAAAGGGGGAGGTCACTTTTCAACTCCTTCCTCCCATGCATATGGTTATGACTAAAATTCTTTTTTGTACTTGAAAAAATCTTGGATAGACTTGAATCCGGTGATGGGATTCAGGGAGTTTGCACCAGTTTGGTAAACACGTTTTTATGAATGTCATAACGTTCAGCAAGCGCGTTCTTATTTAAACGTAATCTCTGTGTATTTTATATCTCTGATAATGCAAAAACGTATTATTCATAACTTATATACTATAGGCAAAAAAAATTGTTTAGTTTTTAAATTTTTCAATTCCATCATTGCTTGAACTTGATTTGAGCCTTTTTTACAAAAAACAAGGACTCGACCCAAGTCCTCAAATCAATAGTTGTTGACTTGGAATTGGTTTGTGTGCTTAGTAAGCTAAGCTATATGCAATGTATAAAAACAACTCGGGAAAATGGTTTTAAAAATTCGAATTTTGTAGAGTCAGATTCATGCTTTCATGGACTTATACTAAAATTACATCATTTTTGGTAGTCTTGGACATTGAATCGGTTTGAGCTTTTTGAAAAGGACTCAAAATCGGTTCAAATTTGAAAGCTGTAAGTTGTTGGACTACTGTTTGCATGCACACAGTCTATTAAAGATTTATTTTTAAAACTTTTCCACCACTACGTAATAAACACTCATGCCATAGTCTTGATAGTCTCAAAAAATAATAAATTTGTTAAAATATATTTCAACAGAATTAAAAATTGAAATAACTAAATAGGTAGGCTACTATCACAAAGAAACATCTGATCTTTTTTTGGCAGTAAAAACAAATTTGCACTCATTACATAGCAACAACAACAAAAATAATTTTTTTTTTATTGAGTACATATAATAGTAACAATTAATTCAGTCGAGCAAAACAAAGTTAAATCTCAAAAATTATGCCAATTCGACAATGTACAACATGTTTTATCATAAGAATCAAAAAATCTATGGCCTAAATCATTATTAGAAAGAGAAGCTTTAGTTATCGTTTTTTTAACACAAAAAAGATTAGAAAATGCTGGTAATATGAACCTTTGTGAAATATGAATACCTTAATTTTTACAAAAAAAAATTTAAATTACATTTGAAAGCTAACAAAGTATGAAAAAAAATTATATTTGCTTTTAGGCAAATGAGTCAAAAAAAATATAACCCAAAAAAACAAATTTGTTAATGAATAAATATATTATAGAGCAGCCAATTATTTATTTAACATTTTCAGCTTATGCTGCTTTAATTAAATCTTCTGAAGATTTTTGTCTTGAAGGAAAGAAATATGCAATGCAAACTTGCAATAATACTAGCTTTACACTAAAATTGTAAAAATAATATGTGTTATGAAATCTTGTCAAAATCATTTAATGTTATGATTATTTGTGCAACATAGACAACTGATAATCACAACTAAATTTAATGTAAGAAGCCATTTAGCTTATTCTATGTTAAGTTACCTTTTAAAGTTGTCATTTAAAATCAAAATACTTTAGCTAAATAATTTCTAATTCAATTTTTTTCAGAATGACAAGATAGAAAATTTTAACTTTAATCAAACAGTTGTTTTTACTAGATCACCGCACAAACTAGTTGTCAAAATGTTAATTTTAAAAATTGTTAAATTCCTTACAAAAAGTTGCAATCAAATCTTAAAGTCAAGTAAATGAACAAATTGCAAATTAATCAATTTAGAACTTTAAAAAAAGTGAAAATTTCCGTATAAATTTGGTTAATGCTAAAACATTTGTAGACTAAATTTAATGTTCTATTTGTTTCTATTGTACATGAAGCATTCGTTACAAAAAGAAAAAAAAAAATTTTTATTACTAGTGTTTGTAAATTTTTTGTTTTGTATGTCACTATTTATAGAAAGTAATTAATATTGTATGCATAAATACAACTAATCTTAAAAGTAGTGTTTTTATCAATAAAAAATTAAGTTTAAAACAAAATTTCTCTTTTTGCTATGCATATTTTTAGTTGTAAAGTTGTTACTGTTAAATTTCATTCACTTTTAGATAACTTTTATAACAATTTGACTATTAATAATAGTTTACATTACGTAGTTATTGTGCAATATTTAGAAACTGAAGAGATTTTATGCATTGTTGTTTTAAATTTTAAGTGTTCTGCCAACATTATCCTATATGCCATATCATGTGACATTAATTTCACCTATTTGCTGAAAACTCCAAACTTTTGATAGTTTCTGAGTTCCATAAAACCACATAAAGTATCACAAAGTAAAACTACATTTTCAAGAAGGGGGGCCCGAGGTGATCGCCTCACTCGCCTCACCCAATATCCACCACTGCTGATAACTAAACCAATCTGCTATAATATTAGTGAAGAATTGCAAAAAACTGTTTTTTCTAAATAAATTTTTTATGTTGCAGATAGAGGTAGGACATTTGTTAATTGGTTTCAGGAGGTTGGCCCTTCTGCACATTATGTACCAATTTGATCACTTTACAATAAACGATTTCCGAGATGCGCGAAATACATTGAAAATGCTAATCGGTGTCAAGATTTTTTTGCTTTTCACAAACGTTTTAATGAAGCCATCGGCCATCGGAGCCACATTCGTGTGTTTCTTGATGCCGGTCCCAAGCCCGGATAAATGGAAAGGGTTACGGAAGAAAGGGCATCCGGCGTAAAAATTTTTTGCCAGATTATACAAATGCGTATAGTTGATAAATCCAGATGGAATCGGTCGCGGCCCGAGTTACCAACAACCGCCTCAGGTGTCGCACAGCAGGGCACCTTGGAAAATTATGCTACTGCTAAACATAGTGAAAATAAGAGCAGAAAGAGAGAAGGAAGGCGAGTGAAGAGCCAGAGGGAAGTGTGGAAAGAAAAATTAAGGGTGGGTACCTTAATTCAGAGGTTCTTAAACTTTTGGTGTTATGGAGCCCATGAAGAAGTTGACCATTATGTACGGAGCCACAAAATAGGTTCTTCGGAGACTGATTCCAAGTGAAGACCTTTTCTTTTTTTTTTGAGAACACCCTGATTTTGGGACGAAAATAGGAACTTCGGAGACCGATTTCAAGTGAAGACCTTTTTTTTTTCTTTTTTTAGAGAACACCCTGATTTTGGGACAAAAATAAGTGTTTTTAGCTGGTTGCGGCCCGCAAACTCGAATAACTTTGAAAAGTGGCCCACGAGAGTGCAGAAGTTGAACCACCCTGGCATAAGACAATCAAATTATCGCACAGGGGCTCCTCAAGCCTCTGGAATGTTTCATTGAGGTTCCGCTCCACCAAAAAGGTTGAAAACCACTGAAGTAAACGAATAGCTCGCGGAGCTTCTAGGTTTCTCTCGCGGAGCCCTGGGGCTCCGTACGGAGCACTTTGAGAACCTATGACTTAAATATTGGAACAATGATTGGAAGGGGAAGAGAGCTGACAGACATGATGGGCCAAAGAAATGTAGACATATTGTGCCTACAGGAAACAAACGGGAAAGGAAGTAAAGCAAAGAGCATTGGAGATGGATGTAAACTATTTTACAACGGAGCTGATGGAAGAAAAAATACGATAGGGATAGTGGTGAGGGAGGAGCTGGCTGAAAGTGTCCTGGAAATGAAGAGGGTGTTAGACAGACTAATGGCCATGAGGCTTGATGTAAAAAAGTCCATTCTAAATATAATAAGCGCGTATGCTCCACAGGTTAACAACAGCATGGAGGAGAAAAGCGATTTTTGGAAAGACCTGGATGAGTTGATAGAAAGTGTATCAAAAGAGGAGAGAATAGTTATAGGTGCGGATCTTAATGGACATGTGGGCAAAGAAAACATAGGTGATGAGGAAATAATGGAAAGGTACGGTGCTGGAACAAAAAATAAGGAAGGATCAATGGTTGTGGATTTTGGGAAAAGGATGGATTTGGCGATTGTCAACACTTATTTCAAGAAGAAAGATAAACACAGGGTGACGTATAAAAGTGGCGGAAAAAGTACCCAAGTAGATTATGTAATATGCAGAAGGAGGAACTTGAAGGAAATGTGTGATTGTAAGGTAACAGTGGATAAGTGCGTGGCAAAGCAGCACCGTATGGTGGTATGCAAAATGGCTCTCATGGTGAAAAAGAAAAAAGCGGAGAAAGTAAAGCCAAATATACGATGGTGGAAACTGAAGGAAACAAGCTGTCAAGAAGCGTTTAGACAAGAAGTGACCAGGATTTTGGGAGGCAAGGATGGGTTACTTGATGAGTGGCACAAAACAGCACAAATGCTAAGAAAAACAGCTGAAACTGTACTGGGAGTGAAATTTGGGAAACGAAAAAGAGACAGGGAGACTTGGTGGTGGAATGAGGAAGTTCAAGAAAGCATAAAAGAAAAGAAAGAGACAAAAAAGCATGGAACAAACTAAGAGATGAAAATACTAAAAAGATATACGAAGAAAAAACGAGTAAGGCAAAGAAGGCATTTGCGATGGCAAAGAGACAATTTGTATGCTAGATCGGAAACAAAAGAAGATGAAAAGGAGTTGTACAAATTGGCTAGGCAGAGAGACAGAACAGGAAAAGATGTACAGCACGTGAGGGTTATAAAGGATGAAAATGGTAATGTTATGGTAAATTCGGAGGCAGTGTTAAAGAGATGGAAGGAGTACTTTGAGAAACTGATGAACAAGGAAAATAACAGAGACCCTAGGACAGAGGAAGCAGAAATGGTTAACAAAGAGGTAAATTGCGTCAGTAGAGAAGAAGTAAAGAATGCACTAAGAAGGATGAAAAAGGTAAAGAGGTTGGGCCAGATGAGTTGCCAGTAGAAGTTTGGAAGTGCATGGGAGAGATGGGGATAAAATTTTTGACCATACTGTTTAACAGACTATTAATGGGTGAACGGATGCCAGAAGAATGGAGAAGGAGTGTGCTTATCTTAATCTACTGTATAAAAACAAAGGGGACGCACAGTGCTGTGGAAACTACAGAGGAATAAAGTTAGTGAGCCACACAATGAAAGTATGGGAAAGAGTTATTGAAGCCAGGCCAAGGGATAAAATAGAGATCAGTAAACAGCAATATGGATTTATGTCAGGAAAGGGAACTACCGATGCCATGTTTGCTCTAAGAATGTTAATGGAAAAGTACAGGGAAGGTCAAAGTAAGCTACACTATGTATTCGTGGACCTAGAGAAAGCTTACGACAGAATTCCGCGGGAAGAGTGTTGTACTGTATGAGAAAATCTGGAATAGTGGAAAAATATGTGTGACTAGTACAGGATATGTATGAGGAAAGCGAAACAGTGGTGAGGTGTGCAATAGGAGCTACAGAAAGTTTCAAGGTCAAGGTTGGACTGCACCAGGGATCAGCGTTAAGTCCGTTCCTGTTTGCAGTGATAATGGACAGGCAAACGGATGAAGTAAGGAGAGAACCAGCATGGACGATGCTGTTTGCTGATGATATTGTGATTTGTGAAGAGACCAGGGAAGAAGTAGAGCGGAGATTAGTATCCTGGAGGGATGCATTGGAAAGAAGAGAGATGAAAGTAAGTAGGTCAAAGATCGAATATCTTTGCTTAAATGGAGGAAATGACAAAGAAACAGTGAAGATGGAGGATACAAAAGTGCCAAGAGCAAAGGAACTTAAGTATTTAAAATCAACGGTGCAAGAAAGTGGTGATTGTTAGAGGGAGGTAAAGAAGAGAGTGCAGACAGGATGGACCGGATAGAGAAGAGTATCGGAAGTAATCTGCGACAGGAGGTTACCAGCTAGAGTAAAAGGAAAAGTGTACAGTTTAGTGGTGAGACCAGCAATGGTGTATTCACTTGAGACGGTGGTGGTCACAAAGAAACAAGTGGTGGAGATGGAAGTTGCAGAGATGAAAATGTTGAGGTTTGCTATGGGAGTGACGAAAAAAGATAAGATTAAAAACAAGTACATCAGGCGTAGAGTTAAGGTAGAACGGTTAGGACTAAAGATGAGTGAGGGTAGGCTGAGGTGGTACGGGTATGTCATGAGGAGAGACCAAGACTATTTAGGAAGAAAGATGATGGAAATGGAGTTACCGGGAAAGAGGAAAAGAGGGAGACCAAAGAGAAAATTTTTAAATTTAGTGAAAGAAGATATGGGGGAAGTTGGTGCGAAGGAGACGGACGTTAAAAGTAGGACGGTTTGGAAAAAGATGATACGGTGTGGCAATTCCTGATTGAGGGGAAAGGTCGAAAGGAGAAGAAGAAGAAGAATAATACAAACGTTTTAATGAAGAAAAACTGTATTTTTGTATTTTTGAAAATCTATAGTCAGCAAAAATCCGACCTGCAATAAACTCTTGCGGGCCACTACTGTATTGAGATAAAATAATTCATTATGTGCTGATAAGCTAATTGAAACTTTTGAGTAAAATTAATAACTTGAGCGACAGTTTTATTTTATTATTTTTGATATTTTTATGAAGTAAACTTTTATTTATTTAGAAATTTATTTTAAGATTCTTGAAAAGGGCGAAATGTTTTGCCCAAATTGTTATTTTTTATAAATTACTTAAGAATATGAAATAAATTACTGAAAAGTTTTATGCATTTCTGAGTTAAGCAATTAGTTTAAAACAATTTTGCTGCTCTCTGTTAAAATTTCTTTTTGCCACTTTTGTTATCTTAAGACGTAACAATGCTTTAAAGTTGTAAGTTTTATTTTTGAAATCTGAATTATTTTGTTTGCTTTGAAAGTAAGTGAAGTTATTATGAGATTGGCTCTATGCTTTTTTATTAAACTTATACTACCACGTTGCAGTTATTTTGTCCAGTTTTTTTGTAGCTAAAGTTAAAGAAGATACTTTAACTAAACTAAGCAGGATCTTCAATGGCTGTATCTAGACCTGGGTTTCATCCATGGGGATAATATGAGTAGTTACAATTAGGACGAAAATTTTTTCAATTTTGATAATTTTCCAAAAGCAAAGATTTTGAACTACTAACATATTAGAACCGAACCAATCTTATCTGCTGCAATTAGAAGTGCCAGAATATTTTTTCGGAAAATTTGAGGCAAAATTTAAAAAGAAAAATTTTTGGGTTAAATAAGTTATGCGTAAATTAGTTTGCATTTTTGTTTTGTACTGGTAATAATCAATACGCCGCGCTCAATCTTTTAAAGCATTATTCTTACTTAAAACTCAGTTTTTTTTCGTCCTTCGTTTGAATTCATTTAGCTACATTTGATATTTGTCTGTTGTAGTCCTTATTTTCAGATTCGAGTTTTTAAGTTTAATTAAAACCTCATTTCAGGCAAAATAATTCAATTTTTATTACAATAGGCATCTCAACAAACAAAAGTTTTAGCGTATTGCAGAAGAGTTTAACTGGAAAATTTTGTAAAGATAGAAAAAAGGGTTTCACTTTTAAAAATTTGGCCACAGTGTTTTATCCCTTAGCTCGCAAATATTTTTGATGAGCCAAAATGGCCCTTGGCTTAAAAAGTTGAACACTCCCGTCGCAAGTAAAGAACCTTTTTTCTATTAGTCTTCACTTTGTATTGAAAATGATTTCCGATTTCAAACTTAATAGTTAAAACTTTTTTGTTTTTACGGAGATTTCTTGTAAAAAGTTTATCTAAAACGCTAAAATTTGCTTTTGTTGAAAGTGGCTTTTCTTAAAACTTTGCTCCCTTGCTAGATTTGTGACTATTATTTTTTCACAGACTTTGTTCGGGAATTCCAAAGGACCAGTTGAGCTAGGTAACCCGAATACCTGCACTGAAACAAAGCTGTGTCTAAATTTTATTTTATTCCGGCTCAAGAAGTAGTCTTGCTATGAGCCTGAAGCTTTTGTATAGTTGGTTTAACGAAAGCTCGGATTGATTTTGTTGAAGACTCTTCTTTACAACAAACAGAGACCACTGTCTCGAATAAGAACGAATATATTACAAAAAAACACGACCGACGAAACTTCTATTCCACGCTTTGCCAAACTGTAAAGCGAACTCAACACTATAACTTAATTCAATCAACACAAACAATTCTACCTCTGTACAACACAACTCCCAACCACTAGCGCAAAATAAATTCAACAATTGTCAACCGATACAAAATCTAACGGGGCACCTCCTGTACCCAAACAAATTCACTTTCACTCGAGCCGTCTCTCGAGTCGTCTCAAACCAACTATTAATAATGTCTCGCTACGCATAGGCTTTATATAGAAAAAATGATCACGTGACGCAAATTTACTCGTAAACGCTAGGTTATTCTACAACTTTCTAGAAAATACGCTTATGCTAGAACCACCCAGTATATACGCAAATATTCTACTACATTCGACATAGCAAAGCTTGGACAAAACATATTACGTCATTCTGTCGGCGAAAAGAAAAAAAGATATATGTATTGAGCAATAGAGTGCGAATCGGACGTATATCGCATAATACAAGAGCAGCGCTAAAAGGCTACTTAATTATTCTCTTGTAATAAAATTATGAATTACTTTTAACGGGAATAAACTACATTGCTATGATTAAACTTATTAGCAATGAAGTGTGACATATTTGCTATGTGGCATTCAAAAAAAAGTTTGATGACCTCTCGTCCAAATCAAAATTTACAAACTTTGTTGTATTTAATTTTGGTTTTGGTAAGGTAAATCAAATACAACACTTCAGTTTTGCTATTTTCAAAAAACTATATGCCTATTGTGCCCTGCGTTTTGAAAGTATTGCAGGGAAATACTTTTAGCCTCTCCAGCTTTTGGTTCTCCTGACTAAAATCTAGTTGAACCTAAATTTATCTTAAATATTTAATGTTTCCATTATTATTTACCACAATAGACGGTAAACAGAATTAATCTCAAGAAAATAAAAGTACTACTTTAATGCTATTAGTGTGAAGTTTGCTTGCGGACTTGTTTGAAAAAAACTTTTACATTCAGCTTCTTCTTGATTACGGCACTGCATTGGCATATATCTAAGTATTTTCTTATTTTTATTGTGGCAAGGGCAGAAAACGCTGATTCATGAAGGTAGGCTAGGTCATTCAAAGAATGAACATAAAAAAAGAAAGCCTTTTTGTTGAATAATAAATATTTTTCGTAGAGTCAACCAGAAACTGATTTGGCTATTTGGTACAAAAGAGAAATCAGAAATTTAATTTTTGTTGATAAAAGAACTCGTAAATTCAATTTATTGTTGGAAGAGAGACTCGCGGTTCTTAAATCCACTTTTCGTTAAAAAAATGCTGGCTTGTCCGATGATTTAATGGAATTCAATAGCTTTATCCGTCCTCGTGATGCTGAACTTGTTTAAATAAGGTCAGCGAAATCCTCCCAAGTTACAAACTACTCTTGTATTTAAATATGCGTAACTCTGATGCCCGATCAAGAAAAAATACAGTTGTAACTTATACAAAAGAAAGGATTGAATTTATTTTTTACCTGTGGTTTTACAAGCGCAGCAACTAGCACAATATAGCAAACTTCATCAGCAAAGCATTAAAACTTATTCAGCAAAAGCAATGGTCACCTGACTATTCAGCAAAATCACGGTCACCGTTCTATTAGCGAAACTATGGTCACTGTGTGATGAGAGCGATGTCTCTCTATTTGTAATAAACTTGATTTGGGTTACGTGACTCCGACCACAAACTTTACAATGAAATCAATTTCTTGCCGTCCGGCGGGTTAGTTCAGTGGTAACATCCGCGACTCACGTGCAGAACGACCTGGTTCGATTCTCCGTAACGTCGACTGAGTGATACTCGTTGTGCCCTTTGGAAAGGCACTTCACGAACATTCCAAGAAATGTGGTCAAGCTGCTTACCTTCAATGGTGACCGCGGTTAATTCACAGAAAGCAGCAAATCGGTGTGGGTGGAACACAACGCCATACAAATCTTTGTTTTGTTAATTTCTTGCCCTTATACAGATCACTGCCCAAAGCGAGGTCACATCGCTATTATTTAATTAGAACGATGCATTTAGGTCATTGTCGCAGACTTTTTTTGGGAATCTTAAAGGATCAGTTGAACAAGATAACCCGAATACCTGCGCTGAAACAAAGCTTTGTATAATTCTATTTTATTCCTGCTCAAGAAATAGTTTTGCTATGAGCCTGAAGCTTTTATACAGTTGGCTTGAACCAAGCTTGAATTGATTCGTTGAAGACTCTTCTCCACAAACAAACAGAGACCACTGTCTCTTACTAAAGCGAGTGTATTATACAATTCACGACTCACAACCGACGAAAATTCTTTTCCACGTTCTGCCACTGAAAACGAAAATCAGCTCTACAACTTAATTCGTCCGATACAAATAATTCTACCTCTGTAGAACCAAACTCCAAACACTGGCGCAAAAACAATTACAACACTTGCCAATCCACGCAATACAATCAAAGGGTCCTTCGCCCACGCTCTGCGCCCAAAAAAAAGCTCTCTGAAATTACTTTTACTTAAGTCGTCTCTCAAATCATTTCTCTCTCTATTAATGCGATCGAGCAAGCGTGTATACTGTATATAGAAAAATGTCACATGCCAACGAATTGACTAGACAACGCTGGACTCAAAGCCAATCTTCTGGGGAAAACCCTACGCTCGAATGCGCCAGAATCAAAACGTTTTTTCCATAATGTGCGAGAGCGTTCGATAACAAGTCTTGCGTTAAAGGAAAATATCCTGACAAAGCGTATTGCTTCATTACTGTCTCGCAAAAAAAAGAAAAAAGAAGATGCGTTCGAACATTTGTAAGCGATTTCTACGTCATAATAAAACTTAAATTGCTTTAGGAGGGAAAACAAACTATATCGCCATAACTCAAATTATTACGAATGAAGTGTGACAGTCATCACAATTGGTCAATGTTTTAAAAAACGTAAAATACATCAAATCTTCTCGTTATTAGCAGCTGCAAATTTCGCGTTGCAAGAGGTCACGAAGATAATTTACTTCTTCGCCGGAAAAGCGATTTGCATTACGAAACACTATTTTTAAATGCTAACCTCATCGCATTTAAAACTAATCACATTATCAGTTCCTAAGAAAGGTCAATTTTAATTCTAAAACTATCTGTATGCTAGAATATCAACGATGTGTCGGCAGCAGCAGTTCAACGCCTACTCGCGCCAGTTTGTTGTGTCCTTAGGAAAGATATTTTACAGCACTTTCCCCTGCTTGGTGGTCTTGGTAAGGATTTCTGAATTTCAGTCATATCTCTATAAAACTAAAAAACCAATAAGATTTTTCAATCAGAGAGGAATGTCTAGGCATATTCTGAATTATTGATTTATATTTAATAATTGAATTATTGAATTACCGTTTGCATCAGCTCAAAAAACACTGTTGCAAACGGCCACCTTGTCGATTGAATTCAGTTTCAACGACACTATGCACCGGCAGACTGATAGTGTTGCTATAGAGTCTTCGTTTGGTCCAGCCCTCGCCAATATCTTTGTTGATTACTAAAAACCAAACTCTTTTTCAATGTGAAAAAACTTCTTATTTACTACCGCTACGTTGATGACATCTTTTCGGTTTTTGGAAATGAAAATGATTGTGAAAAAAATTTTTCTCTTCACCCTTCGTTACGTTTCACGTTCGAAAAAGAACTTAACTTTTCCCTCCCGTTTCTTGAGGTCCTAGTTGAGAAGCACAAAACTAAATTTATCGCATCTGTGTATAGAAAAATCACCTTTACCGGCCAATACGTACACTGGGATTCTTTTAGCCCTAAGATGCGAAAAATCGATCTTGTAGCTACACTGGTTCACCGAGCTACGTTTATCTGCTCTAGCAGCAGGCTTCAGGCCGAGCTCGACAAAATTCGATCTATCTTGGTTGCTGATAGGTGCCCTAACCATATTATTACATTTGTATTTTTCAAGAAGATCCTACAATTCAACCTGTCATTTCAACATGGACCCAAGGAATGCCTTATTTATCTCCATTTTCCATGACTGGGAACTGTTTCAACTAAATTTGAAAAGCAAATTACTACAACCATTCAACGTTACTACTTTGCTGTTGAAACACGTGTTGCTTTTACAACCAGGTCTCTTCTTCCCGCAAGCAAGAAAGATGTATTACCTGCCCATCACCACAACAATGCTATTTATCAATTTATGTGCAACTGTTATAGTCGGTACGTAGGACGTACATCCCAAAGGTTGCAAAAACGCATTAAAAAACATGTTCCCAGGTCGATCAAAAACCTCATTCTTCTTAAGATCGCTCCAATTTTTTCAGCGCCTGCAAGAAAAACATCACTTCTCAAATCATCGCCATAATTCTGATATTGGACAGCATTTTTTAGAAAACCTTCCATGTGCCAGCCAATACAGTGACACCAAATTCTCTATCCTTGCCCGAGGACATACTTCTTTCCACCTCTCCGCTCTTCAAGCTAATTTTATCAAATCTTTTCAACCTAATCTATGTCGATACAGGGAATTTCTTTTACAGTTTAAAATTCATTCAAAACGCTCTTTTACTTTTATTTCTAATTGGCTGCCTCTCTTGACCAATCAGACGCACTCTCGTTTTCTTTTCTTTTCTATTCCTGATTGCTGGCTGCCTTTTTCAATCAATCAGACTCATTCTCCTTTCCTATATAAGCACGATCGGATTGCTCTCAGTTAATTCTCACAATTTCTCCCGATGAGTGTCAGATGAAAATTCTTTGCTTTTCAAAACTATCTCTATATTTATCCTCCTGACTTGCAAGAAAGCGACGGAGGCACTATAAATAGGCAAGCAATTACCCTGACCTGCTTCCAAAGATATTATAATATATTGCTGTCCGATTGGTTTTTTTGGCTATTTGAACGAAATGAAACAAAACTGCCGGCAAGCAGAGAAACGTGCGATAAAGAATCTTTTCAAGGACAAAACAGAATGGTGCAAGTAGGTTTTGAACCAAGACCATTTCGATCACAATCACGGCGCTTTTAACCATTCGACCACAATGCCAAGTTAATGAAATTTATGCGTATTAAGAAACAACTACCAAAATGGTTTTAAGATTTATAAAAAATCCCGTTAAATAACTAATTTTTTTTAAAGAGAATTTTTTAAAATAAGACTAATTTACTTTTAAAAAAAAAGCATTGTCAAAAACATTTTGTTAAAAGATCAAATTTCAAAAATATTTCGTTTTTTAGGAAAAGAGCTGTTTTTTAAGTTTTTTTGGAACAGGCTCAAATTAAGCGTTGCAGAAACGCCTTGCCAGCGGTTAAAAGTTAACTTATTATTTTTATTAACTTTGGGTAAATTTTTTATTAAAAAAAGTAAACTGTTACAGTGATAAAAATCAAATTAAATAAATATTATAAAATGATACGAAGAACATAAAAAAGTCAAAATATATTTAATAAATATCAAGTTCCATTTGTCTACATTTGCCCATTTAATTTTTATTACATTTTTTATAAGTAAAGTTTTTCTGATTTCGAAATGGAAATTCGGTCTTTCAATAGACATTTACGCCATATTGTAAAGTTGTTCAGCCTAAATATTATATTAGAACACTTCTGACTCAATAAAATATGATTTTTAATCACCCTATTTTTTAGACCAGTAAAGTGTCAACAAATTTTTCGCATAGTAACATAGGTACACTCTCCTAGAAAATATTAAAAACATTTTTTATCCATAGAATGCTTTTTGCAAAAAAGGATTAATTCAAACTTTTAAGTTGAATACGATTTTATTAAGTTTTTTTTAAAAGGTTTTAGTTTTATATTTCAATTATTTACACTTACTAGAATTGTTTTTCTTTATTTACTTTATCTACAAAATTCTCACAGATCGTGAAATATTTGATTATTCGAAGCCGACTACTTTTGCGTTGTCTTCGAGTCAAAAGATGAAAAAAGTTTACAAATAATCTTTAATACAAGCAGTTTGGTATTTAATAATAGACTGTTTAGCTTTTTTATGTATTGCCTTGCAGAAATTAAGATTTTTTTACTTTTGTTTTACAAATAATTGCTTCAACTTGAAAAATAGCAATTTTTAAAAAATGTAAAACAATTTTTATTTTTTCAATTGTATTTAACTTGATTCTATGAAATGTTTCCGAGAAATTATTGCTACGTCACAATTAAGACTTTTGAAATAAAACTCACTTTGTTTTAATTTTACAGCAATTGTGACGTTACCAAAATTAATTATTGTGACGTTTACAATAAAACACAAAACAAGAAAAACTTACCAGACCCGGAATAGCAAACATGACCACTTTGCCCAACCCTTCCTTCACACGTCATATTCCCTAGTTTGTTACAATCACAAGGGATGGATACGGGCCACCTACATTTTGGTGAACAATTTGCTTCATCGTGAAGACTGAGCCAGGGACAATTTATAAATCCATCGCATTTCAATTTATCAGGACATGTTCTACAAAACAGTATCGATGTCATAATCCGATAAAAAATATAGATTTCCTAGTCAACTGTGAAGTTTAAATCAGTATTTCGTGGGATGAACTGAACAAGTCGATTAGGAATTAACTTTATTATTTGGTTCATCTGGTTTTTATTTCGCTCTACAGTCAACATTTCAATTTCAGTTTTGTTCGGACCCAACGATAAAATACAACCAAAATAATTAAAAAAGTAGTAAATCAGTAAATTTTAGGATAAGAAGGTTGCTAAGTGACCGCGAAATTTAACAAATTTATTAAAATTTGAACAAAGTTTGATGGCAGGCAACAGGCATACAAATATATTTTAACATAGGAACGAAATCAATTGAACTGCAGTTGCTTTTGTTTATTATTTTATATTTACGGATTCATCAACAAAACACTTCGTCAGCTTTAACTTACAAGGACAATGGTGTTTAAAAATGCCGTGAAGCAAGTTAGTTTGAAAAGTTCTAGCAGATTGAACATCTTTTACAACAGTAACATAAATTTAGTAATTTTCTGGAGCTGTGGTCACCAAAGTACGGCCTGCGGTTCGGATCCAAAAGTTCTCAGGCTCGTGAAAATCTGACGCAAAAAAACTAAAATATAAAAAAGTATAAACCAGTGTTCAACAAGTTATGGCTGATTAAATGATTCAACAATGAAACAATTTTTTAAAAAATAAAATCTTTTTGACTTACTGTATACGAAAGTTCTTAAAAAATTACACTGGCCAGCACAATTTTTGGTGCTCAAGGTATTAGAGATAGTTTATACTAATTTTGGGTCGCTAATTTGAAAAATGCAGTCCGTTTTTTTCTATCAGGTCAACTTTTTAAGTTATCTAAAAATTTCAATTTTGGTGAAGGCCTTGTTGAATGGTTTAGCTCTACTCTTAGACTTCCCTGTGACATCACAGATTTCAATTCATGTGCTATCTGTTGGATGTCTTAATTATCCATTGGTTTTTTGTGACATCATTAATCTTTTCATAGATAGTTATAAAGAAAGTTTAAACGGTGTTCTTCTGCATAATGGTAACGTTTTTGGATCTATTTATCTTGGGCATTCAACAACGCTCAAAACAAAATATAGCGAAATTAAATTTGTACTAAAAAAAATTTCATACTACGAACACAACTGAATCATTTGTGTTGATTTAAAAATGGTTGGATTTCTACTTGGTTTGCAGTGTGGGTTATATAGTTTGCTGTTAGTTGCAATCAGTTACAGTGCAAAGTTTCCATGCTTCCTATGATTCTCGGACAGCCGAGCTTGAGCCCAGCACTGGATAAAATAAGATTGGCCCATAAGAAAAGAATTGGAGCCTGGTGATAAAAATGTTCAAGCTCATCCTCTGGTGGAAAGATCAAAAAACATTTTACCTCCTTTTCATATCAAGTTGGGTATCATGAAACAATTTGTAAAAGCACTCCACAAAGATGGTGACTGTTTCAAATATATTTGCACCAAATTTCCAGGATGAACGATAGAAAAATTAAAAGCTAGTATTTTTAATGACCCTCAGATAAGAACATTAATAAATGATCGTGACTTTCCAAATTCCATAAATGAAAAAGAATCTTGTGCTTAGAATGCCTTTGTAGAAGCTGTCAAAAATTTTTTGGGAAATGGAAAAGCAGTCAAGTACAAAGGGACTGTAGCCAAGTTACTAAGTAGTTTACAAGATTATGGATGATAACATGAGAATCAAGCTACACTTCCTATACAGCCATCTTGACTGCTTCCACAAAAATCTTGGTGATCTGAGTGATGAGCAAGGAAAGCGATTTCATCAGGATAGTAGTAAAATGAAAGTAAGGTTTCAAGGTAGGTGGGATGCTGCCATGCAAGCTGACTACTGTTGGTCAATTAAGCGTGACGATGCTTTTGCCTTTCATTCTCGAAGATCATTAAAACGAAAAATTAAGGCTGACATTTGACCATTTTAAAGAATTCCATTCTCGGTATGCTTGCTTAAACTCAGTGTATTGGCTTGTTTTTGTGAACTTTTAGCTCACGTTTGGCCTCTCGGTTATTTAAGTGAAAGGCTGCCGTTACCGTCTTAGTGTGACTGAGCTTCAACCTCCAAGTTTGGAGATACGCTGAAAGTGTGGACATGTCTTGGCTTGAGGTCCCCTCCAAGCCCTTCCAGTTTCCAGAAGTTTGCAACAATGCTAAATCATCAGCATAAGCAAACTTTCTCAAATTTATGGAAGGCACATCGTACGTATAGATGTTAAATAGGAGGGGAGCCAAGACCGATACCAGAGGAACGCCGTTTTTAAGATGGCGTAGCATGCTTTGCTTGCTGTCACTGGTAGTAAGGGTGAAACTTCAATTTTAGACAAGCTTCATAATCATTCTTTCCATGTGCTTATCCGGGAGAAGCCTCAGCAGCTTGCAGGTAAGACCACGGTGCCAGACAGTGTCATAAGCAGCTGTCAGATGGACAAGTTTGGGAACGGCCTTCTTTTTAGCTTCAAAAGAATCCTCAATGTTCTGGGTTAGCTGAACAACTTGATCTACGGTTGACTTCCCGCTTCGAAACCCAGCCTGCTCTTTAGGGAGCAGTGGATCAATTAATGGCTCAACGCGGGCGTAGATAAGCCTCTCGAGGATCTTGTAGGAAACACAGAGCAGAGATATCGGTCGATAACTCTTTGGGTCCCCACGGGCTTCGTTGGTTTTGGGATCGCGACTACAAGCGCTCTTCTCCAAATCTTGGAAATATTGAGTCGGCGCAAACAGAAAGAGAGCAAGTCACATTACCAGGACGTCAAAGCAGCTCAAGCATGGAGTATAAACTCTGGGAAGATGGAGTCAGAAATCGAAGCTTTACCTGGTTTTAAATGTTGGAGGGCAGCAGTAAATTCTCTCTATAAAAAATTGTCAGAGATATTTACTGCGTCTGGTGTTGTGGCCCTCCAAAGGTCAGACACTTCTTGAGAGACAAGTCGAGATGACTTGCGATCAACAGCCTCGTATTTCCCATTTCTAACCAGCTGAAATGCAATAGCATCGGCTGAAACGGGACAGTGATGAGGAGAGTGTCGTGACCTACCAGTAAGGTTGTTCAAAATACTCCATGCTTTTTAACTAGAGTGTGAAAAGTTAATGCTCCGAACTGCCTGGGACCATCAATATCTGCGCTTTCTGTCAAGCTTGGCAAGCAGAGCTGTAGCAGCCAAATTTGAGTCGTCTCCCTGAGAAGACTGCAGGAAAGTTTTATAGAGGGATATATAGTTATTTCAGTATCCGCATGGGATAGTCTTTTTGGCTGCTTTCTTAATGGTGTTACTGTAGTCCTGGTAAGCCGCATCCACATCAAGTGAATCAGGTGGCAACAAAATCTTTGCAAATTTATTCTTCAAAGCAATGTAGTGACTCCATTTGGCCTTGCGGAAGTTCCATCGCTTAACAGGCATGCTTGGCACTGCCACAGCAAACCTTGGTGGTGTAATAAACGAAGATCAATGTTGTGACCTGGGGAACTTTTCAAGGACATGTCTACCGGCAAGCGACTGTTTGGACCTAAGCTGGCAAAAACTAGATCCGGATTGGTGCCAGTGTTCCAGCGGCCGGAGTAAAAATTGGCAGCGTCCTTGGAAGTGTATAAGAGGGCAAGACAACTAATACTTGTCCAGACAGCCAAGCACTCACCGTCCGGACTGTTATCATTGCAACCCCAGTAAGCATGACGACAGTTAAAATCGCCAGCGTAAAAACATGGGTGAGGAAACACTGGAAGATCCAGAGATCGCAATTGCGTTGGTCGTGGTTTGTAGACATTGACTATTTTATAGCCATCAACGTCCACACACAACCACACACAACAAAACTAGACCTGATGGAGAAAAACTGACTACATTTTTGAAATCAGCGCCCCAAAATTAGGTAAAAACACTTAAAACATCTTTGGCACCAAGAAAAAAAATTTTTTGTCGGCCAGTGTTATATATTGCTTTTTTTGTTTAAAATCTAAAGTATATATATCCTTCTAGCTCGCAGGAAAGCGACGAAGGCGCTAATATTTAGGGTAAGCATTTATGACTTTAATTTAGAACTGCTTGCCAAGAACACCAAGCAGGGGAAAGTGCCGTAAAGTGTCTTTCCCAAGGACACAACAGAATGAAGCGAGTAGGATTTGAACCGAGACCATGTTGATTATAATCGCGGCGCTTTAACCACTCGACCACGCTGCCGATGAGACGCGACTACACACTGCCGATTTGAAGTAAAGACCTAATTTTGTGTATTTAATTGAGTTGTTGAATACGATATTTGTTAAATTTAATTAAAACTTTTTTTAGATAATTGGTTAGCTTACTTATAAGCTCTCTGTTTCTATCATGACATCAAAAAATTAAATTTTTTTCTGTTCAATTTTAACTTCATTTTGATTTAACAATTTTGGCTCATAATGATACTTTATGGAGAGATTACGTTTAAACTGTTGCAAAAACAGCAATTTACATTAATTTGGAAAAACTATAGTTTTATTCCAGCAGCAAGTTGAAAATGTCAATTTGTTTTGTAAAATTGACGCTAGAGGGTTACAGCTAATTGATTCGATAAATTGAAAAATACCTGATATGAATTTAAAAAATATATTCAAAGTATTTATAGCTGTTTGAAATTTTACAAAAATAAACAAGGAATGAGTTTTTTGAAAGTAAAATTTGATGCTTTTAAATTGTGAAAAATTTTGACTTTATTTTGTCTTTTAAAACTCATTAAAAAGACTCATTGACAACCGAAACTAACATAAGAGTGTAAATTTTATGATGTAACCAAGCTCCAAAAAATTTTCACTTTGTTGACTTCAGCCGTCGCTACTTATTTGGTAAGCATAATTTATTCAATATAAAAGTTTAAAAATTTAGTTACACGCGATAATTTTTCTACTTAATTTTATGCTGTAAGCATCAAATTTAGCATAAAATTTAGGGAGAGAGTATACTTTTTTCAACCATATTTAGCCTTTTCAATAGAAACAATCCTAAAGTCTGATAGAAATATTAAATTCAAAACTTGCTCATAAAATTTATGGACAGGTTAGTGCAATATCACGTTTTCCAGCAACATTTTTGTGTTTGGAATTCTTTTCAAAAAACTGTAAAAGCTAGTCTTCAAATAATTTAAACTGTCGGCGTCAAATATAAGTTAATTGGGTAAATACGGACAGTTTCAGGAGATTTTTTTTTATAAAGATTGGGCAAAAGCATTATTCAAGCAAATTTAATTGGGTTATATTGAAAACCTGCACTGCTTTTTTTTATTCTAAACATTAAACTTTTAGTTAAGGTCATGGATATTTTTATAAACTCATTAGTAGTTTTACAGATTAAAAAATGCGATTTGAATTAAAACTGTCAATAATTTTTTTAATAACAAAATAAATCGAAAATTTTTTTTAAGCTGATCTTAGAAATGAATTTCAAATTCGGATAAAAAGCAATTGATCTGGTTTGAGAAAAAATTTTAAAAATTGTTTTATCCGAAAAGATTTCATAAACTGTAGTTCAAAATAAACTTTGGCACAAAATACCAAAGTGTTCCAAATTGAACACAGATGTCTTTCAAAGTAAAAAATTCCTGTCTAGCGTCCCTTTACAAGTCAACGTTTCCAAAATAAGTTTTAAATTATACGCGCAGCTTCATATAAACCATATCCTGAAAATATCTGTTAGTTTTATAACGGAAAGAGTACTGTTTTTGAAGCAAGTAAAAAATATAAATTCAAAGTCATTTGTTTACTTTTTCAAGGATGATAATTGTAGACAAAAACGATAAAAATAAATATTTTACAAACATACTTTAGCAAAATATTTCGCGCTTTTTTAGAAGCTTTTCGACACTGAGAAATTGCTGACGCAGCATTTTCTCTCTCTTGTTTGGAGACGCAACGCGTCTGAAGAAAAAAAAGACAAGATAGAATTATACAAATTTTATTTAAATATTAGGTTCACAGCACACGATGCAGCTACACATGGCAAAATACTTTTTTAATTGTAAATAAGTTTTAATTTACATTAATTTGCTTCAATGGCTATTTCTTAACACTAGAACAGCCGGGGTTTTTGGTTGTGGCAAACAGCCAACAGCGGTCAATTTGACCGTACGTCTTCTGGGGCTTAGTTTTTGTTGAAAGAGGTTTACGTGTATATTAAAACAAGTTTACGTGTGACACTTTCTTGGTAATAACCTTGGACACTTTTTGGTAATAACTATTTCCAAAGATAATTTGTTTTAATTACTTTTATTTGAAAATTTACACTCAATTTGCTATTTTGTATATGCAAATTTATGTCTTTATGTATTTATTCATAGCACATGTGACACATTTGACCAAACCGTAGGCTGTGCACTTGTCACACACCATATTGTCGCATTCATGACAGCATTTCTAAGTTTTTTTTGTTTACAGATCGCAGAGACTTGACACTGTTTCCGCTTGAGAGAGTTTTTGCTGGTTCTTCATGATTCTTATTCAGATGCACTTCTGGCTCTTCTTTCTGCTAGATAATCTTCGAGTTTAGTTGCCATTTTAAAAAAAAAATCTAGCCTTGATATAGAGTCTCCCGTTCTCTCCTTATATAAAACGAACGCATTGATACGAGCCCAATCTAAGATATTGTAAAAGACAGCAACTGGCCACCGGCGTGTACCCTCTTTTACCGAATAATGACAAGCCATTTGATCTACTGCATCTACTCCACATTTATTTTTATTGTAAAACCCAATTTTCTCTGGCTTTCGTTTTTCTAACGAATCGATGCCAACAGACATATGGAGAGAGCTAAGAACACACACATTTTTCTTTGGCTTGCATTGGTAGATAGTCAGCGTGGCTAAATTACCTGCCTTCAAAAGCACACTTGAATACCGTGTTGCTTGGGTTGTTTTTGCTGATGGAAGGAGCTCTCTTCTGACTTTACCGTTTCCACAATGCGCGTCTTATTTTGCCGCAATTGCTTGGCCAGGGTGTACGAGGTGAAGAAATTTCCAGTTGTAACATTTCTTCCCTTTCCAAGGTAGGGTTCAATAAGCTTCATGACAACCCAGTCGGAAAGCCTATGTAAAGGGCACATGTTTCATCTTTACCCAAGTAAGGGATGGCACTCAAAATATATTTTGTTTCAACGTCTACAGCCAACCAGAACTTCATACCAATTCAACCTTTTTTTTGGGCATATACTGCGTAAACCTGCAACGAGCTTTTGTTAAAAAAATCTGTTCATCTATTGTGATATTTGCCCCTGGTTTGTAGCAAAATATGCAGTTGTCCACAAACCTATTCTACACATCTGAAATTAAGGCAAACTTGTCAGTTTGCAACGTACTGACCTGGTGCTGCGGACATCAAAGCGCAAAAATTGTAGTATCTCTTGAAAACGATTTCTAGCAATAGTCTCTGGAAAGAATGACGCTCCTCACTGTTTACTCCAAAAGCTGTCTCAAGGAATATTATTCCCTCCGTACATAAAGCAACGCTATAAAAGGCAGAAGCTCAAAACGTGACACGCTCCAGTCGTCTTTACGAAGTACTTTTTGAGCTTCCACATTTGTACAGTTTGTGTAAGGGAAATTATGTGACTATTCAGAAGTTATCGTAAGGCACCCAAAGGTGAATCTGACATTTGTTGGCTCCGCCTGAATAGACCCGATTGTTCTGTGAATACATTGTGCGTAGCTCGTCTCCCTCTTTCATCGGAACCAAGACTTTTAAGCACCCATGTATTTCCGTCATTTGCTGTCTCTTTCACTGCTGTTCTATCAGCTATGCTTGGATTTGGAGTATTTTCTACCTCATCTTCACTGCTCAGGTCTTCTTCCGAAACTGATAACTACCAGTCACAATTTTTTCTTGGTCTTCGGTGTCACCTTTCCCTGAATCTTCTTCATCGAGCATATTGAGCATAGCTACTACTTGCGCTCTTCTAAACCTTTTTGGTCCCTGACCAGACATTATTTATGAAACTATTATCAGGTACAGTTACTGGAGAAGAAAACACAAAATAACCGTGCTGATTTTTGCAGCTCACTTTACCACCTATTTTATCTTTGTCTTGTTCTCAATAAAAGGTTGGATTCATAGCTGGACGCCAAAAAAGACAAAGCTGCAGGCGATTTTGTGAATTAGAGATATTCTGCCGTATTCTTTGTGCCTTTGCACAACTCTCTACAGTCGCAAAAATCTCATTTATAATGCTTTTCTATAGCGGTCAAATTGACCGCCTTTGGCTGTTCGAGGAAATCCGGTCTTTAGAGATTAAGTAAATAAGGATTTTAACTTGTAATTTTTATGGATTACGCAGAAACAATATTTAGGAAAAATCAAGAAATTCTATCAATACTCGATATGTACAGTATATGCAAAAATACGATACTTTGAAAATACAAAACGGTCAAATTGACCGCTTCGGCTGTTTTAGTGTTAAGAATTGATTTTTATTGGTGAGATGCCATACATTTATGTAAGAAAATCTTAAATTTGCTCTCTGCCTGCAATTATATTTATTTTTGTTTAAACAGATTTCAAGGAGGACGACAAAGATGATTGTTATTCATTATGTTTCAAAGAAGACGATGCAGATAATGAGATCAAAGTGTGTCAAAACTATTTTTTCACGTTTCTCAAAAGATATTCATCATTTCTACACAGCTCATTAAAGCTGTCTGAATCCGAATAAGCAAACTACGACTTAAATTTTATGACCTACGGTTCGAGACTACAACCAAAGCTAATCGAGACTAAGACTAAGACCGAGATCGAGCTTGCAAAATTTTAATGCAAAGTTGCATTTTTATAAACAAATGTTTATTTTTTTCTTTAACATTTTAGAATAGAGCCTTGCTCTATATTCTTACATCATTACACAAGTTGTAAAAATTCGTTCAATTAGAGGAGAAAAAGTTGTTAAAAAAGACAGGCACAAGACATAGTTGACGAAATCAAAAAGAGCAAGATCTTCATTACTGTAAATTTTGTCATTTGAGATAAAAAATCTATAAAAGAATGATCATGATCGTACTCCACAATTCGTCCATATAGTTTTTACATCATCTGCTCTCGTGATTGCAGTTAGGCCTAATCAATTTATTGGGGTCTTTTGCTTACATTTTAAGCAAAACTTAAAAAACTCCTGACGTGCACGTATTATCTAATATCTACTGCTTTTTCTGAAAACCAGGTAAAGCTGCTGCTGGTCTTTGCTGTTCCCGTATTTTGGTAGCATTATTTATTTTTTAATTTGTTGGCAGCATGACCAAGTAGTTAAGAGCGCCTTTTTTGATGGCGAATGCGATTGAACGGTGGTTGTTCAAAACTTATTCGCGTCATTTTATTGTATCCTTGAAAAACAGTTTAAAGCATTTTATTCTTCTTGGTGGTCTTGGCAAGCAGCTCTAAATTTCAATCATAACTCTAAATAAAAAACAAAAACCAATAACAAATTTTAAAGGGATAGCAATACTTGGTCATTGCCAAATTCAGGGCTGGGTAATTACTAGATGGTTGCCCAACGTATGACGCCTCCCAAATTTTTTAGCAAGTAAGAAGGATAAATAGAAAAAATAATAATGACTGTTTTGCAATAGTTCTTTGTTTAAATGCCAATTTCTAAACTCATAAACAAATTGTTCTATTCAATTAGAAATCCTATTTTAAATAATATCTCGGTTTATAAATTTTTGGGCAATTTTATCCTACACATTGCGTTATCTCTGTTGAAATCTAAATTTGAATTTATTTCAAAAAGTTTTTGAACTAAATATATTAAAACTTTAAGTCATTTTTTTACGAAAGCCGTTTGCTCTAAATATAAACTATATTGCATTAGTAGGAATTAAAATTTTAAAATCTTTATCCACTTGGTACTGCTACGTCCAAATTAAAACTATACAATCAATTTCGCTGCTTTATATCTATTTCTTATTGATTATTTTTTTTGTTGATCCGTAGGGCATTTTTTCAAACAGAAAAAACAAGCTGTAAAAATTGTAGGTAATCGGATGCTTTAGTTTTTTCACTGTCGGATTAACCCAGTATTTTTCAATTCTTTGTGGAATTTTGCGTTTTATGACCCTTTTCGATGTTTACGTGTTTATTTACGTATATAACTACGTGTTTACTTTTTTTTTGTGTGTGTCGATAAATAGTTAAAAAATATTGTATAAAGCAGCGCTCGCCAAATGGTGGTCCGTGAAAAAATGGGCCATAATTTATATTTCATGAGTATTCAAAATAAAAATTGAAAATTAAGAATACTTATTATAAGTTATATTTTTTAAATTTCTGCTATTTTTATTAGAAAAATTTTTTCTCATTGATTCATTTTCAAACTACGTTGCAGTACCCATGAGCTCCTTATGATGCGGTCTGATTTATCACATTTAGCAACTGTTACTTGTTAAAATCATAAAGAAAGTAATAAAATAGAACTTGCAATTTAATTTGATAAAGTTTTTCTAAGATTCAAAAAGTTAATTAACTGTAAAGCAGTCTTTAAGAATTCTCTTAACTGATTCTATTGTTTATGGTTTCTTTTATATCGCGGGGTTCACTGTGTAAAATAATCGTGCTTATCGGCAGACCTCGCGCAGTGATTCTAATGAAATTTGATTGGTTTACTTACAAGTGGAGGGCACACTATAAATTACGATCTTTGTAAATTTATAGTTATTCAGTCATTCAGTGATTTGGTGGCTCAGTCATTCAGTGTTGTAGTGATCTAATGATTGTTCGGTGCTGTCGTTTTAAAAAGTGAATTTGTAGATCGCAAGCGAAACTTGGGTAAATTTCGTTTTGCGATTGCACCGTTTGGCTGTATCGTCTTTCTGCATCTCGGGTAAGTAATTGTGATCGTTGGCTTGTGGAAGCTTGTGATAATTTGATATCGCAAAGTTTTAACTTCAATATATATATTTTAAAAACCATAAAACGTGTGTGAAAAGCCAGCGGTGTGATTTGGGAAAGTTAGGATAGTTTCCCTATAATTCAGCATTTGAAGAGAAGAGAGAGATTCGCTGTGCGGTTTAATATAACAGTTTTAAAATTAGCATTACCATGTATATACATATATTTTACCTATATTTTGTATAAATAAAATAAAAGTTTTCTGATTATTATTGTAAAAATATATTTACTTTATCATTTTTTGCAAATACATACTAGTGTTCCACCGAATAAAAAATTATACCTACATTTAGTAATTATTGAAATTATAAAGTTTGACGACCGCTGGTATAAAGTATGAGTGCGACCCTTCCGAAAAGATTTCACCCTCACGAGGGTTGCTAACCCTAGATAAGAAATGCTGGTTTAATTTGGTGTAAGTTTGTAAGGAGGAAAAGATCTCTGAGGACAAACTTTCAAAGTATTTTTTAACGCAATTTTTTATTAAATTTGTTTGCAGGTCAGTTTGAAATAGTGTCCACGTCCCAAAAAAAACTGACCAGTACCAAAGGAATAAAGCTCTCAATCACAGAATCTTTAACTAGACGAAGATTAAATTTTGTAGAAGAGGCAAAAAAAGTGTTTAATTTTTCAAATATGTAGCCCATGAAAAGTAGTGTACTGTTCCTATAAAAGTAAGAAACATTCTATTAAACCTTATCAGGTACTTTAAATTTAAAAAATCAAAAATGTGGCGCAAAAATATTGAACAAATTTTTGAAAAATTTTTATTGGTTTTAAAATTTTTCATCTCAAACAATTTTTAATGACTTGATGAATAAATACTAGTTCGAGCTCAAGTCAACAATAATTGAAATACCAACATTTTGTTTTTTTATCATTTAAAATTTTTTTTTGGCCATTTATTTCGACCATAAGGATCCTTTTGATCCTCGACAGGATTTCTTTAGGTGCATTTCTTTATTGCTAGACTATTTTGGGGTCTTAATTTTTTTTGGGGGGGGCGTTTGTTGCTTTTTCACCGATGATTATGCAACATTCTTGTCATATGGCTCAAAAGTGTTTGTTTGAAATATTATAATTAATATTACTTTTTTTTCTCTCAATAGTAATGCGCTCTTTAAGTACCAATAGATTATTTATCTTTATTAATTTTTAACTCATACTTTTTCATAACTGAGCCGTTTATATTAAAATACAGGGATTATACAAAATTACCCACGCACGGGTTTGTTTTATTTTTTGCTTTCCGAATCATTGTTTGCACGTGCACTTGCTGCTAGCGTCTTTTCGCTTTACACTTTAATCATCAGTTAATTTCTTTCTTGAGCATAGTTCGTTTTTGCAGCGTGTTTATTTAGTGCTGCCTTGTTGCGTTTCTTTCACTTCTCAATTTGTAAGGCGACCAGCAGCAATAATTGTGGACGGCTGGTTGAAGTCTGGGAGACTAAATTTATGTACTCATCCTCATTAGATATAATCGTTTGTGTGTTTCCCGTTTCCCAGTGAGTCAGCACCGACGTGAACTGCTCGGTAAGGCAACTCTGTGTTTTCTCTTTATGTTTGATTTTTAGTTCGTTTCATTTATTTACAGATTACTGCTTCTTATCGCTTCGCTTCCTTATTAATTTTCATTTGTATTCAATATTCTTGGTTACTTTTGACTTTTCCTTTTATCGATGCCAGAAGCGCTTTAATCGAAAATTCACTTTGCGGCAATCGGCCAACTTCAGCGCCGTTTACCGTTACAGGGACGATGAATAAATGTATGTCGTTGTGCATAAAATAGCGTAAATGTATAATCGCTCTGGCAATTGCACTTGACTAAAGAGCACCAAAGACTTTCATTATTTTTGTCTATATTGTAGACATGTTACATAGAAGGACTAATATCTTCTATGGTCTTTATCTGTAACTTGTTTCCAAGTTGAAACTTTAGTCCCACAAGTTTTGTGAAATACGTGATAATGAAGGTTTATTTTGTTTTATCCCATGGGGCTAAGACAAACACACAAACGTGATATAGACTAAAGTTGTTCCCACCATCAAAAAACACTTTAGTGTGCAGATTATTGGTCAGATGATTGATAAGTATTACTTGTAAAATGCAGTTTTTTATAAAACACGACTGATTATTTATAATAATAAGTTTTAAATAAGCTAATTAGCAATGTAAAAAAATTTGGTGCTACTCTAACGTGCAATCTCACGTGATTGAATGATTTCGGGATAGGGTTAGGATTCGAGGATTAATAAAAAAATATTATTATGCTTTTAACCCTAAACCTAAACCTATCCTGAGATCGTTTCATCAGGTGAGATCACATGATAGAGTAGCAACAAAAATTCATATATATTTCATGCTTCTGAAGCCGTAAAAAAGCGTGGTTTTTGAATACATAGGTACTCTCATCAAATTGAAGGTGCTTGCCAAGATAGTACAAAATTTTCATAGTAGTATATACAAAATGTATGTGTTTTCAAAGTTCTGTTTATTGTTTAGAAAATTTAGTTTTATTTCCGTTATTGACGACAAGAAAAAAATTACAAAAAATTGAAATTTTTTGGAATTATTTTAAAACTTAGAAAAACTGAATCGAGCTGCATTGATATACTAGGTGTCCATTTAAAAGAGCTATTTACAAAACAGTTAGTCACAAAATAGCTAGTGCCACGAAAGAGCTAGTTACAAAACAGCTAGTTACAAAAAAGCGTGTACCAAAAAAGAGCTAGTGCCACAAAACAGCTAGTCAAAAAAGGGCTAGACATAAAAGAGCTAGTACCAAAAAAGAGCTAAAATACTAAAACGGAATAGGGTTAGGGTTAGGGTTAACCATAAAAATGTAAAAATAATTATCGTAGCTCTTTTAACTCATAGCTCTTTTTTAGCCAGCTATTTTGTGGCACTAACTCTCTTTTGGTAATAGCTCTTTTATGTCTAGTCCTTTTATGGGCTAGCTATTTTGTAGCCCTAGCTCTTTTTTGGTACTAGCTCTTTCGTACCAGCTCTTTTGTGGCTAGCTGTTTCGAAACTAGTTCTTTTGTAGTATAATCGAGATACTAGCATTACATACGTTTGCTTGTAGCCTACTTCATGAATAAAGAGAATAAACACGTTTCCTCAAACCTACTTACAGTCAGAGCGGGGCCAGTTTTTATACCAGCCAAGCAAAACCGAGCGGACAATTCAGAAAACCGTTAAATTTTTCTCTACTTTTAACTTGATGGCCAAATTTTTTCTTTAAAAGTAAATTGAAAACTAAAAATGCATTTGGTACTGTTTAAGTATGCGGTCTAACATCTCCAACCCAAAACCTAGCTCTAACCCTACCCAGGTCTGTTAATATTAGACTGCATTCTTAACTAAGAGTTGGTCGAAAGGCTTTTTTAAAAATGATAGACCGCATATTTAACCAGCACAACACATACAATCCGAAGTGAAGTTTTTTTCACATTTATGTGAAGTCGAAGTACTTGAGTATTACAATGAAAAAAAGCATTGTTATAAAGTGTAAACTATTTATAGCCAGGAAAATGATCATCTCTAAGCTTTTCATCCGACACACTCGACAGGAGATAAATGTCTGAAGAAGGAAAAAATTCAATTGATTGTCAAAAAAATGAACGAAGATCTGATGGGAGATGGAAAAAAAACAATTGTATTGCCAATGGGTAATATGCAATTGTATTATTGCTTCATTTTAAACTCTGTCGATTATTGGTTTTCCTGACCCTGACGTTGAAAATTTTCACTGATAGACTAATATCTGAGCTAAGTGCAAAATTACTGAACCAAGTAATAGCATCGACAAAGGCTTTTCTAAACTTAACGCCTGATAATAATCTATACGTTATCAGCATTTTTGTGATGTCACCGTTTACTTTGTGCATTACTTGATTGCATCTCATTATCGACAAAAACTGATTGTTAGTAAAAATTTGCAGAAAGAGCAAATAAGCTAAAAATTTTATGTCAATAAAATTTTTGAAGATGCAATTGTACCCATGCGGCCTGTTAACGTGTAAAACCATGCGGCCTGATAAAGATTAAATTGAATTAGTTTTCATTTTTCAAGTTTTAAAAAAATTTTTTTTATAAAATTAATGCCTATGCTTTTTGTATAAAATTATGGGAATATGTTTTGAGTTCTATACTGTTTCAACAGATTTGATAATTACTTTTAATATTTCTCCAAAACTAAGTTCTCTATAAAGCTTAAATTGCAACACCAGAAAGCAATATAAAAAGTCTCCGAAAAAGCACAAGTTGGAAGTGAAAATCAAAAATACAAGATAGAAATGATTGCGATAATTTTATTTGTTTACAAACGTTTGAGCTTCAAGTACAAAATCGAATTCAAATGAAAATTTTTTTTTCTTTGGATTTTAACGATCTAATTTGTTTGTTGTTAAATAATTTTTCGCAAACGATAAAACACAATTTTTACCTGTTTTTATCTTTCTTACTCAGGCAATCAGCTTCTTCATCTTTTGTAGAATTAAGCGAAATACATTGATAAAGATTGTCACTGACATTTCCACCTTCAATGCGACGACTGCATTGAAACTCATCCTCGGAACAAGAACATTCTATCTCATCGGAACCATTTTCGCAATCTTTAACTCCGTCGCACATATATTTTGTGGGAATGCATCTTTTCGATCTACGACTAATAAACTTTTTATAACCAAAATGAATTAAGAAATTCTAAAGTACCATAAAAGATTTAATTGCATTGTTAAACTATATTTAGAACTCATTTCTATATTTATTAATATAATTCATAATGTTATCTATCTTAAGGAAGTTATTTAAAAATATATTTTTAAGCTATGTATGTTTTTGGTCTCTAAATTTGTTAAAATAATAATTTCAAAATAAATTGAATTAGCTCTACAGATTAATTTATTTGTATTCTTCTCATTTTAAAACAGGAAAATTGTGACCCTAAAAAATCCAATCACTCCCAAGAAGAAACACGAAGAAACTTGAAAAAACTTCGAACAAAAATAACATACTATAATGTCACAGACGTGAAAAAACGTTTCCACATTTCTAAGGTCAACACGACAAAAAAGAATATTCTTCAATCTTCAGTAAAATCAACTCTTGCTTCATTTAGAGCCACAATGGACAACTGGTGACCCTAAATAATATTTTATGTTGCCCTACACAGCAGCCACCCACTCAACTAATTTAACCAAATATAATTCTCTCTTTATTGCAGCCTTGTTTTGAAATGAGGCAACATAACAAATACATAGGATTGTGGAATATAGTTTTAAAGCAAACAAAAAAGTTTTTATGTGCAAAAAAAACAGAAGATAAAAAAATTATTTACTTATGATCAAAATCCAGTAAGCCACGTTCATATTTTGTTCGCAGCTATTTTGTGTCTTCACCTGTTTTTTAGGCTTTAATCAAAACTAATTTTGTAAACTGACCGGCAACAACAAAAAGGTTGTGCATCACTGGTTTAGAGAATGAACTTTGCATCAAAATCACTGGTAGCAATGAAATACGTTTATGGCAACAATGAAAAATAATGTTCGATAACGTTGTTTAGTTTATCTCTTAAGTTATTTTAACTTTTATAGTACCGGTAGGCTCTACTTCATAGTTATTTAAATTGTTCGCATTGTCGGCAGCGTGGTCAAATGGTCAAGAGCAAACTTAGGGAGTCCAAAAAATTTTTCCAACTCCAACTCCGAATCCAGAACGTCTAAAAAACGACTCCGACTTGCGGTTCTGACTTTACTCTAAAATGTGCAACTCCGGCTCCGAATTCAAAAACTTTAAAGGACTTAACAGAAACTCCAAAAACAAAAACGACTCCGACTCTACTTAATCTTAAAAATTGACTCCAGCATGGCCAAATTTTAAAAACAACTCCAACTCCGATTTCTCCTTAAATACAACTCCGGCGACTCCGACTCCACAACCCTGGTTAAGAGTTCTATGATTGTGATCGACGTGGTTGCGGTTCGAAACCTACTCTGTCATTCTGTTGTGTCCGTAGGAAAGACACTTTACGACAACTTTTCCTGATTCATACCTTTATAAGACTAAAAAACAAAATGAAAAATTTTAACCGGACAGCAATATCTTGGTATCTTCGAAAGCAGGTTGGGGTAATTGCTTGCTTTATGTATTAGCGCCTCCGTCGCTTTCCTACGAGTCAAAGGATAAATATAAAAATAAAATAAAAAAATCAATGCATTTTTAAAAGTTAAATTGGATTATTTTTAATAAGCGAGATCTGAACAAAAAAGAGTCACGGACTTTTAAGGTTTTCCAATAGGAAGGATCCATTTTTCGATTTTTTCAGGACTAGTTAACGACCTCTTTAAAAAACGCTATTTTTATTGATCCAACAAACTTTGTAGCAAAATCTTCTTCTTCTTCTTCTTCTTTCGGCCTTTCCCATTATTCAGGGGTGGCCACAGCGTATCATCATTCTCCTCATCTTTTTGTCTTCAATGTCCATCTCCTTCACACCAACTTCCTTCATATCTTCTTTTACTACATCTAAAAATCTTCTCTTTAGTCTCCCTCTTCTCCTCTTTCCTGGTAACTCCATTTCCATCATCTTTCTTCCTACATATTCTTGGTCTCTCCTCATGACATGTCCATACCACCTCAGCCTGCCCTCCCTCATCTTCATTCCTAACCGTTCTACCTTAACAGTACTCCTGATGTGCTCGTTTCTAATCTTATCTTTTCTCGTCACTCCCATAGTAAACCTCAACATTTTCATCTCTGCGACTTCCATCTCTTCCACTTGTTTCTTTGTGACTGCTACTGTCTCAAGTCCATACCATTGCTGGTCTTACCACTGAACTGTACACTTTTCCTTTTACTCTAGCTGGTAACCTCTTATCGCAGATTACTCCTTATACTCTTCTCCATCCATTCCATCTTGCCTGTACTCTCTTCTTTACCTCCCTCTCACAACCACCACTTTCTTGCACCGTTGATCCCAAATACTTAAATTCTTTTACTCTTGGCACTTTTGTATCCTCCATCTTCACTGTTTCGTCGTCATTTCCTCCATTTATGCATATTCGGTCTTTGACCTACTGACTTTCATCCCTCTTCTTTCCAATGCATACTTCCAGGATTCTAATCTCCGCTCCACTTCTTCCCTGGTCTCTTCACAAATCACAATATCATCAGCAAACAGCATCGTCCACGGTGGTTCTCTCCTTACTTCATCCGCTAGCCTGTCCATTATCACTGAAAACAGGAATGGACTTAACGCTGATCCCTGGTGCAGTCCAACCTTGACCTTGAAACTTTCTGTAGTTCCTACTGCACACCTCACCACTGTTTTGCTTCCCTCATACATATCCTGTACTAGTCGCACATACTTTTCCACTATTCCAGATTTTCTCATGCAGTACCACAGCTCTTCCCGTGGAACCCTGTCGTGAGCTTTCTCTAGGTCCACAAATACACAATGTAGCTCTCTTTGACCTTCCCTGTATTTTTCCATTAACATTCTTAAAGCAAACATGACATCGGTGGTTTCCTTTCCTGGCATAAATCCATATTGCTGTTTGCTGATCTGCACTCTATTTCTTAACCTGGTTTCTATAATTCTTTCTCATACCTTCATTGTGTGGCTCATTAGCTTTATTCCTCTGTAGTTTCCACAGCACTGTGCGTCCCGTTTCTTTTATAGATTGGGATAAGCACACTCCTTCTCCATTCTTCTGGCATTCGTTCACCCATTAATAGTCTGTTGAACAGTATGGTCAAAAACTTTATTCCCATCTCTCCCATGCACTTCCAAACTTCTACTGGCAACTCATCTGGTCCAACCGCTTTACCTTTTTTCATTCTTCTTAGTGCGTTCTTTACTTCTTCTCTACTGACACAATTTACCTCTTCCTTAACCACTTCTGCTTCCTCTGTCCTAGGGTCTCTGTTATTTTCCTCATTTATCAGTTTCTCAAAGTACTCCTTCCATCTCTTTAACACTGCTTCCGAATTTACCATAACATTACCATTTTCATCCTTTATAACCCTCACGTGCTGTACATCTTTTCCTGCTCTGTCTCTCTGTTTAGCCAATCTGTACAACTCTTTTTCGCCTTCTTTTGTTTCCAATCTAGCATACAAATTATCACACACACGTCCCTTTGCCGTTGCAACTGCCTTCTTTGCCTTACTCTTCTTTTCTTTGTATATCTTTTTAGTATTTTCATTTCTTGTTTTGTCCCATGCTTTCTTTGCCTCTTTCTTTTCTTTTATGCTTTTTTGAACTTCCTCATTCCACCATCATGTCTCCTTGTCTCCTTTTCGTTTCCCAAATGTCACTCCCAGTACAGTTTCAGCTGTTTTTCTTAGCATTTCTGCCGTTTTGTCCCACTCATCAGGTAACCCATCCTTGCCTCCCAGAATCCTGGTCACCTCTTGTCTAAACGCTTCTTGATAGCTTGTCTCTTTCAGTTTCCACCATCGTATCTTTGGCTTTACTTTCTCTGCCTTTTTCTTTTTCACCATAACAGCCATTTTGCATACCATCATACGGTGTTGCTTTGCGACACACTCATTCAATATTACCTTACAATCGCACATTTCCTTCAGGTTCCTCCTTCTGCACATCAAATAATCTACTTGGGTACTTTTATCATCACTCTTATACGTCACCCTGTGTTCATCTTTCTTCTTGAAATAAGTATTGACAATCGCCAAATCCATCCTTTTTCCAAAATCCACAACCATTGATCCTTCCTTATTTCTTGTTCCAGCACCGTACCTCCCCATTATTTCCTCATCCCCGATGTTTCCTTCGCCCACATGTCCATTAAGGTCTGCACCAAGAACTATCCTCTCTTCTTTTGATATACTTTCTATCAATCCATCCAGGTCTTCCCAAAAATCATTTTTCTCCTCCATGCTGTAGTTAACCTGTGGAGCATATGCACTTACTATATTTAGGATGGACCCATTTACCTCCAGCTTCATGGCCATCAGTCTGTCCGACACCCTCTTCACCTCCAGGACACTTTCAGCCAGCTCCTCGCTCAGCACTATCCCTATCCCATATTTTCTTCCATCAGCTCCGTTGTAGAATATTTTATATCCACCTCCAATGTTTCTTGCTTTACTACCTTTCCACTTAGTTTCTTGTAGGCACAATATGTCTACATTCCTTCTCTCCATCATATCTACCAGCTCTCTTCCCCTTCCAGTCATCGTTCCAATATTTAAAGTACCCACCCTTATGAGTGAGCATCTTCCTTTTCATGCTTCTCGCTGCTTCTCTACTCGCCTTTCTCCTCTCTTTCTGCTCTTATATTTACTTTGTTTAGCAGTAGCATAATTTTCACAGGTGCCCTGCTGTGCGACACCTGAGGCGGTCGTTGGTAACCCGAGCCGCGACCGATTCGGTATGGATTTACAATGATTACGCATTTGTATAAATCTGGCAAAAAGTTTTACGCCGGATGCCCTTCCTGCCGCAACCCTCCCCATTTATCCGGGCTTGGGACCGGCATTAAGAGACACAGAAATGTGCCACCGATGGCTGGGTTTTGTAGCAAAATCAACTTCTACAAATCGTTCTTACTGCTTCAAAGGTGTTAATTTTGTAAATTGTTATATAAAGTTTTATTTCTTTGCTCTATTTTGTATTTCATGCTTTTCTGGGAAGTTTCTTAAACCTTTAATTTCCAATTGTTATTTCTTTTTTTCATTTGTGTTGGCAATCGTAGAATTCAATTTGTGGCGCCTTTATTGCTTAGATAATCAGCGCACAATCTTACTCAAAAACTGCCCGTCGTTTAGAATTCTAAGGACTTTGCTTTAAAAAAATGATACCGCAATCGTCTAATAAAAACTCGCTTGTTTAAATTCTGGAACTGAATAATAGTCAGACTTTTACACAGGGGCCAGAGGTAGACTGAAACTTGAGAATCTGGATCGAATTATTGAACAGAGCGAAAACAAACTTGGGAAGATCATCCATGAACAGTCGATATAAAGTTTTGTTTTGTCCAGTAAAGTTGTTTTCTAATCTTCTTCAAAGATTAGGAAGTTGTTTCCTAATTGCAGTAAAGTTGCTTCCTAATCTTTGAAGAAGATTAGGAAGCATCATTATATACATAAGTGATGATTTTACTTGCACTGCCATCTCTTCAAAATAGCGGACCATCAATTCTTTGTTGAACCATTGATATGAATGATGAAAAGACTTGAGATCGTCTTACTTTTGATTATTTGTGGTCTTGATCTTTAAATTGTGCTGGTGATCTCGGTTTTAGTCTCGGTGGTGATCTCCAGGTCATGTGATCTTCAGGTCATGTGATCTCGGTCTGGCATTTTAAAAATTGTTATTGAAACTGGAATTTTTTTAAATATTTTTACTTGTTGTGATGGTGAATTTTTTTCAAATTGATTAAAAATTAAACTCAATTAACCAGCTTTATTTTAATTTTTAGTTCCAAAGAAAGCTGTGTCCGAACTTCTTTAATTTCATAATTTTGCTGCTTTTTCACGTCTAATCTGTTAACCATTTTTATTGTGATCTGCTGGTCCATCTGAGTATGAGCTATACCTCTGCAGAGGTCAATATTTTGCGTTCGAACTCGTCTGTATTCGTAAGTATTTTCGCATATCCCGATTCTACCCGGCTCATAACTTTTCATTTTTGCATACCTTCATCAACGATCATTAAAGTTTTAGTACAGTGCAAAAACTTGGGCCAGCAACCGAATGAAACAATACAGTAAAAATAAAGAATTTAAGTTCCGCTCTGACGTAAGCCAAAATGAAAAAATGTGCAAAATTGTACAGTAGATCCTTTTTAACTGCTGCCGTTAAATAAGCAATTAAGATTTAAGTTAAATAAAAAAAATGACTGGACCTACTTTAATTTGAATAAAACGGTAGGCAGAGCGGACATGGATTTATAAAGTTTAATTGCAGCAGTTAACTTATGATTCTATGAAAATTTTAAAAAATTAAAATTCTTGTTTTTGATCTTAATTTGAATATATGACATCATAAACAGCATGTTTTATATTAAAAAATGATTAACTTTGCTTAAAATTCTTCAATTAGGGAGACAAGAATTAGTCCAAAACTTGTTAAAAATTTCCTTTATTTTAATTTAATATCGATTTCGATATAAAGTCATCTTCAGTTAAATCTACAAATTGCAAGGATAAAAATTAATAGAAAATTATTGATTAATGATTAAATTCTCACTTGGCAAAAAAAAAATTTTTTTTTTTTAATATTGAAGTAAAAAATTTTATCGAAAAGCTTAAAAGAACTGTCAAAGTTGTTAAACTTTTAAACTGCTCGTGCCTAATTTAAATTAAATAAAATATACGCCTAAATTAAATTAAATAAAATATACGATAGTAAACAATAAGAAAAACAGCTGATATCATGTTCATAAAGACAATGGTGACGTGTAAAGAGTCAAAAGTTGAAATACAAAATTTCGTAGTAATGTAAATCAAAACAGAAATAATATTAGTGGTGAAATGAAGAGTGTAAGTGGAAAATAGTGTAAGTGTAACTCTTAATGCTTCTCTTTTTATTGTACATTTCTATTATATTTTTCCCTTCCTTCCTTTTTATATTTTCTCCAGGCACTTTTTTTTCATATTGCTATTAAAATGTCAAATAATAAAATGTACTTACACTTCCTACTTACACTTACACTATTTTGCATGAGCAAGCTTCGCCATCTGAAAAACAGCGCTTTTTGGGGATCGGTCTTGGCTTCCCTTCTTTTCAATTTTTTTATGTACGACCTCCCCTTTACGATTTCCAGAAGTTTTACCTACGCTTACAATTTAGCAATGTTGCACTCAAAAATATTCCAGATTTTAGAGGAGACTTTTCCTCTGGAAAGTCAAGACATGATACACTTTTGGGGAATCTCCAGACTTGGAAGCTGAAGCTAAGACTGTAATGGCAGTTTTTCATTTAAACAACCGAGAAGCCAAACGTGAGCTTAATGCTTACAACAGCAATAGACCTTTATCATTTTATCCAAATCTTACTTTTTTTTTGGTGAAACTAGATAGATCGCTCACGTTCCGTAGCATTTAGTGTCATTGTACAAAAACTATCTTTGCGCGTCACACTGTAGAGGCAACTGATAGGCTCGGGATGGGTACGGGCACTGCGCTGAGCTGCCTTCTCTCTAGTCTACTCAACAGCTGAATACTTTGCACCAGTCTGGTGTTGCAGCGTTCACACTCGCCTTATAGACAGCATCCTGAATGACACCTTGCGCATTGTCACTGAATGCCTACGCCCCACTCTAACGGACCACCTACCTATACTTTTGGGCTTCCAACCTACTGAGATGCGCCGAGTAGAAACGACTTAACCGAGAATCCCTAAAAATGTTTAATTCTCTTTCCACCCCCCTAAATAATTAACTCGTTTTTTTCTTTTTTAACACTAGTAGCATCGCTACTACTAATGCAATCTTATTCCATATCACTCCGCATTGGTTCAAAAATATCATCTTTACTACCACTAAAGTCATTAACTATCTATCATTTGATATTTAAAAAAATGTTTGGAAATTACGCAATCAATACTAATATAATTGCAAAACAATGTGAGTACTGAAATGACAAGTTCCGCCCACAAAAGTTTTCGTAGATCAATTTATTGGACGTCACTCAACGCAGCAATCAACTGATGTATTTGCACTGTCTCCTTATACGTTATTATGTAAGCGGTGACATTGAATTCTATTTAGTTATAAAAAGATAACTAAAAAGTTTGAGCAAGTAGTGAGCCGCATAAAACGTTAAGTGGGCTGCAATGCGGCTTTTTCTGAGAAGAGTTATTGTTTCCCAACCTTCTTTTGGCCATGCCCCACTTAACCACTTCTAAAATCTAGATGTAGCGCTCCCAAGTGATGATTTAATATACCTTATATTTTTTGTAGTTTTGATTACCAAATAAAAATATTAGAATTATGATCTGGTGACGACCTTTTTTACTTCGGTCTTCACTAGATTTTTTATACATAAATGGAGCAATGTCACCCAGACTTAATATGAACACTTTGTTTTTTACTTTAGTCTTCATATGATTTTGTAGTCGAATAGGAAGCAGAAACAATTGTTTGCTCTGTAAATCTGTGTGAAATTGCTCTATTTATGTCCAAAAAATCTAGTGAAGATCAAAAGGAAAAAAGATCTTGGCATTAAATCTGTGCGGCAGTTGAGTGTAATTGGTAAAACGAAGGCAGAATGATGAATAAATTGAATGCGTGATTGCTTCATTTATATTTATTTAAATGCGACGGCTAATAGATCACAAGAACAAAGATTTTGATTACCAAAACACCTAAAAAGCAATTTTTCCTCTATGTTGCGTACGCCCCACATTGGGAACCACTAATCTGAGTAAATCACAAGAATGAAATCACTGGTCTAAACTAAATATCGAAAAATAGTAAGTTTTCGAGTCAAGATGCTCCATGAAAAGTGTCGCAAAAAGCAATACAAAAAGAACAAATACAGTGTTGGAGTATAGTAAGCAGGCTTATAATTATAATGAAATGATATTTGAAATGCAGGGTTGATAAAATAAGTGATTCAAAAGCGATGAAAATAAGCAGTCGAAATGACTAATTTTTAAAATTATGTTGATTTAAATTTTTATTTACATTCAGTTTAGAAACAATTAGTAGTTCTCATAGAAGTAGCAATTGTAAATAAGGGAGCAAGACAACGATTACACCATAAACGTTGTTCTTACTAAATTCTTAAAATAAATCTGTTCTATAATGATATGAAGGTAATTTATCAATTCTTGCTTTAGCTGCTCTAGCAAAAGAAACTAACTTAAAGTATTTTTTTCAAGGCCATAGCAACAAGAAAATACTGTTATCAATTGCTATTTTCTTAAAAACAGCGCTCCTGTCATATAGTCACCCTGTTAAATTTATTAAGCAAAACTAATTATCTGGTAAAAATTCGATTAACCCATTACGGGCCGGAATTAAAGTGGTAAGTTTTTTTGAAAAAAATAGATTGTTCCCATCTTCTGGTGACTTCAGAAGTATACTGTAAGAATTTTAAAAAAATTGCAATTCATTTTGTATTCGAAACGAGGTGTCCTATTTATGGGACGTTGGCGCTGATTCAGGGTATTGCCTGCGATAATGTATTATTACCATTTGTGCATCATTAACCGCTATTTATTGCATAATATTGTAATCTTTTTAGATTAGGAAACAAAAACGAAGTTTCTCTTCCTTTATTAAAATAAAATGAAAGTATTTACTCTCAATAATGTGATAAAAAGTAATATAAAACAATGAAAAATCAAGACATTATTCTAAATATAATTTTTATAAAAAAATTCACAAAGCAATGTAAAAAGAACTCGAATGCAATTTTTTTATAAATAATGGTAGAGTGAACTTTATTTTCCTTTTACATTTGAAGATTTTATGATTCTTGTGTATTGTAATTTATGACCTTGATATTATTTAGTATAAAATATTTCAAAACATGCATCATGAAGGGGAACATCATATCGACTGCAAATTCTTTTGACCTTCTTTCCACACTGTGCACAACGCCTCTGAGTTTGAATTACTGCAACAAAATTACTCCCAGAATCATATCTAACTTCATCACTTACTCTTCCTCTTCTTAATATGCTCCTCTGTGGTTTTGGACAATGTCGGTTGGAAGACGATGTTTTTGAAAGCAATGCTAAAGTGAGCCTTCTTCTTGTTTCTAGCAGAGTAAGATTCTCATCTTTATTTACAATGTTATATATTCTCCAGCAATTTACAACAGCTATGTCCAACATTTGAGTAAAAATTGAAAACCACCACTTCTTTTCGCGAATCCTTGTTCTATATAGAGTGACCTGTTTATCTAGAAGGTCAACTCCTCCCATCGATTTATTATATTCAGATACAACTTTTGGGATTTTTATAGTAATTTTCTTTTTCAATTTATGTGAGTGTCTGGTAGTATTTCCAACTGGATACACAGAACTGTAATTGGTAGCAATAGAAACGGGGAGTGTTGTCATGCCACTTGACTACTAAGATTCGGGTTTCCCGATCAAACCTATAATCGGTAAACTCTCTTTACGTAGTTTTCTTCATTGCTTTAGAAGAGATTAGAGGGCACTTTTTGGTACGATTTTCTCTGTTAGTACCAGTTGCTTTCAGTGAGTTGTCCCCTAAATGCTTTAAAACTTCGATGCTCGTAAAAAAATTATCAAAGAAAATTTCATCGTTGGAGGCCTCTTCTTTTGGAATAAATGAGGTTAGGTTTTTATGATTCTTATTCCAAGAGGTTCATTGTTGGGCTCGTTTTCTTTACCAAGGTAAGGTGCAAAGTTGCATAAATATCTATCTTCACTACACAAACACCAAAATTGATACCCGAATTTTATAGGCTTTCCTTTCATAAACATTTTTGCGGAATGTATCCCATAGTACCTTATCATCATTTTATCAATTGACAAATGAGAGTGAAAAATGCCAAACTTTTGAAAATTTATGTTTAGGGCATCTAAAAAAGGTCTCAATTTATACATTTTGTCACTAGCATCAATCATAGCATTGTCATTCAGATGTAGATACCGTTTTACCGTTTTGAATTTTTGTCTTGTCATAGCATTATATACTAATGGTATCCCAGCGTCTGGGCTCTGCTCCCAGTACATGTTTTGCTGTGGCAATTTATGATACCCGCTGAAGAGAAGAATTCCCACAAATGTTTTGATTTTATTCAATTCAAGTGTACAGTATACTGTGGATCATTCTTTTGTAAAGCATAAGTCAATGTTTGCTGCAGCATAAGTTCAAGTACATCAGATAGTAATTGTTCAAAAATTTCCATAGTACTTTTACCTTGAAAGCTTTCTAACTTCTCGTAAGAATTTTTTGAGGGAGTCATCATTTCACTTTTGTACTCTGATTCACATTTTTCCCATTTGGGATCTACGCTAGGATATTTTTTCTTCCGTTTATGCCGGATTGCAGATGTTGAAGGCTCATCTTCATTTACTTGAGAAAGTTGGTAGCCTATTGGTTCTAAAGTTTCTGCTGGTTCCTGAAAGAAAGTCGCTTTAGGAATATTTTCATCATTTACATCCTCTTCATCCATAAGAATATCCATAGGGGGTGAAATAATTGCAACAGAAACGCCTTCAATGTCGTCATCCTCCGATTCTGCAAGTGCTCTGTGAATTTCTTCAGCAGTCATGCCGCTTTTACGAAACATGGTACGTTTATTAATACATTTACAAAACAGCTAAAATTTCTGTAAAATGTGCATTTATTTTATCTTTATACTTATCCTTCTGACTTGCAGGAAAGCGACGGAGGGGCTAATACATAGGGTAGGCAATTACCCCGACCTGCTTCCGGAGATACCAAGATATTGCTGTCCGCTTGTAATTAAATTGAATTTAATAGAAATTTGATATTGCTGTCCGCTTGTAACAAAACAGAATGGCTCGAGTAGGTTTTGAACCGATACCGTTTTGGTCACGAGGCTGGTGCTTTAACCACTCCACCACGCTGCCGATTGCATATAAAGATTATTGTAAAGGTATTTCAATATTTAGGAACTAATGTTCTCAACAGTTACCATAAAAGTAAACGAATATTTGAGAAAAATTGAAATTTACACACTTTGCTGAAATGAGGCCATTGTCCCATAAATGGGACATAAAAGTTAAACACTTAGTATACTCACATAATGACTTATTCATATCAATTTTATGTTTCAGTCTGTCTATCTATCTTTCCTAAGAGTAATTAGGCAGCACACCCTCACTGGACTGTAGTCACATTGACACTGGCTACAATATTGCAAGTTAGGCCGCGAAGAGCTAAAATTAGCTATATTTGTATTGCTCTTGAGTCAAGAATTATAAACTTTTTGATCTGGTATTTACAAAGAACATAGAATACTTGATTGTTATCCTGCGGAAAAAGATAGCATTGAAATATATGCAATAATATAAGTTCCAGTGAAATTTTAATTTACGTCCCAATAAAAGGACAATGGCCGTTAATGGGTTAAGTTAACAGCAATTAGTAAAAAAATTTGTTAGAAATTATATTTGATATTTAACTGAAGACTGCATTTGAAAAAGTTTTTACAACTACGAGTATATTTTGGGAAAATTTAATTGAACAAATAACAAAATTATCAAAGAAAGTTATGTGTAAGCTATTTGTATTGAAGTAATACAAAATGTTAATTAAATCTTTCCATTCGGTTTCGACTTTGGACCAAGAGGTCCCAACCAAAGTCAACAAAAACAAGGGGTTTACAAGAAAAAAATATTTAATTGGGGGTGCACAAGATAATTTAGTGAACAAAAAAACCTGTCCATCAAAGATCAAAACAAAGGTCACCAAATCAATACAATTGATCATTACTCCCCAAATTCTTTTACCAGCTAACGTGAAGACAACCTAAGTTTTGGTCTTCAATGCTCAACCACTACCATGCCAAAGTTCATGCCTTCAATTGTCGAAGACCCAAAAAAGAACTTCACCCTGATTTGTAAGACAATTTTGGAGTATTTTTACAACTTTATTATTTTGATAACAGTTTTTTTGGTCTTTAACTAAATTGGAGCCAGGAATTTTATGTATGCTTACGCTTAGAGAAGTAAAGACTGTAAAAAGGTCTTCAATTTTTGTTTCTAAAAAAATTTTTACAATTTTTTTCTATGGGGCTCCACCAAATTATATTTTAATCAAAATTAAGCAAAAAAGGATCCGTGATTAAAAAGCGGTAAGAAACCATTGGTTTAAATAAACTATTGCTCCAAAATCCAAATTGAATTATTAAATTGGGAATTTTGGTAGATCTATTTTTTTCTTAATAACAGTTTACTTTGGTAGAAAATCATTGTTATTTGTTTTGTAATTCAGCCCTATTAGAAATTGCATGGTACCTTTAATAAACTTGTGTTGTTTTGCGGACAAACAAGTTTGGGAAACACTAAGTTAGGCAAATGAGGCACTCGCCACTTGCCACCTGTTTTTAAATTTTCTTTTTGTTTTATTGCAGAGCATTTAACAAAATTCAAAATAGTTTTCCAAAAACTTTCCAAGGTTTGGGCTAATTATTCATTTATTTCATCTTTATATTTATTTTCCTGAATCGCAGGAAACCAACGGAGGCGCTGCACATAGGGCAAGCAATTACCCTGATCTGCTTCCGGAGATGCCAAAATTATTTTTCGCTTTAAAGTGTATACAAGAAAAACTTGCTTTTGAGTAAGTAAAGTCCTAGGACACTGTTTCTAAACTGGGGATCCAAAAAATTTTCTATGGAATCAAAATTTTGCTATCTTTATTTACTGAGTTTTACACAGTTCAAGCAGTTTTACAGACTTTATCCAAAAATATTTCTAAGATCATAAAAACTTGCCCATGATGAGCGCATTACTAAAAAATCTTCATTCGTTTTCAAAGCTTCAAATTGTTTCTTGAAAGTTATGTGAAGAGCCAAAAATAAGGTCATCAATTGAAGTTCGGATACGACCAGTGCCGCGTGCACCGGTTTGTCTGACGACAATTCGTCCAACAACACCTCGTCCACGTCTTTTTGTCCAATAGGGTTTAGGTTTAGGGTTAGGTTCCCTTGACAAGACTTTTTTTCTTTGAAATTGGACCGAAAATCATTGGACAAAAAAAAATAGGACAAAAAGACGTGGACAAAATGTGGACGAATTGTCGTTAAACGAAAAGACCACCACCCAAGTGGCGTAGGCAAAAGTTTTTCATGGAGAGAGTTTTGTAAGCCGAAAGCACGATTACTATAAGTTGTCCTGGTTTGGGGCCGAAAGCTTTTTCAAAATTACTTTCAAAAGTAAAGTTTCAAAAGTAAAGACCTATTATACTGTTCGGAGCACCTTGTAGTGGCATAAGCGTTTTTGTCTAGTCGTAAAAGCAACTATTAAATATCAACGTAAGTGAGTTAAGCTCAGCAATATTTTCTCTAAGGTGCACAATGTGCGCAAGTCTCAGTGCCACGAGTCTCTTTGCGCAGTAAAATTTCGGTCTTGTGCACTAAAACATGCCAAAATTAAAACTGAAAAAAAGTTTATTTTGTTTTTATACAGCTAATGCGGTTTTGATTGGGTCGCAGACGACTGTAGTTATGTAAAAATTAAATCTTTTTGTTGCGATTCAATAGTGGTTTTACTGATTTAGATATCACTACTTTTTAAATACGAAAATCAAGATATCCAAGACATCTTTTTTTATTTAATAGAAATTTAATAATTTTTATTTTAATTTTTTTATTTAATAAACTAAACATCTTTTTTTATTTCTTTTTTTTTAGATATCACTACTTTTAGGGACAAAAATTGAGAAATCTTAGACAGAAGGTAAAATTCCTTGTATTTAGTTCAATTCAATTTAATTTATTTTGTCGCAAAAACAAAGTAGGTAAACTTAGTCAGCAATAAATACCATTATAATCTCTTAAAGTCGTGACACGGTGATTGCGAAGGAACCTTGAGGTCTTCGAGTCAAGCAATCATCTTGTAAAATATGGAAATATACAAGCAAATTGACAATATTAAGATTAAAAATGTTCACAAAAAATGAAAAACAACCAAAAAAAATCAATAAAAAAACAACAAAACAGAACAAAACAGCAATATAACATTAAGAATATGTAGAGACAAACCAAGCAATAAAGAAAAAAAATATAAGGTACACAAAACAAATTGTAAGAATTATATGAATTTAATCATTGAGAAGTAGAATTGATATATAATGTTTTTTAAATTTATTAAATGTGATTATAACTAATGGAATTCTAAATTTTTGGTCCTATATATTTAATTGATCTTTGAGTTCGATTACTTTTAAACAGAGGAATGGTAAGGTGATTATTTAGTGATAATCGTGTGGTACGAGAATGGCAGGATTTAGTATATGAAATGCAGTTATCAAAAATCTTATGTAACAAATTAAATCTATAGAAATAAACAATTTTGGCTATTTTAAACTCAAACAATTTAGGCAAGGGCAAAATATTTGATTTAATATAAAGTATAAAGATTTTCAGCTAGTTGACATATGAGAAGAGATGACAATACGAATACCTTTATTTTGAAGCAATTTTAGTTTATTAAAATATGTCGGATAAGTGCTTCCCCAAACAGCAAGGCCATAATTAAAATGGGAATGAATAAGGGCATAATATAATTTGAATAATGCTGAGCTGGATAAAAAGTACTTCAGTTTCATTTTTTATGCTTGCAATAAAGTCTCTAAAAAAAATTGGATCATTAAATCTTTGTTTTCTATTTTCGTTTAGCGTTTGGGTCGCCACAAAAAAGATTGATACGCACTGTTCTAATTATTCATGCTTGCAAAAAAAGTTTTGCGCAGTATACAGTTTTCTTAGAGGAATAGTGAAGCTCACTGATATAATTGAATTAAGCCAGCTTAAAACAATCTCAATTTAATAATAGTTACTATTACAAAGCTGTAGGCTAATTCTAAAGAATGGAAACAAGTTACTTTATATAGCTCAATGTTAAATGAATAAGATTGCATTTAGGTAAAACAGACTGTTAGATTTTTACTAAATTAAATTTTAATTGCATGACAGTTTGACTGAAAAATATTCAGCTCCAACTGCCTTATCGGGCACTTTGTATTGCAACTGATATCAATTCTATTTATCCTAGTGTTTCTCAAAGTAATCTTGGCTCTCTAAGGAGGAATTTGTAATCTGTAGGGAGGAATTTAACTAAAATGTAGGTTTGTTTAAAGTTTTTTACTTATAACAAATCTTGGCACGTCCTTTATAGTTTCATTATGACAGTTCATAAAATTTGTTTTGCTACAGTGAAGACTATTTTTTAGCATTTGTATTGTTTGGTTTACATCCCACTTCTCTGGTAAGAAAAAGTATCAAAAAAAAGTGAAAACCAAAAAAAGATTGCTGTCATCATAGTAATGGAAGAAGAATCCACTTCGGGTCAGCGAGCCACAAACAGGTCTGATTCTGAGGGTTTCTTTTTTTAATACCCCAGGCTGCTCTACTGCCCAGATTAAACAAATGACCTTAACCCCAGGTTGCTCGGAGCAAGCTCATTCAAACAGATCTGCTACTAGTCATGGAAATAAAAACACGGAGCCTGGATGTTCTCTCAAAGTACTCTATATTCCATTTATAATTTTTCGCCTAGTTTGGCGAGGTCGTTCAAGAGTTTCTGCGTAGTTGCACAAACGGGCGTTTAGCTGTTAGTCTCACTTAACCGGCATTTGAGGAGTACAAGATAGTGACTGAATGTGAGCCATCTATTCAGTTTTACCCCAAGATAAGACGAGACCAAACATAATAATAAAATTTTTGTAAAAATTTTAAATCGGAAACATTGCGTTCGCGTGTGTTATTTCAGTTGCATGTTGTGTTTCATGTGCTTGAGCAAGCAACCTAACGCTCCACAGCACATTAAGTTAATGTTATTCTCGCCGGTGCAGTGTTTCGCGCATTGGAATTAACAGAAAATTTTTATTTAGCTTTTATTGGTTGTGTTGTTGTGCCCTTCTCGTTGTGCCCTTCGGAAAGGCACTTCACGAACATTCCGAGAAATGTGGTCAAGCTGCTTACCTTCAATGGTGACCGCGGTTAATTCACAGAAAGCAGCAAATCGGTGTGTGTGGAACACAACGCCATACGAATGTGTGTGTGTGTAATGGGATTTTAGTAAATACAACTTTAGCAACTTTATCGCCAACATACGTTATCATTATTGAATTCTAAAACTCAATTTACATTAAGAAGTTTTTAAATTGCATATTTATCTAAAAACTTTTAGCTTCCATTTTAACGTTAAATTTTTTAAAATCTATAATAAAAACATATTGTGTTAGACGTCATACATTCAAATCAAGGTTCGAAATAAGGATGTTAATTTCTTTTTAAAAAAATTTTTGGCAGGTGCTAAATTTTAAGGTATTTGTAGATTAACTGAAACAGACAATATCATCTACTGTATGTATGCTTTCTCTGGCTACTGCTTCATTTAGGCTAAATTAAAATTATACTGCATAATCAATCTTTCTGCTGTAGTTCTACATGTGGTTTTTTGTGCTATTTCTTTCGTTTTTTTGTAAAAACTTCTTTTTCAAACAAAAAAAGCTAGCTTTAAAAAATATTTTTGTAATCAAGTTACTTAATTTCTTGAAATCGGATTAATTTAGTGTATGGTTTAACGGTAAGAGTGGGAGTAAAAACATTCAAAGTATTACCAGACTTGTTTGTTGGCCGAAAGAAAAAATTAAAACAAAGGTTTTTTGCAATCGGATTAGCTTGTAACACGCTTGGCCTCTCGGTTGTTTAAGTGAATTTCACTTTCACTTAAACAACCGAGAGGTCAAGCGTGAGCTAAAGGTCTACAACAATGGTAGACTTTTACCGTTCTGTCCAACCCCTACTTACCTTGGGGTAAAACTGGACAGATCGCTCACGTTTCGTTACCATTTAGTGGCATTGCGCAAAAAACTATCTTCGCACGTCACACTGCTGAGGCGACTCGTGGGCTCGGGACGGGGTGCTGGTGCTAAAACACTACGAATAGCCACCTTGTCTCTAGTCTACTCAACAGCTGAGTATTGTGCGCCAGTCTGGTGTCGCAGTGCTTACACTCGCCTCATTGACAGTGTCTTGAATGACGCCTTGCGCATAGTTACTGGATGCCTGCGTCCCATTTCAACGGACCACCTACCTGTACTCTCAGGCATCCAGCCAGCTGAGCTTCACCAAATGAAAGCGACACTCTCCTTGGCTTACCATGGATCTCTGGACCCCGATCATATCTTGCATGGTCTTTCAAGTGGGTCCTCAGATACTCGCCAAGTGAGACTAAGATCCAGACGCCCGTTTGTGCCAGGTGCGCGGAATCTTTTGGACAACCTTGCCAGACTTGGCATCCGCGCCTCTGAATGGACAAATCACAAATGGAAAACGGAGTACTTTGAAAATGCTTCCAGGCTCCGTGCTTTTGTGCCCGAGACCGGTGCCAGGCCTGTTGGGATGGGCTTACCCCGAGCAGCTTGGGTTAAGTTCAACCGCCTGCGGACTGGTGTTGGGCGATTCCATTCGTCCATCCACAAATGGGGTCTCGCTCCTTCACCGAATTGCGAGTGTGGCGCCTCTGAGCAAACCGCAGACCATGTTCTAACAGCGTGCCCTATACATCGGGCACCACATGGAGCACGAGGTCTGACAGTTTTGGATGACGAAACTCGATGCTGGCTTAATGACATCACTGCCAGCATCTGATCCAGGCAGTGCAGCAGTCTGGGGTAGTAAAAGGATAAACCCTCGGCCCCAGTCCTGCTTATGTCTGACCTGGAGTGAATGCCCTTCAAACGACGACGACGATGAGCTTCTAACAGATTGCCCAGACCACAATAATTTTACAACGTTTTCACAATCATTGGAATAAACGTGAGAAAGATGGAAAATTAAGAAGTTCGAGTCTTAGCTTTTACTACTTCAAATTCCAGCAAAGCTGGTCGATTGAGTGTCATTCTTAAGCAAACTGCAAAATTCATAACAATATCATCAAGTAGCAAAAATATCAAAAAATATTATCTCAAGACAAAATTTAAAAAACACGAGACCAAGAACAAGACCGAGCCATCAGCACAAGCTCAAGACCGAGACGAGAGCGAGACCACAAAAAATCGGTACCGAAACCAGAAATAGTTTCGAGACCTTTATAACTGATATCTGCACAATGTCTTGATGCTGAATTGTTGAAAGTTCTGATGTCCGCAGTATAGAAAGAAATTGTAGATAATTTAAAGCAGCATATCAGTAACAAGTGAACGGTGCTGAATAAAAATTGGTTAAGACCAGTGGTTTCCAAACTGAAGACAACGGTCCTTTAGGGGTCTGAAAAGCAGTTTCAGGAGTACCACAAAGAGATTACGGAGTTTGATGCGGCTCATGTCAAATGGCAGCATAAATCAAGGTAAGAAATTTAGCTTGATAAATAAATTGGTGCTGCTCACTAAATCTGTTATCCGAGACCTTATCAATGCACAATGGGGTATTGTACAGGGTGATCGAGATCTTCCCGCAGTTTTACAATCATAAATGAAAACAAATATTTCTGGTAGCAATTTATGTAATAAAATAAATATTGATACAAAAATAATTAAAATATGATAAAACTTTTATATCTCTGATTTAAAGCTTTTGTATCAACAACAAAGCAATGGTGATATCATACAATTAGAAAAATAGTGATAAATGCTAAGAGTTTTTGCATTATCTGTGTATACAAAAAACGGCGGGAAAATCGTAATCACCCTGTACAACTGAGAGTCAACTATAACGTAATTCTTTTGTTTTCGATCATGCCAAAGAGTTCAATGTTCACAAAAAACAAGAAATTGACCGCTAGTTAGAACAAGGATACATTTGTGGATGAAATGTAGCAAGTTAAATTAAGTTTTAAGAAAACCAAGTTTAACGCGGACGTATAAAAACTTACAGCCAGCCTTTTCCTTGAATTACTTAGAACTAGTTATCTAAGACTATAGCCTCAGACGTACAGTTGCTCGGAATTTAATTCTGATGTGCTTACTAAACTGTTCCTAATACGAGCTGTTTAATTTGACAGTTAGTCATTACAGATTTGTGCAGGTCTAAGCTTTAGTGCAGCCTAACTTGCAATTATGATTTTAATTAAAAATCAAAATGTTTGAGTTTCAGAACTTTGTACTTAAAAAATTTTGCCTAAGCTACTGTTAATATTTTGGTTTCACCATGTCTTCAAAAAAGAAAATGAGGTATGACGATTCATGTTTAAAATTTGATTTTACAGTGATAAAATCTGATAGAGAAGAAAAACCGCAGTGTGTTTTACGCTGCATAGTATTGGTATCTACTTCACTAAAACCCAGCAAGCTAAAAAAACGTTTAGAAAAGCATCACCCTAATTCATTAAACAAGAATGTGGATTTTTTCAAACAAAAAGCTGAAACATTGATTAAGTCCAGATTTGATCAATCAAGAATGTTTGGAAAGACACTACAAGTAGTCTGAAAGCCTCCTGTAAGGTTTTACAAAAAATAGTTGCCGCCAAAAAACCCCACAACATTGGAGAAAAGTTAATATTACCTTGCTGCAAAGGTTTCATATCAAATGTCCTGGGAAGATCTGAACTTCAGAAGCTAAAACACGTCTCTTTGTAAAATGCTACTATTAGCAGGCAAATAATTGAGCTGTCTGATAACATTCTGTTGCAAGCAGTCTCGAAGCTTCAGAATGTTTAGCTTTTTTGCGATTCAGATGGACAAAAGGACGGATGTAGTTAACTTAGCCCAACTTCGCGTCTTTGTACGTTATGTACTGTATATAATAGGAATCGGGGAGCGAATTCTTGTTTTGCGAAACCCTCAGCATCAAAACGACCGCAAGGGAAATATTTGACAAAGTGGTCAGATTTTTTGAGGCGCATGGTATCAGGTGGGAACATGTTATTGGCGTGTGCACCGACGGTGATCCAGCGATGCTTGGTTGCCGTTCCGGTTTTTAGACCTTGGTGAAGGAAAAGTTCCCAGATGCTATTGGTACACACTGCACTATTTATCGTCAAGCACTGATGGTGAAAACCATGCCTGATGAGTTGAAAAGTGTTTTGAACGACGTGATTAAGGCAATGAATCTCATTAAGGCCAATGCACTAAACTCCTGCCTGTTTGCTGATTTATGCAAAAAAAGGATTCCGATTTTGAAACTTTTTTATAGCACTCGCATATGAGATGGGTATCAAAGGGAAATGTATTGAAGAGGGTTTTGTTTTGGAAGTCCTATGTATGTGTAAAAATGGAATAATTTGACAATTTTCTGCAGAAAACTGAGCAGTCCCAGTGAAAGAGTGGTGATTTATAGTTAATTAATAAACGTATTTAGCGGAGAGAGGAGAGAGAGAGAGAGAGAGACGTTTGAATCTGTAGGCTTAAATTTATTAGTGTACATTAATAGAAGTAACTTTATGCTTAAAATGTCAGGTTTTAGTGGTCACTGTTTAGCCAATTTAGCTATTATTTGAGATGAGTAATAAGAAGCAAAAGTATGAAGAATCTTATATGCAGTATGGTTTTACTGTAATTCTATCGTGCTAAGCAATAAAGAAAAAGTGTTTACTTGCAATAATCTACTAAGTAACGATTTAATGAGGCCAGCAAAACTTAGCAGCATTTAAATAACGTTTACCCGCAAAACAAAGATAAAGGCAAAACCTATTTTTTAAGGACACATCAAAGCTTTGAAGAAGATAAAACAGAATGTTTCAAAAATTTTTTTTCAAAGAAGAAACTGCAGGATTGTTGAAAGTTCATGTCCCAGCCAACAATGCTATGCAGGGCCCATGCGGGCCCTGCAAGGGCTGTCCGTAGGGACCCGTACCGATTTGGCCGCGGGCGCCGAAGTAGCCCCGCATGTGCTTACCGCACGAGTTTCATAATGTTCAAACTGTTTATGAAAATTGTTCCTTTTTTAAAATAATTAAAAAGGTTAGATTATTTGCACGTTTTAATTTTTGATTACGGCTTAAAACTGAAAACCAAATTAAACCCGTGCAGTTAGCCTATGCGGGGCCACTACAGCGCCCGCGGCCAAATCGATACGGGTCCTGTACGGAAAGCCCTTGCAGGGCCCGCATGGGCCCTGCATAGCATTGTTGGCTGGGGTGCAGTGGCTCTTGAAATCGAAAAATAGAAAAAGCCTCACACCGTTACAAAAACATTAATCGAGCCTTATTCTAAAACGTTATAAAAATGGCTGAAATAATGTTGGAAAAAGATGCTAAAAAAAAGCTGGCATTAGTTTCACTTTCCTATAACACAATCCATAGATTAATTAAAGACTTGCCTAATGACATCAAATTCCAAATCATAAATCAAATCAAAATTGATTTTTTTGGTCTATGTGCAATTCAAATTGACGAATCAACAGACGTCTTTTGGAGCTCATTTATCATTTTACTGCATGGCAAGTATACCAAGAAAAACTTGTGATTTAAAGTGGTTGGGTTAAACGTCGCAAACCAAAATAATTTATTAAAATCCAATTAAATTTTAATGATTTGCCTTTCATTCTCACATTCAATCAATATAATAATTAAGTGAAATGATAAAGCAATTTGATGAAAAATAGCGTTGAAAATATTAAAAAAACATTTTCAAGAAGTTATAGCGAAAAATAAAAATAGTAATTGCTGGACAAACTTAAGCAAAAATTAAATTTGATAACGAATTATAAAAGCAAGGAAGAAAACTTTTGTAACATTTTGTGATTTCTTCTCTTTTTTCATTTGGGGATATATACGGGAGCTGGATGGTTTACTAAATGGCCAAATATGTTTCCATCAGCCAGGTCACCAGGTTCTTGTTCACGTTTAAGAGAGCACGGGCTCCATTTGGATGGTAATAAATGGGGCAAGATGTTATTACGTGCTCAACTGTCTGCTCCTTTGCGCCACACTTACATGTCGCCGTAGAAGCCATACGCCATTTGTGCGTTTCTGAGTGAAATAAACCAATGTCTGTTTGGAAGCGGTCAAGCTTGACCCATGCAGGTCTAGGAAAGCTAATTACCGGTGGCGTTGAGCAAACACTGTTAATAAATGTATAGAGTCGAAAGGTGCTCTCCCACCACTCCATGCTCACCCATTGTGCTACACTGCTGCCTGATTGGGCAAGGTTGTTCAGCAGTTCCAGTGCAGCAGGCACAAATGGATGTCTTGATTTAAATTTTCTACAGTTTTCTACGAAATGGAAACAAAAGCCTTTTATATAGGATGTGTTCCGGCTCCTGAGCGCGACAATTTGAATGCTTTGCTTTTGTTCGTTTTTAAAGGCTGATAATGGTTTCAAACTTAAATCAGCTTTTTTATTTTATATGATTTAATTTTTAAAAAAATTAGTTTGACGAAATTTTCTGTGGAGGCTTTCGTGAGATACACGGATTCTTTTGTTTTGATTTAGGTGGAGAACTTTTTTACTTTTATTTCAACTAGGGATTTTAGATATCGGGATGTACAACACCGTTTTATAGGTCGTGCCCCGCTTCTCATATTATTCATTGTGTGAAATTTTGTATGAAAGCGTTTCTTTGTCCCACAGTCGGTGATTTGATTCATTCCTTCATACATATATTAACGTGGCTATACGATTTAAGAGATAGGTGACGAAATAATGCATAACGTGATAGTGCTATAATAAATTCAATACAGTTTATTTGATATAAGTTTTGATTATACTATGTTAGGATTAGTTTAAAACGAAAACTCCTAATTATAACACCGTTTTGGATCCAGTTTTTGATTTACGTTAGTAGGGTTAAATTTTTAAATCAAAACTAAACCAAGATTTTATGTTAGTCATTACTCGAGTGAATAAATTTTTTTATGTAATATTCATTAATGGATAAAGACAAAAAAAGTTTTAAAAAACTAAGTGTTTTTTGTATTTAATAGTTTTCATCAATATTTATTCAAAATATTAGTGCAAAAAAGTTTACTTGACAGTTACCCAAATAACCAAATTAAAATTATAAACTTTAAGCAGTTTGATTAGAACAAAAAAAAAAAACAATGATGAAAATTTATCAAGCTGTAAAAAGTAATGACATTAAGTAGTTTTAAATGAATTGGTTACCTACTGTAATATTTTTCAATAAACTAGTTATTTTTAAAAGTTAAGTATTGTAATCAAAAATTAATTTTAGCAAAAGTTAAGTTTTTATTTTGGTGATCTAATATAAAAAGTTTTATAGTATGAAAAATTTTGTAGGCTAATATAAGTTGTTTAGGCAGTTAGCAAAATAATTGACAAAATAATAAAAAATTTAAAATAATTTGTTGATCCCGGAGTTCTAATATCCCTAATTCAACTATAAGTCTACAAAAAAAATTTTTTTCATGTAAAATCAAGGAAATCTGCTGTGCATAATGTGTCACGAAACAGTATTTAGGTCTATTTCATTTAATTATATTGTAGCGTGAGTGGTATTGGCACACAGTAAACCTTAAACTCATTTAATTAAAAGGGACACGAACTTCAAACAGACATAAAAAACGGTACTAAAATTCCTCAGCTATTTCAAATTCAAATCTTCGATCTTCGATCAGCAGTGTTGCAGAATAAGGAGTCTCAATTAAGTTAAACTTCAGAGGTCGCTCTATCAATTCCGTTGTTAGTAATCAGTCTCGGTCTCCGTCTGATTCTGTCTGGCTGGCGATTCGGTCCAGCGAGTATATATAACGTCAAAATAGGAAAGACGGTTTGCGACGATGAGTTCGCCACAATATGTACATTTTTTCTTTTAAAACAGGAAAACTTTGAAGGCGTCATACTTTAGGCAACCTTCAAGCGATTACTTCGATCTAACTTTGAAGAAGCCAAGATATTGTTTTCCGGTTGAAAGTTTTTATTTGTTTTTTAATTTTTATTTAAAGATATGACTGAAATTTAGAGCTGCTTGTTAAAACCGTCAAACGGTGGAAAGTGTCCGAAAGTGTCTTTTTCAAGACGCAACAAAATAACAAGTGTAGTTTTGAACCGAAGCTGTGTCGATTGCTTGAATTATTAATATGAGTATTATCTACTCGACCACGCTCTCGGCATTTGTGATAAAATAATGAAATGCTGCTATTTGTCCTTTATAGCAATTGCGGCCCGCGTAAGACTCGAAGAAAATTTTTGCCTCACAATAAGTAAAAAGTTGGGCATCAGGGCTAAAAATGTTTGTTAAATAAAATAAAAAAGTTAAACTCGCTCTGGCTGTTGTTTAATATTTTTACATCACAAATTAATAAGCCTTAGTTCAGCAATCTAGCAGTGTTGCTATACCCAACAAACTTTGTCTTTATTTATCTGATAGTTGGTTTTAACCGCCAAATCATGAAATGATAGCTTGTTTTGATGATTTGGATTTGATTTGACTCTATAAATTAATTTAAATTTTGCAATCTGTTAGCAAAGTAATGAATTTCTTGCTTTTACTAGGCTAGACTTTACTTGTAGTCAGACATGGTAGTTATTTTACACACTAAATACACAAGCTGAGCACTAGGGTTTGTTCAATGTACATTACCGATTGCGGGCGCATTTAATCTAGGTCTAATTCAGTAGATTGCAGTGCGTCGTTATAAGTTAGACGCCCACTGGTGTTTAATCACGCTAAAGTTTGCTGCGGCTTCTACACATAGCTTAAATTGAAACTAAAACTAGGTTGACAATATAACTATTTTGTAATGGTAAGCATACTTTGTTATACTTTATTTTGCGAACAGTAATCATTTATGTTTGTGTCAACATTCTTTTGTAGAAATAAATAAAGCAATTGCAATTCATACTTTAATAATATAGTATTTTGTTTAATTCTTGTGCTTATGAGTATTCTTGTAACCTTTTTTATCTCCAATCCTATTGCAGCTAACTTGCACGACATAATGTCTTTCAGTTAATTTTTGTTAATATGTTGTCACAATTGTTCAAAGACACGCGTTACCAACGCCTATATTTTGCTGGTGGTAACAAAATTACAAAATTGTAAAAGCTACTCACTTCTGATAATCCCAATCTGGATCCTCGCAGTTGCAGTTAAACTCGCCAGAGCAATAAATATTGTGGCACAGATCTACAAAAATAATTTCATACCATTGCTCAAGTAAAATTAAAACTAAAATTTTTCAATCACAAAATATATGTTCAACAAAAAGTAGGTAATAAAAAAATTGTAATAAAAGTAGCAAAATATTAAAACCTACGTATATAAATGCCATGTAATAAATAATATATTCAGAAAACTAATGTGAATATTAGTATTTCAAACATTGAAGCGTGTCACGAGTTTGCGGGTCGATTCCCTCAACATCGTGTCTGAGTAGAACAGTCACTAACACGACACAATAAGAATAATAATCACTACACAAGTGGTTCCCAACCGGAGTGCCGTGGGTACTTGGTGGACTGAATTTATGTGCTGAGGTCCTTTGAATAGTTGGATTTTATTTTGTTTCCAGTTTCAAACATTTTGTAAAAATTTTTATTTTTATATGAAAATTAAAGTAGTTAAAAAATTGCTTTGTGGCGCCGTTAATCGTTTGTTTTTTATATAAGGTATTGTAAGTAAAAGGTGGGAATATACAGCTGTACAGCAACAAAAAGGTTACAGTTTATAACTTACTTCATAAATATTTGACCATATAATGATAAAAACGTAATATAGTAAAGAACTTTTACTAGTACGCAGCGTTGCGAACTTTTTAGCAAGAAAATTTTTTATTAGTAATAAACCGACTATGTTTATCATGTTGTAAACATGCTGGTTGAAAAAATTAATGCATAAAAATAGTTTACTATATCGTTCGTTGAGAAAGATTTGCTTCTATGTCTACATTTTTGAATTTTTAAAAAACTGCGTTTGAAAATGTTGCTCGGTAGTTTGTTTTTAATAAAGCTTTTGGTTTTAAATCATAAAAATTTTAGGCTGCTCTTTTTGCTTTAAGTTTTGCTAACAAGAAGTTTTTCAAGGAAAACAATGCACTACCAGCGTAGCTGCGATAAGCACCGCTAAGCCGCAAGGGCATACTGTGGTGGTTCCAATATGCTGACCACATCATCGAGTCAGCTAACACGGATCGGGTAAAGTCAAGCTAAACCCTGCAGCTCCATTGCAAAAATTAAGTAAGAATGGTCAAGTCAATCAACAAGCAAGTCCCGACAGACCTGTTTCGTCATTGTTTTTTGGCCCAGATGGTAGGTGCTTTCACGCAGCCTGGGCCGTGAGTAAGTCTGCTCATTGATTTTAAAATGATAGACCGAAACCGAACCTACCAAAACGGAAGGGTATCCACCCATTCCGATGTTCAGTGTGGGTCTGTTAATCGGCAAACGTCCTTTTCAGGACGGGGCAATGTCAGGATAAAACTTCCCTTTTCAGGGCACATTGCCAACAAGTTCCGAAGACCCACTATTCTTCAGCTGAACATCGAAGGCCTCACTGCAAGCAAGATGAATGTTCTTCATCACCTCGCTATGCAGTCTGAGGCACTCGTCATCCTACTGCAGGAGACCCACTGCACTGATGCAGAGAAGTTGGTACTACCAAACTACCAACTAGCTGGGTCTTCTTTAAGCAGGAAGCATGGCCTTGCCACGTTTGTCCACGAGCGACTGAGATACACGCTTTTGGACCAATCTCCACCGACATCGGAGATCGAGTGGCTGTGTGTGGACGTTGATGGTTATAAAATAGTCAACGTCTACAAACCACCACCAACGCGATTGCGAACCCTGGATCTCCCAGTGTTTCCTCACCCCTGTCTGTACGCTGGCGATTTTAACTGTCGTCATGCTGACTGGGGTTATGATGACAACAGTCCGGATGGTGAGTGCTTGGCTGGCTGGGCAAGTATTAATTGTCTTGCCCTCCTATATAATGCCAAGGACGCTGCCAGTTTTTATTCCGGCCGCTGGAACACTGGCACCAATCCAGATCTAGCTTTCGCTAGCGTAGGTCCAAACAGTCGCTTACCGGATAGACGTGTCCTTGAGAAGTTTCCCAGGTCACAACATCGACCCTCGCTTATTACACCACCAAGGTTTGCTATGGCAGTGCCAAGCATGCCTGTTAAGCGATGGAACTTTCGCAAGGCCAATTGGAGTCACTACATTGCTTTGACGAATAAATTCGCAAAGACTTTGTTGCCGCCTGATTCACTTGATGTGGATGCGGCTTACCAGGACTTCTGTAACATCATTAAGAAAGCAGCCAAGAAGACTATCCCACGCGGGTATCGAAACAACTATATTCCGTGTTGGGATGCAGAGTGTGAATCCCTCTATAAAACCTTTCTGCAGTCTCCTCAGGGAGACGACTCAAGTTTGGCTGCTACAGCTCTGCTTGCCAAGCTTGACAGAAAACGGAGGGATCGATGGTCCGAAGCAGTTTGGAGCATTGACTTCTCACACTCTAGTCGAAAAGCGTGGAGTATTTTGAACAACCTTACTGGTAGGTCACGACACTCTCCTCGTCATTGTCCCGTTTCAGCCGATGCTATTGCATTTCAGCTGGTTAGAAATGGGAAATACGAGGCTGTTGACCACAAGTCATCTCGACTTGTCTTTCAAGAAGTGTCTGACCTTTGGAGGGCCACAACACCAGACGCAGTAAATATCTCTGACAATTTTTCACAGAGAGAATTTGCTGCTGCCCTTCAACATTTAAAACCAGGTAAAGCTCCGGGTCCTGATTCCATCTGCCTCGAGCTTATACTCCATGCTGGAGCTGCTTTGAAGTCCTGGTTACGTGACTTCCTTTCTTCCTGTTTGCGCCGACTCAAAATTCCCAAGATCTGGAGAAGAGCGCTTGTGGTCGCGATCCCAAAACCAGCAAAGCCCGTGGGGGACCCAAAGAGTTATCGACCGATATCTCTGCTCTGTGTCCCCTACAAGATTCTCGAGAGGCTTATCTACGCCCGCGTTGAACCATTAATCGATCCACTGCTCCCTAAAGAGCAGGCTGGGTTCCGACGCGGGAAGTCAACCGTAGATCAAGTTGTTCTGCTAACCCAGAACATCGAGGATTCTTTCGAGGTTAAAAAGAAGGCCGGTGCCGTATTTATCGATCTGACAGCTGCTTATGACACTGTCTGGCACCGTGGCCTTACCTGCAAGCTGCTAAGACTACTTCCGGATAGGCACATGGTCAAAATGATCATGGAGCTTGTCCGAAATCGAAGTTTCACCCTTACCACCGGTGACAGCAAGCAAAGCAGGCTACGCCGTCTTAAAAACGGATCGGTCTTGGCTCCCCTCCTATTTAACATCTATACGTACGATCTTCCTTCCATGATTTCCAGAAAGTTTGCTTATGCTGATGATTTAGCATTGTTGCACTCTTCTGGAAACTGGAAGGACTTGGAGGGGACATTAAGCCAAGATATGTCCACACTGTCAGCGTATCTCCAGACTTGGAGGTTGAAGCTCAGTCACACTAAGACGGTGACGACAGCCTTTCACTTAAACAACCGAGAGGCCAAACGTGAGCTAAAGGTCTACAACAATAGTAGACTTTTACCGTTCTGTCCAACCCCTACATACCTTGGGGTAAAACTGGACAGATCGCTCACGTTTCGTCACCATTTAGTGGCATTGCGCAAAAAACTATCATCGCGCGTCACACTGTTGAGGCGACTCGTGGGCTCGGGATGGGGTGCTGGTGCTAAAACATTACGCATAGCCACCTTGTCTCTAGTCTACTCAACAGCTGAGTACTGTGCGCCAGTCTGGTGTCGCAGTGCTCACACTCGCCTCATTGACAGTGTCTTGAATGACGCCTTGCGCATAGTTACTGGATGCCTGCGTCTCCAACGGACCACCTACCTGTACTTTCAGGCATCCAGCCAGCTGAGCTTCGCCGACTGGGAGCGACACTCTCCTTGGCTTACCGTGGATCTCTGGACCCCGATCATATTTTGCATGGTCTGTTAAATGGGTCCTCAGATACTGGCCAAGTGAGACTAAGATCCAGACGCCCGTTTGTGCCAGGTGCGCGGAATCTCTTGGACAATCTTGCCAGACTTGGCATCCGCGCCTCTGAATGGACGAATCACAAATGGAAAACGGAGTACTGTGAAAATGCTTCCAGGCTCCGTGCTTTTGTACCCGGGACCAGTGTCAGGCCTGTTGGGATGGGCTTACCCCGAGCAGCTTGGGTTAAGTTCAACCGCCTGCGGACTGGTGTTGGGCGATTCCATTCGTCCATGCACAAATGGGGTCTCGCTCCTTCACCGAATTGCGAGTGTGGTGCCTCAGAGCAAACCGCAGACCATGTACTAACAATGTGCCCCATACATCGGGCACCACATGGAGCACGCGGTCTGACAGTTTTGGATGACGAAACTCGATGCTGGCTTAATAACATCGCTGCCAGCATCTAATCCAGGCAGTGCAGCAGTCTGGGGTAGTAAAAGGATAAACCCTCGGCCCCAGTTCTGTTTGTGTCTGGCCTGGAGTGAATGCCCTTCAAACGATGACGACGACGATTGTTTTTTTTTTTTATTAGTGATTATACACACATAAAGACGATAAAATAAACACAAAAATACAAAATAGAAAAATTTTTTGCTTTAATCATTGACTTATTCGAATATAAGTTTCTTAGGTAGATAGGAGCTTAAATACTTTTAACTTAGTTTGATAAATAACTGAAATTTTTTAAATACAATAACAGTAAACGTAGACAACAATATACTTGCAATGACAAATATTTAGTAAGCCAGCACAACAATAAAACATATATACACTAAGGATAATGAACAGTCTTACAATATTAAAGTAAGAAAAAAAATTACATATGCAATAACATGAAACTAAATACAAAATACACTAATTTATATTCTACACTAACTTTATCACATTAACATGAAATGTAAATACAGATCCAAAAAATACACTAATACGAGGGGCATACCAAAAGTTCTGCACAGACTGTTACATTTAAAAAAAAGAATCATGAAATAATAAAACAAAGTTTATTTTTCAACAAAATCTCCCTGCAAGTTAATGCACTTTCTCCAACGCTCTGCAACCTTCTTTATTCTTTCTTCAAACCAGTCTTTTGACATGGTCTCAACCACCTCATTCACAGCTGTCTTCGGCTCACTTTCACACCCAAATCTTCTGCCACGGAGAGGATCTTTGAGTGGCCCAAATAGGTGAAAGTCGCTAGAAGCAAGATCTGGGCTATAAGCTAGATGAGGAAGTAATTGCCACTTCACCTCACGTAATTTAGCCATGGAAACGTTTGCTTTGTGGACACGTGCATTGTCCTGCAAAGAAAGGGGCGCTTATGAATCTTTCCAGGTCTGAGTCTTTGCAGTTTGGAGTGCACTGTTTGAAGCAGACTAGAATAGTAGACAGCATTGATTGTCTGCTTTGGAGGGCAGTAGTCCATGTGGATTATGCCATCACAGTCCCACAATACAATCAGCTGAACGTTGCAACTGATGGAGCTGACTTGGCATGGACAGGCATGCTCTCTCCTGGAGCTATCCACTGCATGTACTGGCGTTTGGTCTCGGGCATAAAGCGAGGAAAAGGAGTCTCATCAACTGTAATGATTCGACACCAAATTGTCCTCAAGCTCCTCAAACATGTTCAAATTCGTGACACAAAGATCATGCGACTTTGGCATTGCTCTCCTGTCAGCAGTGAGGCACCCACCTTGCACAAATCTTCTTCATGTCCAGTTCCTCGTGAATTATTCTTTGCAATGTCCCACAACTTAAGCCTGATTATTTTTCTGACTCATCATATGTTGCACGTCTATCTCCATCAAGTATGCCTTTCACAATATCAGTAATTGTGTGAGTCTTTGCTGTTGTTGGAGCACCATTACGTGGGTCATCTTCCAAGGACTGTCTTCCAGATGTAAAGCGACTCATCCAACGACTAACAGTTAATCTTTCAAGAGCAGAATTCCCATAATGCAATTTGAGCTTCTTAGCTGCCTCAGTTGGTGATAAACCTTCTTTTTGCAGGAAATAAATAATGGCACGCCACTCATTTTTCTTAAAATTAGACATTGCTAAAATTATATGGTCTGAAATTGAAAAATAATCAAAGAAAATCAAAAGATATAAGCAAGTAATTTTATATGTAATTAGTGCGATGACTAATGTCTATAATAGCTGTGACAGATGGCATGTAAAGTAAATAATGGAAAATTCAATAGCCATTTTTGCAGAACTTTTGGTACGCCCCTCGTAATACAGTTTATACATTAATACAGTGTTTGTCCAACCATAAGTCGCGAAGCCTTGTAAATTACCGCGCGCAAAAAAAAAAGATCTGCGTGCACAAGATTTGAGAAGTGAAGAACCTTCTTGAGATGTCATTACAAATTTAAGAGGAAAAGGAAGAAACTTTTTTTTTTCTAGAGAACACTAAATTTTGGAGAGAAAAACCAAGAAATCAGAGACAGATACAAGGTAAAGACCTTTTTTTCTTTTTTTAGAGATCACTACGTTTTCACCACGCTCAGTCAAATTTATTTGGGTCGCAGTCATCTTTGCAAATCTTTGTTTTTAGCGATTTTGGCTTAAGAAACACTGGCGTAATTTGAAATCACTTCAAGTCAAAATGTTACGACGTTAATTGTTATCTCGTAAAGCGAGAGTCATTCAAGTGTATTCTGTTGGAAAGCTAATATGGTGTTACCAAAACTTGATTTTATATCTGAAATCTACGTGAAATTCTAATCAATGTGATATTAAATTTGGCATTCAAATCAATAGGGAACACGGTTAAAATAAACCTTGAAATGGCATAACTTGAAATCACTTCAAGTCAAAATGTCGTCGACGTTAATTGTTATCTCGTAAAGCGAGAGTCATTCAAGTGTATTCTGTTAGAAAGCTAATATATTGTCACCGGAACTTGATTTTATATCTGAAATCTACGTGAAATTTTAATCAATGTGATATCAAATTTGGCATTCAAATCAATAGGGAACACGGTTAAAATAAACCTTGAAATAGCATAACTTGAAATCACTTCAAGTCAAAATGTCGTCGACGTTAGTTGTTATCTCGTAAAGCGAGAGTCATTCAAGTGTATTCTGTGTCACACTTCATTCATAATTTTAATCATAACGATGTAGTGTATCCCCGTTAAAAGCAGTTCGTAGTTTTATTATAAGAGAATAAATGCGGCTCTTTGAGCGCTGTGTGCGATATACGTCCAATTTGTTATATGGCTCGATACATGTATCTTTTTCTCTTTTTTTTTTTTTTCTTTGTATTGACGTAATATGTTTTTGACTAACGTCATTGTACTGGAAGGTTCGCGTATATTCCACTTGATTCGCGTAGCGAACTCTCCAGGGGTTTCTGGCTGAATCTTGAATTTACGAGAAAGTTTACGTCACGTGATTTTGTTTTCTATATAAAGCCGATGCGTGGCGAGAAATGATTATGATGATTATTATCGTTGTGAGGTAATTTGAAGCGACTCGAGTGGCGGCTCGAGCGAAGGTGATTTTGTTTGGCCACAGGAGGTGGACCGTTGGATTTTGTGTCGGTGGACAATTGTTGAATTTATTTTGTGCCAGTGGTTGGCAGTTTTGTTCTACAGAGGTAGAATTATTTGTGTTGATTGAGTCGAGTTGTAGTGTTAATTTCGCTTTGCAGTTTGGCAAAGCGTGGAATAGAAGTTTGGTCGGACGTAATATTTTTGTAATACATCTGTTTTATTAGAGACAAGGGTCTCTGTTTGTTGTGAAAAAGAGTCTTCAACGAAATCAATCCGAGCTTTCGTTAACCAACTGTATAAACCGTCAGGCTCATAGCAAAACTACTTCTTGAGCCGGAATAAAATAAAATTTAGACACAGCTTTGTTTCAGCGCAGGTATTCGGGTTACCTAGCTCAACTGGTCCTTTGGGATTCCCGAACAAAGTTTGTGACATTCTGTTAGAAAGCTAATATATTGTCACCGGAACTTGATTTTATATCTGAAATCTACGTGACATTTTGATCAATTTGATATCAAATTTGGCATTCAAATCAATAGGGAACACGGTTAAAAAAAACTTGAAATGGCATAACTTGAAATCACTTCAAGTCAAAATGTCGTCGACGTTAATTGTTATCTCGTAAAGTGGGGGTCATTCAAATGTATTCTGTTGGAAAGCTAATATGGTGTTACCAAAACTTGATTTTATATCTGAAATCTACGTGAAATTCTGATCTATTTGATATTAAATTTGGCATTTAAATCAATAGGGAACACGATTAAAAAGACCTTGAAATGGCGTAACTTGAAATCACTTCAAGTCAAAATGTTGTCGACGATAATTGTTATAGTAAGAATGGTCAAGTCAATCAACAAGCAAGTGTCGACAGACCTGTTTCGTCCTTATTTTTTTTTTTTTTTTTTTGTGGGTTTTGAGATTTTTGTGGAGTTTTAGGGGTTTGGGGTTGATCCGTATTTAATAAGGTAAGGAGTCTAAAAGCAAGACTCCACTTACCTTAACTTATTAGGACTCGTCAGGACACTACAGCTTGTTGTTGACCCCAGATGAAAAAGTTGAAAACTTAAACAGCTGGCACAACTTTCTGTTTGTGGTTTTTACACCTCAAACATCCAGTTGTGGACCTGAACGCTGGGTAGGTAGTACAATGAAAACAATGTTCCACCAGCGCAACTGCAAAAGACACCGCTAAACCGCAAGGGCATACTGGCGGCGGTTCCGATATGCTAACCACATCGAGTTAGCTAACACGGATACGGGTTAAGACAAGCAAAACCCTGCAGTTCCCATTACAAACATATAGTAAGAATGGTCAAGTCAATCAACAAGCAAGTGTCGACAGACCTGTTTCGTCCTTATTAGGACTCGTCAGGACACCACAGGGTTTTGCTTATCTTAACCCGTATCCGTGTTAGCTAACTCGATGTGGTTAGCATATCGGAACCGCCGCCAGTATGCCCTTGCGGCTTAGCGGTGTCTTTTGCAGTTGCGCTGGTGGAACATTGTTTTCATTGTACTACCTACCCAGCGTTCAGGTCCACAACTGGATGTTTGAGGTGTAAAACCACAAACAGAAAGTTGTGCCAGCTGTTTAAGTTTTCAACTTTTTCATCTGGGGTCAACAACCAGCTGTAGTGTCCTGACGAGTCCTAATAAGGACGAAACAGGTCTGTCGACACTTGCTTGTTGATTGACTTGACCATTCTTACTATATGTTTGTAATGAGAACTGCAGGGTTTTGCTTGTCTTAACCCGTACCCGTGTTAGCTAACTCGATGTGGTTAGCATATCGGAACCGCCGCCAGTATGCCCTTGCGGTTTAGCGATGTCTTTTGCAGTTGCGCTGGTGGATAATTGTTATCTCGTAAAGCGGGGGTCATTCAAATGCATTGTATTGGAAAGCTAATATGGTGTCGCCAAAACTTGATTTTATATCTGAAATCTACGTGAAATTCTGATCAATGTGATATTAAATTTGGGATTCAAATTGATAGGGAACACGGTTAAAATAAACCTTGAAATGGCGTAACTCAGTGTTTCTCAAATCATGGGTCGCGACCCAAAAGCGGGTCGCCAAGGCTATGTGGATGGGTCGCGAAGCCTTGTAAATTACCGCGCGTAAAAAAAATGATCTGCGTGCACAAGATTTGAGAAGTGAAGAACCTTTTTGAGGTGTCATTGAATTTAAGAGGAAAAGGAAGAAACCTATTTTTTTAGAGAACACTAGATTTTGGAGAAAAAAACCAAGAAATCAGAAACAGATTCAAGGTAAAGACCTTTTTTTTTTTTTTAGAGATCACTACGTTCTCACCACGCTCAGTCAAATTTATTTGGGTCGCAGTCATCTTTGCAAATTGCTGTTTTTAGCGATTTTGGGTCGCCGAAAAAAAGGTATGTGAAACATTGTATTAATACATAATAAAGTTAAAGAAAAAACAAAGTGAAATTTTTTTATATCAATTCAGTGTACAAGACGTTTACAAATTACATAATAAACAGTTTTACGTGGAATAAGAAACGGATTTAAGTTTCGAGAATAGAAGAGAAATCTTAAATGAAAGTTTTAAATTTGATTTGAATTTTATGTAGGTTTTTATTTAGCATAGAGTTAGATGTCAGAGTATGGAAGGATAGGGAGTGATTTCGTATTTGTATTAGGGTAAGTCGGATAAAGGAAGCCATTTTGGTAGTTATTGTGTGGGGGTACATGGGTGAAGTTATAATAAAGGTGGGGGTACACATTAAATGGATGAAGTTATAAGAGTAAAGGGCTTTTTTAAGGTTTCACTAAGGATCGGTTCGAGACGGGAAATAAGATATTTTGCGGCAGGGCATTCAAAAAAGAGGTGGTGGGGGTCATCAGTGGAAGAAGAACAAAGTTTACATAAAATGTTATTTGGAAAGTGGGGAGGGATTAAATTTTTTTAAAGAAATAGCCCCAGGCTTTGTAGGCTGTCCTGAAGGCGATTTCTTTCTCGGTATTAAAAAAGAACGACGAGTGTGGTTTAAGGAAAAAAAGACGAGGCCAAGTGTGAGAAGAAGGGGTTGGTTTTTTGCTGAGGGGATATGGAAGAGACGGAATAGGATTGAGGATCAGAAGATATAAAGATTTAAAAGTAAGGGTTTCAAAGGCATCAGGAGAAATATTAATTTTGGATATTGCTTTTAGTATTCGGGACCAATAGAAGTTAGGTTTGGGACTGTGGCGTTGTGAATTAAAATAGAGAGTCGGGTTAAAAGGTTTGATTTTGGATCCGATATTGTAAAGAGCCTAGATCATTCAAAAGTGAGAAATGGGGGTTCTTGTTTGAGAAAAAAGATAAATTGCCACAAGAAAGCAGAAAAGAGTTCTTGCACCAATGGAGGGTAAGAATATTCTTCCATAGGTTTTGGGGAGATAGAGGATAGAGCGTTTTATTGGTTCAAAAGAAGAGAAATTCCATAGAAATTTAAAAAGATGGGAAGTGAGATTTTCAGTTTGTTTAGGATTGGGAGGTATAATTCTATAAAGGAAAAGAAGTTTAAGAGCAGGTGTTGATTAAGTGAGATAACTTTGGAAAAAAGAGAATCGTTGGGGTTTAGAGATAAAAGAGTAGTGTGAGGTATGGAGCGAATGAGGTCATTCTAATTTTTCTCCAGATCTTCCGTCTAAAAAAAAAGAGATCTCAAGAATTTTAGCGGATGTTAGAATTTTACCTTGGGGAAATATAAAGTAAAATGAGGATTGGAGAGTAGGGGAATTTGAGATGGTAGTTGTTTTAGAATGATTAATTTTGAGGCCAGAAAAGTTTGAAAAGTCATCTAATATCTCATGGAGAGGTAGAAAAGAGTGGGGGATGTGATAAAGAATGTCAGATCATCAGCATAATGACTGACTTTTGAGTTAGACTTACCAAGGGAGATTCCTTGGATTTTAATTAAAGAAAGAATTTTTCGGGACAGAGGATCAAATCTAATTATAAATAAGAGCATGCTAAGAAAACGTCTTTGTCGAATGCCTCGCTTAACAAAAATGGAGTCAGAAAGATAGCCGTTTAGGTTTAATTTGACGGAGAGATGAGAAAGAAAGATTTGTATCCAGGTTAGGAGAGAATCTGGAATACAAGTTTTGAAGCAGTTATTAATAAGAATGTGTGAGATATAGAGTAAAAAGCTTTGTAGAAATCAAATTGAACAATCGTCAAGGGTTGTTGAAAATCTTTGGAATAGTTGATAACAGATAAAATGTTTAAGTGGTTGTTGAAGATCTGGCGATTTGGTAAACCACATTGCTGTTCAGGGGAGATTGTAGAGTTAAAAATAGGTTTTATTTGGTTAGAAATGATAGAAGATAGGATTTATAGTCGGTATTGAGAAGGGCTTTGGGTCTCCAGTCTTTAACAGAATTAGGTTTAGGAATCTTGGGTATTAGTTTAATTAGGACTACGCTTTGGGATGAAAAAAGTTGCTTTCGAATAAAGGTGTTATTAAAGGATTGGTTTAATAGAGGAATTATACAAGGAAGATAATTATAAAGTTGGCCAGTAAAACTTTGCTTGTTGAGGGTCTTGATAGCAAAGCGGATTTTTTCGGGTGTTATTAAAGGTGAGGGAGGAAGGATTTGGAGGATTTCCTTATTAGTAAGGAGAGAAAGATTGCATAGATATTCTGTTGGGTCGGGTAAGGAAATAAAAGGATTCCAGAGATCTTGAAAAAAAATGAACGATTAAAAAGATGAGCTTGGTGAGGAATTAGAAGGAAGTGAATGATTAGTATCAGGAGAGATGAGGGAATTATTTTGATTGATACTTTCTTTAATTGTTGCCATAGGGGAGGATTCGTCAATGCTTGTTAAAGGGGATATCCGGGATCTTATTGGTGTATTTGTTTTAGTTTTACCCGAATGTCAGTGGTCTGTTTGTGTCCTTGTTGTGTGTTAGTATGTTGTAGTGTTGTTTTGAATCTGTTTTTCTGTGTAAGTAGTTTCCAGTTGTTAGTTTTTTAAAGGAGAATAATGTATTGCTTAAGGTTTGTTTTAAATTTGTCCCACCACAGAAGAGAGTCTTGTATAGGGTTGAGGGGAACAGAAAGATGGTTGATTTTTGTTTCGATAGAAAAGATGTTATTGGCGGAATTGAGAATCGAATCGTTTAATTTTCAATGGGAGGATCTAAAGGGTGTTTTCGTATGTTTAATGTTTAATGGTCGTAGTGTTTAATGGTCGAAGGGGTTTTTAGTGTAATGTTCGGAGATTTGTTGTGATCAGAAAAAGTGATAGAGGAATAAGATGAATGAGATAGGTTTTAAATTTGAGAAAAAGATATGTATATGCGATCGAGTCTAGAGGTAGGGGAGTACGAGAGAAAGAGTAAGTTAAAGTGTTTGGGTAGAATGCACGATAGGTGTCAGTAAGATCAAAGTCAGAGAGAAGTTTTTGAAAAATAATTTTGTCATTTGTGTTTGGGTTGAAATGTCCAGTTCCGTCGATGGGGTCAAGAATAAGGTTAAAGTCCCCTGCAAGGATTATTTTATATTTTAAAATCAAGATTATTTAAAAAAGAAGAAATTGTTTGAATAGTTTTACATCTTTTGGATGCTATTTGTGTTGTATTGCCTGAGGAAAAGTAACAGTTGATGATTGTATAAATGGTGTTTTGTATGGTGACAGTGATCTATTGAATGTACATGTAATTATGTATTATAATGTGTGTTTGAATGTTGTTCGGTGTCAAGTGTAAGTCTTTGGTGTTAATGATAAATGTTGTGCCTTGTCTATGTTTAATGTGTGGTGTGTGTGATTGGTCTGTGTTGGGATATGCATCAAGATTATGTTTGTGGCAGAAATGTTTTAATTCATGTGTTTGTATAGCGTGTGTTTCTTGGATGCAACAGATGTGAATATTGTGTTTGATGATAAAGTTCGCTAGGGAAGAGGAGGATTTATTAAAACCGTTAATGTTGAGGCTTGCTATTTTGATAAACATAAGGGATAGATGAATAAGATGCTAACTGAGAACAAAGGAGCGCGGGATAACAATAGGTCAGTAAACTATAGAAAAGAAGTGAAGTTATAAAGGATAAGCAAAAAGTTGGTATAGCGTAGCAACAGTGACATGTATAATTTGTAAACGGCTAGTGTGCATCATGTAAATAAATATCTACAAAAGTGCAAAAAAATAATGATAAATCATTCAGAAATAGGTAATTTTAATCCAATTGAAATAAAAAAAACACCAAGCAAAATAATATTAAAAGTTATTGTATTAGACGAAAAAAATTCATGGAAAAAGCAAACAACAACAATGTCAAAATAGCGTCACGATCAAACTGGAACAAATTTAACACAAATACGAAGCGTGGGGAAAAAACCATCTCTGAAGTATATGTAGCGCGTATACCAAATAAGGAGTTACTGTTTTTAAAAAAATCGTGGTAAATAAGCGGTTTCGCAAAGCAACTTTAACTGACATTTTTAAAATTCATAGAAAATAAAAAAAGAAAAAACACAATACATTATACAATTTGCACAAAATTTTATCATGAAAGTGAAATAATAACTTAATGGTCGGTGTAGCATAATACGTAAAAAAACTATACAAACAAAAGAGAAAAAAATTACGCGCTATTTTTCCTTAATCTTGACCTTGGTGTAACTTTCTTTTTCGGATTTAGAGTAGGGCTGGTTGATTGCGAGGCTGGGGATGAGGAAAGTTTTCTTTTAGATTTCTCAAATTGTTTTGTCGATGTGGGAGGGTTTGTTGAGTTTGAAGCAGGGAAATGGGGTGCTTGGACAAAAGTATGGCAGAATATGGGCTTTTATCAATATTTGTAAGATCTTTGTCGTCACTAGAAGTTGAAAAATCTGAAAGGGAAGGTCTAGGGAGTAAGGTAGGGTGGTTTGTAGGGGTGTTTTCGACTGATAGTGGGGAAAGTTTAAGTTGGTTTTTTCAATGGCTTTCTTTTTGATTTTTAAAATTATAGAAGCTGGATGTTGGATGATCTCTCTACGTTTGATTGTTGACATTAATTTAATGGCATAGCTGTTTTGGTTATTAATCGGTAGAGCTTGTTTTGTAGTTTCATATAATATTCTTTTATTGCAATCTCTTCTATTTTATGATCAGTTTTTTTACAATAACCGCATCTTGTTTTGGGCTGCTCTCCGTCAATGGTTACAGAAATATATCTGTTTCAAAAATTTATGGCGTCAGGAATAGCTGATTTTCGGAAATAAGTCAGGAATTTACTATAAAAAGATGAGTATAGGGAATCACTCCTAACTCTGCCACTGCTTTAATGAATATAACCAAAATCACTTTTGGCCTGCAATATATTCAATTGATCGAGAAAATGCACACACAGGGTAAGAGGTAAGAGGTCAAATTACCCCTGTGTGTGCATTTTCTCGATCAATTGAATATATTGCAGGCCAAAAGTGATTTTGGTTATATTCATTAAAGCAGTGGCAGAGTTAGGAGTGATTCCCTATACTCATCTTTTTATAGTAAATTTCTTGCTTGCCATAAAACCAAAGATCTTTAAAAGTCAGGAATTGAGGTCGAACTAAATTTTCTAAAGCAATTGATTAAGATTCTAAATTGTAAAATGTTAGCTTTATTTCAGCTTTATAACAAAGAAAAATTCCAATATTGAAATCTTTTTTTCAAAACAATTAAAATGTGAAACTTAAGAAACCAAAGTGGCGCATCTAAATGTACAAAATGAGGTTTAATCTTGACTTTACAAAAATAAGATTAATATTGTGACAAACCGAATTAAAAATCTTTGTAAAAACTCTTTATTTCATTCAATGAATAAATTTGAAATTGAAGCTATTTATTGCAAAAGTTTTATTTAAAAAAGAACCAATGTTTACAGTTTCTTGCTTTAGTAAACACTTCTCAGTTTAACTCTTTTCAACTGATCATTTCATAAAGCAGCAAAATTGTTTTGTGACGTAATAAAGCAATACAATGACGTGTCACAGTATTCAATAAATTTACAAATTTACTTACCCAAATTATTATGATCGGGACTCGAACGTTCCAATCTTCGACTCGAAGCAAAACTCACAAATACCAACACAATTAACTTTAATAACTTCATCATGACCAAACAATAACTTTCAAAACTTTATAATTTCCCTGTTAAAAATTAACAAGTTTTATTCAATCAATGAAACAATTTTATTGACTTAAGTTTTGCTGAAAATTTATTTAAAACTAGACACTGAATAACTAAGTCGTATTTATAGAGAGAGCGGAGTCTTCACACCCCTGTAAAAGTAAAAAACTTTTTGAATCAAAAAATTATTTTAACATAAACTTATTACCTTTTAAAATTTTTTCAACTTAAGTGTTGTAAAAAGTTGAAGCAGCCCCTGCATTGATTTAAAATAATATTAAAGCTAAACTTATTAAAACATTAGATTGATAGAAACATTTTTTGAGATTGTCTAGTATTTGTATCAGAGTTGTGAAGTCGAAGTAGCCCCAGTTATTTGTCTGTGGGCGGAGTCGGTGTCATTTTTTTATATAAACTGAAATCGGAGTCGTTATTGTTTTCGGTGAATCCGGTTTTCAGATTTTCCGTAAATTACTTTTATTCTACGAGTCAGATTCAGACTCGTATTGTCAGATTTATAATCTAAATAGAAAAAATAATCACGCTCAAATACGAGGAATACTTTTTGGAGGACTGAGGCGCTTTTTGGCCTTTAATTTGAAATGAAGAGTAAAAAACGATTTTCGGTTAAAAATTGGTTCTTAATTTCAAAAAGTTAACTCAACTTCGATTTGGGATTCGTTTTGTAAAATTCAACAAAAGTTTAAAAAAGAAAAACTGAAAAAGTTGCTCAAAATTTTGCCTTTCTTCTTTAAGGTCAAGTTAAGACTAAAAAAGTACAGCCAATGTAAATGTTTTTTGAGGAAATTTGGGATTTTGGATACAAGTACATACAAGTGGATACAAGTTATAAACCTGCCAAAGACTATGTTCAGATTATTCTACGAAGGTAAGTAAATCAATATACGCGAAATCTACCTGATCAACATACTCGGAACCATTTTACATAGTGACCAGTGGGCTGCGTATCGACAAATCAGTGACATGGGGTATGGTCTTGAGGCTGTTGATCACAAACTACATTTTATAAAGCCTGTCACTGTAACTCACACACAGCAATGCTACTGGAATAAATTAAATAGCTATGCTATGCTACTGAAATAAATGAAAGCTACTGGAATAAACTGAGAGCTTGCCTTAAAAGAATGAAAGGAGATAGAAAAACTGAACTTATTCTTCTTTGCAAGAAGAAAAGTGAAGAGAATAAAATGACCGAGATTTTTTTCAAATATGTCTTGATTTAATTACTTTATAGTCTGTCTACCATTTTGTTCATTAAAAGATAATAAACTCTAATTTGAAATTACAAATTGAAAACTAAAATTATCTTTGCAACAACCAATTTCTGCATGTTAAAGTAATATAGTTTTTAAGAGTTTTAGTAAGCCTACTAAAACGATTTAAAAATTATTTTTTAACAGCAAGTTATTTTACGAATTAAAATTTTAAATTTACACAGTTTGCTAAACTTAGAAAATTTTGATCTGATTATTTTCTTTAAAAGCGATAAGTTAATGCAAAGTGTACTCTATGATCATTCGGAATCAACATCGAATTTCTGAATTTTGAACTGAACACTTTTTAAAAACTTTTTGGCTTAAAAACTGTTTAAACACTTTTTAAAAATTGAACACTTTTTGCGGAAAAGAATTCACATAATCTGTTAAACCTCTCAATATTTTCATCTGGCTGTCTTAATTGAAAACGATAAATTGATGCAAGGGGTGGTCTGTAAGTATCGATATTATTTGTCACCTAAATGAAATAAACAAGTCGCAACAATATTTTGAATTTATGAACGACAATATAAGCAGGAAAATATTTAAGCTTAATGACTAAAATAATCTCTGTGGTCTATTAAAATGCAATAGGAATTTAAACTCAATTGAACAAGGAGGTCCGATCTGCGGCCCGCTTTATGTTTTTATGCAGCCCACTGCTAACTCAAATTTTTTAGTTAAATTTTCATTTGAATATAGATTTCAATTTCACTGCTGTCATAATAACGTATAGGGAGACAAAGTGAATACATCAGTTAATTGCCACGTCGAATGACATCCAATGAATTGATCTGTATGAAAACTTTTGTTGGCGGAGCTTGTCATAAAAACGCTTGCCCCAAGCATCATTTTCAGAATTCACATAGTTTTGCGATTATGTTAATATTGATTGTGTTATTTTTAAATAATCTTTACAGTATCAAGTGATAGTTATTGATAGTAAAAATAGTAACTTTGAACCAATGCGAAATGATTTGGAATAAGATTACTGTTGTAGCGGCGATGTTGCTAGTGATAAAAAAGGAACACGTGTTAATTTATTAGGAGGGTGAATAGAGGATCAGACATCAAGATCCAGTCGTTTCTTGTGAGCAAAGCTCAGCTGGCTGGATACCTAAAAGTATAGGTAGGTGGTCCGTTGGAGTGGGATGCAGACATCCAGTAACAATGCGCGATGCGTCATTCAAGACACTGACTATGAAGCGAATATAAAGCTGTGACACCAGACTGGTGCGAAGTACTCAGTTATTGAATAGACCAGAGATAAGTGTTTTGGCACCAGCACCCCATCCTAAGCCGACAAGTTACCTCAGCAGTGTGACGCGCGAAGAAAGTTTTTGCGCAATGACACTAGATGCTACGGAATGTAAGCGATCTACCCAGTTTTACCACAAAACAAGTAGGAGTGGATAAAATGGTAAAAGTTTATCGCTTTTTTAGAGCTCAAGTAGGGCTTCTCGGTTACTAAAGTAAAAGAATGCCACCACAGATTTAATGTGGCATAGCTTCAGCTTCTAAGTCTGGAGATACGCCAAAAGTGTAGTCATGCCTTGACTTTAAGTCCCCTCAAAGACCTTTCAATTTTCAGAGAAGTGCAACAACGCTAGATTGTTTGCGTTGGTAAACTTTTGAAAACCGTGGATGTATGTATCATACATATAAAATTTGAAAAGGAAAGCAGCCAATTCCTGAAAAACGCTTTTTTCACAGGTAGTAAGAGTAAAACTTTGATTTCGGAGAAGCTCCATAATCATTCTGTCCGGGTGCTTATCTGGCAGCTGAAGCAGCTCTGAAGTGTCTGAAGCAGCTTGCAGTTGAAATCACAGTGCCAGACAGAGTTATATACAGCCGTCAGATTGACAAATCGACAAAAAATCTTTGATGCTTTCTGTCAACAAAACGACTCGATCTACGATTGACTTTCCGCGTCGAAAGCTTCAGGAAATAAAACAAACCCAAAGTTTCCCAATTGATCGACATCTCAAATCAAAACTTTTAGATTTTACTTGCAATATTTCAAACAAAATCAATTTACTACGGATCTCAGTCATTTGGTAATAGACGGGGCCTAACGACGTACTTTTGCACAACACAGGCGATTGTCATGTCAAAACTGAATGTACTTTATATTATGATAATATTATGCATGTGCTTGGCGCCAAGACTAGACTACTGCAGACTTTGCATTAACTTGTACAAGTGCTTTGAAATTTGAAAATTGTAACAGGCATTTGAAATTTAAAGCATAAATTTTATCTGAAACTTTAAAAATTGTTTTCTTTTTCTTCATTACCAAAGATAATCTTGGCTGTCGTGGTTGGAAAATTACAATTTCCGCACAAAACCCTTAAATTTTAGAGACCCTTGAACTAAACTAAATTAACTTTTTGAGATACAAATTAATCATTTGTTAAACTTTGCAATTATCTATTGTTTTACTAAAAAATAATAAATTCAAGTTTGAAATTGCAAAATTAAAAAAAATTTTTTTTATACTTTGTAGTCTTATTAACCTTAGCTGAATTTCTACGTTTCGGCAATAACGAAAAAAAGCCTTGAAATGTCATTAGAAAAATACGCTACTATTATTATTATTATTGAAATAAAACAGTCGCAAAGCTGAATCTTTGATAACTGGAAGCAAGAACGAACTTGGAAAAAATAATCAAAAACTGTTTAATACGGCGGCTCTTTTGTATCGGTAAAAAGTGTGAAAATAACCTTGGATATAGATACCTTGAACATCATCATCGGAGATGCACGGCACTAAAAAGTATGCCGTGAACAAATAAGTCAAATAAATCTATTACCTTTTTAAATTCGATCATTTACTAAAGTCAGAAAATTTGTCACAGATAAAATAACAACACGCAGTATAACCTTCAGTAGGTGGACTTTTATAGTCTATCTAGATGTAATATGCTTCTAACATTATTGTCATAGATAAAGAGAAGCAACAAGTACACAATAAAAAGCATTGATTTTTTCAATGTTTTTTGCAATAAGCAAAGAAGTTTTTTATATTTGATCGAAAATTCTTTAAAATATATTTTAATTGGTCCGAAATCCCAGATTATTTTATCTCTATATTTACACTTTTGACTCACAGGAAAGCGTCAAAGGGGCAAGGCAAGCAATTATCCGGACCTGGTTCCGGAGATTCTAAGATATATTGGCGGTTGAAGTTTTTTTAGTTTTATAGAGATGTAGTTGAAATTTAAACTGCTTGCCAAGACAACCAAACAGGGCAAAGTGCCACAAAGTGTCTTTTCCAAGGACACCACAGAATGGTGCGAGTAGGTTTTGAACCGAGACCATGTCTCGTTCTTAACCACTCGATCATGCTGCCAATAATTTTTTGGTATCTTTTTACCAATTTTTTGTTCCCGTTCAAGGACAAATCAGGAATTTACGTATTAATTGAAATTCACATGCGACATAAAGCTTATCAAAAAAAGCCATAACATTGCTGCCGACCAAAATTTTTGAAAGAAACAAGAAAAAATATTGAAATGATTTCACAAAGTTTCGAGCAACTTTATAAGCCTTTCTAACGCGCGTTTATTGACTAAAACTTTGTATTAAAAAAGATTTGTTCGAGACAATTTTGTCAGTTTGATTACAGTATAATAATAAAAGAAAGATTAAACAACTTTATACTATTAATAATTAGAACTTTATAAACACTTCAGATATTTCTCCTGAAAACGATAAATCTCTTTATTAAAAATAATTTGAAATTTCTACGTAGATACGATTTATTTAAGTATACAAATCCATACACGGTCACCTGACCATCTACAAAACTAATACATTATCACGTGACTCAGTACATAAAAACACAACATTTCTTGGATATTTAACACTAGAATTACCGGTGCGGTCATTTTGACCGTTTTTGATTTTAATCGCTCATATCTCTGCTTAGATAAGTCTTATAATATTGAAATTTTCTGACTTTTTCTAAGTCTTGATCTACTTTTAGCATGTTAATTTTTATTGCATTGCAACAAGCACAGCGGATTTTGGGGAGCGATTTACCTTAAATTACCGCCAACGGTCATTTTGACCGGAAAGCAACTTGTAATTTCTCTACGGTTAAAATTGCCTTTGCAATAAAGCCTTTTGTTGTGTTATTGTTTCAAAACAATCATGCAACAATTACTGCAGTATCTGACAACAGTTAGTTACTTGCTAATTCATAATGTTGAGTCTGCCGAGACTAGAACGAGTGAGTAGTATCCAAATTGTAGCTTGGCGGAACGCGATTGCAGAAAATGATCCGAGGGATGAAAGCGCAGGTGAAAATGTTTGTGAAGGCTTATATCAAGGGTAGGCAAATTCAGAACAAGTTCAACTTACATGGAAAGTGATTTTTTCAGATGAATCGGATTCTAAGATTGATATTGATGACCTGAAGCAAACTGATTCTGCATCATGTCAACTTTCAGCTTTGGCAGTGGCAGCAATGATACAAGTCCTGCAACACAAGCGCAGAATGATGGGCGTACTCTAAACACCTCGGAAATTGGGTTGGTTGCTAAGGACAGAACAAAATGTGAGAACATCGAAGTTTTTTCAGTATCGAAGGGTAGGCTACAAGCTTAGCACGTGCTGACAGAAAGCGAAGTCTAACGCGATATGCCCATCGCATGTTAGATGCTCCACTGAGTTCGTTTGAGCTACTTATCGATAATTCAATACTTACCCATGTTCAATAAAGTACAGAAGTTAAAGCGCATAGAGTGAAAAACAGTGATAAGTGGAAACTACCATTAATTGAACCAAAAGCTTTTATTTTCTTTCTATATGTACAAGGAGCATAAAGTGGAAAGAACCGACCGATTCTTGAGTTTTGGGAAAAAATTGGGGTGTACCTCTTTTTCTAGGAGCTATGGGTAGAAATCGCTTTTGCGAAATCATCAGATTCTTCGATTTGATATGCGGAGTACGAGACTATCTCTTCGTCAAACAGATAAATTTGCTTTGATTTCTGCCTTCTGGGATAAGTTTATTGAAAACTGTATTATTTACTACAAACCAGGAGAAAATATTACAGTGGACGAACAATTACTCTCAACTAAAGCCTGCTATACAGTATGGCCAACAAACCGGACCAATTCGGCATCAAATTTTGGCCAGCTGTTGATGTGGAATTTAAATATATACCAAACGCTATATCATATCTTGGCAAAGATGAAGCCAGACCAGCTACACAAAAATTGTCTGAGAGAGTGGTAATGCAGATAGTGGAGCCATAATTGGGCAAAGGAAGGAGCGTCACAACAGAGAATTTTTTTACTTCGACTCATCTTGCTACGCAGTTCTGTAAAAAAAAGACGTCACTTGTCGAGACCCTGAACAAAATTTGAAAGAATGTTCAGCCTCTGGTAAAAGTTTTACAGCAGAGCAGATAATCCAGCAAATTCTTACCAACAAAAAGCGACATCAACCAAGCCACAACCTTGACAGTTTACCAGTGCAAACAAAAGAAGAAAGTTTGTATTCTTAGCACACTCCACACATCTGTTATGGTAGATAAAACAAATAAAACAAACCGAAAACACTTACATTCTACAATAAAACTAATTGTGGTGTTAATATTGTTGACCAGATGGCACGACAATACACGGTGAAGGCAAATACACGGCTGTGGCCGGTAGCTGTCTTGTAAAATATTTTGGACCTTGCTTGTAGTGTATATGTTGTACAAGAAAAAAACTGAAAATGCTATCTCCTGAAGGAATTTTATCTTTCAGCTGGCCATTGAACTGAGAGAAGCACATGTTCAAGGAAAGACAGCTTAACTAGTTGTAGTTTTGCTTCTACTTTTCAACAATTTTCTCAACAAAATTCGGTCGTTAATGGAAGCAAAAAGCGAAAGCAAAGCCAAGTTAATGTAAACTGCAAACAAAACAAAACTGCAAAATTTTTTTGAAGATGCCGTAGATCAGTTTGCGGAAAGTATACAGGTTGTGTAAAAGTTGAATGTGTGGCCTGTGTAGAGCGCTGAATTTTTTTTGTTTTTGTACAGTATGCTTTGGAACAGCCGCTTGTGATATTTATAAATAGCAGCATAATGAAAAATAACCATTTGGTATTTTGAGCTTATTTTAAGGTAAATTATTTTGTATTTACTTTCAGACCTTGTGTTTGTTGTAAATAAAATAAAAACTTTGAAAAAATTTTAACCACGCAGTTAAAAAGCAGGTTGAAGGCCTTCACTTTAATTCGGAGATCAGGGCCTATGCAGCATACTCCAGAATATGTTATTAAAAAGAAGCCAACAACGCACCAAACTAACACCTACAAAGATTCAAATCATTACTAGGTATACTACAAAAGTTAAAAAAACTTATAAGATAAAGTAAAGCTAAATTATTGCGCATTTTTTTGTTTATTGGACAAACGGTCATTTTGACCGCTCGCGGTAATTCTAGGTAGGTCAAAAACGCGGTAATTCTAGTGTGACGCCCTGATGAAAACCACTGCAACTAACTTGGCCGTAATTTTTGGGGACATTCTCTATTAAACATTGTGTTGCTGCATAAACTCAGCATGACATTACTCAAACGTTTTATTTTGACTCTACTTTAGCCGTACCTGCCGGGGGGCAGCAGGTGGCGGCTGGTACAGCAATAGATTCTATTGTAGCTTTCAATGAAATGAAGAAAACAAAATCAAGATGCGTCAAAATGGACACAATTTTCCTGCCTCTCGTTCGATTCTTATTGACGTTTCGCGATGATTTGATTTTCTTGTCAAGGGTTTATTGCAATGGTTTTCCCAACTATTTTTACATTCTTTCCTCACTTATTTTGAAATTTTTCCTTCCCTCTATATAGGATACCATAATTTAATCAATCAATTTTTCAATTGCAATTCAAACTTAGCTCGTTTTACAAAATCTAATAGAAATACAGTATATTGGGAGTCAAAAAGAGTGTCAAACAATGCGAAGAACAACGAATAAAAATAGTTTTACTCGTTCAAAGTTCGCAAAACTTCATCCAGAAACTTATTTGAAAACATTAACGGTCGAATGAATTAACCTCTCACATCAACAATTTGCTAATTAGGCCGTGAATTTACAATTTTGCAATCTCGTTTTTACTATTTTAAGCTTAACTGTTTTTCGTTCAAACAAATCAAGGAAATAGAGCCATTTAATTTACTAAGTTTAAGTTTTTTATTCATCACTGCTTCCCTCCCTGGATTCCAGCTTTCTTGCATTAAAAAAGATTAGGCCTACTAAAATAGAGCTAACAATACAATCTCCAACTGCTGCTAGATATAAAAAGTAGACCACAACTGAATATTCTTCAGTATAGAACAGCAAATGCTATAGTTATAAAATAAATATTGAAATTGAATTAAAAAATTTTTTAAATAGAGCTAAAATATCAATCGGTTGCTTTCATTATGCAGCTGGATTCATGCAATGGACCGGAAACGGGTTGTGAGCAGGTTATGAATTAAAAAGCAAATCGTATTTTTATAAAATGAATAGGTTATTTATCATCAAGCCATTTATTAAACCGCAAACTGATAGTCAACAACATATAAAAGCAAATTTTATTGTTATAACAAGAAGCTTAAATTTACATAAAAAACTAATTTCTTTATAAAAAGCTCAAGATATAGGGTTACAATATTTTCTTCACTAAAAACGAGAACACATTTAACTATTATGTTACAAGATATCTCAAATTTTGGTGCGTGACTTTGAACTGAATAAAACTGAATAAAAAAAAATTAAAAGCAAAAATCGTTTTCAAGTAATGACGCATATAACTGGAAGTTGTTAGTTCTCTTTAGCAGATGCTTAACGACTTCAGTTGTCAGAGCCATTATCCACAATTATCGGAAGACAAATTCTTGAAAATGCATTTCATTAAAACTGCCCCAACAAGCTGTTTTAGTTGTAAGGCTCATCAGGAGACACAACATCTAAAAAGATAACAGCAGATACATTGAAACATAAACAAAAAAATTAAGATTCATTAGTTCTTATAGTACAAGTACAACTGATTGTTACAACTCAGGTACAACTGATAGCTCAGTAGCTCAGGTACAACTGATTGTACCAGAAGAACTAATGAATTTTAAACTAAAAAGTTAAGAATTAAAAATTTAAAATGTCCTACCTAAAGAATACTGAGATCTATTAGTATTTTTTTATAAAGTGATAGGCGTATATTTAAATAAGCTAAATAGTGTTAAACGTTATCACATATTATGAAAAATATAAATAAAATTTCAATTAATTAACTAGTTTTACTTGTTGTTTGTCAGTAATAGACTCGAAAATTATGAATTGAAATGTATGATAATATGCTAAGCCTGCATATCGTTTAGTAAAATTTTTTAAAGCATAATGTACAAAATATTAATTGGGAAATATGCTGAGGGTTTGTTGTGTCAATCTTTGATTGCCTTGCTTTTCTTGCTGTGTAATTATACTTTTTTGTTGTTGGCCTAAGTTTTTTCACATGTCACGCTGTTTCACGGCTGAGAAAATAAAAATGCCATTATTTAATATGTTTATTTTTTAAAAGTCAAATAACTTTGTTATTTTACGCTTTGCATCATGAACTAACTTACAGATAATCCACATATTCAAACTACATGTAGTGATATCAAAGTTGCGTTGTTTCCCAACACTGCGGTTAACACTGTTTTAATTGCTAGAATCTTTGACAAATTTTAGAAGTATTGTTGTCCAGCGCAATTCTACAACATCATATGATTAAAGTAGCAAAATAACAGTAGATTTGTTTGAAAACAGTCTTGATTGTGACATAAGAATCTAGAACAGCGTTTCTCAAACTGTGTTGCAAGCTCATTGAAAGTGTTCCCCTGATAATTAATGAGCATGACGGTTTGCAGGTACATCATAGTGAGTTTGCATAACCTTCACATTTTTTTTTAATTTTAAATTTTTTTTTATTATTACGTTCTCTTTTGACAGTAACTTAAACAACTTTTGTTTTTTTGACGGGTGAAATTGAAGTCAAGTTATATTTTTGACGAATACATGATTGATAATTTTTTTTACTAAGTGTTCCGTGAAAAAAAAGTTTGAGAAATTCTGATCTAGAATAGCATTTTGAATTGTCCAATTTGCTGCAGTCTGTTACTATTTTGTTAATGTGGCTATTTTCCTTTATGCCTTTTTTTTAATTTGTAGCTTTGTAGCACTATAAAGAGTTATTAATTTGTATTTGACTTTCTGTTGATTTATTTACTATTGCCAAATTAACATTTATATAAAATCTAGGTTCTTAAACCATGAAAGGTTCTTGGGGAGGGCGTGAAAGGTCCATTGGGGGCGCGAGCAACTGGCTGCAAACTCAATCTTAGCCGAACCTGGCAGCCAAGTTTTCAAAATTTAAGCAAAATCATAACTTTTCGAACAATGACTAGAAAATATTGGGGCAAACTAGAATTTTTCAGGCAGCGATATTGAAAATATGGAGAAAATCAAGAATTTTCGCCAGCGATACTGACAAATAGCAAAAAATAGTTACCAAATTATAGATGAAGACCTTTTTTTATCTTCATCCTAAAAATTTTTTTAAATGAAAAGTTTAGTTGGTATCATAGAAGGGGGCGCGGTCTCAAAAAGTTTAAGAACTTCTGATAATATATGTAGCGTTTTATTGCGTAACTGTTAAAAGAACAAAACAACAAAAGGATTTTAACATCACAATAATATTTTTTATTGCTTTTTAATTTATACCAGTCATCAGTCAAAATAAATTGGCCTTAATTATTTCCATAAAATTTTAAGCATTTATGTTCTCAAGCTCAAGTAACGTGAGAACAATCGAATTACGTGACAATCACCTGAGCAATGATTAATTAATGAAAGCAAAAATCTTCATAATCTTTTTTGATTACAGTGGAACCCCGCTTACCTGACCACCTATGGGACCGTTATCAAGCGGTCGCGTTAGCGGGAGGTCGTGTTAGGGAATTTTGCTTTGGAGCATCCTGTTTGTAGCAATTGGTGTTGCATTTTTAAATGCTACCTCGTACGTGTAAGTATGCACAATTTGAAAACGAAATTCGGTTTTTATTTTAAGAAGATAAAACATTTAATCACTACTATTAAAAAAGTCACGAATAGATTTTTGTCATAATGAACTCGTTAACATTTCACACAGTTTTTTTCAATTTCATACAGAGGTGTAAGAAGGTGGACTGCGTCTCTTTCCAATAGAAAAGATTTTATGTCTTCGACACATTTCAAAGTTGCTCTTACTGATGTCAAAGAAGATTTGCTGCATTTATCCATAGAAGAACTTGCTTCGTTTTCTTTAGGCAGTTTTTCTTCATTATCACTTTCAGCTGGAATCTTGTTTTACATCTCAAGGTATTCCTCCAGCACTTGATTTTCCAAGTTTGTGGTTGTGTTATCACACGTTTCTAGATCGTTGTCACATGCAACAAAGTCATCGAAAGATTGAAACAACGATCATTATGACCTTGGACCCTTGAAACAAAGTCATTTAAAACCACATTGTCCTTATCGTCTGAAGTGCTTGATTCATCAACATGCCCGATTCCACATTTTTGGAAGCACTTCTTTACGGTAGAAAAACGGACTTCTCGAGTAGCTGTATCAATCCAATGTACAGCATCTAAAAAAGACACGCATTTTGACACATTCTTCACATACTCTTCTTTATCTATTTTAGCCAACATAGACTGCAGAAGTCGTTTTCGATAGATTGTTTTGACAGCCTTGATTATTCCCTGATCTAGTGGTTGAAGCATGGATATCGTATTGGCTGGTAAAAACACAAGTTTCACGTTTGTCACATTCACGGCACTGGATGGCTTGGACCATTGACAAGGAGTAGTAGAACTTGGCGATTTTGTCTTCGCATCTTGCTATTGAAATTCTGAAGCCACCTTTGATAAATTTCAGAGGTCATCCACGCTTTCTTGTTATGCTCCCATGTAACAGGCAATGTCCTTGTGTCAATACACTTAAAACAACTCGGTTTTCCATATTTTCCAATCACTAAAGTTTTCTCAAATTCTCTATCCATGTTTACACAGAACATGGCTGTAATCCGTCCTTTCGACCTTTTTCCTCCTTTACATTCAGTTCCTTTTTCTCTAAGAGTTTTATCTGGCAAGGCCCGAAAAAAAATTCCGCTTTCGTCCATGTTGTAAATGTCACAAGTGGCGTAACCCGCAGTGATATCTGGTAGGCGTGATTTTCAACTCTGCACGACTTCTTCGTCAACACAGCCATTCTCTCCGCAAATAACAGCCTGAAAAATGCTATGTCGTGTCTTAAACCTGTTTAACCAATTGATTGAGGCTTTAAAGCCATCTTTTTTCAGATATTTAGCAAAGCTTAGAGTTTTTTCTTGAATCAGAGGCCCACTTATCGGTAGGTTTAAAGACCGAGCTCTTTGAAACCATCGGAAAGTTAGTGAATCGATATCTTCAAATTGAAAGATTCTAACCCTCATCCGGTCATTCGGTAAGTTGTCCTCATATGCAGCCAAAACGTCTGCCTTTCTTTTAAGTGTGTTCTGTATTTGAGTCTTGCTAACGCCGAAAATCTTAGCAAGTTGCCTCTGAGATTTTCCCTCACTTTCTTGTTGTTGTATTACCATAAACTTTTCTTTGATTGAAAGTTCTCTCGGTTTCTTTTTACTAAGTGCCATTATTTTTATCAGATACTGCAAAATGAATTTAAACAACTGTTAGTACTGAAGTTTATCTTATAAGATTTAGTTCTGTTTGCCACACTGGTCATTCATTGCGCAATTTAATTGCGCAAAGTTAACCTTATTGTTTTGATCACAAAAGGAATTTAACCTTATTGTTTTGGTCACAAAAGCAAATTACGTATTGAGCACGTGTGGTCGCTTTAGCGGAGTTAAATTTGCAGTTTTGGACCAAAATATGGCGGTCCTGGTCTGGAAACCGGAGTGGTCGCGTTATTGAAACAGAATGCAATGCAGTACCATAGTAAATTATTTGGGACCGCACTGAAGTGGTCCTGATAAAGAGGTGGTTGTGTTATCGAGGTGGTCGCCAACAGGGTTCCACTGTATTCTGAAAATAAGTGAAAATATAGCGCAAATTAAACGGAATAAAATTGTAAATACTAATCTTACTTGAAAAAAAAATGCTGCAATTAGCATAAAAGAATTCATTATCATAACTTTTACAGCTTTGAAGATACAACCGTTCCAAGTTTATGTAACATAACACTTTCTGCAAGCTGTAGAGCTCACTCTAATTTACAGTTGAAGTAAGATGAAGCAACTTTTACGCGCGTTAAATGTTTGTTAAAAGTAGTTTTGTTTGCGCGATAAGTTTAATGTGCAAAAAAAAACTTAGTATTGTTTCTTAACCCAGAAAATCCTTGAAATTATTAAAGGAGATGCTACAAGTTTACGTGCTAGAGCTAGAGAGCACATTTTATATGCAAGATGGACTACATGCCATCAACTGCAGATTATATCACAGATTAGAAGAGTTGAGAAAATTATTGTTTTGTACATGAAATAATTTTGATTTAAAATTTATAACTTTTCGATTATTCTCAAAAATAAAATTCTTTAAAACCAATTTTTTTTCCTCCAGCCATGGTTTAAAAGAATCAGTTTAGTCCGAATTTGTAAAATGGCAGAAAAAATTTGCAAAGGATTAATTTAAAGCATACCTATACGCAACAAAGCTGTCTTGGAAGCAAAAAGCTGAAATACCATTAGATAATATTTACTTTACGTAATATTGATATACAGTAATATAAAGTACAAATCATTGCTGAGCTTTTCAAAAATAACATGTATCTATGTTGAACATATAGCTATTCAGAGCAGGTCCTGACTAGCGTGGGGTTAACAAAGACATACTTTTATTTTACCTTCAAACTAGCAGCTTAAAGTCGTTACAACACTACACTATATAGTTTCTAAGTGGACCTTAGTACAAACACCGAATAATTTTGTGAAATAATTTAAATGAAATTATTCAGATTCTTGTAACTGTTACATTAAGTGAGTATCTACATAATATCAAAGTCATAATTTGCTAAGCGTCGTCATTATGTGGAAGTTAAAATTAATGTTCTTCAGCCTGCATCTGGTATCGTCATCCAGGATTGACAGATCAAGACGTCCTTTTGGTTTGCGGTGTGTAGACCATGAAGAAATGATGTGGGCTGCAGTTTGTTCGTGTGCACCACACTCACAATTGTAAGAGGGAGAAAGACCACATTCATGCAAGGATGACTGAAAACACCCAACACCAGTTCGCAAGCGGTTGGGTCTTACGCAAGAAGGCCTAGGCAGGCCCAGTCAAAGAGGCCTGAAATAGAGTCTTGGGATGAAATAATGAAATTTAGGTAGGAAGTCAAAGTACTCCATGTCCATGTAAATTTTGTCCACTGACCAACAGGTATAACTAATTCAGATGCATTATCTAATAGTTTCCGTGCGGCAGGTACAAATGGGAGTCTGGATTTCAATCCCTGTTGTCGCGCATCCAATGGCTTGACCAGATGATCATGCAAAAAGTGCTTAGGGTTTAAAATCCCACGGTTGGCCAAAAAAAGAATGGCTGCCAGGCAATGGGACCCAGCTGGTTGGATAACGGTAAGGATGGGCAGATTGTCCGTTGGAGTAGGACGTAGACATCTATGACAATGCACAGAGCGTCATTAAGAATACTGTCAATAAGACACGTGTGCACACTGCGCCACCAAAATGATGCACAGTACTCCGCTGTTGAGTAGACCTGGAATAAGGCGGCTACGCGCAGTGTTTTAGCGCCATCCCCCCATCCCAAACCCGCAAGTCGTCTTAGTAATGTTGCGCTTGAAGACAATTTTTTCGTAATGCTTCAAGGTAATGACGGAACGTGAGTGTCCTGTCAAGCGTGACAACAAGGTAATTTGGTACATGGCAAAATGGCAATAGCTTGGCACTAATCTTAACTTTTACCTCATGTTTAGCTTCACGATTGTTTAAATACTTCACTTTCTTTGTTTCGCTGAGTTTCAGCCACCAAGTTTGGAGAAACTCCCACAAGGTAGACATGGCTTGACTCAGGACTGCCTAGCCTCTTTCCAGTCTCCAGCAGTATATAGCAGTACTAAATCATCTGCATATGCATACTTTTGGGAGGTTAGTGTTGGAAGGTCATATATGTAAATGTTAAAAAGGAGGGGGCCAAGACAGATCCCTGGGGGACGCTCTTTTTAAGGCGTAGTAACCTGCTTTGCTTATTGTTACTGGTGGTGAGGGTGAAATTTCTGTTATAGGCAAGCTCCATGATTATGCAAACCATGTACTTGTCTTGAAAAAGTCGAAGAAACGTACTGGTAAGGCCATGTGCCAGACGGCATCATATGCTGCAGTCAGATTGACAAGTACGGCATCAGCCTTTTCTTTTACCGTAAAACTAGCCTCGATATTCTAAGTTAAGAGAGTGGCTTGATCTACTGTTGGTTTCCCGCGACAAAATCCAGCTTATTCCCAAGGAAGCGATAAATCAATTATTGGATTTACGCAGGTGCAGATAAGCCTTTCGAGAATCTCGTATGGGACACACAGCAAAGAAATCCTGTGATAGCTTCGCGGGTTCTCAGCAGGTTTTATCGGTTTAGGAATGGCGACTACCAGCAATATTCTCCAGCACCTGTGAATTTTGAGTTGGCGCAGGCAGGATGAAGAAAGTCACAGAGCAAGGACTTCAAAAAATGAATTATAAACTATGGACAAGGACTCCGTCATTTGCTGCTTCGTAACAAGGAGTCTCTTCGTGTTTTAAATAAATGAAAATGACGTCAGCAATCTTTAAACGTTACAGCGCATTGACACATATTACTTTTTTTATGACAATTATGCTCGATTTGATTTTATACAAAAGTGTTTGTTTTAAAAACTCAGTGCATAAACATTAAATTTGATCGGCAACGTGGTCAAATGGCGCCATTTTTCTAAAAAAACTGAAGACATTTAGTAATTAATGTTATAATTTTTTCACTCTATTCCTCTTTTATTGTTCTTTCTCGTGCATCTTCTTCAACTGCCTTCCTTCTTCCAAATTTTCAATCTTTTTCTAATCTTCTTTGGTTTTTATGCCATGTCAACAAGTAACCAACGTGATGAAAATTATTCTTTTCCCGAAAATGCCTTCACATCTCTAACTAAGATCAAAGTTTATTTTGAGAAAAGTTTTTACTACAAGACTACAGACAGCTTTTTTTTTATTGTAAAGCAATTCGTGAGCATTCACACTAGCTGACCAGTTTGATGAGACAGAATGTTTAGTGTTCTTTTACTTTTTCTGTTGCATTTGACTCTATACATACATGTACATTCTCAATTTTTTGTCTTCACTTCTGGACTTTGTTTATCATAAAATTGCTCATTATCTTTCTCACCCCTTCCTCTCGGTGAACAATAGAAATAAGAGAAAGAATCTTTTAAGTTAAAGACTATTTCTACTCACTTCTATCACACCATCTATATTTCTGCACTACCCACAACAAGTTGTTGTGCTAATAACAGGTTCATTTTGCTTCATAAAATTTATCATCATAGTTTTTGTCTATTTTTATTTTATCTCTATATATATATCTTCTTGATTCGCAGGAAAGTGACGGCGGCGCTAATATATAGAACAAGCAATTATCCCAACCTGCTACTGAAGATACCAAGATATTCGACTGAAATTTTTTATTTTTGGTTATTAAGTTTTATAGAGATATGACTAAAATTTAGAAGTGCTTGCCTAAACCACCACACAGGGGTAAGTGCCTTAAAGTGTTTTTTCCTAGGACACAACAGAATGGCGCGAATAGGTTTTGAACCGAGACCGTGTCAATCACAATCAAGGCGGTCTAACCACTCAATCACGCTGCCGACAAAACATAAACAAAGAACAAAAAGTAGGTGATTTAGATTTGGAAAAATGATCAAATTACTGGAATACAAAAAAATATTTGGTTTATTGGAATCTGGGTGAATGATTAGTAGGATACAATGAAATTAATGATTGTATGGGCTGAATATCACCCTAAAGTAAAACTGAAAATGACTAGAAAAGTAGAATAAATAGAAATCTCCTATAATTTTATTTTTCCAAAGATCGTGGTAATCGCTTCATGTTTGTCACAATTTTGATGAAGTCCTGCATGTCAGGAGGACGATATGATGATTAAAATAATAAACTCCCTTGGACTGTAACCCTATTCCCTGAGGTTAATGTTGATTTGTGTTAAGGTTGAGAAGAGAAGGCCTCAGTGATGAAGATGCTGGTAAGAGCGACACCAGTCAAAGAAACCATCTCTAGTAGTGGACATTTGAGCAAGAATTTCACTGTTGAATATGAACAAGCATCAGTATCGTTTTTAATTTCAATATTTTATTTTCAATCACTTTAAATAACTAAACAAAATAACACCTTTGTAATCGTTTAAAAGATTATTATTCGATGTTGGGCAACACCATCTGTAAGCAGTGGAGTCGAGTTGTTAGAGCACCGTGCTTGTAATCGACATGGTATCGGTTTTAGAGCACAGTTGGAAGCGTGGTCGAGTGGTTAAAACGCCATGCTTGTGACCAACATAGTCTCGATTCAAAACCCGGTCGCGCCATTCTGTTGTGTCCTTGGGAAAGACACTTTACGGCACTGTCCCCTGCTTGGTGGTCTTGGCAAGCAGTTCTAAATTAAAGTCATATCTCTATTAAAAATCAAGCGGACAGCAATATCTTGGCATCTCCGGAAGCAGGTCGGTGTAATTGCTTACCCTATGTATTAGCGCCACCGTCGCATTACTGCAAGTCAGGAGGATAAATATAGAGATAAAATAAAAAAAATTAAATCCTAATCAAGTCATTCTGTTGTTTCATAGGAAAAAACATTTTAATGCACTTTACCCTGCTTGGCAGTCTTAACAACCCGTTCTAAAGTTCAGTTAAATTTATATAAAACTAAAAACACATCAAGAAAGAATAAAAAGAATAAATTTTTAGTCAAATTAATACCCAAGAACAAATAGCCAAAATTTTATTAACTCTTTCCCATGTTGCTACAATATTCTTTTGATAAAATTCATAACATTTGGTTCGACGCACTCCGAAATTACAACGTTTTCAACTCTTCTTTTATTGGTTCTTTTTCGATGTTCAATGCTCCTATTTAAGCTTGAAATTGTAGATTCTTGGTTAGAATTCTTAATTTTCAAAAACGTTACATCATGAAATTTTTGTCTCTCCCTGGTTGGCCTTGCCCGATAACTGTCTTGATACAGTCGAAAGATAGTCTGGCACCACTCCTCTCAATAATTGGCGGCTGATTTCTAGAAACATTTTCATACTTTTGCTTTACCAAACCAAAAACGCAATAAAGCAATATCTTGGCATCTCCGGAAGCAGGTTGGGGTAGTTGCTTGTTCTATGTATGGTGCCTCCGTCGCTTTCGTGCGAGTCAGTAGGATAAATAGAGAGATAAAATAAAAAATCAAAAACATAAATCGAGATTATTTACAATTAAAAGTAATTTGTGAACATTTTTGAAAGATTTGCTTTACTAGGACTTAATCTAGAACTATATCTTGCAAAAACAGCACGTTCTTTTTGTCGTATTTAAGTACTGATTTACTCCCTGAAAATTATACAAACCAAGCAGACTTGAGAAAAAAGTGGACACCTTATCGACCAACTCACCTCGTTCTCCGTGTTGACAGGATAGAGGCTATTGAAGTAGAAAAGGTCAGTAACCGATCAATGACTACATAGGTACAGACTCTAACTTGGGCCAGACACTGACCGACAGCAGAATGGGTAAGTCTGGAAAGGAAACTAAACAATTATTTGAAGTTAAAGGCTAACAAAAAGTTTCCTCCTGTAACTAGGACATAATATTCCATAATTGTATTACAAAACTTAAACGACCACCACAATCTTCTGGCCAAGAGTGCTGTTAAACTCGAGTTTTTAGTCGGAATAGTCGATATAACATGGCCAAGTGAGTGGGAGCTGAGTAGGTTAAAATGGTTTATAATCTAGTCGCGTCATTTTGTTATGTCCTTGATAAGACACTTTACGGCACTTTCCCTGCTTGACGGTTTTAGCAAGCAGCTCTAAATTTTGGTTTTATTTCTTAATAAAAATCAAATAAAAAAAAAAAACTTTTTAGGAAACAGCAATATATTGGAAACAGCAAAATATGAATTACAATTTGAAAAAGAAAAATTACAGTCGTGGTTAATAGTTTAGGACCATCTCTCGAAATTCTGATTTAGACAACAAATCAGATATTCAATCGTTAATAAACTTATAAATTCGGTTTATTATTGAATATCACAAATGACAGGGCGTTTTCATATATAAATCACATATGTTCAACACAAAATTTTCAGAAAAGTCAGTATTTTGTTGGTCCTACTTTGGCTTTAATTACAGCCTCCAAACGTTTTGGCATTCTTTCCACCAGACTTCGGCAGTATTCAGCTAATAATTCAAGCAGCTGCTGCTTTGATTGCTTTTTCCAGTTCCTTAGTATTAGTTGGTTGTTTCTCAGACACTTTGTTCTTCAAAACAGTCCATAAATTCTCAATAGGGTTTAAATCTGGACTGTTTCCGGGCCAATCCAGAATTTGAATTTTCTTTGACTTCAAGAACTGAGTAACAATTTTGGAGCGGTGACAGGGTGCACCATCCTGCATAAAAACCTTGCATTTGTGAATGGCCACGTGCAGTTCCAACTTGTCCTTCAGCAAATCAACGTATTTTTGGCCATTCATGGTCGCTCCTGGTGGTAGGAAAAACAGTCCGGCCGTTCCGTTTATGGACATTCCATTCCAAATCATGACACTTGGGGGTGTTTCATTGTCTGCGTGGTGTACCGTTCATTAAATCGCTTTCCGGTGGGTCTACGGAAGTAGCGCTTGCGCGTAGTAAACTGCTGTAGGGGAAGGGCAGGTGAGTTGATACACTTTTTACATATTTTGAATTTTTGTGAAAAGTATTTTAGATTTGTAACTGAAATTTTCACCAAAGTAGCAGTAAATACTTGCCTATAAATTGGATGAGTATCTGATTTGCAGCTCAATGACAAAAGGAATGACAGCCATTTAAAATTGTTCACTTAAGTGTATCAACTGACCTGCACAAGCGGGTCAGTTGATACACTGTGGAGGGTCAGTTGATACAGAGAAGGTCATTTGATACACCATGAAGTTTAAGGTAATTTTATGTTTTTGATGGAGTGGAGAAAGTTTAAGATAATTTTATGTTTTCCAATAATTACAGATTTATTTAGCAAGTACAAAGATAAGCATTATAATACAGGTCCCTGAGTCTTACTTACAAATATGTGTTCAGCAAATGACCATAAGGGTTTTATAGTATTACATGACAAACAAATGCTTCTCTCTGCCAGCTGTATTATTTTGTAATTGTTTACAGATTTGTGTTTTTCGTGTTTTATATGAGTATATCGCATTGACAACAGCAAACGTATTACTTAAGGTAAGGAGACATCCAAGATATTGTAATATCAGGCAGTTTGTACAATTGTAAATTATGCAAGACCAAAAAACAAATTGCGCTATTGCAAGAAAAAACTGAAACAAGCAACCCTATACACAATAAATACACACAAAACTAGGCTCAGTAGCTCAAGTCCCATTTTGTAAAGTCTTAATTAAATCGGAGCTGATTAGCTCTTCTAGAAGTCCCACCAACTACATTTAGGGGTGGCAGTTTAAACACAACGTCATCTGACACAAATGAAGCACAATCATTTTTATTTACAATAAATGTGATGGTTTCATGGTGTGTAATGCATCCAGAAAGTTTTTGTAAAAAAACTCCTTCATATTCATTGACATCCACTTCATCGACTCTAGCAATATATTGAACCACTCTTGATCTACCCCTGACATTCACAATAACATAATCTCCTTCAACAATATTTTTGTCCATTGAAAAATCGGAATTATCATCATAGTGAATCTCTATATTTTCTTCTTCAGAAGAGCTTTCAATTAGCGACTTTGTTGCTTTTTTTTTCATAAAAAAGTTGTTTTTTAGCCTTCTTTGTCTGAGAAATATTTTTCTTTTCTGTTTCTGTTTTTAGTACAGCAATGCTATCTCTCACGGGCGTCGCAGTCAGAATTTGTGTTGTCTTCCTTTTTCTGGAGTTTGTCGCTTTTCTTAGTGCTGCTTTTGGAATATCATGGATTTCTCTTGGCGAGACATATTGATCTACTTCTGGTGTTGGAGCAGCAGAATGCTCAGAAAAATTTGATGTAGAAGAATATATTTGAGAAGAACTATAAGGTTTTACAATTTGACTTTGTTGCTGAAATTCATTACTCTGGATAAATTCATTACTCTGGGGTCTCGCTCCTTTACCGAATTGCGAGTGTGGCGCCTCTGAGCAAACCGCAGACCATGTACTAACAGCGTGCCCTATACATCGGGCACCACATGGAGCACGAGGTCTGACGGTTTTGGATAACGAAACTCGATGCTGGCTCAATGACATCACTGCCAGCATCTGATGCAGGCAGTACAGCAGTTTGGGGTAGTAAAAGGATAAACCCTCGGCCCCAGTCCTGTTTGTGTCTGACCTAGAGTGGATACCTCTTCAAACGACGACGACGACGATTACTCTGGATCTCAGTATCTGTGCTGAGAAGACGATCAGTCACTGCAGCAGGTGCGAAGTCTAGTTCAGTAAAAATTTTCCTATTAAATGGCCAGGTGCCCGTACATTCAAATCCAGACAAAATATTTTTCGGAGTCATTGCAGCAAGTTGAGCTTTTTTTACCAGTGCAGGAATTTCATATATTGTAACACTTTTGCCAGGATTGCTACGCATCTAGTAGTCCATTGCTCTTCAATAGCTTGCTTTAAAAGGCCCAAATACTGATTTATCTAAGGGTTGTAATTGTTGTGAGGTGTATCAACTGACCTTTTACCAGTGTATCAACTCACCCTACTTTAAAAATTAGCAAAAAGCAACTTAATTTGGCTTTATCAGAGAGTGTTAAAAAACAGCCAATATATTTTTCAAAACTTGATTTACCATGCTTAAGATCTGTAGTATTTTCATTTGCTAAAAATATTCCACCGAGTCTTTAAACTTTCATAAAGATAAACTAAAAAATTCACTCAAACCAAGAAAAATTTTTTAAATCAAAATTTGAATCAGTTTTTCCGCCTGTATCAACACGACATCGTTGCCAAAGATAATTTTTTCTTCTTTTACACCGCTAAGAAGCGGTATTTTATTAACAAATGTTTTTGAAACTTCTAGGGAGGAGGTGTATCAACTGACCTGCCGTATCAACTCACCTGCCTTTCCCCTACTGTAGATTCATCAGAAAAAAACACTTGCTGCCACTGTTGAATCGTCCATTTCGCGTACTTTTTAGCAAAGCCCAAACGCTTAGCTTTCATGGCCGGTGTTAGCCTGGGTTTCTTCGCAGGTTTACGGGCTTTCAAACCAAAATCGATGACCAGACGCCGACTTAAGGTTCTCCGACTAATATCCGCACCTTTTGCACGCAGTACGGATTGTATCAAGCTAGCGGAACTCATTGGAGATCGAACTGCTGTCCTCCCAATGATGTGATCATTTCTTGGCGTGCTTTTTCTTGAACAACCAGATTGTTTGGCATCTGAATAAGTCCTTGATTTTCTTAAATTTCATCACTGCATTGTGAACTGCATTCTTACTTCTCTTTATTCGTTGAATAATTGAACGTTCAGAATACTATCAAAATTAATCTTTACCTCTTTTGCTATTTGTGATGTAGTATTTTTACCTTGTTTGTCATACTTAACCTGATATTTGCAAAGTTTTCTACTTCATTTTCTTTATTGTTGATAAAATATTTGGGAAGTATTATATTGTACAACATTGTCAGCATTGGTATTTGATTATTTTTTTCATCAAAATAGTGTGTACATGTACAACTTGTCTTTTTTGTTTTTGTTGTTTGTTATTGTTTTTATTTTTTATTATGCTACTTGTATTTTCTGCTACTGTATTTTATTTCTTAACTGATACTTTTTCTGCTTATGACTTTTATGATCTCACGGTATAGAGTGGTCTAGAAAAACATTGATTATTATCCTTCCTTGTAAAGAGCCACGATTTGAGCACGAGGAATATCAGAAAGTGACGATTTTTTACCCAATTTTGTGGGTTTTTTAAAACTCAAAAGCAAGCAAAAATCACTCACAAGATGGTGTTTATTGCTTGAAAGAGAAAAAAAAGTGATTACTATTGAATGGCAGATGAATGACACAATCTGAAGCAATCAATTTGATTTCTGTTGCAATCAGAGGGTTTAGAAGAAAAAATATTAATTTCTGCATGGTGGTCTTAGACTTTTGGCCACGAATATAGTGTAAAAAATAATAACAGCTGATATTCTTCGTATTGTAGTCTATTTATAATTAATATATTATTTATGTATAAGTGCACATTTTTTATCAGCTTTTTTTAAGGAGGAGTTTGACTCTGAAACCACCCTTGCGTATGCCTATATGTAAGAGACAGTGTAATTTAGATTGGATTGACCTACTTGGTAGGTTATTACAAATGAAAATCTAATCTCTTTAAACAGCAAAAAAAATTTTATTAATCACTAGCAGCAACACCAACATCAAGAATTTTTGTTATCGAACTTCTAAAGAAGCAGTAACACTAAAGAATTAAAAATCCAAACTTTAAAAGGCAGTTGACTTAGCAAAATTAGAATAAATCAAAAATATTGCTAAAATCATATTATAACAATTTATGTCACAAAAATTGAAAATTGATCACTAAAATTTTAATAAAAAAAGTTTTTTTGCGGTTCTTAGTTGTAAAAAAGAAGATAAAAAAAAAGCTGATATTATGAACCCGTTGTGATTAATTGAATAGCCAAAGTAGAATTTCCTATTTTTAACTAAACTTATTATATTTGTTCTAAATTATTGTTTTAAACGTATAATTTAATTTTCTCATCCCTATATTTATAAATTTTTGAATTTCACAACCTGTCTTTCGATATTGTAGAATCACATGATATCAGTTCAGTTCAGTTCAGTTTTCTTTTATTTCTGCTCCGCCACATAATAAAAATGCAATTATAATTTAATAATAAACGTAAGACTGCGGATTAGAAAAAGGAAGAACCAGCAAAACGAATGTACGTTGTAGCTTGCTAAGATAGCAATGAATTATTTTATAGACGTTGTATTACAAGAAGCAAGGTTGCTTCACCTCAATATAAACTTATTTATAGAAAAAAAAGAAAGAAAGAAAGGAAGATAAAAATAAGAAGCACATTAAAAATTAAGTTACGTTGAGGTCATTTGATAAAAACGAAACTCTGCTGTGGGGGTGGTGCATTGGTGGGACCACAGCAGAGTGTGGCTCATAGAATATGATCAAGCCTCAAAATCAGTGAAAGCTTGAACATACTCCACCAGCTGAACAGGCAAACAAACTCACCGAAAGAAATCCTGGATCATATGATCACTTTGAAGAACAAATGCCTCAGTACAACAAACACACACAAGCAGAAAAAAAAAAAAAAAAAAAGAAGAGAATTAAATAATATTTTCATTACTGGACAAAAGATTACTGAAATTATAAACGTGTTGATATAAAGTCAAGACAAATTTGTTGCAAAATTACTCCAATCAGTGACGGTAAGGCAGTTGAATCGTCGGAGCACTGTTTTGTTCGAACATATAGATGATTTTCTGAAACATAAAAGAAAAAAAACCAGCAACAAGTTGCATGAGGAAGCAAGTAGTTAAGGTGTTAGATAGTTCTTCAAGAAAGAACATTTTTGCTTTTTTATTGAATGCACTCAATGAATTACTCTTTTTTATGCTGGCAGGCAATTGGTTCCAAATTTTATGTCCAATGTATCTAATAGATTATTTGGAGACCGTATTTTTACATGATATGGATATAATTTGAGAGTTGCTCCTTGTAATCACAAGGTGACTTTGTCACAAATTATGGTACACAGAGTAACTCTCTGGAATACATCAGTTATATGAAGCTAAATTTCGTTTTTATACAAGTTTAAACTTAAACTATTAATCCATTGGTTCACTGATCTAAAGATCCTACATTTCCTCTAAGTTGTCTTTAATTTCATAATTGTTTTGTTTTTATTTCTATTTGAATAAAAAAAATAAATCCAAATAGAATCAATTAGTTAGTGGTTAACTTTCTAAGTTTGAACTTCGAAAATAAAACTTGAAAACAGCGCTTTTGACTACCTTAATTTTTAATAAAAAAAAGTAAACTTAAAAGGTTACCATTTAATTTAATAAATTTTCTAAAAAAAAGTTATGTTTGCATTTGAGAACAGGTAGTTCTGGCTAAGTATGAATGAATTTTTTCGAAAACTTCAATCAACAGATTGGAAAAAACCATGGTTTCCAACTATAAAAAAATGTATTAATTACAAACCAACGAATATAATCAACTCTCGTAAAACTTTTCTCTCAAGCTTAACAAGACTTTTAAAACAATTTATAGCGTCAACAACTGCCAATAATTACTCAACAACTACGTATTTTCTATAACTTAAAGAATAAATTAGCACCTCGATGGTTAATATCACACTTAATATTTTAACCAAACCACTCTATCTCACCACAAAATTAAGTTTCGAGGTGTCAACCTGACCTTGACTTACCTGACTACTAAACAACGGCGACCAAAGAAACAATAATACAAACGATTCTAACCTTTTTAATTTGAACTACTTAGCTAAACTAAATGAAAAAAATTTACAACGTTATATATAGTGTATAAATCAGCCAAAGTACCAGATATACTGAAAGAAACAAATAAGAATTTATGATTATTATTATTGTACACTGCAAATCTAGTATTTGGAAAAAGCGCTTTATGTTGCCACAAAACATATGATAAAAAACAAAAATTTTTAACAAAGTTTGCTTATCATTAGTAGAATATAGCAATCTTTCCTCAAACAAGTCAAAAAAACTATAATGCTGCAAAACGTCACGGTGATTAACTTCAATCAATCAATGCGCTTAAATAAAACAACAAAACGAATCAAATACATTTTAAGAACAACTTGTCAACAAAATAAATTAAGGGGATGGGCGGTGCACCGATTACAACACCACTACGAACAACAATAAAAGATAACGTCATATAGTTAAAAACTGAAAAATTACTGCAAGCATTGAAAATCAACTGTAGGACTGTAGGTTTATAAAATTTAGATAAGTATTATCAATGAAGCATGACAGTGACTAGGAGGAAAATTAACAGCCCTATGGGAAATCTAGTAAGTGGTGTCCACATACTTTTTCAAAAACGGTCTACCCCAAAGCTTTCAACGTTTGTTTCTTTGCATTTTAGTTGCAAGGAGCAATCTGTGCTTAATTTGAGTAACTGCTACGTTGCGACCAAGTAGAAAAATAAAGAGTCATCGCTTTTCAGCTGCAGCTCTTTCAGGTGAGCCGTGCACTTTTTACTAAACCAATTCAATAAAAGCTCTCTTTTTTGAACTGATTTCCATCATAATTTAAAACTGAATCAGCCGGGAAAAGCTACCTTTTTTTAGACTACCGGTCCACAACATTTTTGTTTTACAATTTTTTGGTCCACAATGCTAAAAGATTGAAAAGCAGCGTCTTACACTGTTTTGTTAGCATTTTTTGATCGCTTAACCTTTCTATTTTTTCAGTTTTTTAGCAATAGGTCCTACTGAAACTACATAAAAAGCAGAAACCATCTTTAGATTAAAACTCTAATTGTTTTCTATCAAAACATGAAAGTTTCGCGGCACACTTAAATCTCTTTCACGGAACACAATCTGTGAGCCCTGTTTTAGATGATTTATTGGTGAGTTTTGGAGTTAGGAAAATCAACGAGCCAAAATTTTCCAAATTTTAGGAGTCATCTTTCTGCTTGATTAACTTAATGACTTAATTTTCATTACATAATTCATTCGGTAAATTCAATAACTTATAATTACCGGTGTGAGTTAGACTGTTTGAGTGATTTTACTTGGCAAAGTAGGTATTAGTTAAAATAAAGTTTAGTTATATATAAATGGGATCAGTTATATATTATATATAAATGGGAACAAATCATTTTATATGGGATCAATTACACAAGAAGAATTTGTCGAGTGTTGTTTTTCTTTTGTTAAAGCTTCTCAGATCCTTAGAGATGGATGGCAATTAAGAGAACATGAGCAAGGTCGCTACATAACTAAGAAATTTGTAAAAAGTCTTCAATTGTCCGAAAATAACCCTAATTTCAATATAGAAAATGGACAAGTTTTAATTGAATGCCATGTTATATACAGTACTAGCTACGCCAATCCAGTTTTATATTTTTCTGCTTGTAAATTAAATGGCAAATTATTAAAACTTGATGAGTGTTGGAACATGGTTGATGCCAGTTATCATTTATGTACCCAAAATAAATGGACATTTTTGACACAAGCAGAACACCCTTTGCTGCTATTACCTTATTTTCAAATACATCCTTGCCATACTCAAGATTTTATGAAGTGCTTGGATACATCTAAAAAGGCCCATAATTATATTTTTGCTTGGTTAAGCATTGTATTACCAGTTTTAAATTTGCATTTACCAATTGATGAATATTATGACTATTTTCTTAAGACTTCCAAAGTAAATGATTAACTTTTTTTTTGATTACTATTTTTATATTTTAGTTTATACAACTTTTGAAAGTAAAAATGTAATATTTTTCAAATGATAATGCCAGTACATTTTTAGCATTTCTGAATAAAGTGTCATGTTAACCTTCAAGAGCATACATTCAGCTAGTAAGGTGGAAAATGCCCCTTACTACTTGTTGGTTTTGTTAACCTGACTATCTTTGCCCAAATAAACAATGTCATCAAAAAATCTTTTCTTTTCATAAGAAAAAAAGCAAACAAGTTAACTCAATTTTTGAATTCAACTTGCTGTTCTAAATGAAAACCATTGACTTGTTTATTGGCTGGCATCTGCTTATGTTTTACCTCTCAGCCGTCATTCTGCTTGCTACATATTCTTTTTAGATTTGTTTGACTGCTGGTCAATGGAATTTTATTGTGTTTTTATTTTATTTAATTTTTTTATTTTGTAGAATTCAATTTATATTAGAAAATTAAATGAAAAAGCTGTGAATAAAAAAACAATCTAATTTTAGCTGTAATGAAAAATTAAAATTTTTTTACTGTTGTAGCACTATTTTGTGATGTCTCAATTTATGTAATTTATCAATTAAGATGATCAAATATTGCTGTCTAGAATCTTTTGAAAGTGTAGATCATCCTATGACAGAAAAATGACTTTGCATAAAACAGATAGCTTTTTAAAACTTGAAGTAACATTTTATTCCAATAAAACTATTTTTGAATTAAAAAACAAAACATTGTACTTTTTTACAATGTTTCAAATAAGACAATTTGTCATTAATTTTTAAATAATGTCTGTCTATTATGTCATTATGCAGCTAAAAAAGCTTATGTTTACTGCAATAATAAAAATAAAAAAAGCTACAAACGTTTTTAAAATATTCACCATTAGGATGTTTATTATTATTTTATTTTAATCAAAATGGCCTAGTTTTACAAGTTTGGTTTTAAGTAAAGTCAATATTAATATAAGCAGCGTCACTCCATTTAAGAATTTATTGTAAAATGCCTTTTCTTAAGGATCATTGGAAATCATTCATGTATGCTTAGTGTTTAACTTAGGTATTTTTGTTCAGAAGTAATATATCAAATATTTTGTTGATGTGTTTAGTGATAAGATTACTTTTAGACTGATCTCAGAAAGTTATAGATGTGTTGTCCATTTGTTACATTTTGGTATCACTCAAAATTTACTGTTTAAAATACCAGTAGGTTTCTCACTAGTCCTTTACCTTGAATTTATGTGGCTGGAAAAGCAGTAATGTTGATTTAAAGTCATTGCTTTAACGAATATAATTTACATGAAATTACCTGCTCACTGGCAGGCATGTTTCACAGCAAAAAGAATTACACACTATGGAAGTGACATGACATTATCATCACATGATAGAAAAACATTTAGCAGTGCTAATAACAATACAAACTAAAAAGATAGGAAATTGTTGTTTCCAACATACCATATCAGTGCATGGTGATGGTTTTTAAGTTACTGCATTAAGAGTTTCAACTTTTTGCTTTTATGCAAGATCTAAATATGGTGACTGCACTAACTTTCAAATAATTCTATTTTTGCATCTCCAAAGACAACCTCTGATTGAATACATAATTTCAGAAAACTCACACTCATGATGCATTATGTAATCTAATGTCTTTAATACAAAAATTAAAACGGTGTTTTCATGATATAAACTCAATGTTTAAGTGTTATGTTTGTAAATTGTTTAGTGTTTTCAGTAAGTTATGTTTTTACCAAACATTTCTAGAGTTTTGGATTTCTAAATTGAACAAAGCAAAAACAAACAAACAATTGTTTACTGACAAACCATTTCTTAAAAACATATCTTGACCAAAATTATTTCAAAAAACGCTAACTAAAATTTTGCTTCATTCCCATTACATATTTTACTATTTCTAGAAACAGAAAAAAATATTTTGTCTCCACATCTTAGAATGTAAATTACTAATAAATTATAATTATAATTTTAATTGCTTAATAAGCAATCATCTTACATTTTTTGTGATTTATTTATGCAAATGCTTTTTTTGATTAATTGTTTGCTTGATTGTATAATTTCAGATTATCACCATCTGGTTTGTTGCTTAAATAAATTTGGAAAATTGCTTGTGAAAATAACTGAATTCATTTGCAATTTAAAAGAAAAAAAAAAATTTTGAAATGTGATAAATTATAACTTGACTACAGAGCCAAGTCATGTTTTCTATTTTTGCAAAATATATGCTGCAACTTTGTTTTTTTGAGTTATGTATTTGTTTTATATACTGTAGTAATGTTTCTTTAGATTAAGTTTTATTTCATATTTTTATAAATTGTGAATAGAGTTAATTTTAAAAAATTATTTTATTGTTTATAATTATAAATATTGCACTATGATAGATTATTAATTAATATTTACCATGTTGAAAAACATTTCAAGAATTTGCTGTTCTTTACCATTGGTAGTAAAAAATGTGTCAAACAGTTATTCAACATATTGCTCACTTATATTGTACAAAAAAACATTCCACAAAAATTATCACTTGTTCAGTAACATAAATAAAACTCTTATTGCTAGATATTCAACAAATGGGCAAAAAGCATCAGACAATGAGCAAAATTGTAACAGCTATCCAGAAAATGACAAACTAAAAATTCTTGAAATGGCTATGAACCATGTTAATGAATATGGCTGGTCACACAAAGCAATTACTAAAGGAGCTGAAGATGCTGGGATTGTGGAAATAACTGAAGGGATGTTTGAAAATGAAGGAGCAGATCTGGTTATGTACTTTGTTAAACTATGTAATCAAAAACTTGTTAGCTACTTGCAAGAAAATGTTGAAAAGCAGAAAGAAAGTGGTGAAAAATTAAATGTAAATTTATTTGTTCGTGATGCCATTGAATTTAGATTAAGGCTTATAATACCATATATAAATGTCTGGGCTGAAGCATTGCAACTTCTTCTGCATCCAAAAGTTTTGAATCAAAGTACGGATGAATTAAGCAAAATGGTTGATGATATTTGGGTGTACACTGGGGATAAATCTTCAGGTCCTGAGTGGTATGCCAAAAGAGGCTTTCTAGCCCAGCTTTATGGTGGATTACAACTTGTCATGCTTACTGATCAATCAGTTGATTACAAAGATACGTGGAAGTTTTTAGATCTTAGGTCTGTGTGGTTTGACTCAAAGTCAGTGAGATACCATAAAACCTCTAATTTAGCACCACCCTGTCTCTTCAAGAAGTCGCTGTAAGCGATTTCTTTTTGCGGTGAAACTAACCCGAATCCCTCTTTTAGCATCAGCATTAGCATGGAATAAAAAAAAAAACAAGAGAAAATGGATCTCTGAAGAAGCGATAGTAACCGCAGGGGAATCCGGGTTAGTTGCACAAACAAAAATCGCTTACGGTGACTTTTGAAAAAACAGGGTGGTGCTCAATTAGAGGTTTTACGGTAATCTATTTATAAATAGTTTTACTTTTTTTGTTGGTTGTGCATGCTAGAAATTGTTGTGTTTGAATTGTGTATTACATCATAACTTCGACTCAGTTGTTTTTTGTCTTTTTTTAATGACATTGATGTTAAATTTTTAAATATGATTGTTGCTTAAAGCCTTGCACATGCTGCTTTTTGCGTATGTACCGACTACGATGTGCACAAAACAAGTATTGTATTAACACATATTTTAAGCTTTCTTGAATTATTATGTAAAGCGCTTTAAAACTAAGTGCATCCTGATTTACCAAGTTTGCTTAAAATCATTGTGAATTGTACTCAGTATTTTTGTAAATGCTTTAGAAATAGCTTTATCAGCATATAACTTTATCAGTTTAAGTGTTATAACACGTTTTTTAAAATTGTTCATTTTTTTAGATTTAAAAATATGAAGACTCTTGAAGAATTGACGGAAAGTTTTAAAGATAATACTGAAAACATGACACAAATTTTAAAAAACTTTACTTCTTTTCGGACAAACAAGCGATAAATAATTAATTAAATCAAATTTACTGATGTTTCAAGTGTACAGATGCTGACTTTATGTTAACTACCCAAAGTGACTATTTGAATAAACACCTCCTTAAAAATTTTGTTTTTAAATATTTTTAATATACTCGTAGTTTTTAAATATTTTAATATTCAAATAGTCACTTGGTTCTAAATACGTAAATTTTTTTAAAAGATTATTACCTTAGTAAGTATTAAAAACTTGTTTTCAATGCTTAGGACACTAAATTCACTTTTTTGCCAACATTTAACTATGTTTGTCAATGGCTTTACGCTTTAAATATTTTAATAATTAGTTGAATTGCTTCAAAGAAACGCCTGGCGCCATGTTATATTGAATAATCAAATTTTAGTTGATAATGCACAACTTCACCTGAATAGTTTTTTTTACTGCAATAAAAATTTGTGTTTGAAACAAATTCGAATAAAATTGCTCAAATTTAGCAAAGAAGATGTTGCTTAGTTTTTGATTATACCGAGTAAATTTTAAAGTAATATATTAAGTTTTGCGGAATAAATTAAACTAATTTCGCAAGTTCAATTTTCTTAGTTGTTCTTTTTGCAAGTTTCTCAACTTTTAACATTATATCATTTTGAAACTAATCACCTTTCTTGCATATATATATATATATATATAATTAACTTACAGACCACAAAAATTTTTAATTTAACATTAATTTTATTTGCCCCAACAGACTGTTTCGCCTGCCTGGGCTCGTCAGGGGGCCGGTAAAAATCTTATTCAAATAGAATGTTCTATTTGAATAATTGAATTTGAATAAGATTTTTAACCGCCCCCTGACGAGCCTAACCACTGATTCTATTTGAATAAGATTTTTAATTGCCCCCTGACGAGCCCAGGCAGGCGAAACAGTCTGTTGGGGCAAATAAAATTAATGTTAAATTAAAAAATTTTGTGGTCTGTAAGTTAATTATCTAACCGCTCTGACTAGACGTCATTGAGCACTTTCCTGATGAGCACCGACCAAAAAATTTTGAAAAATTTCTATATATATATTTTTTTTTTGTCAAACTTCAATCTATTCGTTACCGTACGGCTTAGGGGTGTGATGTTAATTCAATTATTCAGTTGCTCTTCTACTGCCACTTGTATTCTACGAGAGACTCCTGTCATCTGGATGAAATTTATTTTTGGTTTCTATTTATTTTACTCAAGCACACGTTTGTTTTATGTTTTTGCTACTTTTGTAATTTAGAGTTAGGCGGAATGCTAGCTAGAAAGTGCGTGAGTAAAAGCGCGCGACTCGCCAGTTTCGCTGTCGTGATCAAACGCTCTGTTCCGCCTTCTCGATCCTTCCTCCGACTCCTGCCACGTCGCCATCCGTCATGTGCTTGTCAGACTCGCAAGGATTTGACTACTCAAACTGCTCCTCCTGATACTGCAGAAGATAAAAAAGAACCTGATCTGGACGAAATCAAATCAAAGATTCTTGACCACGCCTTGAATCACGTGACTGTGCACGGGTGGTCTCGACAGGCGATTTCTCAAGGCTGCGAAGACATCGGTTATCCAAGTGTCAGTGAAGGAATGTTCGAGAATGAGGGAGCAGATTTGGTTATGCATTTTGTGAAACAATCCAATCAAATACTCGTAAACCACTTGCAAGAAAAACTTGAAAAGCAGAAAGAAAGCGGCGAAAAATTAAACGTTAACTCGTTCGTTCGCGATGCCATTGAATTCAGATTGCGCCTGATAATTCCTTATATGGATGTTTGGGCTGAGGCTATGCTACTTCTGCTAAGCCCCAAGATGCTGGGGGAGAGCAGCAGCGAGCTTGGTCACATGATTGACGACGTGTGGTATCTGGCGGGGGACCGGTCCTCCGATTTTAATTGGTACACGAAACGTGGTCTTCTTGCCAAGCTCTACGGCTCCACCCAGCTGTACATGCTTCGTGATCAGTCCCCTGATTTCCAGGACACCTGGTCCTTCTTGGACCGCAGGTAAGTTTTTTGAACATTGCTTGAGCTTGAGCGTATGCCTGATATTGTTTTCTATTTTTAACCGAAATTTTTAGTTTTAGGAAGAGTCGAGTTTAATTAGGCAAAGTAGGCTATGGATGGATGATCATTTCGAAAAGATCAAACATTGTTTGAAAAAAGATCTATAGAATTGTTGATATTGTGTGATACTATCGTACTCTTTTGTAGTAGAAAAGAATCTCTGCTTAAATTCGTTTTTTTATCACTAATTTTTACTTCATTGACGCGCTGTGTCATTATAACTGTCTCGCTTCAACCGCGTGAGCTGGAGTTATCTCAGTGCGTCTTTGGGATAGATTCAGTTTGTGTAGACCGAGTTATTGCTTTACCGTTTCTTCGAGTTCAGATCTCTTGTGTTCTTTTACTTGTTCGCACTTCAACTTCATGCTTTATCATTTCGCAGATTTGCCGATTTAAAGACTTTCGGGCTCGTCACCAGGGGAATCACGGAAACGTGCACCAACGCTTATGACGTCACTGTTGCTGGATTGAATGTGTTGCGTAATGTTGCGGGTTTGCCTCGTCGGGAGTAGCGGTCGTTTGTGTTGAGGTCTCGGCTTTGGACGTTCGACAGCACCCGCCATCCCAATCGGTCTTCTTTGTCGCCGTATGACTGCCACCTGCTGGTGGCCATGCTGTTGGTGTTATGGATTTATTAGTTGAGAAATTATTGTTTTCACGTTTTCGTAATTTTGGACCCTCGTTGTGAACTCAGAAAATTGTTACATCACAATGCATTTAAAGTTTAAGAGAAGCTGTTGTGGTTTGTGTTGAATCCTGTTTTTTGACTTGATTTGAAGGAAGTGAAATTAATTGGGCGGTTGACCACTTTGTTTCTCGCATATTTGTGTTAGTAATTTTTTTTTGATGGCACTTTCTATAAGAAAAAATTGTACAGCAAATAAATGTATGAACAATGCACCTTCAGCAAATCCTTAAAGTAAACCATGAACTATTAAATGTATTTACATAGGCCATACTTCAAGTAAATTAAAATTGTAAAAATATTATTTTTCTCTAACTAATTTTATTTTTTGTGGATCTATTTTTTGTTACGATCTTTCACTGCTTCGGCGGAAGTGATATATAGTGGCTATTTTTCAGCTGGTTAATTTTTAACTTTACTTATTCGACATAACCGTGCTTGTAGATTAATTTTGTTCATCTATTTGACGGCTTTTCGATCGAAAAAAGGTTCTTGCGAACAAAGCTATTTAACTAGTTTGAAAATGAATGCGATTGATGCCGAATCTTTTAAGGTTTAAAAAGAATGGAAATTGTTTAGGTCAGTTTTTAACGTTGCAGCAAATGTGTGCAGTTATGTGTGCCACCTTCTCATCTGAGATAAATAAAAAGGCCAACCTAAATTGCTCGATACACGTAATTGTGTCCGGCTGCTATTCAAATAAGCATGGTCTTATTGCTTTCAAGAAAACAATGGTTGTTTGTAGCAGGACAAGGGTAACATAATGAATTGTCTTTATATTTTTGTGATTTTATTCGTGACCAACCTGAATTTTTTGAATATTAATTGGAATTACGTTGGAAAAAAATTAGCATAATGGTAAAAATGTCAGAAAAAAATGTCAAATGTTGTTAAACGGATTTGCAAGAGTGAGCTGATAAAAAGAGCAAAAGTTATTATTGTTCAAGGCCGTATGTCTATTGCGTTTATTGTCTGACTGTACATAAAAGCACATTTCTACTACGAGTGTTTAATGAAGCATTCGTTGTTTGTTTTATTGATTTATTAAAAATACTTTCCGCGCTTAAGCGACAAGCGAAGCAAAAAAAATCAATAAAAAAAACAAAGAACACTCTATTCCAGGGTTTCTCAAACTATGGGTCGCGACCCCAAATGGGGTCGGCTAAAATAATTTTGGGGTCGCGAAACAAATTGGCATTTTGTGCTTAGTGCGGCAAAACTTTGAAAATCCCAGTAGTGCCGCGGAACTTTTGGAAAAAATTATAGTTATTGCACATGTAATCAAGAAATCAGAGAATTTGGGGACAAAAATCGACAAGTTGGAGCTTGATTCTGAATGGGGATCTTTTTAGAAATCACGATGATTTTGGGAGAAAAATACGGAAAAAGGAGATCGATCCGAAGTGAAGACTTTTTTTTTTAGAGATCACCATGGATTTTGGAAAAAAATATGGAAAAAGGAGATTGATCCGAAGTGAAAACCTTTTTTTAGAGATCATTATGATTTTCGGAGAAAAATTGCAAAGTGCGCCTAATTAAAGGGTCGCACATAATTTTATCTTTCAAAACTGGGTCGCCGAACAAAAAAGTTTGAGAAACCCTGCTCTATTCTACGCTCGCAATGAAAGCGAGCCTTAAGGATCTTAATACTCAAATAATGTACGAACCATATTTTTTGCCCAGCTGAGGGAGGCCGCTTTTCGATTAAAATTCCTTGTGTTTAATAACATGGCAGCAGTAGCGTATTCAGGATGGGGGGCCATTGTGCTAATGTGCTATGGCCCCCTCTTTCCGAATCTTCGACCAGCACTAATCCAAGAAAGCAGAGGCAGATTCAAAGTAAAGAAAACTTTTTTAAGAAATAATTACAAACGTCTTGATTTACCACTTCAAAAATATGGTTTGCCTACTAAGTAAAGACTTTTTTTTAGCTACCACTTAAACAAAATTTTTGACTAAGTATATTGGCTTCCTTTTTAAAAATTTTCGGTATGCCATTACATGGCAGCTTGGTTAAAAAAATTTTTATTTGCATGTAAAAGTATTGTGCTGAAGCATGGCACGGGAAGCGGAATGATAACATCGACTAAATAGCATATACACTTCTATTTGTGGAAAACTTTAATGTTTCTCGAAACAATCTTTGCCTTTTTATACTTTTTTTTGAGAACCAATGAATGTTTAAGTAATTGGGGAGAGTGATATTAGTTTGGGCGAAGAGGCATAGGCGTATCATAAAAAAGCTTTATGGGGAGGGGCAAAATAATTTTGCTCGAATTTATGCGACGATTGGCCAAATCGGACAATTTAAATATAACACAGCTTACGTACATGTAAAAACTTTTTATTAGTTTATACCTGTTTTTTTTTTTTACCTTTAAATGGGCTCCAGAGGCCGTAAGTTGAGCATGCAAATGCATTAGTTTTGCCGAAGAAAATATTAAAAACAAAATAAGTTTTTACAATAAATTTTAGTTGTTTAAGATTCTTTATGGAAGAATTAATAATAATATATCTTTATTTTTTCACAATTGAATTGTTTATTGAAAAAGGAGTAATAAAAAGTAAAAAATTGTTTAGGCTTATCTATGAACGTTTTCGTGCCCGACACTGGATGGTATGCGTCAGGATAACCAACTGTTTTTCATAATGGGCAAATTATAAATTTAATTATAGATAGCGGGCCACAAAAGATCTTCACTTTAAATCTGTGTCTAAATTTTTTAATTATGCCTCAAAAACAAAATAATATATAAGCTCTTCACCATAAATTTATGTCAAGTATTTGAATTTTTATTTTAAAAACATAGTGGCTTTTCCAAAAAAAAATAAGAGATCTCGATTTACGTCTGCAAGTGTTTTGTTCAACACTTTAAGTAAGCGCGCGGAACACAGTTTGAGAAACGCTGCTATACAATTATAAAAACATTACTAAAAAATTTGAGTAGGCTAAGCAGTGGGCCGCAGGTTGGACATCCCTGGTATAAACTAATGTTTACTAAATTTCTCGCGGCTTTGGGACACTTAGTAACCTTTTTAAGTTTTGCGGCACACTTTGACCAGAGGGGAAGACCTTTTTGTCCTTGTTTGTTTTCATGTAAAGTTTTCAGGTTTTAAACATAGTTAACGAAACAAGCCTGGAGGGGAGACTAATCACCAAACAAGAGGTCCTCGCTTTATTCAATCGGAATCAAATTAAAGGTTTTGAGCTGTTTGGTCGCTACTTTAAAAGAAACAATTATTTTTTCTCTTTTCAAAAGTGTGTTTCGATTATTGTTTTTCCTGAACAACCCGTTGCCGACCACTGAACTGCCGGTAATCTTTAAAAAACTTTCGCGGCACACAGTTTGGGAAACACTGGCTTAGATGTTAAAACGAATATGTTATTAATCTTCTGATTGGTTCGTCAAATTGTCGTTGTCGATTCTAATTCTCTGTACGATAAAGGTTTGATTTCCGGGAAAATTTGACGGTCTCGACCACCAGGTGGAATGTTGCGTAATAAGCACCACGTATGGTCGGCAGTTTATTTATTTTTCGAGTATAATAAAGAAACGCTAATTTTTTGGGAAAATTTTATATATACCTTTCCAAAATCTTAACTCTCACAAAATAGTTTAATCGCTTTTCAAACAAGGTAACTTTGACGAATTGAATTATTTTGCGCGATCGACCAAAAATATTTTCTTGACAACGCTATCTTTACATGAACGGATTTACCTCTATTAACCCTCCCGATTGGCAAGATAGCGTGGGGAGTCAAACATCAAACAAACGATTACCACGACCTGCTTTCGGAGATGCCGAGATATTGCTGTCCGGTAGGAATTTTCTATTTGATTTTGTACTCAAGACGTAAGTTTGGAGCTACTTGCTAAGATCGATAAGTTATGACGTAATGTGTCTTCCCGATCCCGGGATAGCGGAAGTACAGGAATCGGAATGACCATTAACTTACCGGATCATTCAATGCCAGGAGTATTTTACCGAGCATAATTCTTGCTTCAAACTCTGGGTGTGTAGCACTTTGTTTAAAAAATTGAAGGTAATGTTGGTGTTTGGCTATATTTATTGTTACGGCGAGGTGTTATTAGCGCTCATGTACAAGAATGATTTTCTTGCATTCTGCATTGCAATGCAAGAGGCTCCACCTTCTAGGAGTGAGTCGGGTAAGCACAATAACAACATTATGTCGATCGAAACGGCAGCATCGAAATGTTGCTCACTCGGCAAGCCACCGACCTGATCAGTTTCGAAAGTTTTGGTCGCAATCGATAAAGTGTTTGGAGGATAAGGAGCTTATAATGGTTTAAGAAATCTTATACGTCAAGTTTAAACGTCGTTGGCAAAGCACCTTTGGGTTGGAAAAGTTGGGAAATGCGCGCGAACTGGCACAAGTGGTTTTCATTTCGATCCGATATATTTTGTTAAAACAGCGTTAACGTCATAGCCATATCAAAATATATTGCAATTTGCGTCAAAAAAAATTTTTTTAACAGGTTTTGCAGCTTCTAACAGCAGTATATTTATGCTATGACGTCATAAATCAGGAATCAACAAAAATAAATGAAGCACTAATGAAAAAGTAACCTGTGTCGAAAAATAGAACGCCATAGGTTATAATAGGAGCAGAGACAGCAGCATAAGTTGGTAGAATATAAAACAAGAAAAGGCTTACGCGCATCGTATACAATCGGACCCGCATAATAATGATCAACAACAGCATAACTGATGGTACCGTCATTTGAAACACCATCAAAACTACAAACAAGTTAAATAACAACTCCAAGTTCACTTGAATGAAAACCTATCTACAGCTATTATTGTTTCTAAGAGATTGTTTTGTTTCATAAATGCGGTGCTAAATGGTTCGACTTTAACTGCAATGCACAGAAAATGGAGTTAAATAAACTAATCTAATAATGAAATTCTCAATTTATGTTTTCAATCACAAATTCACAAACCAAGAAGATTTCGTTACGTCAGTCCAAACTCTTCCAAAATACTTCTCGTAGCTTCAGCTTCCTGGTTTTCCTCCTGAAGAGCATCCGAGTGTTCCACTGCCCGAAGGACTTTGTTTTTGGAGGATTCTTGAATCTCTCCGGCCATGAGGAACTCGTCAAGAATAAAGTAGGCTTTTTCGAAGTTAAAAATGATATCTAACTCACAGACACTTCCGAAGTACTTGTCCAGGATCTCCACGTATCGATGGATCACTTCTAAAGTTAACAGTTCATTGTCGCTGTCCTCAACCGCACAGCAGAAAAAGAGCGACGCATACCGCTTGTAGACAATCTGCAAAAAAATTGACAACGTTCGACAAAATCTTCAACAAACTCTTCAAGTTCAACGTTGCATAAATTGTTGATCAACTGCTTTTAAAAAAGGAAACTGGGTTTAAATAAACAAACCCATAGCCTTGATCAAAATATTGAGGACTTTTAAGGAAATTAAACAAGTGGTTTGTGATACGGAATTTGAAAACAGCCTGCAAAAACACATCTCTAAGCTTTTCGTCCGACACTCGTCAGGAGATAAAAGTCAAAATGAAGAAAAAATTCAATTGATTGTATAACAAAGCTGAACCACGATAATTGGATGTTTGAGAACGGCGTCAAAACGAGTGTCAGCGCAAGAATTTCAAGTTGTAAACAAACTCTTTTTGGCGGCATAAATTTGGCTTGCATGATTTGATGTAAACGGCTTCTAAAGCAGATAAATGAAAAAACAAATGCCAAATGAAGGAATCTTTGCAGTAAAACAACGAGTTGTTTTTGCACCTTGCCAACTTCTTTCTGCAGTCAAAAAGGAACGAGTTGCCTGCTTCGCTTTGTAGTTAAAAATTTTTCGTGCCATTGTGATAGTCGGTAGGTAGGCCGCGCATCTCAACGATTACAGCATAGAATTCGTCAACGCGTGGCAAAATTTATTACAAATGGCTAAATTCCAAACTCTCGCAACATTTCCATTTGTTTTGGCAAATCTTCAACCTCAATCATGTTTTGTGAATCCGCGATTCGTAAACACCTTTTAGATAACCCTATATGCGCCAAAAATTACAGTGATAAAAAATTTACTATTCTTTCATTTCGCCATTCGTCTTTTCGTTATCTGCTTTATATGCCGTTTATATCAAATCATGCAAGCCAAATTTATGCCGCCAAAGAGTTTTTACAACTTAAAAATCTTGCGCTGAACACGCGTTTTGACGCCTTTCTCGTCAAAATGCCTTTCTAATCACAAATTCTAAACACCTTTCTAATCTCGTCAAAACGCTTTGACGCCTTTCTAATCACAAATGGAAAACGGAGTACTGTGAAAATGCTTCCAGGCTCTGTGCTTTTGTGACCCGGACCGGTGCTAGGCCTGTCGGGATGGGATTACCCCGAGCAGCTTGGGTTAAGCTCAACCGCCTGCCGACTGGTGTTGGGCGATTCCATTCGTCCTGCACAAATGGGCCTCGCTCCTTCACCAAATTGCGAGTGTGGCGCCTCTGAGCAAACCGCAGACAATGTACTAACAGCGTGCCCTATACATCGGGCACCACATGGAGCACGAGGTCTGACGGTTTTGGATGACGAAACTCGATGCTGGCTTAATAACACCAATGCCAGCATCTGATTCAGGCAGTACAGCAGCCTGGGGTAGTAAAAGGACAAATCCTCGGCTCCAGTCCTGCTTGTGTCTGACCTGGAGTGGATACCCATCAAACGATGACGACCACAACGACACCTTTCTCCAACATTCAATTATCTTGGTTTAGCTTTATTAGACAATCAATTGAATTTTTTCTTCATTTTAACTTTTATCTCCTGACGAGTGTCGGACGAAAAGCTTAGAGATGCAAGATCACAATGGCCGGGAAATCGCGAGCGTGAATTGCTTGAGAATTATTAAAAGAACTGATTTGTGAAAGGTCAATTGCGACAATTAACCGTGGAGGTGAAAAAATTTGTACTCAGCAAGCCTTGTGAAATTTGCTAAGTCACACCTTCAGTACTGTATATGTACTACCAAGTTTATAATGCAGATGATAGTGATGTCATAGTTTTGGTAACATTGTGTCGGCTATATAGTTACTTTTTGGGCGTCACAAATTTGCACATGTTGACAAAATTTTGAACAACTAGAACAGGGCTCCCAACCAGTTGCACGTAACTCAACAGTAGCTTGCGAGCTGGGAAAACTTTTAGTGGCAATAAATAAAGGAGTTGAAAGTTTTAAATAAGTAAAAATCGCATACTCGCATTGAACAGTTACTTGAGAAAAAACAGATAAAATGATCGAATGGCGTACCGAGAATTTTTGAGAGGGGGGAGGGCTTACGACTACAATCAAATATGATTAGCGGAAAAGAAATTTCAAATTGTAAAAAAGGTTTCCACTTTGAATCTGTCTCTGATTTTTTCCACACGAGGACCCATGGCACAATGCTCCCCCTAAACACGCTATTATGATGATCATACTAAATATAGTTTTGCTTTTTTGCAAAGAATTATTAGATACTAAATAAATGTCATGTGATGAAATGTAGTTTTCCTAAAAGTAGATGGATTTTTTTTTATTTTTATCTCTACATGTATATTTATCCTCCTGACTCGCAGGAAAGCGACGGGCGCTAATACATAGAGTAGGCAATTACCCCGACCTGCTTCCGAAGATGCCAAGATATTGTTGTCCGCTTGTAATTTAATAGAGATATTACTGTAATTTAGAACTACTTGCCAAGACCACCAAGCAAGGGAAAGTGCCGTAAAGTGTCTTTCCCAAGGACACAACAGAATGGTGCAAGTGGGTTTTGAACCTAGACCATGTTGATCATCAGCTCGGTGCTTTAACTACTCGGCCACGCTGCCGACGTTGCAGTCACTTAAGAACTTCCGACAAGTACATGGTTGAATAAAGGTTGGGAAACACTGACCAAGATGAATTGCGCAGCAGTTACAAAATGAACATATCGCGATTGCGCATCGAAATGGCGCTTCGTTCAACTCGGCCGCGCTACAACAAAGCTTCTGAACAAACCGCAGATCACATTATTTGTGCTTACGTCATCTGTGCTTATGTCATTTGTGCTTATGTCATCTGTGCTTAGCCGACAAATGGGAGTCCTTTTAGGAATGCCAGGTCATGGGTTACAAAAATTAAAGCTGGCTTAACACTGACACTGTCCCAATCTAATAAAACAGTGCAACTGCATGGGTTGTACAAAATGTTTGGCGCTGATTTTGTCTATGACCTGGATAGCGCTTTTATGTGACAGCCATTGAGAATTAAACAATAAATAACTATTTATAAACCTGCAAAGCAGCAACTAATAACCAAAATAAACCGATAGAATCTTGAAACTAGCAAAGCTAAAAAATAGATTAGTTTAAAATTTCATGTATTTTATTTCATCTTTATATTTATCCTCTTGACTCATAGGAAAGCAATAGGCGCACTATGCACAGGACAAGCAATTTCCCCGACCTGCTTCTGAAGATGCCAAGGTATTGCTGAAGGGTTGAAATTTTTTATTTTGGTTTTATAGAGATTGCCAAGACCACCCGCCAAGCAAAGAAAAGTGCTGTTAAGTGTCTTTCCCAAGGACACAACAGAATGGCGCGAGTAGGTTTTGAAACTAGGTATGACGTTACCTACATCATATGGGAAGACTTCAGTTTAGAAGTTTGAAGCTACCTTTAAATTCCCATTACTTCCAGGACCACTCTGACCCAAAGTGGGAGCGCATGTTAGGGTTCCAACTATAGATAGATCAATCTGTTGCCTTGCAAATATTGTCTTTTTAGACAGAGACTATGTCCACAGCAGACAACTGTGGTTGGTGTCAGCAAAGGCATGTGACAAATAAAAATTTGCCTAAAATTTTTACGAAAATGCATCATAATAAAATGGCCCCAGTGCTCAGCAGCCCTTAAATGGGCAGGATTTGCAAATAATCGCCAGGTATAAATTCAAAAAAACAAAAAGTTTCAGATTGGAATTCAACTAGGAAATGAAGGAAACAAGTCGAAGGAAGCATGAGAAGGATTAAGTTTAAGATGCGACAGATCTATGTAGGTGGAGAGAAGGTGTAAGAAGAATTGCGAAAGTAGTAGGATGCATCTGATCACTGGGGATTAAATTGGATGATGATGATAACATGTTGATCACAATCACAGTACTTTTAACCACTCGACCACGCTGCCAACAGTATTAATTAGTTACAAAAGTTTTGTGATTTAACTGGAAAAAAATATTGCAAAAAATCATACATGAAAGACTGTTCCAGTTAACCTTATAAAATAGTTATTGAAAATTTTTATTAGCATGATTGAACATTTGGTACCAACAACAGAAGTATATGTAGCTTGAACTAAAATTCTTTCTGTTAAAAATATTTATTTTCTGTGCAATTAACTTCAAACCTTTTTTAAAATGGAAACAATTGAAACAATATGGAATCCTAGGCGTTAACTTATTAATGGCTGTACATTTTTTTCACAATAAGAATGGTAATGTACTAAATTGTATCATATTACAATAAAAAGATGAAAAACACTAATTCAAAAAATGATCTACCTTAAAATCTTTCCAATCTAAAAAGTTGCACATTTTTGGTCTTCGTGAAAGAACAAGAGAAACCAAATCACGAACTATCTTTTTTCTTTCTTTATCTCCAATGGCATAGAACCATTTCTGAAGGCGAACTTTGCCTTGTCGGCTGAAGAGAAGCATAAATTTCATCATTTTGACAACTATATTATAAGTTCCTAAAAAAATTAACTTTAATTCAACAAACAATCATAATCATAAATTGACACAAGAGCAGCAAAGTGAAAATCTAATGCTACTAATGCTGGCAATGGTAAAACTGAAAGTGCCACATTTTATTTCATATATTTTATTAAATTAAAAGTGAAACAAATTGTTATCATCAATAACATTTCACATTATTATTTTGCCAATAACGATTGAAAAGATAACATAAAAAAGATGACAAATGCTTTTAGTTTAACAAAAAGAGATTGCATTTCTTAAATATTGCATAAATTTACTTAAGTTGTTTTAACTGTAATAAAAGTGAGGGTGTCTTTCCATAGCAAAAACACATACCACAAGGCACACAAATATAGACAAAATATAGAATTTACATTGAAGCAACAGTTTAAAATCAACTTTTTAATAAGTGGAAATAAAAAAAAAAACTGTTTGTTGTAAATCTCCGTAGCACAACCACCTGGGTTTTCAGATCAAATTAATTTTATTTGAAATCATGAAACTATTTCAAACTCAGTAGAAAGTGCAACTCAGGCAAATTTCCTTTTGTCTGTAATTTTTTTTTAATTGGAAGCAATTAATTATGAAAAAATCAATAAAAAACCTTACATTTCATTTTAAAAATTTTATTCTCACTACTTTACACAGTGTATCATCATATCAGCAGTATGTAAAGCCTTAAGAATTTGGGGATTTCATAAAAAAAAGTTTTAACAGTCTACAACTAATAACATTATCTTCAATTTTTCAAATTCAACATGGTGCTAGTGATATATTATTGGTCACAATAAATCAAACAATTTCCATGTACCCATATCCTTAATTTCAAAAATTCAGGACAGTGTTTATTGTAAAGCATAATAGAAAAAAGTACATAGACAACAAGTGATATACAATATAAATAATAATACTTAAATTTCATACAGGTACAATTACATTAAAAAGTTTGAAAATAATAAACCTAAATTTCTTTTATATGTATATAGAATAGATCTTTATCAAAAACAATTTATTGAAATGATGTCTTGCCAAAATACTGTGCCATAAAGTAATAAAGAACAAATTTAACACAACTGATAAATAAATAGAGGGGAAGATGTTTTTTAATTGGTTTTATTTCTATTAGGTTATTTGAAAAATAATGGCCTACGAGGTGTGTCATAAAAGTTCAAGGATTTTGCATTCTGTGTAAGCTTTGGTTGAGCTATAAAAGTAAGTTAAGTGGCAGATGATTTAGTAACTTCTTAAAAGTATTAAACCTCAATTTCAGCTTACTGTAACATTTATTAAGCATTTCAGGTGTGAAAGAAAACAGTTTACATATTTACTATTGTTTACAATTTTTTTTTGCTTGGTAATTTAGTAATGCAACAGAACAAACCAACCTCAAATTTCTTGTCTGTTTGGGAAAATCTCTTGTTAATCTGACTTGCAGAAGAAAATTATTACAGTACTGGTGATGAAACATGGGTTTTCAAGTATGACCCAGAGACCAAATGTCATTGGAAAAGTTCTCAATCACCACAGATCAAAAAAGTAAGGCAGTCAAAGTCCAAAATCAAGCTCCTATTAATACCATTTTTGGACATCAGAGGCATAGTCTGTTATGAATTTTTTGCTCATGGTTGCTTCACTACAATAATGCACACATTGCCGAGAGCATCTGGAAGTTTTTGGCAGAGAAAAACAGTACAGTTAATAGAGCAACCTCCCTATTTTCCAGATCTTGCTCCATGTGACTTTTTCCTTTTCTCCAAGTTAAAAATATGATTTAAGACATTTTTTTAAGCATGGATGCCGTCAAAAGTGCCGTAACAAAGGAGCTTTTGTTAATCTTCGAAGAGTCCTTCCAGGAATGCATTGATGCAAAGAAAAGAAAAATGGAAAAGTACATTAAATTCAAAGGAAGATACTTTGAAGGAAAAAAAGTGCAATTTTTTGATTGAATCAAAAAAAAATTGTGACCTCAGTCCTAGAACTTTTATGACACACCTCATATTTTAGAAAATATCTTTTAACAATAATAATTAAGTGAAATTTTATGTTTAAAATTGGTTTTACTAATGAATTTTTGCTTGGATATTAGATAGAGAATAAACATTATTAGTTTTTCAAGTTATCCACCTGTTTAATAACTTATTTTGCAAGTGGTAAAACCTCAAATGGTAAGCATGAAAAAGAAGACTTGCTACTAATTTTCCTGCATGAGTTTAAGCTCGGCAATAATGCTGCTCAAACTACTGCAAACATCAATAAAGCATAAGGAGAAAACTCACAGAATTGGGATATGAAATGTTACCACATTGATCTTACTCTCCTGATCTTTCTCCAATAGATTACTATTTTTCAAGCATTTCGACAACTTTGTGAGAAATAAAACTTTGAGAACCAAAGAAGATGTCAAATCTGCCATCACGAATATCTTAGCTTCTAAGTCACAAGATTTTTATTGACATGGTATAAATGATCTTTTGCTAGATGGCAAAGGTGCATGTTTGTTTAAGGCTCATACTTTGACTAGTTTGAACATAAAATTTCACTTTATTATTATTAAAAGATATTTTCTAAAATTGGCCATTATTTTCTGAATGGCCTAATATTTTTATAAGTTTTATACACCATACTTTGGCAAATTCTTAATATTCATATTTCTTGTTATACATTTACCCTTTCAAGTCTGATATGGCATATAAACACTTAATTTAGCTTTCAGACAAGAGTGGCAAATAAACACAAAATCTATTTGAAAAGTTTATGTTTGGTTTATTAACCATGCTTACACTTAGCTTTAAATACGACATTCAAGCAGCCAATCATAGCCTTTGTATTCTGTGTTGAAGCAAGTCAATCAAGAGCCAATAATAGAACTGCTACTTGCATTGACAATAATGTTTGTTTGTTCTATATTTTTTATGATAGGTAACTAAATAACATGCTAAATTATTAAAATTTTATTCTTTAATCAAATCAATTTTATAAATTTTATTTGTCACAAAAAAAGTTTACTTCATTTTGATAATGGATTTTATAAAAATTGAGTTAAATTTTTATAAAATTTACTTTAAAAACGTTTGCTTTTTTTGTTCTAACCCACTGAACTAATTGCTATGCCTGCCTTGAAATGTTTAATAAGCCAGGCATAATTTTGTCTATAAAAAATATTATAAAATACCAGTTCATATTTATCTTGTAATGACACAATTGTTCATACCAGACTAATCAAAGTTAATTACTGTATAACATGTATTATTTGTGCATAATTTTATCAAAATTATGCACAAGCAATATATGTTATACAGTAATTAACTTTGATTAGTCTGGTATGAACAATTGTGCCATTACAAGATAAAATATAAACTGTTAGTTTTGTGGCAACAAAAAATTACTATAGAAAGATTAAGCAGGAAATCACTCATAAGCCTGCCCAAATTGAGTTTTGTCATATACATTAAAGCATAAAAGAGTTAAGAGTGATTCCTTGCTCACCTTTCAATAATTATAAATTGATCAAACTACTGTATAAAAGCAATAAAACACTTCCAAGAAATTGCAATGCAAGGCTAATAGAACCATATGCAGTTTATTCAAGAATGAGAATTCCTGAAGCAATTAAAAAAAGTTAAATAATTTATTGGGTTGGGGAATAAACTGTTGCGGTTTTATATTTATAAATAAATTTAATTAATCAAAGACATAGGAATTCAACCAAGCTTAATGAAATCAAATATAAATACATTAAATCAAAGATGCATTCAGTAATATTTATATTAATTAGAAATATTGAATCTAAAAGAAACATTGAATAAAACAAATTTACAAATTGCAACAATTTATTCCCCAACCCAATATAAAAATGTTGTAATGTTCAATGAGTAAGCTGGCTGTTGGAAATAACACAACATCAAAATCTATACGACTGGTGGTTTGTATTGATCTGAAGATGTACTATGTTATGCCTAGAAAAGGGGTGGGGAACCTCATTGCACAAGTGGGCATCACCCAAAAATTAAAAATTAGTTAAGGCCGTATTAACTTTTTGTTGATTTAAATATTAAAAGATAATTACTTGACAGACCATGCTTCTTTATCAGGTTTAGCATATCAGGAGACATTTTTTCTATTTTCACTAGGGTTAAACAAGTATTTGTCCTTCAATGTTAAGTATAAACAACAAAATTCTTCACATTGATTGTCTGGTTAGTTGTAAAAACTTATTTAATTATTTGGCAAATTCAAAAGACAAAAAAATCAGCACACCAGTTGTGAATTGATGGGGATCATATATTTACTGGGTGTTTTAGATAAAAAAAAGCAAAACATTTTCGCATATCTTGATAGGAGCTCAACCTAATTCTTCTCATTTTTCTATTTCCAGAATATCCTTATCTTGACTTTCTAACTTTTACAAACATTTAGTAATTATTCTTAAAATAATGGTTGTTACACCCAGAAAAGTAAAGGTAGCTGTTCTTCTATGCGCTGGACACAAAAGACTAATAACATCATTGCCCTTGCTGGCATGTCTTCTAGCATGATACCGTAAAAAACTTCTAAAAACTGGTGCTCCACTTGACAAGAGGTTCAAGAAACCTAGAACATGCACTGTCAGGACCCCTAGACTTCTTTCTTGCCTCAAAAAGAGCATTAAAGCGACACCAACCAAGTCAATGAGAACGCATGCCAAGGATCTAGGTATCTTCCTCAATTCTGTCTATGACATTCAGTGTGCAACAACTTTGAAAACGTGAAAAAATGTGTCCTCTTGCTCTCAGAGAAGAACATTATGGCTCGTCTGAAGCAATGCAAAAACTTTGTGAATCACCTGTAGCATGCACATTCAGGCAGGATCATCTTTTTGGATGAGAAAAATTTTTGCATTGACCCAGTTTATAACAGTTGTAATTACCAGTACATTTGTTTGGAAGGCTCAGAAGTTAATGAGGATGTTCCCACAGCTGCTAAGTTTATTACAAAAATGAAACATCCGGCCTCACTGATATTCCTCAGTGCTGTGGCAAGCACAGGTGAAGCTTCACCATCGATTTGGTTTCTAACCAGATTTTGCCTTTCTGCATCCAACTACCAGGAAGTTCTCTGAAAAACTCTAATCCCGTGGATGAAAGAAGTTGCAGAGATGCACAACAAGGACTTTATATCCAACAGGATAGCACCCACACAGCATGATCAATGCAGGCATGCCTGAGGGAGGCTGGCATCGATTTCTGGAAGAACATGCAGCTGCCATCATCCGCTGATCTCAGTCCCCTTGATTTTTCTATTTAGGGGCAAATCGAGTGCATCTAAATGTCAGAGCAGTCTGACTGCCCTCAAGAGGTCAGTAAACTGTGCCTGGCGCAACATGAACAAGACTTAGTAATCAAGGTATGCTCCAAGTTCAGGCTTGCATTGAAGCCAAAGGTGGACTAATTGAATGAATTATTTTACCTTTGTAAACAGCTTATTATGTTTCAATTGTATATTTTGAAACTAATCTTGATTTGTATTACCTAAAATACAAATAACTATAAAGTTTTTACTTTTTTTTTATCTGAAACACCCGGTATGTATGTTGTGTACAGTCATCACTTTTGCTTTAGTTTAAATGAATATAATAACACAGATCTATATCAATTTGCTATCAAGCACAATACCACAGACATGAGAACAAAAATATGAGATGCAAACAGAAAGACAGACATTGCAATAGAGAGGCATGCCATGCTGCCAACAATCCACTTGAATATTATCTTACCCTAATTGTTAACAAAACACACCACTTTTTTAAAAAAATTGATATGCTTCTTTCCAACTACACAGAAGTTGGGTTGTTAAATCTTGTAAGCTGCATTTGGCCTATGAACCACAGGTTCTCAACCTCTAGTCTAGAACAATTTAAGTTTTTTACGATTTAAAGATATATTAACTAGAGCTTTAAAAAATGACATTAACTACTAAGACTGTATGTCAGGGATGTCCAACCTTTATCATAATGGGCCAAATTATAAATTTTGTAATAACCAGAGAGCCACAAAATATCTTTACTTTGAATTTTACTTTATTTTCTCGATTTTCGTCTCAAAAACTTAGTTCTTCTTCTTTCAGCCTTTCTCTTCAATCAGGGATAGCCACAGCATATTATCTTTCTCCAAACCGTCCTATTTTTAATGTCTGTCTCCTTCACATCAACTTTCCCCATATCTTCTTTCATTACATCTAAAAATCTTCTCTTTGGTCTCCCTCTTTTTCTCTTTCCCGGTAACTCCATTTCCGTCATCTTTCTTCCTACATACTTTTGGTCTTTCCTCATGACATGTCCATACCATCTCATCCTGTGCTCCCTCATCTTTATTCCTAACCATTCTACCTTAACTGTACCCCTGATGTACTCATTGCTAATCGTGTCTTTTCTTGTCATTCCATAGCAAACCTTAACATTTTCATCTCTGCAACTTCCATCTTTTCCACTTGTTTCTTTGTGACCACCACCATCTCAAGTCCATACACCATTGTTGGTCTTACCACTGAACTGTACACTTTTCCTTTTACTTTAGCTGGTAACCTCCTGTTTATCTCCCTCTCACAACTACCACTTTCTTGCATTGTTGATCCCAAATACTTAAATTCCTTTACTCTTGGCACTTTTGTATCCTCCATCTTCACTGTTTTGTCGTCATTTCTTCCATTTATGCACAGATATTTGGTCTTTGATATCGTCCATGGTGGTTCTCTCCTTACTTCATCCATTAGCCTGTCCATTATCACTGCAAACAGGAACGGACTTGATGCTGATTTCTGGTGCAGTCCAACCTTGACCTTGAAACTTTCTGTAGTTCCTACTGCACACCTCACCACTGTTTTGCTTTCCTTATACATATCCTATACAAGTTGCACATACTTTTCCACTATTCCTGATTTTCTTATACATTACCACAGCTCTTCCCACAGAACCCTGTCGTAAGCTTTCTCAAGGTCCACAAATAAACAATATAGCTCTCTTTGACCTTTCCTGTAATTTTTCATCAACATTCTTAAAGCAAACATGGCATCAGTAGTTTCCTTTCGTAGCATAAATCCATATTGCTGTTTGCTGATCTCTACTCTATCCCTTAGCCTGGCTTCAATAATTCTTTCCCATACCTTAGTTATGTGGCTCATTAGCTTTATTCCTCTGTAGTTTCCACAGCACTGTGTGTACCCTTTGTTTTTATAAATTGGAATAAGCACACTCCTTCATTCTTCTGGTATCCATTTACCCACTAATAGTCTGTTGAACAGTCTGTTCAAAAATTTATCCTCATCTCTCCCATGCACATCCAAATTTCTACTGGCAACTCATCTGGCCCGACCACTTTACCTTTTTTCATCCTTCTTAGTGCATTCTTTACTTTTTCTTTATTGACACAATTTACCTCTTCGTTAACCACTTCTGCTTCCTCTGTTCTAGAGTCTCTGTTATTTTCCTTGTTCATCAGTTTCTCAAAAAGCTCAAAAGAAAATCTTAAAAACTTTGTGATCTCTAAAAAACAGGTTTTGAACAGGAATGCAACTCGTCAAAATTTTGAAGTGCGTGAAGTCCTGATTCTAAGTCCAGGATAAAATGACAAGTCTGAGTCCGAGTCTGCATCCCTGTCTATTAATAAAAATTGTACCTTTGAATTTTATGGAAGAAGCCAGCAAAACTGACATAAGTTGAAAAAAATCTAATTGCCAATATTTTTTTTTTTATACAAGTATTAAACAACAGCGGCACCTAAAAGCAAGGAAGCCAGGAGCAATTATTCTTGCATTTTTGGCTTCTTTAAATTGCCTCCTGTCTTTTCAAAAAAGGAGTATACTTTTATAATCATAGAAACTTGACCAAAATATCAGATCATTTGATGGTAAATGCTATTATTTTAATTATGGTCTGCACCTTAAATTTAGAATGAAAGTGGCAACCATGAACTCAATTGAAAGTGATGACCTTTTCTTTATTTTAATCTTCACTTAAACTTAGGGATAAAAATGGAGATTTTACACACTGATTGAATTTTCTTTTGCCATTACTAGATTTTTGTGCTGAAAACTGTCGTGATACAAAATGGCAACTCTGTAAAACTGTAAAATTGATGTAAAATTGAACAAAAATCAAAAGAGTAAAATTGATGCCAAAAGCTTTGATAATTGCAAAAGCATAACAAAAGCAAAATAATTGCAAATTATAAACTTTTCACAAATTATAATTTACTTAAAAGTAAAGGCGCGTTTACAGCCGTTTACAATACTTTTTTCTTTCAGCGCGATTTTGGTTTGTTTTATTGACGCTCAAATCCACTCATTTTTTCATGAAAATATGAGTGGATTTGAGCATCAATAAAACAAACCAAGATCGCGCTGTAAGAAAAAAGTACTGTAAACGGCTGTAAACGCGCCTTAATGCAGAAACAGTTAGGCTTTTTGATAAAAAAATTTGTAAGTGACAACCCTGCCTAACCATAATACAGCAGATTGTTTATTTTGAGACAAATGGTTGCATAAAAACATATAAAAAAGTGGTTTTTCAAAAGCAAACCCTGGAAATGCACAAACTAAATACTGCAAGAAAATTATAAAATTTTTACTGTACTAATTTGAATAATCTCAACAGATTAGCAGCGATTAAATAAACTTGAGGAGTGTAACCTGAAAAGCAATCTTATTTTGTTATACACTACTATTTTTACCTTGTTTTTTTGTTCTATTTAAAATTGTTTTCAATTTTAATTTTATGAAAAGAATATGAGTAGGATAAAATGGTGAGGCAACATTCTAAGTTATGAGAAGTGTTGTTTGATAATTATGTTACCTGTGTGAATTTTGTTCTGCCCTTGTAAATGACTCTTATGTTATTTATCTTCAAAGATAACTATTTAAAACATAGGCAATCACTGAGTTAAAGTTAATTAGCCCATCTAAAAAACACTAAATATGTTTAATCTAACTTATTGCTGCAGTTGATATTATTTTTATTTTTTATTTTTAGTATAATACTTGGATCTGGTGCAGTATCTTTTTAACTATTTAACTAACTATTTTTTACTGCAGTTTATTTTATAACCTTTAAAAGGATTTTCTTTCATAACATGTAACCTCGATAACAAAAATAATTAAATTTAAGAGTTTTGTTCGCAATTCCCCGAGTTTAGTTGATTACCTTTTAAAGTTTAGGATATCCTTAAAGCTTGCTGAGTTGTTAACGGCAAAGAGTGAACACGACCAGAACAGTCTTATTTGAATATGAATAAAGTCATAGATGCAATAAAAAATATAACATTAAAACGTTAAATTTGTACAATAAGTTATGACATCAATACCAATAAAACTTTTCGTTAAAAATTCGTTTTAACTTTTACCTAATTGCTCATAAAAATTAAGTTAAATATAAAATTTTTAAAAAATATTTAAGACGCTTTAAAACACTTTGACCAAACTAGGACTGAGGAGCCACAAGAGAAAAGTATTAGTTCCGGATCCAGTTCCGAAGCTATCAAGCGCTCATCAGCTACCTCCGGCTCCGGCTACCCAGCTATGCTACAAGGATAAAAATTTATTAGGTAACTCGAGGTCAAAAAAAAATTGTTGCATTTAGCTGTAATAAAGTACGACTGTGGTTTTTTAAAGAACCCATGGGATATTTGATTAAAAGGAAAGTGAACTTTAATATTTATTTAGTCAATTATTATTGAGTATTTAAATGACAATAATTGTATGTCCGTATGGATCCATATCAGTACACTATGCTTTTTTAGATTTTTTTAGTAAGCAACTTTATAGATTAAGAAACATATGATAGATTGATATTTGTTAAGACTTTTATTTATATGACGTTAAAATTACCATTACCACAAAATGACATGAAAAAAAAGATACTGATACTAATATATTTTTTTATAGAGCTTTGACGTAATATTTTGCAAAAAAAGCACCACGAATTATCTGCATTGACTAAAGCTTCGTGTCTTCAATTCAAGTTATTGGACTTCAAGCCAAGACAAGAAGTTTTTATTAAAAATTCCTATGACTGACACCGGAGCTGGAGCTAATAAAATTTTTGTAGCTTTAGCTCTAGCTCTGGCTTCACAAAAATATTTAAAAAGACTCCAATTCCGCATCCGGAAAAATACTTGGCTTCATAGCTCTAGGCTTCAGCTCCAGCTCCAGTTTCGACTATTCAGGCCTAAAATAAACTTGTAAAACTGTTAAGACCCCACTAAAAGCGTTAGCGGGATTATTCTTTATTTGTTTATTGATTTTTTTACTTCTTTGATTGCTTACTTATTTTATTTTTAGTTTATCTCTGTATTTATTTTCCTGACTCGCAGTAAAGCGACGGAGGCTCTAATACATAAGGTAAGCAATTACCCTAACCTGCTTCCAAAGATGCCAATACATTGCTGTCCGCTTGAAATTTAACAGAGATATAACTGAAATTTAAAACTGTTTGTCAAGACCATAATGCAGGGAAAAGTGCCATAAAGTGTGTTTCCCAAGGACACAACAAAATGGTGCAAGTGTTATGAGTTCCACTAGTATCTGCAGTTAGCTCTTTTATTTATACGGAGTTACACGATAGTTATACCACTGAATCTGTAAGTTATACTAATAATTTATCACGCGGTTAACCACACTTATCAAACCAGACAGAAGAAGGCAGTAGAGCCGTGCGCTATGACGTCACATACTATAACAACCCCCTTTTAAGAAGCTTTTTAGCGAAAAGGTTGTCTAAGAAAAATATTAGTACGTTGTACGAGCCCGATTAATAAACATGCAACAAACTATATACAATACGGCACAAGCGCTATGAGTTTTACGCTACTTCATACAAAATCCCTTAAATGATCAGGAAAGCGTTTTTGTCTCACGCTTCGCCGCGAGGTTGGAGATGATGGAAAGACTTCATCTTCAAAATGGACGTGACGTTCGTCTGATGTCATCATTTCCTCTTTGGGGTCTCCCCCTTCGGTGGGGAGAGGGCGAATAAAACGTCTATTGCGCCAACAGACTCGACCGCTCGGTAGTTTTATCTGGTAGTCGCGGTTTCTCCCGACGCCGATGATGAGTCCCGATCGCAACCATTTTTTTGTAATATGGTCTTGAATTCGAACATGTTGTCCGATTTTTAGTGGATTGAGGTGTTTTGCGCGTTTATTGTATTCGGTTTCTGCAGCCACTTGTAGATTTGATAAAGCTGCGTCCCACTTGTCGAATTTGTTTTGCCAATCTTCCTTGAAATATTTCAGTTTAGCTGGGATGATTGAACGTAGCGGGGCGCCGTATAAAATTTCGGCTGGTGATAACCCATGGGCCTTGGGTGTGTTAACCCATTCGATTAGGCCGCTGCTAAACTCATCGCAGTCGAGACTACCATGCTCAGCAGTTTTGGCAACAAGGTGCTTCATGGCTTTCACTGCTGCTTCTGCGTGTCCGTTTGACTGTGGGTAATGTGGAGTACTTATGGTGGAAGTTACTCCCCATTTCTTGAGAAACTGTTGAAACTTGCTTGATGTGAATTGCGGTCCTCCATCAGTTCTGATTCGTACTGGTACCCCTGTGTCCACGAAAAATTTTCTTATAGTGCTGATTATCTGATGTGAACTAGGGTCATGAGAGAACTCGCTGAGCTTAATCCATCCCGACAGACGGTCTACATAAACCAGGTAAGTCTTACCGGCATAATAAAATTAATCTGCAGATACGTCTTCAAATTAATCTGCAGATACGTCAGGTTTAAAAACGTTTTACTCACTTTATAGCCAGTAACCCTTTTACTACTTTTTGTTTAGTTTAGGCTTAGCTTACTCAAGCTAGTAGGATAGTCTGGGTAGACTATCATTTTAGTTATGTTTCAAATAAAAACTAAAAAAGTCAATTAAAAATTCCAATCCACAGTAATATTGTGGGATCTCTGAAAGCAAATATCTGCTAGTTCTTCTGATTGCTTGCGGGCCCGCTTATATAGTATTAAATAACCAGGTACGGTATCACCAGTGGTGGATATTCAAATTCAGGGGCTTGAGGCAAGGATTTCCAAAAATTGATGTACTCGAAAAAAGAAAAACGGCTTTGATCTTGTCTTTCACTTTTTTCTCCCAAAATCATCGATTTCATCTTTGATTTCGCTGTTTTCTCCCAAAATTATGCTGATCTCTAAAAACAAAAAAAGGTTTTCACCTCGAATCGATCTTGTATTTCCCACTTTTCGTCCCAACTTCATAATGATCTCTAAAAAACATCTGCAGCAAACTGAAATTATATGTGTTATTTTCAAGGGAGAGCCCCCCTAAAATTGGGGAAGGCCCCAAAAAAAGGGGGACCCGAGGTAACTGCCTCATTCGCCTGGTATCCCGATATCCGATATCCACTACTGGGTATCGCTTAAAAGTTGCCCTTAGTATAACGGCTTCAACGTTTTTGTACGAGTCTGGAGGAGAGTTGAAACACAATAAAAATCAATAAAAATTTTAAATCTTGGAAACGAATGATGGGTTTGTGTACAAAGTGTACTTTGTCTTATTTTTTCCATCAGTCTTAATCATGTTATTAATGTGCATAGAAAAAGAAACAAAAATAAAATTAATTAAAAAAATATTGTTTTAACTTATCGGTTTAAATATCAAACTTTGTTTTGATTAAATTGAAGAAAGATTGTTAATTACCTATGCGTTTGAAGTTTTACATTATATAATTAATTGTATCATTTTTTTATACGCCAGCGTCAGTCTATGTCATTTGACCTTTTCGTACTTTACATATCCAATATCTGTATTTTTCTTGAAACTTTATTCAAACTTCAATTTTCGACCAAATTTAATGGAATAAAAAGAGGTTACTGAAATAAAATCAACCAATAAAATTCTAATTACCACAAAAAAATAACACAATCATTTTTAAGTGTTAAAATTCAACTTAACGGAAAACGCACCAACAGAGGTTATTTGACTTGTTTTTATTCAAGCAGATGACACATCAAATGTAGCAGAGTTAAAAGATGCCTGCTCCAGCTTTTTTCTTACATTTTTGCTTGTAACAAGAACTAGCGATGGAAATTATTTTACACACTACGCACTGGTATTAAAATCTAGCATAAATGACTTGGCGTGAATAAATATTTCAATTTTATATCACTTTCTTTACGGTACAATGGTGCGTTCGTTTTTCCTCCCTGTAAGTTTATGTTTGAAATAACTTTAGATAGAATAGCCTACTTTTTTTATTACACTGAGCGTGTAATGAAAATGACCAAAAAATCGAACTATATAGATTCATTTAAAAAGTGAAATTTTAAGAAATATTTGTTGCAGTTTGGTTGAGGTAATCGAAAATTATTAAAGGACTTCCGTCATACTTTTGAATTATGCTGCGGACTGTATTGAACATTTCGTAAACAAGGTCAAAAGACATTCGAATAGATTATATATATTGTGCTATGCTTAAGTCCAATACCATTAATTGATTGTATCGTTGTTTTAGTTTTTATTCTAATGTCAAATTTTGTACTACAAATTGAATAATTCTTAAAGCAACAATGCCGGTGTCGTAAGTTATGACGAAATCAATATTAAAATCCAAAATTACTCACGGCAGAAATTCATTTCGATTTTTGGATTTTTTAATTAGGCTTATTAAAACATTTTGAAATGTTTATAAAAAAGTTCGATGTGACACTTTTTTTTCTTGGAATAAATTGTATTTCTTTTTATTGTAGGAAAAGTTTATTTCCAAAATTGTTGAAAAAGTTCAGTGAATTTTAAAAAACATTCGTTGTTGCTAAGATCAAAGCATTTTTATAATGAAATCAGATTTTGCTGAGATAGAGTTTCTTCTTCTGTGAACTGCAATAAGCTCCCTAAGGAGATTTCTACTGTGAAAGAATTTTACTTTTAATCATACGATCAATCAAACCGTTAAATTTCTGAAATCGATCTCTGTTTTTCAACAATTTACAAAAGTTGACCACCTTTCGAAAACTCACTTTTTTAATCCAAATGATATTTTATTAAAATATATACTGTAAGTATCTATATCGAAAGAGTATGAAATTCTTTTTCTATCAACCTTGAATGAGAATTTTAGCGCAACTAATTGTCGAAATATAAGCAAATAAAGAACGCAGGCACTTTCCGCTTCGCCCTCCCTTCTAGTCGTACAAGTTTTCTAAAAAGCCCAGTCTGAATAGAGTTCACGCTCACTGCTGGAGCGTTTTTGTACGCTCACCTTTCCTATTTTGAAATCGCGTATTTTGCATTTTTGGCGGCTATATCGGATTCTGTTTAATGTTAAAATCGTATTCTGTTAAATACCAATCAAACAGCCATAATCTATAATAAAATGCTTTCTGTTGCAAGTTACAGTTAGTTAAAATTATTAATTTCGTTTGGGTTTGCAATAGCTTACTAGCAAAAACAGTATATTTTCTTTCGCATTGTGTTACTGAGATATGAAAATCTATCGCAAGAAATTTCTCCCAATTCTGTTTTCTGACATATGTCTGCATATCTAGAACGTAGCAAAAACAGAAACAAGTTTAGCGATTCCTTTAAGATGATCAAAAGAGAATAATCGATATGTTAAGATCATTGTGGTACAATAAATAAAAACGGAAATTTTTACTCACAGCAGGCTGCCTTTAGTGTTCAAGTCTACGTTATTAGTAAGTTGAAAACTAGATAATGGCACAAAAACGCCAGTCTACTACAGCTTTTTCAATAGAACAAGAAATTGTTTTATAGAAAGGCCTAGATGTGGTAGGCTATTAAAATAGTAGCAGTTTTCTTTTATTTGCATCCAAAAAAACAATTGATTATAATTGAAAGCAAAATAAAGCAGGGTCGGCCGACCTGTGGCTCGCGAGCCGCATAGAAATAAACTGGGCAAAGAGCGGCATGCAGCTCTTTTTACAGGTCCTGGTTCGTGTAATAGTAGCTTAAAGGCCCGTTTCCACTACGAGCGTGGAAAAGAGCATTCTTTGTTTGTTTTATTGATTTTTTTGCGCTCGCTACAATTTTAACCGCTCGCTTCAATCGAAGATCAATAAAAGACACACAAGAATGCTTTTTTTCACGCTCGTAGTGGAAACGGGCCTTAATTACTCGTCATGTTGAGTTTGGCAACGCACAAAGTGCATTGTTACATAAAAATGGCTTCAATATTACTCTTAGACGAGCATTTCTTTTTTCTCTTTCTCGAGAAAATCAGTAGCCTAATTCTGTATTAGTATATTTAAGTTGCATTAGGTTTTATTGGTATATTTAAGTTTATTAGTATATTTTTAGATCGTATTAGTATATTTGAGTGCATTAGTATATTTTTAGGTTACATTAGTATATTTAAGTGTATAAATACAATTTTTAAATTATATTAATATATTTAAATAATAATTTGTGTCATGTTCGCTCTTAAAATAGCAAAAAACAAATGCACAGCAAAGTGAAAATATGAGGATATAGTTGTATATGTTATAGAACAAAAAAGTTGGAAAGCCTTTGTTTGTTGTTCTTAAAATTTGCATAGCAAAGAAGTGTGCGTTTTGATTTAAATATTTAATTTCTGTACTTTGCATCGTAAATTTTAATAAGACTGTAACTTCGTGTTTTTACGCTCTCTTACAAAACACACCAAAGGTTTTCAGGCAATCTCTCTTAATGACCAAATAAGTCGAATTCCATTGCGACGTCATATTATTGTACGCATTGTTCCGAAATGTCATAAAATATGTTTAATCATTCTACTATCTTACGTCACAAGGTCAGGAACAATAAGTAAATAAGCAGGTAGATCAGGCCAGATGGTAGATGGCTCGCCAAATTGCGTCTTGCGTTACAACTTCAAGGTAAAGCAAAGTAGAGCGTGAATTGTGAAAGAAAAATCTTGACCATGGACGACGCAGAAGTGAGTCGATGTTAAATTCATACGTTCCCTGTGTTGATGTCCAATTACGGAGTTTAGGTGCTGCATATTCAATCAGCAGCAACAGAGCTTAGCAGAAAATAAGTTTTTATTTTGTCCTATAGAAATGTGAGAATTAAGCCAGCGATTAAAAAACACATAAGATTAGCAAATGTTACTCTCAGCAGCTCGAAAAATGCTAAACCGAATTATTTCCACAGAATTATTTCCTCAATCGCTGAGTGTCACGAATTCGTACCCATCTTTGAAACAAAGGGTTGATTACTAGGTAGTAGGCGATTTAAAGATAATAAATAAATAAATTTTTGTCTTTGCTCACCAAGCTGCTTGTAGCTTTGCCCCCTAAATTTTAGGGTTTAAGTTTAAAAAACTTTTTGGCTTTCACAGTAGTTTTAATGTAGCATATTGTTTATTGAAAGCACATGTAGAATTAAGCTTTGTGTCGTTTGCTCGGGACCCACTTTTCGGGGGCCGGTGTTCTATGACGTTACACTGCAATCGTGGTTTCAATATAATAGTGACAACATTTGATTGTTTAAAACAAATATCTTAAATTTTTCTGTTAACCTCTGAAAATTTATCTTGTTGCGCAATAATTGGTATTATTTTTAAAGTCTTAAAATTTTTACTCTAAATAGTTGTGTATCGAGTTGTGATAAAAAGGTTATGAGTCCAAGACTCAGAGAGCTTGCTGCGGTATCAAAAAGCAAGTAGTTTACACAAACATTGATCGCTCCCCTGTAGCAGTGACATTTAGCCCGGTTCAAAGTTGAAGCATTAGTATAAGGTCGTAGTTGTAGAAAATATGATGTTGATTTCGAACTTTACTTAACAGAACATTTATATTTTTCAGTTGCAGCGGAAACTTGATGAACTCAAAGAAAAGGTGATATTAGTTTAAACTGGGCCGCATAAAACACAAGCTGTTCGCCACTGCTCAGTCCTATGAGGGGTGCAGCTTTTGTAGTTGCCCATGCCCACTTAAACAACTGGTTTGTAAGTCTGGGAAAATGTTTTATAAATTAAATGAAAGGTCAAGTAGTTTTTTTCTATGAAAGTGAAGTGAAGGTCTTTTTTTGTTTTTAATTTGACGTGAGAAAATTGTTTTTTTTCTCCGAAAAAACAATAATAAAAATATTTCACAAACATTCTATTAGCTTAATTTCTGAGAAAAAAACAGGTCCAAGGAGGCCCAAACTGCGGTGCCCCCTACTTCCTTGCGTACAACAAATAGGAAAGACCGAAGTGGGATTTCCCCAATCCTTATTAATTATCATTTTTTGTTGTAGATTGAGGGTTCGAGAGCGGAGAGAGATGAATTAAAGAAAAAACTCCACCAAGTGACTGGTAGCTGGTCGCAAAGCGTCGCTAAAGAGGTAAATATTTAAAAAATGTTGCCATTTTTTGATTTCTATTGCTTATTGCTTCTTTCATTATTTACATTTACATCAAAAACAAAAAATAAAAACAAATTAAAATAAAGTTGATAAGAGTGTTTGACATTGGGTTAACGTATAGTCAGTTAATAGGATCAAAGTAAGCAAGTATTTATTTAGTACAATAATAACAAAAAACAAGCAAAATTTCTCATTTGATTCTGACTTCGATCAATTTTACGCAATGGCAAGATAAACCCAAATGTCCGTGATCGACACGGTAATCGAACAGAAGTTTTTCTTTAAATTTACAGGTTGCTCAGTTCAGCATTGTTAACAAATAATAATAGTACAAGTTTTGAAATACTTTATATTAGATTAATTTAAATCTTAAGCTTTGCTTTTATACAGTACTTTTCCAGAATCCAGCTGAAATTATTCGTGAACAAACAATAGCAACATGGTACCAGATCGAGCGAAGCGAAAGACGTTACAGAGTCGAAGCCATCGGACTCGAAGCGCAGGTGTCAGATCTTAGTTTAATTCTACACGCAAAAGTATAATGACTGGCAGTGTTTGCGTCATGAAGTATCATGTTCACCAAGATATAGGTGACAAGTAATGTTTATTAATTTAAATATTTTTTAACCACCTAAACCAGGGATTGCCAACCTTTTTACATAGAGCGGGTCAAAAATCACAGTTTTATCAAAATTACTATTAAGCGGACCTTTGGCTAAAATGCGTGAGAAACCTCTGATTTCGGCCGAAATTCGGGTCAGAACTAAAAAAAGTCTTCACTCTTCAACTGCGTCCAATCCATCTTCAATTGATACTGCAGACTAAAAAATTTGTCATTGCAACTATTAATTGAGTTACCACCCAATTGCTCGCGCCCGCCTAAAAAACCTTTCACGCCCCAGTTTAAAAACCTAGGCTTAAGACGATAATTGAAACATAGCTCCTGATTAATTTAAAAAAAAAAAAAGATTAAGCCATCATAACGCCAGGAATTATGAGCATCAAGCGGGTCATTAAATTTAAACTAGTGGGGCAGTAGTTTGCCATCCCTGCCCTAAACGAGCATTCACTACAACTAGCAATGAAGTTTGTCTATATGATCACGAGCCTCCGACACTTTGTAATTGAAGACGAAATCCTTAATCTATCTGTTTTTTTCTTTGGCTTTCAGGAAAATGAGTGGAAACGTTTTAAACCCATCTCTTTAAACAATTATTTTGACTTTTTTCCAGATATCAAGTTATTGCTGTCTACTGGAAGTTTTTTTTATTTGCTTTATAATTTTATTAAGTACTATGACTGTGATTTAGAGCTATAAGCTAAAACTATCATATAGAAGTAAGTGCCGTTAACTATCTTTTTTGAGGACACAACCACATAATTTAGCTAAGACTTGAACCGAGACTATGTCGATCAATAAACAGCATTACCTACCGCTTGGATACGCTGCTGAGCCTATAGAAATAGGTTAAAAACTGGTACATACCCGTTCATAACAATTTTTTAAACAGTTTTTTATGCTATGGTATCCATAAGCAGGGCAAGCAATTACTCCCACCTGCTTGCGCAGTTGCCAAAATATTACTAAACGTTTGAGAGTTTTTATTTTGATTTTTAGTTTTACAAAGATAGAACTAGAAGATAGAACTGCTTGTCAAAAACATCAAGCAAGGGAAAGTGTCGTAAAGTGTCCTTGCCAAGAAAACAAAAGATTGGCGCCAGTAGGTTTGGAACCGAGACCATGTTGATCACAAGCACTGTGCTTTAACCACTCGACCATGCTGCCGACTTATCAATATCAATGATAGTCGGTCTCGTAAGCGTTTATTCTTGTCAAATAACTTCTCAAAATTAATGAAAAGCAGGACTTGTAAGGGTTTATTCTTTTACGGCCCCAATTTTTCGCACTTTTTAGGTTCTTTTTTACCAGCAATAACGATGTTTAGCTAGGGTTCAGAATTAGGCTTATTGTGATGAAACAAACATGTTCCGTTTTTGCTAGAAGCCCTCTGTTTCAATTCATGGAAAGCGCAGTATGCGGCCGATAGCGACGCATGCGTGATTTAATGTTACAGAGCGAGAGACACATTCTATTTATTGCAGAGAAAAGTTTTTGACGAGCAATTGGATTTCTCCGAAACAAGACAACTATACTTTTGAATCAAGTCTTATCAGCACTGCCGATTTATTAACTTTTTGACTGTGTTGTTTTCTTGCTGGTTTTTAAATGCTTTATGTTCTTTCTTTTGTTTCTGTTTTTATTATCAAATAAATCATTTTTTTTTAGCGGCGGTACCACATAAAACTAGTCATCATCTTATTTTTATTCAATTTTAAGTGCCGGTAGGCTAAACCAGGGATGGCCAACAAGTCGTTTGCGGCGTCCTAGCTGGTCTATTGCATCTGATTTTGAGTAGAGTGTTTTACTTTAGTACTTCACGAATTTTGGGGCAACAACAAGAAATACAGTAATATGGTTGAAACAAATTTTTTGGCATCTGAACACTAAATACAAAAAAGTTTAAGATTTGAGATGAAGACCTTTTTTTTAGAGATTACAATGTTTTGGGGACGAAAATCGAGCAATCAAAGTGATAATCAAAGTAAATACTTTTTTTTTTTAAATCACTACTTTTTAAGATCGCATTTCGGCAGTGATCGATCGCAAGTTCTTAATGAATTTAAAGTCGATCAAACTGCCAGACAAGTTGCCAACTTTGGGCTAAACGATTGACTATTTTTTTACAACTTTTCATACTTCGCGCGAGAAAACACTTGTGCAATGACCTTTACAAGTTAATCTCCGGGTAATAAGAAAAAGTAACAGCCTGTGATATGATCATCTAAACAAAACTTTTAAGCCAGAGGTTCTCAACCGATGGGCTACAGCGAGGTTTTTGAGTGGGCCACATAGAAACGGTGTTAAAAAGTATTGAAATCATTTGTTGGGTAGCTGTTTTTTGTTGTCAAAAAACGGTTTGGTGAAATTGGGTGCGAAATGAAAAGACCTTTTTTGTTGATCTTTACTTATAATTTGGAAACAATTTTATTAAATTAGATGAATGAAAACTAAACACAATAGGCCGCAACAACTGCATTTTAAGTTTTTTGGGCCACGATGTTAAAAAGGTTGAGAACCTATATGTTAAGCTATTTTTGTTTTTTTCTTTGTTTGAGTAATCATGGGAGATGAGTTTAATTGTTGTGCAAATTTGGTTAAAGGAAACGGATACAACTGAACCGGTTCTGGAGACGTACAGTCATATGATGTTTGAATTTACAATCATATTTGGCCTATAATATCATTGGTCTTTAGCAGCGCTCTTAATAAGATTCCGGTACACTGAATTAAAAGTCGATAACCAAGATTAAACACGCAATGCTTTTGGTTATCTTGTTCGTGCTTCTAATAAATCATTGCTGGGAAAACAACAAGACAAGGACAAAGGTCATTCGTGACAAAATACTTGCTTCGTTTATGTGTTAACAGTAAGGTTAAGTTTTTGGGAACTACGCAAACGCCAGGATTATAAGTAAACAATTGCATTAGCAATGCTTGTTTACATTTTGATTTAACTCGGTTGAACATTAATGATTATAAACGAAGCAATGCAGGGCTGCAATTTGGTAAACAACGCTTTTAACTTGCTGATTTGCTAAAATTAACAAGTCATAATCAAAATGTTACATGTGGTTGCATATGGAAGGGTATACATAGAGCGAAGTTATTTTGTTTTAATTACCGCATGTAAGATAAAATAATTCACTAATTCTCATTCTATTTCTACCTACAGACCGAAAAAATTAATTTTGTTTCAATACAATCTGAAACGCTAAAACAACCTTTGTCGAACGTTTTGTAAGTAAAGATTAAATAAAAGGCATCTTTGCATGTTGCAAAAATTTGGCTTTAAAACCAAAATTTTTTGTTTCTCTTGTTTGTCGCTTTGAAAATGCACAAAATGTCTCAGTTTTATGAATATTACAATGAATTTCCTCTCTCCATAATTTTGAAGCAAAAATAAAAAGACCAGTTTAAAAGTTTAAAAACATTGATAAATAGGAAAAGGTTTTTGACTATCCATCGAATTCCATGCAAGCAAATGGGGATATAAGTCTGAAATTTTAGAATACAGCATTGTATTCATTTAATTTATTTTCTCCAGCAATTATTTATTAAAGCTGTGAACATTTTTTAAGGAAAAAAACTGAAAAATACAAGAAATTTATCAATTTTTATTGCTTGAGTCTATTAAGACCTTTATAAATTGTTTCTGATTGAAAAGATTTTATAGATTTTTTCAAATAAAAGAAAAATACAGAGCACAAGTTTTAATACTTAGATCGCCATTGGCTACTAATCTAATTCATCTAATTCCAAACAAGTAGGTCTAATCTGTTACTTTGTCTTGTACTGTACTTTCTACATTAATTTTTTATGATCTTATTAGTTCTGCTTAATGTAGGCTACATACAATACTTATAGGGCAGTGTTTCTTAAACCTTTTTCGGCGGCCCAAAATCGCTAAAACAACGATTTGCAAAGATGACCGCGACCCAAGTAAATTTGACTGAGCGTGGTGAAAACGTAGTGATCTCTAAAGAAAAAAAAGTCTTCACCTCGAATCTGTCTCTGATTTCTTGATTTTCGTCTCCAAAATCTAGTGTTCTCTAAAACAAAAAAAAAGGTCTTCACCTCGAATCTGATTCCGATTTTCTTCATTTTTGTCTTAAATACGTAATGACACCTCCAGAACGTTCTCTTCTCAAATCTTCTGCGGACAGATTTTTTTCTTTTACGCGCGATAATTTCCAAGCCTTCGCGACCCATCCGCATAGCCTTGGCGACCCACTTTTGGGTCGCGACCCATAGTTTAAGAAACACTGTTATAGGGCAATTGTGATCTTGATAGCCGGGTGAACAACGCAAGGTCATGCTTGTGTGTCGACAATAAACGTCTCCTCTTACTGACTGAATGCCCTGAAAAAATTAGTATGTGCTAGTTTGTTGGAGGAAACGCAAGCATCCAGTGATAATGCGCAAGCAGGCAATCAAGACACTGCCAACAAGGCGGGTGTGTCCGCTGCTGTGGAATTCTGCAGAGAGAAACAGTTGTACAAAATGTTTTGGCATTAGAACTCCATTCTGAGCCCCAAGTCACTTCAGCAGCATGACGCGCAAAAATAATTTTTTTGTGCAATTTCACAAGGTAGTGAAAGAAAGTGAGAGATTTGTCCCGTTTTACTGAAAGATACATCTGGACTGGACATAATGGTAAAAGTTTGTCATTTTTCAACTTTTATTTCACTTTTATTTTTTTGGTTGTTTAAATAAAAAGCCGCAGTAAAGATCTTTGTGTAACTGATGTGATGAATATGAAGATTCACTAAATTTTGTAAGGCATCTAGCTAGCTGAGCTTTGCGATCATAAGAAACTCTTTCTTGGCTCATCTTCGCACACAAGATCTGACAATTTTGGATGACAAAATCCTATTCTCGCTCATTAGCTACAAAACATGCATTAAAACAGGATTAGTGCTAAAACGAAAAGGCCACAGTCCCTATCTTTGTTTGACCTGGAATAAGTTTTCTTTTATGCAAAGACGACAATGACCAATCATTTAAAAAGAGCCGCTGGTCAAAATCTAAAGCGTCAAGTGCGCCGCTTCTTCTCTGACGTCGAATATAAAGTTTTACTTATTTGTTCTTCAGCAAGCATCAACATCGTACCAAGGTCAAGGGTAAAGTTATAGGCCAAGATAGTCTCCTGTTCTACATAGCGACCCAGTTAAATTGGTCCTATTAAATTCATAAAGCTCCACGCTTTAAATTGTTGATGTGGTCAGAAAGCCCTTTGAGGACTCGCCTTAGATCGAAGCTTCGTGTTTTGTCGCGACTATAAAACGACATCATAGAGTGAAAAGAGAAAAATGAAAATTCAACAGCTGCCCCAAAAAAGAATGGTTCTGATAGCGTCCCTCGCATACTGTGTATAAAATCTTTGATGTTAACGAGCAATTAATGTTTATGCGAAGATTTAAATGAAGCGAAGGACCAATGTTTATGCTGCAAATTTTTTCCCTTTTCTGGACGCTTTAATTTATTATTGATGAATTTCGTCACTTTGTTTGTCAAAAGAATTTATTCTGTTTTAATTTTCATCGCTTCAATGTTCTGTGTAAACTGCAAATTACAGTAGTAATCAACTCATAAATATTACCAACCTGTTGAAATATAAAGTTAACAATCATCCAAACAAATGAATCGTACAATACTAAGTGAAAATCTCAGCGGTAGTAATCCCAAATTATTGCATTTTATATTTTGTTTAATAGTCGGCAGCGTGCTCAAGTGCGCGATTATTGTGATCGACATAATCTCGGTTTAAAACCTACTCACGCCATTTTATTGTGTCCTTTGGGAAAGACATTTCACAGCACTTTTCCCTGCTTGGTGGTTTGGGCAAGCAGCTCTAAATTTTAGTCATGTCTTTGTTAAATTTCAAGGAAACAGCAATATTTTGGCATCTCCGGAAGCGGGTCAGGGTACTTGCTTACCCTATGTATTAGCGCCTCTGACGCTTTCCTGTGAGTCAGAACGATAAATATAGAGATGAAATGAAAATAAAATGTCAGTAAATAAAATTTCACCAGTTTTCGGTGAACATTAAAAAAAAATCAAAGTCGAGGAAGGCGGGTAACCAACGAACAATATATTCAATTGATCGAGAAAATGCATACACAGGGGCACTTTGACCTCTTACCAACGAAGCAATCTAAGTTGTATCTTTAATTTTTTTCAAAAGCCGTTAAGTAAGCATTGATGTTGAAATTAAAGCTTTTAAATTCGTAGCAGACGGAGAATATATTACGGTCGTATGTCTTTGGACACCGACATCGGGCAATTCATACACTGCGAATTCCCAAACGCAGCAGTCTCTGAGTTAGTAAGGTATTATTTTTTATTAGTATAAAGTCAATTTTTTGGCTAAGGTCAAACCCTCTACAATTGTTATTTTTTGTCATCACTCAAACACTGTAGATTATGAGATTCACCGTTACTCCATTTAAAATAAAGGTTCTGTTTTCATTTTTTAGTTTTCTCGACTTCGCACTTTAATTTTAATGTTTTTCTACATATTAGCAAAAGATCAATGCTTAAACTAAAATATATGTGAATGAACGCCAGTGATTTTAAATAAAAGTGCGTAAGTATCATGGTTCATTGACTTTGAATAAAATTAGGATTCAGTAAATTTAATGGAAGTGACGTCATAGCTGTATTTTAAAAAGCATTCAATCCGATGTTTCGCGATTTCAGGTCGTAGATAGCGATGCCCATCACGAGGTAGCGAATTCAGTCCCTGTACAAGCACAGGGCAAATAACTCAACTCACTGCCAGGTCATAGCATCAAATCCCACCTCAACCGACGCTTCTAAGCTGAATCGAACTTAAAATGTTTGCAACGTCGTGTCTCGAAGTTGCTCGTCGACGCACATACTCCAACCAATCACCGCGCGACCTTGAAGCAAGTGCATTGTGGGACGGCAGAATGATGATCAAAAGCTCTTTTGCGTCCCAAGAGCCATTAAACATCAATCATAGTCGTCCGACAGCACGACATCCGTCACTCGCGCGTTCGCTCGAATCCGAACAAAGCTTGACGCTGTTGGAGGTTGTTGTGATGGGGCAGCCAAGGTAGCTCCTGGTCTTCCATAGCAGGGCGCTAACTTGCAATCACTGCCAAATCACCTACAACCAATCACGGGCCGTCAATCTCAGGCCGCTCGTGTCAAGTCGCTTGGTGGCAGGCAATATAACCCCCTGTTTCTATGGTCACAGGGCGCTAACTTGCGATCACTGCCAAACTGCAACCGACAAAGGCGCTCAACAATTCGCTCTCAATCACTTTCATTCTTTACGACGCGTCCTTCCTGTGGCAGAGTTGATCCGGTAGCAATCGCTCAATGTGATGTCATAATGAGTGATGATGGTGCACAATCTCTGTGTGGCAGCCAGGTTGAGCCCTTTAAAAGAAAAGGGCCTAACTTGCATGTACTGCCTCAACAAGACGCACAGTCTCGCATATTAATGGACATCAGAAGCTCTGAATTTTTTGGACTCACTCAATAACGCAACAATTTCAAAACCGATTTAGAAAAATTCTTTTGTATTAAAAACTAAAGGACACTTTCGCCGTCATTGTGAAGTCACAGATTTGCAACCGGGTTATCCTAGCAGGCTTACTCACCCGACGTTGATAGTGATGGTGCAGAGTGGATTTTATCACTTTGAAAATAAATTTTGTTTACACAACTAACAAAGCTACAAAACGCTTCCTGCAGGTTAAACGAGTTTTAAATGAATGTAAAAAAAACGAAGGAATTGCTGAATTGATTCGATGTGTTAAATGCGAGTTTTCTAGTCCACTTCGAACCGAAAGTAAATTAAATTTGGCATTTACGTTCGTACCAATTTTTTTCTTTCAGTTATGATTTCACACCAAACTTAGTCCGGTAAAACAAAATGGAGAAATAACAGAACAATCGTAGGCTGCGCGACGAATTGCCCCAATGCTGAGTAATTCAATTTTACCTGTCAATCACACTATGAAATAGCAGATTGATTTTAATATTATCAGTTAATGATTTGAGCAGAGTGTTTTCAGCAAGGTCTTCAATTATTTTAAAATTAGCTAGCAATGAAACATTTTGAGTTTCACACTACTTAAGATTGTTAGTGAAAAAGCAGAGCGAAGATTTATTGTATTGAAAATTATATACCTTCACAATATTTGTTTGCGCAGCTTCTTTCGGTTTAAAAGACAAGCAAATATTGACCAATGGGATTGGTTTAAACGGCAAAGCGCTGGAGATAGTTACGAAAAAGTATTTACATTCTCTTAAACTCTGCAAAAGACTTACTAACGCTTTATGATCTTATAAAGGTGCTGATGAAATCGCGCAAGATTCGAACAGGTCGGTTGACTCGCCTCGAGCCGACACAAGCTGGCACCTCAAACATCACGTGACAAGCTCATTGATGGCCAAATATTCGCAAACAACTTTCCAGTCCACAAGAGAAGTTAACAAGGGTTTTATTTGCCAGCAATTTTCTCTTTCACCTCAACTTAACTTTTGTCGACATTATAGCGTCACAACAAGCTAACCTGTTCCTGCAAGTCTCAGAGTATGCAATCGCCTCGATGCGTTGCGAAGCTGACTCAACTCAACATATGATCGATCTTAATGTTGACCGATCAGATCGCGTTGCAGATAGCGCCCACATGTGGTATGGGAGTGAGGCAACAGCTGTTTGTGACGTCAAAACAGCCTGCTACGTAGCTCACTGCCATCTCAACCGGAGCGTGACGCAACCGACGCTAACTTTCTCTAACCGTACGTCACAACGAGCCATCATAATCGTAGAAACTTTGATGTTCTCAAATAAATAGCAGCAACAAACAATGGTACTTCGGTCTTGGTCAGTCATATTGCATCATCACTAAGCTTGACCATTCGGAACCTTCCCGAACAGCGACAGTTGATTCGCGGCAAGTTCAAATGGAATTGATTCTGATGAAACTTACAACAAAAAAACTGTTGCTAAGCAACGGCCAGCGACTTTCCAATCACCTGATAAATAGTCATCGCTGTGCAATTCGAGTAAACAAGCGCGGGACCTGTCTGACCGCCAGCAAACAGCGATCGACAATGGAACTTCCGACAACTTCGTGCCACTCGCCCGATTCCTGACCATTGTCGTCGCTCTACTATAATGTAACTTGAGACGTAACAATGAAAAGCGGTTCATATCGCAATTCATGCGCCATGGACTTGCCTGGCCCAGTCCTGATGTGCCCAAGTTGTTATGACAACGATGGCTACCACCCTGCAACGTCATACTGCCGTTAAACAGTAATTACCCATCGGTACGTTGACAAATAATAGCGATCGCCGCTTTAAAATCAGTTAAAATGCTTCATTGAACGCGTGTGTTGTCGAAGTTCATGTCGTAGGCAAATCGAAAAAGCGGCAGCAACTAATCAACCAACAAAAACTTAGTAGCAAGAACTAACAACTCGAAAATACTGGCTAATTCTAAATTGAATAAATATGCATCTGCAACAACTGGCCAAACATGTCTCAGCGGAGTGACGAGGTCTGCTTTCCTGTCGCTCGCCACAGACACGATAAAATCGCGATGTCGCTTTTGATCGATTGAGAGCGAACGGCAGCAAATTTGAAATTGATTCATAAAATGCATTTCGCCACAGCGCAGAGTGTGTTCATGTATCCGCCCCAATCGAAATAGCGCGTGCATACTTGCGTTGTTTCTACAGCTAAACCGCACTCGTCTATATATTGTAGATACTTCCGCCTTCCTCCGCCAATGTAACAATGATAAAGCGCCTGAGACTAGATCGAGCTGAAAAGCAACTCCAACCTACGTTAAGGAATCACCAACGGTCAAATATCTTAAGTAAGGCGTTAACTAGATTGGATTTTGAAAATTTTGTCGCGAATTACGTTGTGACATAAAAAAAAACTTATAAGCTGATTGGATGATTTTGAATAAAACGAACTTGACCTATGACCTCTGGTGCGAAGCTTCTCGCTCTGTACTCCACATTTAGTGAAAACATCCACATTCACGTTGCAAAAGCGACACAATATTGTTTTACTTGCTTGCTTCACAAAATTTCCCATAGAAAGTTGTAAGAGCAAACGATTTCCGTGGCAGTGCATGAAGCAGTTGTTTCGGGTTCGAGTCTCCGAAGAGGCAGCAAACAACTAGCTAACTACACTGCCTCGGAATCGCGTGCAGGCGCGATAATTTCGCTGAAGAACTCACTTGCAAAGCGAAGCAGAATACGACGGTGACAAGTTACTTCTAACGTCGCTTGCGTCTATTATTACGTGTTCGAACAAATCCATTTAGTTGATCGCGAGAGGAAGTATTCAGGCCCAGCAAAGGAAACAGAACGAAGAGCGCTGCGCTCGCAAGATAGCGCGAGGTATTGATATTGTAAACCGATTAAAGGCCGAAGATTAATCACGTGCAACTCTGCGACTTAACTCGACAACTTAAAGTCTCTTTAATTGCCAAGCTTTTATTGCGTCACAGAAAATATGATTTCCTTACAGAAACAATATAAAGCCTTCTAGTCTAGTTTCTGCGGAACTTCTTACACCCGTGAAGTCAACTCAAAGGGTGGGGGCAAGATAAGAATGTCAAGTGTTCAAGATAAAACTGTGCAAACAGTGCGGCCCACCACTTATCAACCTTTCCTTTAGTACACGGGCCTCGCCCTTTTAAAACCACTGAAATGGTCCAAAATCATTTACTAGCATAATGTTTTGGGAATGCAATATAGTCTACCCCTGCTATGAGACGCCCGACCAAGGGCTCCCATGCCCTTAATGAACTCCACGCATTTTGCGTTTTTACACGCGCTCTGCCAATCAAATAACATCTGTTGCTTGACGTAACGGCCGAAAGGGGGTTTCCCTTTCAGTGCCAACGGCTTGCGTTGTCAAATATGACGCAATTAGTTTCCAAGTTGAAACACTAACTACAAAACGATGAAAGATTTGCAACAGATGAATAAGCATGCTGTCTATGACTTCATCGCACTTTTTCGAAACTAAGCCCGTCGGTTAGTGCTGTGAGGTCATAAAAATCTTAAAACAAATTTCCCTAAAATTTTTTCTCTAAAACATTTCAACTTGAGCATTGCTATTAAATGGCCAAGATTATAACAAAACTATCTGCTGCTTCTATATTTGAAATCTAGTAATGATCGCCAATCACACTTCTCAAGCCAATTGTTAGGAAATAGAAAGCTAATCATGACCTCAAAATGCGTGTAAAACTACTGAATTCAAACAGCATTTAGTTACACTTACCTTTGCTTCAACAAATTTCACTGAGGCTCTCTCACATTACTGTTAATATTTGAATTATGTAAACATCTTCACCAGACAGCACTGAAGAATGACCAAGAGAAAGCGACTGCGAGCTATTTGTAGCTTCGTCAACAACGGTCGTCAATTGTCATTTCATAATAGAGATGAATGGATCCTTCTATTTGTCCTCACAACTGAAATTCTTGCGGACAGGCACGGACCCATCTGAACAGCCGTTGACGACGGTTAGTTAAACGAACGCTCGCGAGGAAAAAGGCGATGTCGTTTCCCACGCGTGACATATTTGTGACGAAACACATTAAACTGTACATTCAAACGTTAACGTGTTATAATAGAGATTGTTGTCGAATAATTGATATTATGTTTGCTTGCGTTCAACGATAAAAATAAAGCAGTCCAGATAAAAACATCGAGCACGTGAACAAACTCGTTCATTTTTATAATTTTTTTTGTCAATGAACTTGAGCAGAAAGATTTTCACTGAGCAATTTCAAGCAAATTCCAGTTTAAATAAATCCTTACATTTGACTATTTAGGTGATATCACAATAGGTAATGAAAAAAATAAACTGAAAAAATTTAGCCACTTAATTGTTAACAACAAAAAGGAAATTTTTAACTGAAACCACTAAAACAACCCCAGATAAAACATAAGTGAATTTGAATCACTTTATTAACAGCTCACTCAACAGAAAGAGGTAAAGTTATTTTAGCAGCATTCGCAATATAAAACTACGCGTAGTTATTCCGGTAAAATTTAAACAATTGAAGAGTAAATGGTTTAAATTAATAATTTGATAAAAATATCCAGTCTATTTAAGGCCAGATTTTGATAAAAACAACTCAGATTTAATATGAAACTGAATTTTTTTTGTTAATTCTTCGAATGCAACGGTGGTGTGCTCTAGTGAACTCCGCAACAAAAAGTTATGAAACTATTCGCCTTACGTGCAGTGACTTTAATTTTAACATCAAAGTATTAAGGCCTTGAAAAAGCATTGAAAAATATTGCTTTGGGTTAAACAATTATTATAGATAAATTCTTGAGTAGGTTATATTTATTGAGCCTTTTTTCTTGGGCGCACTAATTTTTTTTTTTTTTTTTTTTTGTAATTTCAATTTTATTTAAAACTGCTACTTTAAAAAAATTATTGTGTTTCAAAAGATTTATGTTTATACTACAGTTGTAGAGAAGTCTGTACGTTGAGATCATAAAACTATTTGTTAACCGGTAGACAGATAAATGATGATTGTCCATATGTGACCCACTAACATCGTTTTGAACGTTGGGAAAAAACATAAGAACTGATATAAACAATCCTAAACAGTCCCGGTCAATACGCGACCCTATTCTTTGCCAATTCCCGGTCAAGGCCTTTTCGTGTCCAATTCAGATTCGACACGCCGAAAGGCGGCCCAGAAGAAAAAAGGTGTCTACCATTGTTTTAACGTGGGACTAAATAGGTCCTACTTAAGTGCCTCATTCATAAAATCAACTTTTTTGTTTTGTGCTTTTGTCGCGATCCCGATTCCCGGCGATCTGGTTTCTTTTCAATAAATTATCTCGACAACGAACGAGACATCGTTCTTGGGATCTTGTTGAAAGGATTTCTACTTTCCGGTCCTTGTGAATGCGTTCGGACAACAACACCTAAACCGTAAACCGCGATCAACGGCAAAAACTTAACAATCTGTTATTTGAACTTTATGATAAAAAGCACTTTACTTTGTTTATGGCGAAATGACACGACGTAAGTTCCAGCAATCTTACTTACATCGTAAACTCACAAAACAAAACGCGTAGTTGGTGTAATCCAGGGGTCACCAAACTACGCCCCGAAGCCGGATGATGACCGCTGCATTATTTCTTCCGGTCCGCCGCATGTTATCTCAAAGCAGCTTAATTCAATGGCTTATAGTAATACAGAAATATAGATCAAAATTTGAGTTGTCAGGCTAAAAAATGTAGCAATAATTTTTCACAGTGCATTACAGGTAAATCAGCTGATGATTCTTCACATTAGGTTGTTGCTCGCTTGAAGCGATTCGTTAGAGCGCTTAGTTGAGCCGGATCGTTTACGCTTTCGTAACCAAACTTCTCTTTAGTTAATCACTGGGTTGACAGACTAAACAGCCTAGCAACTAGTTTTAACGGTTGGATGTATTCATTAATAGTATTTTTTTGTAATTATACCCTTTTAAAATTACTTAAATGTTTTTTGGCCAAAATTTTTAAAAATGAAATACGTGAAGTCAGAGCGTCGTACGAGATTGACTGATAAACATTTGAAGGTGATTCTCGTGGTTAGATGCCCCAATACCAAACCAAATCTTGATGATATACTCAATAGATAAACGACAGTTTCATAAATCTCACCAAATTAATTTGTCCTATTGATTTTGTTCGTTATACAGTACTTGTCATTATTTGATTAATAAAATTTCATGCAGTACTTCGTTTGTATCCGGCCCGCTATCGTCAGTCCTCACAGTTATCTGGCCCTTTATGAAAAAAAATGGTGACCCCTGTTCTAGTCACTCCAGCCTAGGGATAGAACGTCTGAATTTAAAGCTGTAAACTGGGTTTGGGATCCGAGTGGCTTTAAATTAAGGTCATCAACAGCAGTTTGAAGAGATTGCAGTTAATTGATACAAAGAGCTTACGGTCCACTCTATGCTGCGCTACTGGAAACAAAGTAGTTTTATATGAGTTGAGCTTAAGATTATGATAAATCTTTCTTGATATTCGTAAAACAGTTGTCCAAAACAATCTAACATAAGGAGAATAAATGCTTATACAGTATATGCCTTTTAATTTTAAGCAGAAAAACATAAAAAACAATACTTTTTTGTCACTTGTTTGAAATACTAGATGCGTAAAACTGTTTCACATATTTTAATTTTAATTTAAAGTTTTAGTTGCATGATTTTAGTGAGAAAGTTGATGATATTTCAAACTAATAAATCTGCAGAAAAGGAAGCGCTTCCACTTCTTGTTTTCATAAAACTTTATACATCATTGAGCATTTGGCAAGAAGAAAAGAAAGAGACCAAGCTGTAAAGAACAAAACTAACTGTTAATTTAATTACCTTTTCTACCAAAATTCCTTTAAAAAAAACAAACAGCTTTTTCTATTTTCAAAAAAGTTTTTCGGCACTCGCAGAAAATTTATTTTTTTAATTTTTTTTAAGCTTTGCGAAAACTCTTCGTTAAAGTTCTGAAATAAAGACTCTTTTACTCAGATTTCCATGTGGTATTTGGTATAGACTTCCAAGAGTTGATGGAATTTACAGGAAATTCGTTGCAGCCTCCATGTGGATGTGACGTGACGAGAGCGGAAATGACGTTGCGTATCAATTATGTAGGATAGGAGGAAAATCAAAACGGTCTCAACTTTCATTCTTTTAATCTGATAAGGCATGTTGTGGTGTCTTGGATTGAAAATGTTTCAAGCTTGTATTTGCGTTGATCGTTTTTACCGGTATTTGATTTTATTTGCCGAATCAACAATCAAGAAATTGACTCAGCATTTTGTTGCTTTTCCTTTTTAGATGCAAAACCGTCTGTACATCTCACTTCATGTTTTCCTGGAAGATTGTTATTTAATGTCGTTTGACTAAGTGTCAAAACTCCTGATCTGACTTCCCAACAAGATTTAGGCTTTATTGATAGATTTTGGACATAAAAGTAAAGGGAATTTTATTTCTAAACAATGGTATCGCTAAATCTTCTCTTTTATTTTAGAAATTCATATTTTTATTGACGTATACTATAGTTTCGTATTCTATATTTTTACAAAACAAGAGTTATTATTACCAATTTTTTTATACATAAACACACTGAAAATGACTATTCAACGCATCTACTAGCCGTTTTGTCTCAACTGTAAAAACTCGCAGTTTTGGACACTCGCCATTGAAACCTTTAAAGAAAAAATAAACAACGTTGTGGAAAAGAATTCAAGTGTAAATATGTAAGAAAGTCCCTTTAACTTAATCAAACAAGCCATTAAGTTATGAAGCGCAAAATCGACGTGCGCTTCCGCAAATACTTAAAATATCTTAACCGAATCGTGTTTATTCAAAAAGATGTCGACTCGCGAAGGCCTGGCTGAGTCGGGCAGACAAACAAATCGCGATGGTGTCGTGACGTGTCGGTGCGAGCCCGAGCGCGATGCCGTCGTGAAGTTTGCTCTCGCTCGATCACGTGACCGGGGAGTGTATCGGTGTTTGCGATTGGCCGGGACAGGGTCGGGCTCGCCCACCAGTGGCCAGCAACAAAAGAATTTAACTAAACAATCTGCCCCATGCATGGCCCAAACAAAACAAACAGAATGACGCTTAGGGGGCGCGAAGATAAGCGAGATCGCGAACGTACGTGAGCAAACGCAAGCTCGTGATTTAGGCTCATGATTAGCTGTAATGATTATGCTTTGATTTGATGCAGGCCGTAATCAATAATGATAACTGGGATTTACGATTTACGAGTATTTGCCATGATCAGATTAAGATAAAACAAGTTGATTTGCTTAGTTATTGAAATTTAAATCTTGACCATTTTACTAGTCGCGCTTTTAAATTGGAAAACTTTATATTGACATGGAGTTGACAAACAAATCAAATTCTTTTTTCTTCTCTGAGCGATCTTGATCATTAGTTTACTATTATTACGTTTCGGACATTAATGACTGGTTGATAAAATAATTCAAATACAATTACGAAAAGATTCAACATATGCTTACATATTAAAGTTATTATTCTTGGAGCTTTGAAAAAAACTTGAGTCTGATTGATAAAAAATATGTTTGGGTATTTTCAGGGCCACGCATATAAAAACTATGTCTTCCTTTTTTTTTTATAGACCTACGTTTTATTTTCTCCACTTCGTTTATTTAGATTGAGTTTAATAGAAACAGATAAATAAACGAAGATAACAAGAAAACAGAAAAAATAATTGAAGAAAAAAACGTAAAGCCTTTTTACAAAACTATTTCCAGGAAAACGATTGCAAAAAAAAATTAAAAAAAAAGATATAACAATTACTGTTAAAACATGCAAAAGATAAAAATTGGAAAAGTGAAAACTATGAAAGAGAGCGAGGCTGCGACAACTTATTCAGTGAAATCAAGCGAAAAAATAATAAAAAGGGAAGCAGAGATCATAAGCACTACAAAGGTAATGAACTTTTGACATGAAATGAAGTAGAGCATGATTGTTTTGCCTAGGATTCAGGGGTGCACAACCTTAGCGTTGTTGACGGTTGCATGACAAAATTAATTTGAACTAAAAGCTACAAGCGAGTTTAAGTTTTGTAAAAAAACTAATTAAAAATAAGTCTTTACCTGGAATCAAAATATGAAAGAATTGAGTCTTTTCTAAAATTATTTCTACATTTAAAACAAAAAACGAGAAAATTTAGAGCTTTGCTGGTGTCGTTCCAAAATTTCTCTTGGAGCGATTTTTACGTCATAAGTATTAACATAACAGAAATGATAAGAAAGATTAACACTTGAATGAGTTTAAAGCGAAAAGCTATAAATAGAAATCAGCGCTGTTCAAAAAAGAACGATTATTTTCTCTCATGTCGACGTAAAAAATAAACAAAAAACGCTGTAGACGAAACCGATCAGACGTTCAAACTATTTCCTTTCACCATTAGATCCTTTTACGTTTTTGTTCTACTTTACGACCTTGCACGCTTGCACCATTGACCCTTTAAAAAAGTGACGTCAAAGCTATAGGTAAAGAGCTAACATATTGCTTTTGTATTTCTTAATTTTTTTTCACAACTCAAACTTTACTAATAGAAAAACGCATATTCAGTATTTTCTGTAATCATAAAAGCTGCTATAGATTCAGCAAAATCAAATAATGTTAAACCCTTTTAAATTTTTAAAATTACAACAATTCACCATCACGTTTTCGTAACTTCACAAATTATTATCAACCTGTGTTCAAATCAATGATTATGCTTAAACGAGTCAAACGACTCTGGCGTGATGACGCGAAATGTGATCTAGTACATCGAATATACCAGGGGTGAGGAACCGGCGTCCATATGGCCGCATGTGGCCATTTTATAGTTAACATGCAGCCATATGTAGCTTCGTAAATGATTGCATCGTACATTGTGTTAATTTCTAAATGCATAAGGATTCTTTGTATAAAGTAATTGATTAAATAAAAAAATAATACAAAAAACCTTAATTATGTTGAGTTTTTTCATAATAAGAAAATCGTTTTGAAACGTTTTTAAACAACATTTTTTCAGCTGCGGCTTGGGTTACGAAATACCTAATGTCATAAGTTTACTTGTTTCATTTTGTTATGTCATAATGCTGCTATGATTGTTTTAGCTATTGTTCGTTTTATCCTCTTCGCTTTAGTTTTGATTTGTAAGCAGGTTTCTATATTAGTAGAATTAGCAGGTTCTAAATAGATTTATTTGGGTATCCCAATTATTTCTTTTTAGCAGTGGTGGATATTCTAATTTAGGGGCCCAAGGCAAGAATTTTCAAAAAATTTATGTTACCTAAGAAAAAAAAGAAGTCTGATCTTGGCTTGCATATTTTCTCCCAAAATCAAGGTGTTCTCTAAAAAAAAAAAGGTCTTCACTACGACTTTATCTCTGATTTCCCTAATTTTCTCCCAAAATCAGGGTGTTCTCTAAAAAAAAAATGTCTTCATTTCCATTTGCTCTCAGTTTTTCCTCTTTTCGTCCCAAAATCAGGGTGTTCTCTAAAAAAAGGTCTTCACCCAGAATCGTTCTCTGAACAAACATCTGCAACGGATTCAAAACTGTATGTGGTATCTTCGAGGGGGGCCTGAGGCGACTGCCTCATTCGCCTCTCCCAATATCCACCACTGCTTTTTAGCTTATTATTTAGGTTAGATGCAGAAAGAAACGAAAACATTAAATTAAAGCAAATTGTTTACAGACCTACTTATTGTCAGTATCGCGTCTAATTTGTAGCGACTTAATCTAATCAACTTTCCTTATCTTGTGTTGATAAATTAGCCAAGTGATATGTGTTATGTACATAATACTAATTATTGTTTAAATTTCATTAATGTGGATAACCCCAATAATGGCTCCAAAGCGAAAACGAACATTAAACAAAGAAGGAAGAGTATTCAACGAGGAGTGGGGCATGCAATACTTTCTTGTGCCTAATAAAGACAAAATATGTTACCTACTATGTGACGCCACAATTTCTTGCATGAAAAAGTACAATGCTAAGCTTCACTATGAAACACAGGAAAAATACAGGCATTTTCAATTGGAAGGAGAAGAACGTAAAATTGCTTTTGAAAGATTGGAGAATCAAAAAGAGCGTCAGCAGCAAATGTTTAAAAAAATGTCTTGTCAAAAAAATGATGCCATTGAAGCCACCTACCGAGTAGCATTTTTACTGGGAAAAAGAGGGAAGCCATTTAGTGATGTAGATATCTCCGTCAGTCTCTCAACTCGTCACCGTCAGTTTCGTGAGCTGCTCATAAATGATGACGAAACTGATATTATAAACATGCCGTTTTACTGCCAAGTCCGCTGGTTATCTCGAGGAAATATTCTTAGCAAAACTTCCAAGTTAAGGCAACAGATAGTCAGTTTTTATGAGAAACAAAAGAAACATTGTTATTTATCGGATATTGATTTCATTAGGAATCCTGCATTTTTGTGTGATTTGATGTCTAAACAAAATGAACTGAATATTTTTCTTCAAGGTAAAAGCAAATGTATTTATGACATGCGGAGCAAAATTCAAGCATTGAGGAAAAAATTAGAATTTTTGAAGAATACCCTTGCTAAGTTTGAGTTGCCAGAAGCTGAAGAACATTTTCCTCAATTGACAAAAGGTCAAAAAGAACATGAACGGCCAAATGAATCATTTGAGGAATTTATATCTGTCCTTGATTCTCTAATTCAGAATAACAATGAAAGATTTAAAGATTTTGAAAAACATAAGAATTGTTTAAAGTTGACTTTCATGCCTCATTTAGAGGACATTCCTTCAGCATCTGCTAATTTGAAGAGAAAATTAATAAAACTTCGGAAGACAACATCATGAAATATTTATTTAATTCTAAAAATAATCTACTTAAAGTTTGAAAAAACGCGATTGATTACCCTCGTCTTCGTCATCATGCTCAAAAAATGCTTTCCTGTTTTACCACCTTTCCTGTTTCCAGCCTTACTGCTGCGAGTCAACTTTCTCATGTATGACACAAATCAAAACAAAGTTGAGAACTCAGCTTACTGATGTGCATTTGGAAGACCAACTTAGGCTGCAAACTACTATGCTAGAACCAAATATTGAACTCCTTGTAAAAAAAAAGCAATATCAAAAAAGCCATTACAGTTACATTCTTAATTTGGTATTTTATTAATAAATAAATTTATTAAAAACCCAGCATACACCAAGCGTGTCAGTCTCCGAAAAACCTATCTTTGTGGTGCACCACCATCATATATTTAAGCGCGTTGATTCTAGAATTTGCTATGTTATTATTTTAATCATAATTAAACTGTAAACGAACCTGCTCTGTTCTAAGTTAGAATATTTTTTATTTTGCGGCCATATGATTAAACATAATTTTAAATACGGCCATCCAAGCGTGAAAGGTTTCCCGCCCCTGGAATATACGATGAAATGCAAACTAGCTTGCGCAATGGATTGAGGCAAGGAAGGGAGCATTCACATATCACACCAGGTCCTTCCCTATAAGGAAAGGCAATAGAGGCTTGTGCCATGGCAAAATTTTTTGTGCTTCGCGCAATTTTCTACAATTTTTTTCTGGCTTATAAGTAAATTTTCCATAGGCTACTCTACTTGGCAAGGGCGCGTAAACATTATTGAGCGGTTCTCACAAAAACTAGAATTGAATCCACAAAACCAGATGAATACCAAAAAAAGTTATTTTCTTAAATTTTTTAAAAATGTATGTTATCATAACCTGAATGTAATTTTCAAACAAAATAGATGTTTTTTTTTTGGGGGGGGGCACCGATTTTATTTTTTTCCAAAGTGCCCCTCCAGGTTTTGCGTTTTGGGGTCGAGTCTTTATTACGTTAGTCCGTTTGACATTACTTGACCTTTTGTAAGCTATTGCCAGCACAAGGCTGATCTTTCAAAATGATGTAAGCATTCGTTTACTGCTTCCGGAAAGACAATCCAAGAGCAGCAAATCAAAAATTGACGTTTTTTCAGGTTGTTTTGTATCGGCAAGCTTTGAAAATGCTTCCCTTTGAAGAGTGCTGTTGAACCTTTAACATCCATTTCAGTCTCTCAACATTCTAACTCAGTTGCCTTCTCTTTTCAGCCTTTTTTCATAAAAAAGTTGTCATCGCAACCAAGTTTCGTAAGTAATTCTAAGGTTTTAATTGTCGGTAGAACATTTTGTACTTTCTTGAAACTCGTCTTTGAAGAACAATCTTTCGGCCTTTTTGTTTTATTTGCCACATTTTTAATTATGAAATCGTTTAACCTTTCTGCATCCCTCACATAAGCAACCGTAAACATTTGAACCGGAACATAATATGTGAATCTTCCCTAAGTCACTTAAAAAAAAAAGGTGCACTAAAAGTTTTGAGAAAAATCTGGTTATCAAAAAATATAAATCAAATTTAAATTAAATTGCAAAAAATGTTTAATCAAATTTTAATCAATATTATCGCGAATTATTTTCAAAATAATTGTTATTATGCACTATTTCACACAATGTTGGGAGGACAGTAGTAAACAAAAATGTCTTGAGTCATAAGTAGTGGTTGAAAGCATCAAATAAACAAATCTAGCAAAGCGTTTTGATAAAAACAAAAAAAGATTAGCTTTCAAATAACATTTGACATAAAATTTTTTTCAAAATTGACCCTTAATACTTTTAAGTGCTCAAAAACCTTGTAAGGGTTTAACCCTTTAAATTCCAAAAAATTTCGTCTATCTCAGTGTCGTACCAATTGCTACATATATTACAATTACTTAAGTAATAGGAAAAGTGGACTTCGATGCAATGTGGGGGTATGAGGTTGAAACTCTAGAATGGAACAGGAATACACAGATTTTGATGTCTTCCCTCCCTTCTTCTTTTTATTAAATTCGTTTTACGGAGTCAGTCTAAAAAATCCGACTCCGGCTTCTGACTTTGGAAAGAACATCTGCATGACTCCGACTCCTGACTTAAAAATAAGTAACAATATTTGACCCTGACTCCAAAAAAATAGTCATGAAGTTCTCCGAATTTTCAAAAGCATTTATAGCCAAATCATACTCTCAAAAGCTAAAAGGTTTTCTAAAACTAAAAATCTCTTGGCTTACCGGCTCCCAATCCAACTCCGACTCCAACCCCACAGTCCTGCTTGTTTTGTACACTAAAAACTCTAGTAAGCAAATGGAAATAAGCAAACAACAAATTTTCTCAAATCCTTTGAGGCAATCCAGCCAATTAAGCGGTAAGCCACTGTCACAACGATGCAAACGCAGGAAACTAGGTCTTCCGCATATTAAGAAGAAATGACTACACAAAACAAAACGAACGATACTTGATATTAAAGTTACCTGGTCAGTAGTTCAATATTCTTAAAGAGAAAAACAAAAAGCTGTTGCAGTTTAGATAGGTGAGCTACTACAAAAAGTAGAAATGATGGTTTCAATTAATTTTTTGGCAAAGGTTATAATATTAATGCATGAAACGAAAACAAAAGTTTAATTAAGATGAAATAATGTTAAGTGGATCAAAAGCCTAAACGAATTTTTTCAAAATTCAGATATAAATCTCGTTTTTTGTTTATTTGCTTTATTTATAAAAGATTTTTGGATTTTATTTGTTTGTCATATACTTTTATATTTACAAGGGAGACAAAAAGTTGTTTTTGTTTACCCTGAAAACTGAATATTCATCCGCTGATATTATGAAACCAAAGCAGACGACGCTTAAACTTTACAGTACTTTTTTTGGGTCGGAGTTAAATCAATTCTTCAGAGACCAAAGCCAAACAAATTTGGTTGCCTTCAGGAGCAGAGATACAATGTAACATGGGGGAATACATCACATCAACAGTATTTTTAAATAAATTTAATGATAATTTTTTTTGCAGCATTGCAACCACCATCTGTTTTTTGAAAGCAAATAAAGACTAAGAAAAAATTTTTAATTCAAATTAAAGACAAAGTGTTTTTCCTTCAATTTCAAATAAAGATCTTTTTTAACAATTCGATAATATTTTTACTTAAAAATTTAAGAAAGACACTTGCTGTTGTTGATTTTGAAGAATTAAGCTTAATCACTGGAATATGGCAAAATAAAAACCAATGAAACTATTTGGAAGCTAAACAGGTTTTCAAGTGAAAAACTTAAAAGTTTGTATCCTATTCTGTTTTTATTCAAATTACTACTTAAAAATTTTTTTCCGATAAGCATAATTGATTGTGTTTGCATGGCCTTGTTTCAAAAATCTTCCGTAGGCCACTTCTTGTGCTTTGAAATAAAAACTAAAAGTATGTTTTTTTCTCGATTTTTAGTTAAATTTTATGTTTTTTATCACATCAATGTTTAGTTAATTAAAATAAAATTAGGATAAATTTAGAATAATTTAGGATAAATTCTTCAGGTTGTTGGATAAAAAATCCCCCCCCCAACATAAAATTAGCCAATTCGGAAAAAAACTTTTTTGTTGAAAAATCACTCGGAAAATATTTTACGTGAAAAACATGTTGTAGACGGCGACAGGTGCGTTCAATCCAGTAAACGATAGATTGCGGCAAAATGTAAACCTTTTTATTTAGTCTTTGACATGTTTTCTATGGAATATCGTGTTTAGAATATCATGTCGTAACTTTGATGTGAAAATAGTCTTCGAATTGAAATAAATAAAAAAAGTTTAAATTTGTCGAACTTGTGTTTTTGTAAAGAAATCTTCTGCTTTTTTAAAAATTTCCAGTGGCAACATTGGACAAAAGGTAATTTACAGATTTTTTAATTTAACGGCAGTTGGATAGTGAATAGCATAGAGTTTCCAACCGGGAACTATCGGTAATGATTTTTGTTAGGCAGCTCTTGCGTGTATTACTTAGCTTCAAACCTGGTTTAGTTTTTTCTGGTTAAAATTCAACTACATTCAGATTTTGTTCATCCGAACTCTGACCAACACGACCCCTCCCTTACCGACATGGATTAGCCACTTACGGATTGTTTAATGAATTTTAACTCTTTAGACCCGGATCCCGCTGTACAACGCTGTACAACAATTTTAGGGCAAAATGTGCCGAACAAAATAAAAAATTTCTCGATAAACGGGAATAAATACAAAGCACTACATTTTTTGATAAAAAACACGAAATCTGTGAAGGATATTATCCACGCACAATGTTGTAAAATGTGACTTGGGTTAAGCTGTAGGGCGGCAACCAGCGGCTCTGGGGCCACGTAAGGCTCTTTAATCTCTCTGCTGTGGCTTTAAGCAGCTTTGAAAAATAAATGAGTATTTAATTTACTCTCTACCGTCGAAGTCATCAAATTTAATATGTTTCAGGCAGAGTGAGCATTTTTAAAAAAAGTTTTGAAAACGCTTGCGCCGCAACTATTTCAACGATAATCTAAGCGCAAGCACATGTTTAATTTGGAACTTATTAATGAAAAATTTCGATCATAAAATCGCAGCGCTTCCATTGTTTTTGTTTAGAGAAGCAGTTTTTTTAAATTACACGTGGCTAACACAACAAACTCTTAATTAATCAAAACGTCACGCGCTTTGTGTATCCTACTTGCTTACGATTTTAGTCAATTTCAAGCATTAAACGCCGTATATTATTGCTAAAAGGAAATTGTAGCATCATTTCACTACTAAAAAGTATGCTCCCTATGATGAAGTCGCAGTTGGATACAGATCGGGTCCAGCTAGAATAATTATTTAAAACGTTAAAACATCAAAATTGAAAGCCGGCGTTATTACTCAGTGGTACAATTTCCTCAAGGCAACATTTTCATTTAAATTTTAATCTTTTTACCATTTTCGCAAGGAAAGGCGATTTTTTGCTACGAAACAACAACATTGTCGAACTAGGCATCTGCGCTTCCCAATGCGAGAATTACAGATAAAATAAGCAGTAATGTGAGAAGTTGAATATTAAAATCCTTACAGCACGTTGAAACTTGACTAAATCGTATTTTAAGAATCGTAAGTAATAATTGAAAAAGGCCAATTAAATATTGAAAAAATTAAAAAAAATAATTTGATATGTACATCTGTTAGAATGTTACGCAAATCTTTAAACCGTTATTTACAACTTCAAACTAGGAAAACTTATGCATTATCTGCAAAATAATTAATTACCTTAATTTTTTTTAACTTAAAAAAAAAGAAAAGAAATTCGTTTGCATAAAACAAGAATAATTAAAAAATCAACCTATTTTCTACCCCGTGTTACAAAATCGTTTGCCAAACTATTACTATCTTAAAAAGGTGTTAAGCTTTGAAAAAGTATTCATTACAGCCAGAGGTGGATACCTCGAGACATGTCTCGAGAAACATTTTTCGAAGTCTCGGTCTCGTCTCAGTCTCGTAACGCCAAAGTCTAGTCTCGGTCTCGGTATCGGACCATTGTGTCTCAAATTCAGGTCGAGACATCGCAGCGATGTGGGCAAAGATCAGAAATGTTTTAAATTTGTTAAGATTTTTAGTAAAATAAATTATTGGTACGTTTTTTTTTAGCCATTTAGGCGCCATGGTCCTTTTTAAATTTGCACTAGTCACAATAGAATTGAACCATGGCAATCTTTATCAGAGTTGCGGAGTTGGAAAATTTATGATCCGAATCCAACTCTTAGAATTTTATCCGACTCCAACTCCGACTTCGACTCCGACTCCACAATAAGTGCAATAGCATTATACAAAATACTATATACTTAAAATTAGGATGGCCACGTTTTTGAAGTCATGAATTGGGACGTTTGTTAACAGAAAGAATTTGTCCCAAATTGTAATCTGTCTTGAATTTCTTAATATTCATCCGAAAAAAGTACTGTTCTCTCAAAAAAATTGAACATCAGAAGTCGGAGTCGAATAGCATATTTCAACTTTCACTCTTTGTACTTTTAAGAGTCCGACTCCGCCCCTTTTTAAAACCTCCAACTCCAACTCGCAACCCTGATCTTTATACTTGGCAATCAAAACGCCGGGACATCGTATAAGATGCTCGAGAAAAAATATAAAACTGTTATCATCAACATTTAAACGTCTTGCATTTCATATTTTTAATAACAAAATTTGGTATCTTAAAAAGCGGCTATATTACAATGAGTGCTGTAGTGGATATTGTTCTACGACATTATAATAAATTGCATGTGTGAGTAACAAGCAATTGATGCGATCAGGTTAAAATCCTACTCGCTTGGTTCTGTTGTGTCTCTGTGGAAAAATACTTTACGGCACTGTTTGCTTTAAATTTCAGTCATATTACAAAATAAAAATTAAAAAAATACATCGAACTATAGGACAGATGACATTAAAGAGTATCATAATTGGGATTATGCATGACCACGCTGAACCCGACATCACTTTTCGACCATGGTTTCAAGTTTTAAACTCTTATCAAGGACACTCTGCTCACCCAGGTTTTGCCACTTCTATCAGTTGAACAATGCATCTGGTAAAATCCCACAAATCTTAGATTTTTCTCTTTATATATAACCAGCCCTTCCACTAAACCTGGTTAAATAGGGGTCCGTAATACAAATTAAAACTTTAAACCATGGGTGGGAAGTGAGCTCGAGTTTGGCGTGCGTGATGCACAATGCCACAGATGGCATTCTTAGAGCTGTCTGTCCACAACTCAATATATTTCTAGCATTTGATTATCGGCGGCGTGATGCACAATGCCGCATCTATCAGTGCACTAATGCACCTGGTAGAAGCCCACAAATCTTTAAAAAATAATAAAAAAATTTCAGTCGGACAGGAAAATCGTGGCTTTTCCGAAAGCAAGTTGGGTAAATTACTTGCAGTAGATGGTTAGGATTCAGAGTTTCACTGTTGGACCAGGAGAATTTCACTTTTAGTTGGCAAGGATCAGCTGGCTTGATGCCTGAAAGAATTAATAACTAGTCTGTTGGAGTCGGGCCAGTGATGGCTTTAATAAGGTGCAAACGGTGCGGCTACATTGAGCTTTCCTAAAATACATCAAAAAGTTGCCCCCTTACACAAGAAATTGCTCTATATCTCATGGTATCACCAGGACGTCGATGGCATGTCAAAAATAAAATTAAAAAAATATTTTTTAGAGATAACTTTATTTTGAGGCACTAAAAAGTGGCTCCTTAAAACAATGACTATTTTTTTAGAGTCTACACCGGTTTGAACACATAACAGTGTCCCACCCCTAAAATGAAGACCTTTTTTGTAGATCTAACTTTGTTTTGATACATTAAAAAGTGGCCCTCCAAATCAAACGAAGACTTTTTCTAGAGATCACAATGCTTTGGATCACTCAGTAGTGGCTCCCACTGAATTGAAAGACCTTTTTTTAGGGATCACTTTATTTTCATATACTAAAAATTGCCCCTGTCATGACAACGGCCTTTTATTAGAGTTTGCTGTGCTTTGAAACACTAAATGGTGGCCCCCTTTTGTAAGGGCATCACTGAGTGGGACGCAGGCATCCAAATGTTTAAAGCGTCAATTAAGACACTATTTATGAGGCAAGCAAGTGCGCTGCAAAGTACTCAGCTGTCAAGTAGACCGAATATAGGGCAACAGCGTGACGTAGGAAAATATTTTTTGCGCAATGCCACAAGATTGTGACGAAACGTGAGTTCGTCTAGGTGGTTGCTGATTCTGATATTGATGTCTTTTAAAAGTCAAAAACCTTTTCAAAAAGAAGTCGAGTTGACTTGTAGTCAACAGCCTCATATCTCCCGTTTGTAAATGACGAGGGCATTGTTGTCCCGACGAGGAGAGTGTCGTAATCTACCTATAAGATTATTTTAACATACTCCATGTTTTTTAACAAGAGTGTGAAAGTGGATGCTCTGATCGAAACCATCAATCTCTCAATTTTCTATTAAGTCTTGTCAGTGAAGCAATAACACCCTCAATCGAGTCGTGTTTCATTTTGAGGCACTGCAGTAAAGTTCTATAGAAAATTTTACTCACTGCGTACCAATACGGCTTACAGTTGCTTTGGTGAGCTCATAAAAGAGTCTTTTTCGCTGCTTTCTGGTGTTAGAAAAGTCTTGGTAAGTCGCTTCCACATCAGGTGAATTCAGCAGCAACTTCTATTATTCAGCAGCAACATTTCCACATCAGGTGAATTTAATATCGGGCACCACATATAGCACGAGGTCTGACGGTTTTGGATGACGAAGCTCGATGCTGGCTTAATGACACCACTGCCAGCATCTGATTCAGGCAGTGCAGCAGTCTGGGGTAGTAAAAGGATAAACCCTCGGCCCCAGTCTTGTTTGTGTTTGACCTGGAGTGGATGTCCTTCAAACGATGACAACGCCGACGACGACGAGCAGCAACAAAGTCTTTTCGACTTTGGTCGTTGAAGCAATATGTAATCACTCCTCTTGACACTACAAAAACTCTATCGTTTAACTGGCATGCCTAGCACTGGCAAAGCAAAACTTGGTAAACAGGACAGGGTCAATGTTTAACTTGCGAAATTATTTTTTATGTTAATTGCGAAACGTTCTTGTGATTTATGGTGAAGATTTTTGAGGTGGAAAGGAATTTATATATCTTTTGTACTAATTGTTTAAACCAAAGTTATGGATTCAAAGAAAATATTTTCCAACTACGCCAATTCCAAAGTTTTCCAATTCCGACCACGTGATCTAATAATACAATTCCTACTTCAGCACATGCAAAAAAACAATCCAACTCCACCCTAAAATATGCAGCTTCGGCAACCCCGACACAACAATATAGTTTTAAGCAAGGTTGTGGAGCCGGAGGTCCGGAGTCGCACGTTATAGATTAGAGTCGGACTCCTTGCTTTAGATTTGATGAAGCCGGAATCTCAAACAAGAGTCAGTTTTTTAGATTTGTTGAAGTTGGAAATTGGATTTCTTATTGCCTCTGGAGACTTCAATTTACGCTTAATTATTTTATATTTTTACATTTTATCTTTATATTTATTCTCTTGACTCGCAGGAATGAGACAGAGGCGCTATACATAGGCAAGCAATCAAGCAATTATCCCGACCTGCTCCCGAAGATGCCAAGATATTGCTTCCGATAGAAATTTTTTTGTTTTTTAGTTTTTAGAGATATGACTGAAATTTAAAACTGCTTGCCAAGACCGCCGAGCATAAAAGTGTCTTTTCTAAGAAAACAACAGAATGGCTTGAATAGGTTTTGAACCGATATCATGTCGATCACAATTATGTCGATTAGGCCTCCACGGTTATGAAATCGGAATCGCTGAAGTCCCACGTTTAGGGATGAAGTCGGAGTCGTTTTATCAAATGTTCTAGAGTTAAAGTTTAAATCGTGAACTTTTAAAGAGCTGGATTCGGAGTCGGAAAAATCTTTTCTTTATATGCGGAAAACGAAAGAAATTTTTATGACTCCACAACCCTGGTTACAAGTCACACTTTGCAACCAGGGAGAGTCTAGCAAACAAGAATCTGCACCTATTTATATAAAAATAGCTTTTAGTAATTGCAGAATTAGCTTTTTATAATACCTTTTCTTGTCTGCAATTGAGAGTAGATTTTTTTTATCTTTGTATTTATCCTCCTGACTCGGAGGAAAGCGCCGAAGATGCTATACATAGGGCAAGCAATTACCCCGACCTGCCTACGTAAATGTCAAGATATTGCTGTCCACTAGTAATTTTTTAATGAGATGTGACTTTAATTTAGAAATGCTTGCCAAGACTATCAAGCAGGTGAAAATGTCGTAAAGTGTCTTTCTCAAGGAGACAACAGAATGGCGCGAGTAAGTTTTGAACCGAGACCATGTTGATCACGATCCCGGCGCTTTAACCACTCGACCACGCTGCCGACAAAAAATATTTTGTGTTACAGCAAGTTTCGAACCCGATTTAGTTTCGTTTCAGTTAATTTCGCGTTTTGTTAATTTACACTGTTAGTTTGATTTGCTCACCACTGCACCTGAAATGTTTTTGTTTTCTTTATAAATTTAAGTTTAATCATTGGAACACACAGACAGAGAGCGATTGCATTTGTTAGTTTGTAGAGTGGAATTGTTAACCACGTAAAAGCTTTGAAACTTATTTGACTACTCTTTGAACGTCGAAAGAATACTGTTTGAAATTATCATTGTATTTGTGTATTGTTCTTGTGTTTTGGGGCAGGTTTGGCGTGGAATCCAAATCAATTAAATATCGTAAATGTAAACCGTAAACGTAAATCGTATCTTGAATCGTAAATCGTCAATCGTCAATAGTTAATAGTCAACCGTCAATCATATAATTAATACATGTATATTGAATTATATTTCTGTCTTTATTTATGTTTGGGTCCTTGTATCGTCGTTTAATTTATTTTAATTATTAATACATATTTACGCATCATCATTCAAATTTATTTACGCATCATTTAATTAATAGCTTAAGCGCCAAAATCACCAGTAACATTTTGTTTATAAAAAATTAAAAAATTTCGTTCTGACTCTGCTTGCATTCAACCGCTGACCAAAGCACTTTTTTTCTGTTACGTTGATACATATTATAAGTATTGGGAATGATAAGAAATTACAAGCGGTAGCTTTAGACAAGTGCCCGCAATACTTAAAGAATCTCGATATTTTAGGAAAGGCTGAATTCAAACGAAGACCTTCTTTTCATTTGTCTTTTGACTTTCAAAACTGATAAGCAATTAAGCACTTTACTACGCATATTTTTCAATAAAAATCATTTAGCATATTTAAAAAAATTACTACTACTTAGCATATTTAAAAAGAGACAAGAGCAAAGAAAAATAAAAATTTCATACCAGCTTCAGCACATCTAAAAAAGCGACTACAGTTTCAGCATATTTAAAAAACTACTTCGGTTTCAATTCCAACCGAAAACATGCCACTCTGACTCGACAACCCTGATTTAAACCAAAACAACTTATGTAAAGTCTCGTGTCTCGTATCGGTCTCAATACTCCAAAAGTCTCGTCTCGTTTTGGTTTTGCCACTCCAAAGTCTTGTCTCGTCTCGATCTCGCTAACCCAAAGTCTTGTCTCGTCTCGGTCTCGAAGCATCGTGTCTTGACTCCACCTCTGATTACAGCTTAAAAAGCAAACATTGGATTTCCTTTAAAAAATCATTTAAAGATTATCTTGTATGAAAATAATGCCTTACTTTTAATTTCTTTCACCTCAGTATAATTATCACCTGTTTGTTTAAATGTTTGTGTAAATTTCTTGCATGGTTTTTGTTTTTTATCGAGCGTGTTTTTCTTTATATTTTTTTTCACTGACTGTTGGTGGTCATGATCAGGGCCGGATTTATCTATAGGGTTGGCAGGCTGAAGTGTAGGGCCTCAAAATCTCTAGGGACCTCGACATTCAATTTGGAACTATCATTAATTTTTAATTCGTTCTTAAATTTTAAATTTAAAAAACTTAAAAAGTTTCCAATTTGTAAGAATTCCTGTGTACTTTTAATGAATGTGTGCTTCGTACTGAAGCCTAATTGTAAAAAAAATAATGCAAAAATATTCGCAAAAAGCCTTACCATTTTTACTAATTTAGTTTGTATGTTACATGTGTGTAGAGTTGCCCGGTTGGGCTACAAGTACCAAATGGACATGTATGCATGAAGCGCTTGCTCCGTACTCTTTCTCGACAGCAATCAGTCCAAATTTTATAGGTTAAAATGACTAATAATTTTGCTTTTGTTTGAAATTTAGCCATGGGCATGGTTTAAGCAGGCTAGGTCCAATTTGATAAGTATACTGTATACCCTAAAGTAGAACTTATACGTGTATTGCTAAAATAGCGTCTATCTAGGTTGTCAAGAACTATAGTCGAAAGTTAACTAAGTAGTGTACTCTCCAAAAACAGTACTGGTAGTTGACATATATTTGACATTTTCCTTAACTCCTCTAACTTCCTGGTCACCAATATGATGAACACTTATTGCTTTTTTGATAGTGAATTTTTTACTTATTATAGGCATATGCTTTATTGTTTTTCATAATGGTTGTTTTTCTAACGTGTACATTTGTTTTGTTGTTAATTTTATATGGACAGTACTGTTTGAAATAAGTTTTTAAATTTTTGAATTTGAATTACTGTATTCTGAGCAGTTTTTGCTGTTTATTCTGTTTTGTTTTTTGTGTATTTTTTTTCTGTTATGGACAGTGAGTCTGATTTAAATAAATAAATAAATAAATAAATAAAATAATTTATAAACCATGTACTGTTTACAGTTAATGTGGTAAATACATTTTACCTAAGGTAAATAACTTCAATTATCGACTTATCTTATTACTAGAGATACTAATGACCTATGTTATCTCTACATTAGATCAAACTATAACATTATTTTTTACTTTTTTGTATCCTAATCCTATCATAAGTAAAAGATTCAAAACTGGTGCTAGCAAGCATAAGATAAAGAAAATTGAAAATCGTATGGCAAAAAAGATAAGACCAATCAATCACTGCTTTCTTCATGAGCTTCTGGCAGAAGCAACAGGTGCCAGCAGTAAAGCTGGTGCATTGAAACTAACACAAGAAAATCAGTGTGATGGATCTAGTCAGCAAACTGCCACGATTCAAAGAAGAAAATTTTATTGAAACAGCAACCTGGTTATGAAAAGCCATGCCAACAGAAAATGAAAATATAATTATACAGTAATTCAAAATTTAATTGTTATAAAGGGAGGGGTAAAAGATCCACATAAAAGTTGTGTGGATAGTCAAAATTTTCAGCTCACACTTGGTGAAGTAAATCAATCCCAAGGTATTACAAACACATATGCAGATGTTGTCGAACATAGACTTACTCCAAGTCCAAAAGACATTGGTTTGTGAAAGAATTATTACATGAGAAAATAACCTACTGGATAGAGAGAGGCCCTTCTGCAGTTTGGTGCAGTTGTGCACCACTTTTCAATTCCAAGTGATTGTACAAAAAGCAATCAAAGTCTCACACAAAAGCATTGTTTTATTCTACGAAAGTCAATAGTAAAACATACGATCGAGAGTGACTTGTAGATTCTCCCACAAAGGGCTGGGTGTATTGCTTTGTTTATAAACTCTTTCCAAATCCTGAATCTTTTTTGGCTTTAGCTTCCGATGGGTTTAATCACTGGCACAACTTTTATCTTATCCAAACTTAGGGAAACTCAGAGAAGCACAGAAAGGCTCTGTTGACTAACCTAACAAGGAAGCAAGTGCATATGCTTACTTCAAAGCTGAAGGTACAAATAAAAACACAACAGCAGTATTGGCGGTATGTCATGGAAAGAATTACAGCTGTAATCTGCACTCTTGCAGAATAAGACTTACCTTTTAGAGGAGACAATAAACAATTTAAATCTCATAATAACCGCAATTATTTTGATCTTTTAGAACTAGTAGCAAAATTTGATTCATTTTTAGTTGCTCATATCAATTGGTAGAAACGCAATTTCATTTTTATATAATGGCAACATTGATCACTTGATCCATGTGCATCTAACTGTGTTAAATTTTTTCTTTCTGGTTTTTAAGTTTTTGGTTGAAGTTTGTAATGCACGTGGTCAGTAGCGTAGTCATTGAATATTTTTAAAATTGGTTTTATTTAGCTGTGCTTGTTCCAAATTGCCTTCACTTAGACCTTGCCAATAAAATTTTCTCATATTTTTAAAGATTAAGTAAGATATAGGTTTAACTAAGGTAAGTTAATAACGACAGCCATAGACTGATAAGAAAATAGACCGCGGCTACTGACGATACACGTAGCAAACTTAACATAAGATTTTAAAAATATTCATTAAGGTTAGATTGTTTAAGAGATTATGGTTAAGAAAGGTACTAAACCTGAAATAAAAACAGCTGAGAAACCAGAGTTGGTTTCTGCAGAGGTAGAGGAAAGTGCGGATGAAGATATTCAGCAAGATTTTAAGTTTTGTGTAAAGGCGCACAAAAGGAAAATTTTAATGTTTCAAATGGAACTTGTAGCGGTTTCAAAGGAGTTTTGTAAAATTAAGAATAATGTTAAAGATGATAACCTTAAACTATTTGAAGGTAAGGTTTTTGCTCTAGAAGAACAAGTGTGTTCTATTTACTTAATTACTTTGGATAACGTTGAACAATGCGGAGATGAGCTTGAAGCGCGTGCTGAGCGTCTGTTGGATGACGCCCGAGCCTTGTCAAGGTCATGTAGTGCTTTGCTTAATAATTGCGATAAATCTCGATCAGAACCTTGTTCGATTGTTTCAAGGGGAGAGAATTTGGAATCATGTTCTTGGTCTCGTATACCTAACGCCGAAAATTTAACCAAATCCTTTGAGCCAGTAAAGAATAAAATTACCACTAATTTGTTCAAACAAAAATCAGATATTGATGAATTAAAACTAAGCAATTCTTATTTGCAACCTATGGCACCAACAACTAGTAAAGCGTTTGAAAATAAGATGCCTCCGCATAGTTCTCTAGTGCCTGGCCCAAGATTAAAATTAGATACATTTAATGGCGATGTTTTAAAGTACCTCACGTTTAAGAGAAAATTTATAAGAATGATAGAAAATGAGTATCTGGACTTTGATATTAGATTTGCTTTTCTTGAGGAAGCGTGTGTCGGAAGGGCACAGCAGGTGATAGCCGGTCTTTCGTGTTTAGAAGATCGAGAACAAGCGTATAATATGGCTTGGTCGCGGCTAGATAAAAGATTCGGAAACCGAACCAAATTAATGAGCTTAGTTAAGCAGGATTTGGAAGGCCCGCCAATAAAGGAGTGGGATGCGAAGGCGCTGATAGATTTGTGTGATAAAATGTATAAATGTGAGACAAGCTTTTTTGGTTGGCGCGAATCTCACTTATTAAATAATGATGATCTACTTCAAAAGGTATTTCAACGGCTGCCTTACAAATTGAAATCACAGTTTGTCTCGATTGTTGATAAAGGTTCGGGAACGTTTACAGAGCTAAGGGAACTTGTCGAAAACGCTGCTTCAGAAGCCGATACCGCTTATGGTCAACTTTTGTCACAAGGTAATGTTAGAAGGTCTAATAATAATCAAGGTGTGATTAATAATGTGTGTAAGCGTACGTGTGTTGCTCAACAACACCTCGCCCCAATAAAGCCTGCAGTAGAACCTCCATTGTGTGTGTTGTGCAGCGAAAATCATGAGATTTGGAAATGTGCTCTCTTTGAAAGTAAATCGATTAAGGAGCGACTAAGTTTAGCACAAACTTTTAAGTTATGTTTTAATTGCCTTCGAACTGGGCACAGAGTGTCTCAATGCCGATGGAAAGTTCAGTGTAAAAAATGTGGAAGGCGGCATAATCTGTTATTGCACTCGAAGACCAAACAAATCTTCCCGCATCGCAGGATAAAAAAGAAAACCTGGCCGCTTGTACTTCTTGCAACAATAGTGCATCTTCATTTTCAGGTCGAACAATCTTTAAGGTCGTTCCAGTTAAAGTGTGGTACGACGACCCATCAAAATATATTTGCACCTATGCGTTTATTGACGAGGGATCAAGTGTAAATATGTGTTCTGCAGAGCTGGCTGAGCGACTTGGAGTGCCTGTGAAATGGGGTAACGTCGAGCTAATAACTGCAAACGCAATCACTCACGAAAGGAAAAAGGTCGATTTCCTGGCTATACAAGGAATTGAAGAAGAAAGTGCTTTTATGGTCAAGGATGCTTTAGTGCAAGATAGCATTGTTGACGTCAGCTCCAGTATTCCTACGCATGAGATGGTTAAGGGTTATTCACATTTACGGGACCTGAAGTTTCCAGAAATTGAAAATCAAAAGATAGAGTTATTGCTGGGCAGTAACCTGCATCAAGCATATCTTCCCCAAGACATAAGAGTTGGTGCACCTGGTAACCCAACAGGTCTTCGAACTCACTTAGGATGGACAGTGTATGGCAAGGACGATGGTGATCAAGAAATAGATACACCTAAACTTATGGTAAACTTTTTAGATAAAGAGGAATCCTGCAAACAGATACTGGACTTATTAAATCAAGATTTTAAGGACTTAGAATTACCTCAAGTACCAGCCTTGTCAGTAGAAGATAAGCGCGCTCTAGAAATAATGCACAAGACTGCAAAAAAGGTTGACGGACATTATTCGATCGGTTTATTTCGGAAGGATGATGAACCAAAGTTGCCCAATAACCGCGAGATGGCGCTAAAGCGTTTGCTGAGCTTAAAACGAAGATTTCTAAATGACTCAAACTTATTCAAAAAATATTGTGAAAAAATGATGGAATATATTGATTGTAATTATGCCGTCAGAATTTTAGATCAAGTTTCATCTTCCCCAGGAAAGATATCTTACATTCCTCATCATTGCACCTCTATTCTAACAAAATTTAGAGTGGTATTTGATTGCAGTGCAAGGTTTAACAATGTGTCGTTGAATGATATGTTACTTCATGGACCTGACTTGACCAACAACTTGTTAGGCGTGCTGTTGAGGTTTAGACAGCATCCTATAGCAGTAGTATGTGACATTAAAGCCATGTTTTCACAGGTTTTCGTTGATGAGCGAGATCAAAACGCGTTTCGATTTCTCTGGTTTCCAGATAACGACCTCGATCAACCACCGGTAGACTATCTAATGCGCACTCATGTTTTTGGTGCGAAGTCGTCCCCGTGCTGTGCTGCGTTCGCGCTACGTATGACTGCCACTGACAATCTCTCGGGAGCAGACGATGAAACAATTCAGACGGTAATGAGAAATGTCTATGTTGATGACATTTGCCGATCATGTGAGTCTGTTGAAAAAACTATTAATCTTGTGTCACAGTTGTGTGAGCTACTAAAGGGTGGTGGTTTTCACGTTACCAAGTTTTTGTCTAATAACAAACATGTTTTGAGTTCTATTCCGCAGGAAGACCTTGCATCTGATATCGATCTTGATGAGTGCCGACTTCCTTCGCAGAAGGCCCTAGGTGTTTTCTGGGATGCAGCTACGGATCGAATGAGGGTGAACGTAAATCTCAAGGAAAGGCCCTGTACGAGGAGGGGTATTTTGTCTACGATTTCTCAAACGTATGATCCCTTGGGCTTGATACAACCATTCTTGCTACCAGCTAGGCAGATGCTGCAGAAAGCTTGTCAAGCTGAGCTTGAATGGGACGATGATCTTAAAAACAAACATGGCATAGGTTCTGAGTGGGACGCGTGGGTAAAGGCGTTGCCTCAACTTAAAGCGATTTCTATTGCTAGAAGTTTCACCATTATGGGCAGAACCGTTATTAAATTTGAATTGCATGTTTTTGCTGACGCCAGCATGTTAGGCTATGGTGCTGTAGCTTACGTAAAAACTGTTTATCGTGATAATTCGACGCAGTGTTGTTTTGTCTTTGGCAAGTCGCGAGTTGCGCCTCTAAAACCGGTCAGTGTACCCCGTTTGGAATTAACTGCTGCTGTTCTCGCCGCTAAAATCTCGCAATTTGTTATTCGAGAGTGTGATTTTAAATTTTCGCGTGTTTTTCTGTGGACTGATTCAACTGTTGTGTTAAGATATATTAACAATACCTCGGCAAGATTTAAAACCTTTGTAGCAAATCGTCTATAGATAATTCATTCTTTGACTAACGTAAATGATTGGCATTTTGTTCCTACTGCGTCTAATCCTGCGGATCTTGCATCCAGAGGTGTTTGGCCTGATAAATGTCAATCTGCCGATATTTGGTTTCACGGTCCAATGTTTTTACGTAATATTGCTGTTGACTGTCCAAGACAGCCAGATTTCTTGCAGGAACTCTCCGGAGACGACCCTGAAGTCAAGAAGACTGAAGTTTGCATGACTCAGCTAAAATTCCCTCAAAGTTCAGACTGCTTACATCGGCTGTTCCGACGATATTCAAACTTTAAGGATTTGCAGCGAACAGTAATATGGTTGTTACGCTTTATCGAATTTTTGAAAATGAAGTCTAATCCACATTATGCGACACCAAATCAACAATCAATCACGGTGGCAGAAATGATTCGAGCAGAAAGAGCCATTGTCAGAGTCGCTCAATCCCAAGTTTTTGGCGATATCATACCTGTGTTGCGTAATCACGAAGGGTTTCACGATCCGGTGAAATTAATTTCTGAACAACAACTGCGCGATAATCCTAGTGTGAGAAAGTTGCAAACTCTTAATCCTTATCTTGTTGACGGAATTATACGAGTTGGCGGAAGATTGCAACGCTCAACTCTCTCGTTGGAAGAAAAGCACCCTATCATATTGCCTAATCAACATCCCGTCACAAAGCTTTTGGTGTTAATGTATCATGAGCGCGAAGGGCACATGGGTTGTTCTCAAGTATTGACGGCCATGTATAAACAGTACTGGATTCTCAACGGCAGATCTGCGGTTAATAACATTTTAAAGTCCTGTGTAAAGTGCCGTTTTTGGAAAACGTCTCCAAATCAGCAGCAAATGGGAAACTTGCCGGCAGATCGAGTGACTAAATCAACTCCATTTAAGGCTGTGGGAACTGATTTGATGGGTCCGTTAACCGTTAGAATAGGCAGAAGCAGCGTAAAAAGATACGTGTGCATTTTTAATTGCCTTGCTACAAGAGCAGTTCATTTTGAAGTTGTTCAAGCTCTTGACGCTGATGCATTTATTCAAGCATTTAGAAGATTTTGCAATCGCCGAAACGTTAGACCATCAGATGTTTACAGCGACAACGGCGGAAATTTTGTTGCTGCTGAACGTGAGCTAAAGAAAGGAGCCGAAAATTTAAGGTCTAAATTCGTATATAAAGCTCTTCTGCGAGAGAATGTTAACTGGCACTTCAATCCTCCTCGTAGTTCACACCAAGGAGGATTTTATGAAACATTCTTTCGACTTGTTCGTAAAATAATGCGTTCGCTGATCGGAGAAGCAACGCTCGATGAATTTGAATTGCTCACGCTTATTACCGAAATTGAGCGGATCCTAAATGACAGGCCGATAACACAATTGCCATCCAAACCAGATGATCTATCGACAATTACACCAAGTATGATCCTCTCCGGCTCAGTCGAAAGTGACGCACCGTTTGATGTGTTTATAAAGGCTGATGGCTATCGGCGCTCGTGGAGAAAAACTCAATATTTGGCTGACCTTTTTTGGGAGCGGTGGATAAATCAGTACTTGCCACTTTTGCAGCCACGTCATAAATGGTTTGGAACGGTACCCAGTTTAAAACCTGGCGATCTCGTTTTAATTGTTGATGAATCGACTAAGAGAGGCCATTGGCCAAAGGCCATCGTAAAGGAAGTGATGCCAGATAGCAACCATCTGGTCCGCCGAGTTCTGGTTCGGACAGCCGATGGAAGTGAGTTTGTTCGAGACATTCGTAAACTCTGTTTGTTGGAGGGTCATGTAAACCCATAACAAGACTTTTTCTCATGCCTTATAATAAAGTGTTTCTTTGTTTGTTTGTTTGTTTGTTTGTTTGTTTGGATAACTATGATTGCGAATTTCGCGTGCTTTGTTATAGCGTTGTCATAGTATGTGGCTAGATCTAAAACTAATTGTTCAAAATAATTTTTTTTTTTTTTTTGGGAGGTGCATTAATTTACAATATATTTAGTGTAATTTATTGTGCTAGGTAAAGTTTTTAATTGCGTTTCTTAAATTCAAAAATCTTCAGTTTTAACTTCCGGTTTTGGGGGTGGGTATGGTAGAAACGCAATTTCATTTTTATATAATGGCAACATTGATCACTTGATCCATGTGCATCTAACTGTGTTAAATTTTTTCTTTCTGGTTTTTAAGTTTTTGGTTTAAGTTTGTAATGCATGTGGTCAGTAGCGTAGTCATTGAATATTTTTAAAATTGGTTTTATTTAGCTGTGCTTGTTCCAAATTGCCTTCACTTAGACCTTGCCAATAAAATTTTCTCATATTTTTAAAGATTAAGTAAGATATAGGTTTAACTAAGGTAAGTTAATAACGACAGCCATAGACTGATAAGAAAATAGACCGCGGCTACTGACGATACACGTAGCAAACTTAACATCAATCGGCATAAAAATTCCGAATAAGAAAGTCACTCTTATTGTTCAAAAACTATATGCAAAGAAATGATTCAACTCATAGCCAAAACAGTTAAGGATTCAATTGTGGCTTATATGAAAGAAGCAGGACATTTCAGCTTTTCAATAGATTTTACCTCTGATATTTTACATACTGATCAGTTAACTTTGATTATCTGATATGTGTCTCCTGTAAGCAATTTACCATGTGAGAGATTTTTAACTTTGATTGAGTTGAAAGACCACTCTGGGGAAGGCATGGCTGATTTAGCATCACTACTGAGCTTCAGCTTAAATTTTAACAATGCTGAGGGCAGTCTTGCGACAATGCTGCAAACATGGCTTATTAACGCAAGTTTTTTACAGTGTAAATTTTAATGCCAATGTGATGCTTCATTGCATGTATACGGCTTTCCTATCTTTAACATTTAGCAATGACATGTTAAGATGTTTAGAGAAAAATTTTGAGTTCAAAAACGGGTAGGGGCCTCACAAATGCATAGCCTAGGGCCTCTCATTTTCTAAATCCGGCACTGGTCGTGATATACTTTTTTCAAACTCCACAAAATACTTAGGAATAATAATTGATAAAAAGTTATGTTGGAGCAACCACTGTAATTACATTGCAAGTAAGCTTTCAAAAGCAGCTGGAATTCTATGTAGAATTAGACATTACATTAGTAGGAAAACTTTGATAAACCTTTACTTTAGTTGTGTTTATTCATACCTTAAAGATGGAATCACTGCTTCGGGAAACCAAACTAAACCTTCAATTAGAAAATTATTCAAAAAATGGACTTTAAATGTTTACAAGATTGTGTTAAAATAATCTCCTTGTATAGATCAATAAAAATATCTCAAATTCAAGATATATATGAACTTGAAATGGCAAAGTTTATGCATTCTTTTCACCGTAAAAGACTTTCAATTATGTTTGATGACTACTTTAAATATTTCAGCTTGCAAAACAACCATATTACAAGATCAATTTCGAATGAAAATTTATATCTTCAAAGAATAAAGACGCAAACTTTTTTTTATAATGGAATAAAAATATGGAATAAAATTTTAATTATAATTAAATCATTATCCAAGAATTCATTTAATAGATGTATAAAATTGATGTTGATAAACAAGCACTAATCTTATTCTCTGATCAAAACAGTGTATTTTTTTGTATTTATAATGTGAGTTTTTACACGGTAATTACAGTATATTCACATATTTTTTTCATGTGTAAGCTACTTTTTTGATTTTGATATGAGTAACTTGTTTGTATTGTAAAATTACTTGTATCTTCTGAGTGTTATGTTTTTTAAATTAGAAATACTACCAGTAAGTAAATATTATAATAACTATAGACTGTTTTTGACTTGATGACCATTAAATGTTCTTTTACTGTCCAATTTACTTCACAAATCATATTTATTTGAATACAGTGTGTATCTACAACCATAAAAAAATAATAATTTATTGTCATATGTCTGATATCCTACTGCATATCATTGATTTTGCTCAGTGATGGGATTCAAAATTTTAAGAACAGGTTCTCTTTTGTATCGAACTCGCTAATTAGGGTGTTCTCTAAAAAAAAAAAAGATCTTTACTTCGATTTCATCTCTAATTTCCCTATTTTTCTCCCAAAATTAGAATGTTCTCTAAAAAAAAAGAAAAAGGTCTTAGCTCAGAATCGTTCTTTACACTCTAAACAAACATCTGCAGCAGATTGAAACTGTTACATTAAACACAGAGATATTGAAATATATAGATTACGTAAAGTTAAAACCAGGTTCGCTTAACCTGCTGAAATTCCAAGAACGGGTTTGCTAAACGTGCCGAAATTCCAAGAACGGGTTCGCGCGAACCCGTGCGAACCCCCTGAATCCCATCACTGATTTTACTGCTGAAATAAGCAAATAAAATGTTGTTGTTGTTGTTGTTGTTGTTATTGGTTTAGAAAGCATCTGGCTCGATAGCGAATGTTTTTCGATGCTCCCTACCATTATACAAGTATGTTAATTTTGTTACTTATTGCCGCAATTATTTGTGTTATTTTGTGCGTGTTGATAAATAAATAAGTTATCTACGAGGGTCAGTCAATAAGTAATGAGACTTTTTTAATAACTCAAGTTTGCAATGACTGGTAATCAAAAAATGCTTTTTTATTTTTCAACATAGTCTCCCTCCTTTGCAACACACTTGTTCCATCTTGATATTAGATTGTCTATTCCTTTGGCATAGAATTCCGTGGACTGGGTCCTTAGCCAGTTGCTCACAGCAGCCTTCACTTCTTCATCAGTCTGGAAGTGAATTCCCCTCATACTCTCTTTGAGTGGGCCGAAGAGGTGAAAATCAGATGGTGCAAGGTCTGGGCTGTAGGGTGGGTGTGTTAGAAGTTTCCAGCCTAAATCTTCAATTTTGGCTAGGGTTCTTGCTGCTGTGTGGGGCCTTGCATTATCCTGAAGGAGAATCACACCTCTTGATTGAAGTCCTCTCCGTTTGTTCTTAATGTCTTTTTTCACTTGAGTTAGCAGCTCACAGTAGTTCTCTGAGTTCACAGTATTGCCCCTTTCCAAGAAACTGATAGTGATCGGCCCATTTCTGTCCCAGAACACAGTGAGCATGACTTTCCTTAAACTTTTCTGAGATTTGAATTTTTTCTTCACTGGGGAAGAAACATGCTTCCACTCCATTGATCGTCGTTTCGATTCAGGTTCATAATGAAAGACCCAGGTCTCATCAGTTGTCACTATTCTCGATAGAAATACATCTCCCTCCTTTCTGTATCTGCGTAGTGATGCTCTGGAAGCCATCAGGCGCTGCATTTTGTGATCATCCGTTAACATCTTTGGAACCCAGCGACAGCTGACTTTTGAAAAACGCAGCTTCTCACGCACAATTGCGTACACTGTGCCATGGGAGATGTCCAAGTTTGTAGCAATTTCATCTAAAGTGACCCTTCTATCAGATTTGATCAGGTCTTCAACTGCCTGTACTGCTTCTGGGGTAGAGACATCCACAGGTCTTCCACTTCTCAGATCATCAGTAATGCTTTCGCGTCCATCTTTGAATGCTTGCACCCATTTGTAGAAGTTTGCTCTAGACATACAGGAAGGACCATATTGTCTTTGCATTCTAGACAGAATCTCACATGATTTTACACTCTCTGCCAACAGAAATCTGATGACTCCTCTTTGTTCCAAGCATGAGCTGTTTCCTAGCCTAGTAGTCATTTCAATTTATCGTCACACCTACAGTAATCTGAAAATAAACAAGTTTTGTTGTAAATAAGATGACAACTCCATTCATAATCATCACATAAAATTTCAGTTGCATAACTCCAAGAACACCAAAGTAATTGAGAAAGTCTCATTACTTATTGACTGACCCTCGTATCTATCTATATCTAAGGCGGATCCTAGAACAAGCTTCAAACTATCTGTATTAGTTTGATGTGAATTGACTGTAATTTTTTCAATTCTTTGGTTTGTCTATATTACGTTTGTTTGACTTCTTTTTTGTTGTTATTAAGCGGATGAATAAACTAACAGATTGAAATACGTTAAAAACACAGGTAGTTATTAATGGGTGTTGAGTCTCTAAAAGGGAGTCACGTACCCTCAAAGAAAACCACTTGGCAAGCAGTTGAGTAAAAATTTAATTCAAGTTAAAATTTTAAGAGTTTTATTTTCTAGTAGGGTAAATGTGAGACTGATGGGATAAAGGGACCTAAAGTAGAATAAAATATCTCTATTTTTATTGTGTTATTTTTGACGGTAGTATTAATAGTTGTGGATGCGAGATATTTTAGCAAATTACGTGTGTGAAAGCAAATTAGTCTAGCTCAAGTAATGATAAATTTATAATATGCTGCCAATTTTGAGAAACAAAAGGGAATTTTAATCATAAGCTAAAAATTTCTAAGAACTAAAAATACAAACAACTTAATTTTATAAGATGTGAGTTTAAGTTTATGATAATAATAAGAAAAATATACAAGAGTGTGAAAGTTTACAGTTTTGACAGCAAGATGCTTGAGACAAATAAGCCTTATCGATCCTTTATGTGACAGCAAGGTCTGGCGATCTTTGAGACAAATAGGTCTTATCAATCCTTCAAGTCATAACTGTTTTTATTCATAAGAAACAAAGCTATTTAAAACGAGAAGCACCAGACTCGAATTTCGCTTATGTTAGAGCTCGTCAGTGACGTATATCTCACTGCTACTTGAACCAACCAACTAGATGTTATCGTACACGCAGTAGACAACAGGACTACATTACACACTCGGACGACAATTCGATTTCAAGTAACCTAGAATTTTTCCCGGCTTTGCGACACAAGAAATTTATTCAAGAAATTCCATTCTGTTGTAAGACCAAGCTGGCACCTCACGACCAGAACTTATCTGACGAGCATTAAGCATTGACTTGCCATTAAAGTGTAATCACATCCGCTACATTACCGATTTTTCCGCTGAGGCAAGCAAAATGTTCAGTTAATTAATGCTTGAAAATTGCAAAAATACTTCATGTTTTTTCAAAGGAAAGGTTTGTATTCAAAGCCAGCCGAAAAATAAAAATCAGAAATACAAAAAATTTGCCAAGTTGTGGATGATGGCGACACCTTAAAAATTAGTTTTTAGAGTATACAAGCCAACTTGTTAATGCTTTACTTTACTTGAAAGGCATTGTTTTTTTTTTAATCGGATAATTGCTGAACATTCCCAAACTTTTTCAAGTACATTTTTATTGCCCCATTGGTTCTATAGCATATTTCAAGTACATTTTTATTACTCTAATTTCAACGCCCTTGCTTGTGAATTACGTACGATAGCCTGAATAAAATTATCAAAATTTTGTTTTCACTTTCAGGATTAGCAATTACATTCGTCCAACTTTGTTGAATTATAAAAAATTGGTTTTACAATTCACATCTAAAAAGCTTGCCGGTGAATAAATTTAGTGTTAACTTTTTGAAACCTGTTTGCTTACCAGAAATACCTCCACTTAAAAATGTTAGTGGGCAATTTTTTGCCATAACTTTCCAAGAAACATGCTAGTTGATGCCCATGAAATATCATTTGGCTAGAAATATAACCATACAATTGTGGGAAAATAGGGGCATTGTTGTCATCTCTACCTGTTCACCAAAAAAATTTCAAAAACAGTCTGATTTTTTGAGCAATAAATATGTTTTTCGGAAGAATGGAAGTTAATTTACGTCCAAATAATAGTTTAATTCAGTTTGCTGTTTAACAATAAAATTGTCTTTTTTGGAGTAAAATTGTATATTTTAGCGCATAACACTTCTAAATTGAATTTTTGGCGCCAAAAAGATTTCGCGAGGTACTTAAAAAAGCTAATGCATTTTGCTCAGTTATAAGCCTATTTGTTACATTGGGTTTTTTAGTAAAATTGTGTGAAACCATGATCTGGGCAAAATTGTTTTGCTTCTCTTTACTAAGTGCTGGACTTTGTCGACTTAGAGCCACTTTTCGCTTGGCCAACAGTAGTATTAGAACCTGAGTACATTTTGCATAATTGTTTGGTCAGGCCATTGGATTTGGAGCAAGAGAGAATAAAATAGAGATGCCCATTTGTAACTGCTTCACGGAAACTATTAGATAATGCATCTGAACAAGACATCCATGTTGGTCAGTGGATAGACTTATTACATGGAACATGAAATACATGAATAGCCTATATAAATTTCATAACTTTATCGCAAGAACCGGTTCCAGGCCTCTTGGACTCGGCCTAGCCAGGCCTGTTTGGGTAAAACTCGACCGTTTGCAAACTGCATTGGGTGTTTTAGGTCGTCCATGCATAAATGAAGTCTTGCTTCCTTTTGTAATTGCGAGTGTGGTGCACACGAACAAACTGCAGACCACATCATTTCTGGATGCCTTACACACCGAGCACCAAAAAAAAACGGTCTGTTAATCTTGGATGAAAATACCAGATGCTGGGTCAAGATCATCACTGCCATCATCTGATAAAACAACAACAATCGGATGATCTCAAACGACAACGACGACCAAATTGTTTGATCTGGTTATATCTATGGCCATAATCTACGAGCCATATCCTTGGTTTACACGCTTGCAAAAATGGACAAAAATTATTTTATTAAAATGTAAGGATTGAACGAATGATACTTAAAAAAACATTTCATCAAAACGACAGTCGTTTCGATTAACCGTCATTCAATCAAATGTTGTTTCGATCAAGTGTCGTTTCGATCAAATGTTGTTAGATTAAGTGTCGTTCGATCAAGGGTCGGGTAACGGTACAGCTTAATGGCTGCAATTTAGTTTTTAGTTCAAATTTTTAATAATGGCATTAATGCTTTGGTTTCTTCTGGGGTGGAGTACATTTTTATTGTGCAAAAATTTGCCAACATCGCTTTGATATAAGGAAAGTTAACACAGCATTTTTTAGCAAAATTAAGTTTGCTTTTGATGCGCAGTATCGCTACCAACAAAACGGGTTTCATTCGGTTTTTGATTTTCGTGTTTGTAAATGTTACCGTGGAAGAAAGCCGCTCGATGGTTGCATCGGATAGGAGGGACGGACAGGCAAAATCTTTAAATTCACTAGTTCCCACACCATTTGTGTGTATTTTATTTATTTATTTATTTATTTATTATTATTTTTTTTGTCGACGACCAAGACATGAAAAGTCAAGCAAAACAAAATATATAAATGCACTACAAAAACATTTGGTCGCCATGACTAGATGCCAGCGAAAAACCATGTATTGTAAAACTTTGAGTGGTTCCCAACCTGGGAGGTGCACCTCTTCGAGGAAGGTAGCATTAATTTTGCAGAAGGTGAGAGAAGACTTGTAGAAGAATTATCGCTTTTCTATCAAAACCTGAATTATTGCATTATAAGCATTAGATTTTGGTTTGTTGATAATCGTATTAAACAGAAGTGTTGCATCATAATTATTTTTTGGCAGATTACCCAGTAAACATTCAATATCGGGCCAAAGTTGACTTTAGCGCGGCTGGGTTGGGAAAAGTTGGAAAAATTTCCAGTTTAACTGGGATTTAACCAGCAATGCCAACTTTCTGCCGATGATTTATTTTTGAGTTCTCGTCGTCGTCGTCGTCGTCGTCGTCGTCATCGTTTGAAGGGCATCCACTCCAGGCCAGACACAAACAGAACTGGGGCCGAGGGTTTATCCTTTTACTACCCCAGACTGCTGCACTGCCTGGATCAGATGCTGGCAGTGATGTTATTAAGCCAGCATCGAGTTTCGTTATCCAAAACCGTCAGACCTCGTGCTCCATGTGGTGCCCGATGTATGGGGCACATTGTTAGTACATGGTCTGCGGTTTGCTCTGAGGCGCCACACTCGCAATTCGGTGAAGGAGCGAGACCCCATTTGTGCATGGACGAATGGAATCGCCCAACACCAGTCCGCAGGCGGTTGAGCTTAACCCAAGCTGCTCGGGGTAAGCCCATCCCAACAGGCCTGACACTGGTCCCGGGCACAAAAACGCGGAGCCTGGAAGCATTTTCACAATACTCCGCGTTCCATTTGTGATTCGTCCATTCAGAGGCGCGGATGCCAAGTTTGGCAAGATTGTCCAAGAGATTCCGCGCACCTGGCACAAACGGGCGTCTGGATCTTAGTCTCACTTGGCCAGTATCTGAGGACCCATTTAACAGACCATGCAAAATATGATCGGGGTCCAGAGATCCACGGTAAGCCAAGGAGAGTGTCGCTCCCAGTCGGCGAAGCTCAGCTGGCTGGATGCCTGAAAGTACAGGTAGGTGGTCCGTTGGAGTGGGACGCAGGCATCCAGTAACTATGCGCAAGGCGTCATTCAAGACACTGTCAATGAGGCGAGTGTGAGCACTGCGACACCAGACTGGCGCACAGTACTCAGCTGTTGAGTAGACTAGAGACAAGGTGGCTATGCGTAGTGTTTTAGCACCAGCACCCCATCCCGAGCCCACGAGTCGCCTCAACAGTGTGACGCGCGATGATAGTTTTTTGCGCAATGCCACTAAATGGTGACGAAACGTGAGCGATCTGTCCAGTTTTACCCCAAGGTATGTAGGGGTTGGACAGAACGGTAAAAGTCTACTATTGTTGTAGACCTTTAGCTCACGTTTGGCCTCTCGGTTGTTTAAGTGAAAGGCTGTCGTCACCGTCTTAGTGTGACTGAGCTTCAACCTCCAAGTCTGGAGATACGCTGACAGTGTGGACATATCTTGGCTTAATGTCCCCTCCAAGTCCTTCCAGTTTCCAGAAGAGTGCAACAATGCTAAATCATCAGCATAAGCAAACTTTCTGGAAATCATGGAAGGAAGATCGTACGTATAGATGTTAAATAGGAGGGGAGCCAAAACCGATCCCTGAGGAACGCCGTTTTTAAGACGGCGTAGCCTGCTTTGCTTGCTGTCACCGGTGGTAAGGGTGAAACTTCGATTTCGGACAAGCTCCATGATCATTTTGACCATGTGCTTATCCGGAAGTAGTCTCAGCAGCTTGCAGGTAAGGCCACGGTGCCAGACAGTGTCATAAGCAGCTGTCAGATCGATAAATACGGCACCGGCCTTCTTTTTAGCCTCGAAAGAATCCTCGATGTTCTGGGTTAGCAGAACAACTTGATCTACGGTTGACTTCCCGCGTCGGAACCCAGCCTGCTCTTTAGGGAGCAGTGGATCGATTAATGGTTCAACGCGGGCGTAGATAAGCCTCTCGAGGATCTTGTAGGGGACACAGACCAGAGATATCGGTCGATAACTCTTTGGGTCCCTTACGGGCTTTGCTGGTTTTGGGATCGCGACCACAAGCGCTCTTCTCCAGATCTTGGGAATTTTGAATCGGCGCAAACAGGAAGAAAGGAAGTCACGTAACCAGGACTTCAAAGCAGCTCCAGCATGGAGTATAAGCTCGGGGCAGATGGAATCAGGACCCGGAGCTTTACCTGGTTTTAAATGTTGAAGGGCAGCAGCAAATTCTCTCTGTGAAAAATTGTCAGAGATATTTACTGCGTCTGGTGTTGTGGCCCTCCAAAGGTCAGACACTTCTTGAAAGACAAGTTGAGATGACTTGCGATCAACAGCCTCGTATTTCCCATTTCTAACCAGCTGAGATGCAATAGCATCGGCTGAAACGGGACAATGACGAGGAGAGTGTCGTGACCTACCAGTAAGGTTGTTCAAAATACTCCATGCTTTTCGACTAGAGTGTGAGAAGTCAATGCTCCGAACTGCTTCGGACCATCGATCCCTCCGTTTTCTGTCAAGCTTGGCAAGCAGAGTTGTAGCAGCCAAACTTGAGTCGTCTCCCTGAGGAGACTGCAGAAAGGTTTTATAGAGGGATTCACACTCTGCATCCCAACACGGAATATAGTTGTTTCGATACCCGCGTGGGATAGTCTTCTTGGCTGCTTTCTTAATGATGTTACAGAAGTCCTGGTAAGCCGCATCCACATCAAGTGAATCAGGCGGCAACAAAGTCTTTGCGAATTTATTCGTCAAAGCAATGTAGTGACTCCATTTGGCCTTGCGGAAGTTCCATCGCTTAACAGGCATGCTTGGCACTGCCATAGCAAACCTTGGTGGTGTAATAAGCGAGGGTCGATGTTGTGACCTGGGAAACTTCTCAAGGACACGTCTATCCGGTAAGCGACTGTTTGGACCTACGCTAGCGAAAGCTAAATCTGGATTGGTGCCAGTGTTCCAGCGGCCGGAATAAAAACTGGCAGCGTCCTTGGCATTATATAGCAGGGCAAGACAATTAATACTTGCCCAGCCAACCAAGCACTCACCATCCGGACTGTTGTCATCATAACCCCAGTCAGCATGACGACAGTTAAAATCGCCAGCGTACAGACAGGGGTGAGGAAACACTGGGAGATCCAGGGTTCGCAATCGCGTTGGTGGTGGTTTGTAGACGTTGACTATTTTATAGCCATCAACGTCCACACACAGCCACTCGATCTCCGATGTCGGTGGAGATTGGTCCAAAAGCGTGTATCTCAGTCGCTCATGGGCAAACGTGGCAAGGCCATGCTTCCTGCTTAAAGAAGACCCAGCTAGTTGGTAGTGTGGTAGTACCAACTTCTCTGCATCAGTGCAGTGGGTCTCCTGCAGTAGGATGACGAGTGCCTCAGACTGCATAGCGAGGTGATGAAGAACATTCATCTTGCTTGCAGTGAGGCCTTCGATGTTCAGCTGAAGAATAGTGGGTCTTCGGAACTTGTTGGCAATGTGCCCTGAAAAGGGCAGTTTTATCCTGACATTGCCCCGTCCTGAAAAGGACGTTTGCCGATTAACAGACCCACACTGAACATCGGAATGGGTGGATACCCTTCCGTTTTGGTAGGTTCGGTTTCGGTCTGTCATTTTAAAATCAATGAACAGACTTACTCACGGCCCAGGCTGCGTGAAAGCACCTACCATCTGGGCCCATTAGAGTTCTGATTTGAAAGTACCTACCATTTGAGTTCTGATTTGTTCTATTTGTTGCGTTAAGTACTAAAGCGGAAAAAAAATTAAATTTACGCTCAAAAAAGCTTTTTTGTCACTGCTTCTTTGCTTAGTAAAATTTGTGTTCACAGCTGCTGGTAAAGTGTTGGGCCAACGTTGAAGGTAGCATTGGCTGTCTCCCCTGTGACTAAGTTGGTGATTCGCTGGTAAGAAGTTGGCCAAAATTTTTTATTCAAAGACATTACCAGTTGTTTGTGTTAAATATTGATGCAAGCTTTTTACAAAACAGCGACAATAAGTAATATACTTCCGCTACAATTCTTTGCTTGATGAAATTTCAATTGCTTTGATAGTTAAGTAATAGAATATTTTCTGATGAGGGATAGCCTATATGTTTTTGTTATGCCTCAACGTTTAAAAAGAATAAAAAAAATGTTAGTCTCTATGGTCTGATAGTTGAAAAAAATTCGAACAGTTTTTGGATGACGGTAAAAAGTCGGAAAAACTGCCAATTATTTTCCAATTCTGCTAACAAAATGCCAATGTAACTTTGTTCTCTTTTGTTCAAGTCTATATGAATCAATGTTATACGAGCGGCATGAGCCCGGTGCGTGTTGCACAATGCTCCATTTGATATGCGCATAATTTTATTTAAATTAGTTAAAATTTTTATTTATGATTTGATTTTAAGCGTTTCTATTTGTTGAATTAAAAATATTCTTAGTTAATTACTTAAACTGGCATGGGGGTCCGCTGGGGGGCAAAGCGGGCATATGCCCCCTGAAAATTGACTTTTTATTAAGAAATACTTTAATTTCGCTATATTAACTGCATTTTTGCATAATTCTGCCTCTTCCAGAAGTTTTACCTCCCATGGACATTGGTTACGGGATGCCCATGTATGCTGGCTTCATCACCAATGTCAACCAACACACAATCAACGCATTCAAAAGCATAAAGGAGGAGGACGAATATAGCAACTGCGTCGCTAATAAAACCACAAATGAAAGATTCCAATGCAGTCTACATTTATATACGAATCTCTACTAGCATCATTCGGGTGTGGACTCCAAACAATCGATCGTTAACTGCCGGACGTGTCCAATCTTATATAAGCAACTTAACGAGGAATTGTCACGTGACCGGCACGAAGCCAAGTGGAACATTCCAACGGTTCATTAGTTAAGTTTGCTACATGTATGGTGGTACATTGGGTAAATTTGCTACATGTATGATACAGGTAATGGTGCATGGTGGTACAATTGGGTAAAGGTTGGCAAAATAGTAAAATCCACCTCACACAACTCTGGGCCAATGTTTAGCACCAACATCTTGCCAATGTTTCTTAAGTTGGCAGTGAACATTTTGCCAACGTTGGTAAGATTGCTGAAGTAGTTGGGCAGCTGCAGTAGCATGCGCTGGTCATTCATAGTTAGCCAACTCTCTGCAGCGTCTGGAATTTCAGTATTGGCTAAACGCTGGCAAAGCGCAGTTTTTCAGTGTTGGCGGAAAATGTGATTTTGGTGCACTCGACTCTGGGCCAACTTTGGACGCCATCATCTTGCCAACATTTCTGCTGCTGAAAAACTGCCTTTCGCCAACCTTGGCTAGATGAAAATGTTTACTAGGTAGCTTAATATTAGCTACATTGGAGATAAAAAATTACGTTGTTAAAAGATGCAAGTTAGAATTAGTCGATTACTTTTAAAAAGTATTTTCATGTAAAGTCATTGGCTTAGCCAAAGAGTTGGTTTAATATTTATTAAGGTTGGGGCAGTGGCAGGGGGTGAATATTTTTTTCAAGGTGTGAGCTTAACACTCAGAAAAGTCATCTGTTAAATAATTAATTTAAAAAAACGGTAAAAGATAAATATGGAATGAGTTACAATTTCGAAAAGTCCTCAAGAAACTATGTTTTGAAATATATTGATTTTACTTTTTACTCTGAAATTTCACATTGAAGGTAATAAATACCGTACTTTGAATTCATTATTGCAGTTGGCTACACCTCCGTAAATCTGGATTTAGTTAATGCAAAATTTTGCTTTATACTCGGATAAAACTGAAAGCGCAAATGATTTCCTAGATGCTGTAATTTTTAATAAAAAGCTTAGGATTATTCGAATCTTCGTCTAATTCCGATGATTTTGTTCTTCAAATCTAATCCGGATTAATTGAGGTCTTCTGTATTTTTGTTCTTATCAAGGTCTCTAGGCTAATATCAAGGGAAACTTCATCATCAAATCTACTTAGAAACAACATTACTTAGAAACCTACTTAGAAAAGCTTGGGTACTCTTGGTTTAGATAAATCTACTTTAATTAGCCAAGTTTTGTTGAACATGCAATGGCTTGCAGAAAAAGCAAACTACAAATATAAAGACTAAACTGTTGATTATCTTCTATATTTAAGCAATATATATTGTCTATGTCACAACCAATAGACTAGAGGTCACGTAACAAGTGTTAATCAGGCACACAAAAATTCTTAGGGCCTACAATGTTACGCAGGAGATTCTGAAAAAATTAGTTTCTAAAGAGGCTAATAAAAATTGGCCAAATTAGGAAAAAAAATCAGGTGTCCAAATGAATTGCTGACTATCAAACACAATTAAAATTCAGAAAATTTGTTTTTGTCCGAATTTTAAGCCATCAGGCAACTCTGGTTCGATGTCCTGAAATAAATGAACAAAAATAAATAAATTGTAATGCATGAATTTATTGATAAAATCGATCAAATTTCAATTTAATATAGAAAATAAAAGTTAAAAAATTAAAATCAACTGTATCATGACGAAAAATCAATTTCAATTTGTAAAGGTCATCATCAGTTTTTTATTCAAATTCTGAAAAAAAAAAAAAAAAATCGTCAATGTGACTTTACTGGAAAAAGGGTAATAGATTTCTGAATAAAGACTTATAACATAAAAAAATTAAAGTTGAAATTTTATCTTGGGGTATTTCCCTATATTCAAAAATTGTTTTTTTCTTCGACCTGTATTCTAAAACATTTTAATATTGGCGTGGAATTAGGTCTTTCGTTCAATTTTATTGCTTATTTTAAAATAGGTATTACTGAAATTTGGTGCTGATCGCTAATCTAGGACTACCACAAATGTAAAGCATTAAACGAACAAAAGTGATTCAAAGGCTTTTTCCTGATTTCCGAGGGCACAACTAGCAACGACGCCCCTGTTTAACACTTTAACCAATGCTATAATTTATATTTACCAATACACAGCCTCTAAAACTCTAACACTCTAAAACTCTAAAACCCTCTAAAAATTTTATAAGAAAAATAAGAAAAGAATTAGTTAATATATTGCTGAAATTTTTAGATGCTGACGTTTTTGTTCTATTTGTAATCTGTATTAGACCATATTTTATTTTCAAAGTTGTTCAATTTAGTTTTTAAAGACTCCAGTTTATATTGTATTTTTGTGTTATTTCAAGCTTTCAGTAAAAGAGAATTGGAAATGACAAAGCCGTTACAAAGATTATGTAAGTTTTATAGGAAAAATGAGTCTCTTCAAGTCACTGTAAGTGATTTTTGTTTGTAAAACTAACCTGAATCCCCTTGTGATTACTTTTGCTTTTTGAAAGATCGGTTTTCTCTTAGTTTCTTTTTTATTCTATCCTGTTCCTGAAACTGTGAAAGGGCTCTTGGGATAGTTTCATTGAAAAAAATTGCTTATGGTGACTTAAAAAGATCCTGAAAATGTTGGGGCTTTGAGAAATGACTGTATGTGATTTCAGTTTGTAAAATGAATCCAAATTTTTCCCTGTGGTTACTATTGGTTTTTAAAAAGATAGTTTTTCTGTTTTTCTTTTTCTTATTCTTTTCTGGTTTTGTAGGAGGAATTCCCTGTTAGTTTCACTGACAAAAACAATTATGGCGACTTCTTGAAAGGACTCAAATATTGTTGTTGTTTTTGAAATATATAAATTCAAAACACTTTACAATAGTTGTTGCCTCAAAAGTGTTAAATTGTAACCATAATGATTAATTTTTATTTTATCTTTATATTTATTTTCTTGACTTACAGGAAAGCGACGGAGATGCTAATACATAGGGTAAGCAATTATGCTGACCTGCTTTCAGAGATGCCAAGATATTGCTGTCCACTTGTAATTTACTAGATATATGACTATAATTTAGAACTACTTGCAAGGACTGCCAAGCAAAGGAAAGTGCCGTAAAGTGTCTTTTCCAAGGATAAACAGAATGGCATGACAGGGTTTTGAACTGAGACTATGTTGATCACAAGCACAGCATTTTAACCACTCAATTATGTTGCCAACAAATGTAATAATATTTTAAAATTAAGATAAGTATCTTTGTAAAAAGTTACTGTAAGCAATTTTTTTGCTAAAACAACCTCAAAATTTCCTTGACAACACTGGGATGGAATGAAATAAAGAACCTCTTTGAAAAGTGATGGTATCCTTCAAAGGATTTGAGTTAGTTTCACTAAGAAAAATCACTTGCAGTGACTTTTAGAAGACTTAAAAATAATATTACAGTTAAAAAAGGTAAATTTTTGTAATAATTTTTTGTATTTCTCATTATTGTAGTTTGACTAGAAACAATGTTAATTTTCTTAAATCTTTATTTTTTAATTTTTTCTTGAATAAGCTAATTATTTTGATTTAGTTTTAATGTGTTTAAAGACTGAATATTTGACCTTGGTTTGTTGTCAGTAACCTTACAGGACTTAGGGATTTCTCAAACGTTAGAAAATAATGAATTAAACTCAGCAAGTAGCTAACAAAACCAAGACTTGCTTACTTGGTTTGAAGCTTATCTTATATTTTTAATTTTTATTAAAAAAAGATAAACTGCAACAGATTTTTTAATTTTTAACTTATGTTTAAGGTTTTTGTATATGTGTTTGCTATATTTAAAAATTTAATTAAGTTGAGTTTCCTTTTTGAAATGCAATAAAATTTTTCAAAATTTTTACAGTTAAAAATTGTACCAGAAGTTCAATCATTACAAGCAAGTTCAAACTGATTAATTCAATAAATGCAAAGTGTTGCATTGTTTCCCACAATATTCAAAAGTAATGTACAACTGTATCTAAAGTCACTTGAACAACACTATGTCTTAAAAAAGTTTTGTTTGAAAACTGTTACTGTTTGTCAATATTCTAACCTATCAACTAAAGAAATCACTTTAAATGAAGCTGTGAGTTTGAGAAACTTGGATGGTGGAGTTTGCTGGAATTTTGGGTTGGTAAATTATTTTAGTTAAACTAAGACAGGTACCATTTTTTTTTTGGATGACACAAAGTAGTATTATGATTTGTAATTATGTGACCTTAAAAATTTGGATCATATATCTTCAAGCTGTTTTTCTAACCTGCTATCTTTTACTTGAAATTGCTCTCATTTTGCTCTCATATGTTCCTTGATTATGTTCTTTTCATTCATTATTTAAATTAATTTAAATGCATCAGGATTAAAGATGTCTAGAAAAAAATCAGCATTTTGAAAGAGTTGTGAAAAAAAAAGTTACAGTTTAGAAAAATAGCATGAAGATTATATGTTCCAAAAATTTCTCTTAGTTGTTATTATGTAAGTCATGTGGTTGAATTTTTCCAATAACAAAGAGCTTTACTTACAGAATTAATATAAAAAGATTTTAGTGGGAAAACAATGTACAGTAAGAATTGCTTGCTCAAAATTTGATTTTTTATTGTGCTTTGCTTAAAACTTCCTTGATTATATTTTTCCCCTTTCTCATGCTTTAATGCAACTTGCGGTATAGCTCAGTATGATAACACTCTGAATTAAAGGAAAGGTTGCAAGTTTGATGCTTAGTCTACTCAAATAATTTTTCTTGTGTCCCTGAGAAAGGCACTTGATGACTAATTTCTCAATTGAGTCATGTCATTTACCAACCAAAACTTAACCCTAATTTAGGTTAAGCCAAAACTAAAAACCTAGTCTAACATAATAACTGAAATAAAAAAACTTTGCTGAGGATTAAATCCATCTTTTTGATTTCATTTCATCTCTATGTTTATGCTCCAGACTCACAGGAAAGCATTGGAGGTGCTATACATAATGCTAGCTATGCCCTGACCTGCCAAGACCACCAAAGAGTGTAATGTGCTGTAAAGTGTCTTTCTCAAAGACACAACGGAATGGCTTGAGTAGGTTTTGTACCAAGACCATGTCAATCACTATCACTTTGTTCTTAACCACTCAACCATGCTATGAAAAAGCTGATAATATTAAAGAATCTCAGAGAAACTTCTTAAAGTTACATAAAATGATCCAGTAGAATATTTGTTATGATCACATCATAATATTTGCTGTTTATTGGTTTTGTTGAATATTTCTGTCAAAAAAGTATAGAGTGTCTTACATTAAGCCAGAAACTATTTTTTTGAGAAACTTATTTAATAAATTTTTTTTGTCCTGTATATTTGTAATATATTATTAGATTTGTTTTAAGTTTTTTGAATTTTTACTTGCTTTTCATTTCAAAAAATTGTGATTGACAATTATATTTATATATCTATGTAAAAAGTAACCTTTATTTATTACAGCAATTACTTTAATATTTACAATGACAGAAGAAGTCAGCGATGTTTTATGTTAAGGTTCAATAGCCTTTCTTTTAGGTCATACTGCTTTTTATCCTTGTTTTTTTAGTCAAAAACTTGACAAGACATCAGTGTTTTTTTGTGTTGGTTGCAATGCAATCCTGCCTGTGGACAAGCATCAGACTTACTTTTCACTGTTTGGCTTGCAGCAAGACTTTCAACTTTCAATGTCACACCTTCAATCAAAATTCAAGTCATTGCAGGTACTGTTAACTATTAACTCTCTATTGCCTAACTCAACAAATTTGTCACGTTTCAAATTTTCGTATTTTTTGGGCTTAAAAAAATTTTTTTTGTGATTGCCCTTATCAACAGATTTGATACAACTCACAATTTATCATTTTAATTAAAAACTCAAAAGACTTCAATCAGTGTGATTTTTTAACCATGATACCTTTTGACTTTTTCTTGTTTTTTTTTTACATCGTGGAAAAGAAATTTTGTATCACGTTTGATTAAAGTTGAAAAGTAATAAAAAAGCTAATAATTTTTAATCTGGTAGTTTATTCTATTTGTATTTATTAAACATATTAGGTTTTTTGACTGAGGTTCTCATTTTTTTGGCATAGGTGTCTTAATGTACCTGATTTGTGCGTCTGGTAAATTGATTGGCTAGACCAGTGTTTCCCAACTTTTTCAGGTCACAGAGTATTTTTGCCAGAGCCTAAATTTTTGTGCTATTAAAGTACAGCAATTATGCAAGAACTAATTTTAGTGAAATTTATTTATTACACACATTCTCACATTTTAGTGGGAGTCTTGTCGTTGAACCTGTTTCATAAGTTTGTCCAAATTGAGGTTTATGGTTATTAAAATGCATATGATGTTATCTTCTGGTTGTAGTTGGTTGCTGCACTTAGTTTTAACCATAGCTAATGCTAAAAAACCAGCCTCACAAAGACATGTAGTTGTAAAAGCCAAAAGAGCTTTTGTTTCCTGTAAATAGAGTTTAATTAGATTGGGTTCTATTGACTAAATGTTTGCCCAAAATTGAGTCAGAGAAGCATTTTTTATTTTCCTCTTTTCACAGCTGTGGACTTTTGCAGCACAACCAGCTGTTCACTAATGCATTCAATTTCCAGATGAGCCTTTAGCACTGACACCTTGAAAAGAATTCACACCTAGTTAAACACTTTGTTGAAATTGTGAAAAAGGATATATCCATTCAGCTCGGATAGAAACAAAATAAGGTGTTCAAGAAAAATTCCACAAATGCTCTTCTAATAAAATTCTTCTTCCAAAAATGCGTATAAAGTGGGAAAAGTAGATCTTTTTACTTTCCATTTGATGCACCCACAATTTCATTTAGCTTTGTATGAGACAATGTCTTCCAATACATCCAAAAAGGTTTTTTTTCTTCCTGGATAGTGGTGTTTAAATGGCTGAAAAAATCAACTAGAAACAGCAATTTGACAATTCACTTTTAGAATTGATCAGCAAGTTTATGATAATGTTCTTTTAAAAACGCATCAATTACATTGTGTAGGCTAGCCACTCTCTTCAGCACTTTTCTTCGTGATAGCCAACAGATATATGAATAAAAAAAAGCTCACTGTGTTCTGCACCCATCTCACCACGCAACACTTGAAATAAATGAGTACATAAGGGACAGGATTGGATATAATTAACCAAAGATACAACCACTTTAAAGACTATGGCTAGATTTTTTTGAATCTCTTTTGCTGCCAGATTTTCTCAGTGGAGAAGACAATGAATAACTAAAATGTCTGTTTTTCTCTTTCACAAAACTCATAAAGCTTTTTTTGGTTTCCATCATAGATGGAGCACCATCAGCATGAACAAAAGCACAGTCAATTCATGAAAGTTGATGTTCTTTAAAAAAGGAGTCTACTTTCTTAAATATTTCTCCTATAGTATTTTATGTAAGTTGACGGCAAAAACAAAATTCTTCCACATAGTCCTCACTGGCATGGTATCACACAAACACCATGAGCTTGTTTTCAATATCTGTAGTTTTATCCAACTGTAAACTAAATTTTCGACTTAGTTTTACAGCACCAATAGTCTGCTGCACAATATTCACTGATATTTCTTGGACATGTCTTTGATTGTATTGTTTGACAATGAAGATATAGTTAACTTATTAACAATAGCTTCATTGCACACTATCCTGGCCATTTTAACAGCTGCTGGGTCAACAAAGTTTTCTCCCACTGTATGAGGTGTTTTTGCTCAAGCAATTTTCCAAGCAATAGCAAAAAAATCCTGCACAGCTTTACTATTGGAGTAGGCAGCTCCTCCCCAAATAGCTGGATAATCAATCCGACTTTGCTTTACCTAAAACTCTTTATTCCTAAAAATTTCAATAACTGTAAATGCAAAGTGGATTATACTCCCAAGCGATAGAAAAAGTACACATGAGACAATTGCCTTTTAAAACATTGCAAGAAAATCTATTATTTGCAATTTAGTTGTGACACAATGAAGTAAAGTTATCACTCCTGTTAGATGAGCTGTTACAGAACATAATGACCACAATGACAGTTCTTAATTACAAAACAAATATAGTGAGAATAAATTAAATAAAAAATTCCACTGAGTTACACAGATAAACTTGTTTAAATGTATTGTCATGGTTGATGTGCTTGCAGACTCACCCAGACTCATTTGAGTCAGACTTGGGTTGGGAAACACTGGGCTAGAAACTTAACACTTTGTATGTTTTCATATACTAATTTTAATCTGTTAACGATATCAAAATGAAGCACTAAAAAAGGGCTACTCAATTAGCTTTAGCAACGGTCCAAATACAAAAATTAAAAATTTGCTGAATTTAATCCCAACAAATTTAAGTTACAATAGTTTAATGTAAATGCTGATGTCTTTGCTTCAAGTGAAAATGTTGCAGTATCTGTTACTAAATAAGAGTTTTTAATGAACAGCAACAGATATTTTCCCAGAGAAAAGTCACGAAAATTTACTGTAAAATAGCTACAGCACTTACACTCTTGTATATGTGCACATATTTTGCTCAGAAATCAGTCAGTCGCTTAACTTCAAAATTGTTTTTGCAATCGACTTACATTTTATTTTTAAAAATTTTTTTGCAAATTTTCGAAAAGAATTTACTTTTTTGCAAATTTTTTTGCAAATTTTCGAAAAGAATTTACTTGTTTGAAAAGGATTCCTTGACATCTTCAATTGTAAAAGTTCAGTATTGCTCGAATCTGGAAAGAAGCGTTCAAATTCTTGTTTTAAAAGTTGCAAGTGACCCTCCTTCTCGACTTTAAGCTCGCCCTTAAATTCATTTTGGTTTTTCTTGAGGGAAATTTTTAGTTCCAAAACTGAAACTTGCATTTTTTAAAAATTTGACTATGTCTAACCCTAGTTTTGCCACGAAAGTATAAATGGCATCATGGTCATTGATGCGGTTGATATTCTTGTGCAAAATCAAGTTTAAATCATTTAGCGTTACGAAAATATTCACGAGGTTTGCCAACCTTAGATTAAACTCTTGATTTGATTGACAAAAGAAGATCTTTTTCCTTATGAGCTTCAAAAAACACCATAAGTTCCTCTTTAACTTCAGACATGCAGGCTAACATGTTAACTTTTGATAACCACCGAACAGATATATGCAAAAACAAAAACTCATAATTGGAATCCATGTCCTTACAAAGCTAGGTAAACAATTTCGTATTGACAGCGCTTGCTTTAACGTTGTGGAAGGCTTGATTGATTGTAGCAAGTTTATTTTTCATGGCAATAGATAAAGTCCTGGAGCCTAGATCTATTGGTGAATCACGCAATGAAATCTAACCACATTTGAAGTTTTTGTTTTTATCTTTCAATGAATTCACTTAGAGACCCAAACATTGTCAGACCATCATCAGTGCAGACACCCAAAATTTTTATTGTTGCAATAAACAGGGAGACAACTTTAGTACATCATCTGCTCTACACGTAGTCTAAATGTGTCTGCAAAACAGGATATCTTTTTCAATTGCAACAGACGTAGACTAAAAACTCCGACAATTGGGCAATATCAGTTTCATCACATTGAATTGAAAAAAAAGGGCTTATAATATTTTGAGAAGTTGACACTCAATGTCTTTTGCGAGCTCATCAATGGGTGTTTGGATTATAGAATCCGGCAGGAAAATCTTTGTCATCTTCTTGCTGTATGTTTTTCCCAACATTGGCCAACTGCTTTGTAACGTGCACGGCTTAATCAATGTTGTGAGATTTCTTTATCTTAGTAATCATGTGAACAATTTCGAATGACGCTACTACTATTTCTGTAAACAAAGATTAGCGAAAATACTTACTTGCAATTTTAATTTTTTCAGACAGCATGTTTTCTTTAAAAAAAGCTAAAGGCTTAACATTATGGCCAGGGTGATTTGTCTGAAAATGGCACTGCAAACTATTTGGTCATGTTGCATAATTGCCGTCAATCTGTATTTAAAAATTTTTGTTACTTTTTTTTTCTGAGCAAGGCATCTGAAATTACGTTACTCACTTTGAATAAAAACTCATCAAAAAAGCCTTCAACTTGCGACAAACCACAAAGTTATAACTTGGCGTCAAACTTGTCCAAAGAGCAAAGTGTCCTAATTGCATGTTGGGATAAACAGCTGCAGTTATAAAAAACTGCAATTGAGATTTCGCTGTTAAATCGACTTTGCGTTCGATCGCGATGTGATGAAAACACTTTTGCAGTAAAACCTCACTTGCAAGCAATTCCTGGCGTCGATAGATTTCCGGAGAAAATTTGCCGCTGCTTCTCGGAGCGGAATCAAGCCAAGCAGATCAGACGCGATCAAAAGGTCTGCAGCGTCTAATTTCGTAATTACGCACATGCCTATGATGTAATAAAAAAAGAAATGCAAATGCGATCAACAGATGGGATGAACACAATGACAGCGCTCTAGATTCAATATTAGTAAGTTTGCTTTGTCTTCTGAATGGCTGTGCTAATCTCGTAAGAGCGCTTGTTACGCTGATTTGTTCAGAGCAGAATTATTTTTTTAGCCCTTAAATCATTTATTTTGCGGACCCGTAACTCGTAAAAAATATCCAAGGGGTCACTTAGCTCTACTGGCACTTTGTGAACGCCACAAATCGAAATTGTCTTCATCATAGGTTAGTGAACTCGAGGGCATCTTCAAGGACTTGTGGAACTATCTATAGACCTCTAGAAAGTTCATCGTGGACCATTATGTTCCTGATGATATTGTGATGTGAAAAAGCAAACAGAAGGACGAAAAAAATTAAAAGATCGAGAAACGCCCGCGTCTGCACTTTTTTTGATTCTTTTTGGTATTTTTGCTTTGAAATTATGACAAAGGATCTTATTAATAAGTGAATAAATATCTCACCCATATACGCGTATTGAAGCACCAGTTCCATCGCGCGATGACTGACTCCGTGTAGCGTCACCGAATCCTCAAAGCACTCTTTAATCCGTGGGTAAACATCGCCTACGTCACACAGATATAAATATCAACAGTTTGATTTCTTGTGGATAATCGCTACTGACAACAATAATTTAGCCTGACTGTGACGAAACAATTTAAGAACTGTACTACAAAACAATTTGATTGTACCTGCGTACATGCAGTGATGGCTTTAGTATAAAACAAACTTAGCGACCACACCAACCCTTTAAAAAATGTCAAAAAAATTACCCTTTTTTTGAGCAAAATTAGCCCTAGTTTAAAAATAGTTTAAAAAAAAAGTAAATGCATTTTTAGGTCTTAATTTTTATGGAATACCAATCTATTTGCAATTGTATAAAAACATGTTTTTTAATTCTTTTGTTCATTTTATCCGTCTCTGATCCGGATTAAAATTATAAAAACAAGTGAAAAAAAGGTCATTAATTTAATTATTCAATGCTTCTTTTTCAAAACCGAATCTCAAACGGTGTTCTCTTTTTCATCCCTTCAATAGGCCCTTCGTTCCAAGAGCCATTTCTGTACATCAGAATTGGAACCAGACACGAAAACAATTATTTAACAGTTATTCAAGAGGTTGTAGCCCATTCATAATTTTAAATAAATTTACAAGTAGCGTCTACTCTAACTCTGTATTGTGCTTTTGGGGCTGGAACAAATAAATACGAAGTGAAATTTAGCCAACTTACTCCGATTATTTGAAAATTCATAATGTTATCGCATTAGCTATTTTTTGCTAAGATTGAAAAAAATAAACTAAATCAAACAAATTGAATGAAAATAATGCAACCTGATTCAACGTTGTTGTGTGATAAAGCGAATTAAATCATAATCGTTAACTTGAGAAAAACCAAAAATCAAGCTAATTTAAAATTGAACCTTGAAGTAAGGGCAGCTTGCGGCAAGTACCACTCGATGGCACTTCAGCTCTCGCTGGTCCGTCACCACTGTGACATCAGTCAACAAACCGTCCAAGCGCATCGAGTTCAAGTGACGTAATGTGGATGCTCCTTGGACTGGAAACTGAAAAAGTTGTTCAATGTTTGAAGCGTATCGAAAAATGTTACAGGTTCGATACCAAACCAAAGCATGTGACATAATGCACACATGGCTCAATTAAAAATCAATTTTAGTTTAAATCAAAAATTAATCTGCATAACTTTTAGATTTATTCTTGAATTTATATGCAGTCCAATTTCGGAAGAATTCAATTCAACCGATATCGATAAAGAAAGGGAAAATTGCAAAAACATGTTAATCTACTAACTTAGCAAGATATTAATCGTGTTTTGAAGAAAAAAACTGAAAATCTATCACTTTTTCGCCAAACAATTTTTTGGTTTGAATTCTTTTATAAAGTTAGAGTTGAATTCTTTTATAAAGTTTCTTGTAAATTTTTTTTTATCTTTTCAGAACAAGAAACCCACAAACGCTACCATGACACAAAGCAAAAGTCGAAAAAAGCAACAGTACCAAAGCAAAGTTTGTTGAAATCTTCAGCAACAAAAATTGAACTTACAATTATGTGTTTGTTGAAATCTTCAGAAACAAAAATTGAACTATCAATTTGTGAACTTACAATTATAAAAGTGGCATGTTTCTGGGTGAAGCCGAAACCGGAATTGCTTAGGTATACTAAAGTTAAGGTCGCTTTTTCGGTATCGGAGTTGCAATTGTCTCTGAAAACTCTTATTTTCTGCTATTTGCGTGGAAGCTACAATCTTATTTATTATCTGCATGGCCCAAAATTGGTCGGCAGTGTGGCCGAGTGGTTAAAGCACCGGACTGATGATCAACATGGTCTCGGTTCAAAACCCACTTGCGCCATTCTGTTGTGTCCTTGGGAGAGACACTTACTGCTTGGTGGTCTTGACAAGCAGTTTTAAATTACAGTAATATCTTTATTAAATTACTAGCGGACAGCAATATCTTGGCATCTCCGGAAGCAGGTCGGGGTAATTGCTTAACCTATGTATAGCGCCTCTGTCGCTTTCCTGCGAGTCAGGAGGATAAATATAGACATAAAAATAAAAAAATAAAAAATAAATAAGCTAGCGCTAACAATTCAATTCAATTCAATTTAATTTCTTTCGTCGCAAAAACAAAATAGATATGCTTAGTCAGCAATAAATACCAATATAAACTCTTAAAATTGCGACAAGATGATTACAAAGGGACTGTGAGGCCTTGCAGTCACCTTGCAAAATATAGAAATATACAAGCAAATTGACAATAATAAAATTGAAAATGTTCACAAAAAATGAAAAACAACAACAACAAAAACAAAAAAACAAATCAAAAAAAAAAAAAAACAATACAAAACAACAATATAACATTAAGAATATGTAAAAACACCAAGCAATAAAGAAAAAATAAAATAAGATACACAAAAAAAAATGTAAGAATTATACGAATTTAATCATTGAGAAGTAGAACTGATTTATAATGTTTTTTAAATTTATTAAATGTCATTAATCTCAGATTATGACTGATGGAATTCCAAATTTTTGGTCCTATATATTTAGTTGATCTTTGAGTTCGATTACTTTCAAACAGACGAATGGTAAGGTGATTATTTAGTGAAAATCTTGTGGTACAAAAATGGCACGATTTAGCATATGAAAAGTAGTTATCAAAAATCTTAGGTAACAAATTAAATTTATAAAAATAAACAATTTTGGGTGTTTTAAACTCAAACAATTTAGGCAAGGGCAAAATATTTGCTTTAACATAGAAAGGTTTCGAGCTAGTTGACATATGAGAAGAGGTAACAATACGAATTGCTTTTTATTTTGAAGCAATTTTAGTTTATTAAGATATGTCAGATAAGTGCTTCCCCAAACAGCAAGACCATAATTAAAATGGGAATGGATAAGTGCATAATTTAACTTCAATAATGCCGAGCTGGGTAAAAAGTATTTCAGTTTATTTAGAATTCCAACTGATTGAGCTATTTTTACTTCAAGAATTTTTATATGCTCATGAAAGTTTAATCGATTATCAAATAAAATTCCCAAATATTTTGCCTTAAAAACAGTTTTAATTTCACCGGCTAGGCTTTGAATATTTAAAACAATATTTAAAAACTTGAGGTTTGGTGCAATAATTAATAATTGCAATTTTTTTGAATTTAGCGTTAAATTGTTAGCAGATATCCAATTGCATATATTACCGTATTAAGATCATCTCTAAGTTGGTTTTCTAGAATTTTAATGGACGGAGCTCCCATAAGGAGACAAATATCGTCAGCAAATAAACGCGGAGTACATTTAACACTGTTGGAAATATCATTAATATATATTAGAAAAAGAAGTGGGCCAAGAATGGAGCCTTGAGGAACTCCAATATCTATAGATTTTAAGGAAGAATTAGTGTTATTAATTGTAACGTACTGATTTCTGTTTGTTAAAAAAGAACCAAAAAAATTGTTAACTATTTCTCGTATTCCGTAATGTTTAAGTTTATAAAGTAAAATTGAATGATTAACCGTATCAAATGCTTTGGTTAAATCTAGAAATACAAGCCCAGTATATAATTTTTTTCAATATCATCTAATGCAGAATTAATAATATCTAGCAAAACATGCAAAGTTGAATACTTAGGTCTGAAACCATAGGTACTGTGTAGGAGTTAATACTGAATGACATTTTAAAAAAGAAAGTATCCGCGTATGAACTACAGTAGTTTTTCTAAAATTTTTAGAAAATAAAGACAATATTTAGATAGGTCTATAATTTGTTACTTCATTTGTATCATCAGCCTTATACACAAGAACAACTTTAGCTGTTTTAAGACAGGTAGGAAAAATTCCGAAATCAAAACAAGCATTAAATAATATAGCTAACACTGGAGACAAAACTTCAGACGCAAGAACGATAAATTTTGCTTCAATCTCATCAGAACTACAACTTTTATTAATATTTAACTGATTAATAATGCAGCGAATTTTGAACGCACTAGTAGGATTTAAAAACATAGAAGGACAAACACGATTATACATAGATACTGTTGTAAATTATTCAAACTAGAAGGTTTGATTTTTTCAGCTAAGACTTTTCCAACCCTACAAAAGTAATTATTGAATTTATCTGCCACGTCTGATGGTGTATCTACTATTATATGACCTTCTTCATGAATATAATTAGGAAGAACCCGAGTTGGTTTATTCGAAAGTAAAGTCTTCGTAATACACCAAAATTTACGCATATCATGACTGGAGTTGACAATCTCTTGTTTTAAGTAAAACTTTTTTGATAAAGCTTTGATTTTAGATAATTTATTGGCATAAGTTTTATACAGTATTTTTTCTATTTCAATACCATTTTTAAAAAAATTTATATATAATTTTTGTTTGCGTCGAATTGAAACTAAAATACCTTTTGTTATCCATCATTTATTCATTAACTACGTCTGCTAATTTTAAAATTTTGTTTTTTTATGAAAAGAATCGGCATTCGATGATCATTGCATATTATTGATAACTCGCTTAGCTTTTTTTGCAGTTTTCTTAAAGGTTTGAGATAACTTTTAAATCTAGTACTCCATATTATAAGACAGTAAAGCGAAAAAAGAAGACTGAGTAAAGTTTTTTTAAATACAAGAAGGAAATAAATTTTTTAGTTTGGTTAAAATATCAACTGCACGAGAGAGTTTATTTTAATTTCTTATGTACAGTATATGATCATTTAAAATCAATTAGGATTTGGAATCAATTAGGATGCCTAAATAGTTAATACTGTTTAAATTGCAATTGTACTAGAATTAAGTTTAATATTAATATTAGTTGGCGGAACTACTTGTAATAGCAAAGGTGTTATTATTATAACTTGGAGTTGAAGGGATTAATAGTAAGACCATTTTTACTCATCCACTGGGACACTCTAAAAAGTTCTTTGTTTATTTTGATTTTGAGTTCACGTATACTGGAATGCAGAGATTGAATGGTTGCACGTGGTCGTTGATGGTTATAAAATAGTCAACGTCTACAAACCTCCACCAACGCAATTGCGATCCCTAGATCTCCCAGCGTTTCCTCAACCCTGTCTCTATGCTGGCGATTTCAACTGTCGCCACGTTGATTGGGATTACCATGATAACAATCCGGACGGTGAGTGGTTGGCTGGCTGGGGAATTTTTAAAAGTATTTCCCTCCAATACAATGCCAAGGATGTTGCCAGCGTTATTCTGAGCGCTGGAGCACTGGCACTAATCCAGATATACCTTTTACTAGCGATAGCTTTTACTAGCGTAAATCCTTTCAGTCGTATAGACGTGTTTTTGAAAAGTTTTCCAGGTCAGAGCTTCGACCTTTGGCTATTACATCACCAAGATTTGCTCTGTTAGTGCCAAGTATGCCTTTTAAGCAATGAAGCTTCCGCAAGACCAAATGAAGTCGCTACATTGCTTTGATGAACAAATTTGCAAAGACTTTCGTGCCGCACGATTTAGTTGATGTGGATGGGGCTTACAGGAAAGCAACCAAAAAAACCATCCCAAGCGGTCATTGAAACAACTACAGAATATTCCGTGTTGAGATGCGGAGTGTAAGTCCCTTTACACAACGTTTCTGCAGTCTCATCAGGAAAAAGACTCAAGTTTGACTGCTACAGCTTTATTTGCCAAACTTGACAAAAAACTGAGGGATCGATGGTCTGAAGAAGTTCAGAGCATCGACTTTTCGCACTGTAGTCGTAAAGCCCGGAGTATATAAAACAACCTTACTGGTAGGTCACAACACTCTCCTCGTCACTGTCCTATTTCAGTTGATGCTATTGCATCTGAGCTGGTTAGAAATGGGAGATATGAGGTTGTTGATGGCAAGTCATCCTGACTTGTTACTCAAGAAATGTCTGACCTTCGGAGGCGTACAACACCAGACCCAATTAATAACTTTGACATTTTTTAATAAGGAGACTTCACGGCTGCCCTTTACAACTTAAAGTTAGGTAAAATACCGGGCCCTGATTTTATCTTTTCGGAGCTAACATGTAATCCATGCTGGAGCTGCTTTGAAGTCCTGGTTACGTCACTTTTATTCTTCCTGCTTGTGCCGACCCAAAGAGCTATCGACCGATATCTCTGCTCTCTTTCCCCTACACAATCTTCGAGAGGCATATCTACACTCGTGTCAAGTCAATTATTGATCCACTGCTCCTTAAACAGTAGACTTGGTTTCGACGCGGGAAGTCAACCGTGGATTAAGTCGTTCTGTTAACATAGAACATCGAAGATTCTTTCGAGCTAAGAAGAAGGCCAGTACTGCATTTTTTGGTCTTACAGCTGCATATGACACTGTCTGGCACCGTAGCCGTGCTTGCAAGCTGCTGAGGCTTGTGCCTGTTCATGTCATCTGCCCTTCACAATTTCTTAAAAGTTTGCTTTGCAGACGATCTCGCATTGCTGCACTCTTCCGAAAACTGGAAGGACCTGGAGGGGATTTAAGTCAAGACTTTCAGCGTATCTCCAAATTTGGAGGTTAAAGCTCAGTCACACTACGACGGTAATGGCAGTCTTTCTGACTTTGCCTGCTAAAACTTTGCCGGTTCAGAGCAACACTCTGTTTGGCTTACCGTGGATCTCTGGACCCTGACCTGTTGCGTGGTCTCTTAAGCAGGTCCTCAGATGCTCGCGAAGAGAGACTAAGATCTAAAGGCCCGTTTGTACCAGCTGCGCGGAATCTCTTAAACAACCTGGCTGGAATAGAAATACGCCTTTCTTAGTGGATGAATTATATCAATAGATGGAACACAACGTTCTACGAGAACACATCCATACCCATAACCAGTTCCAGGCCGTTGGAATGAGATTTCCCCAAACAGCTTGGGTTAAGCTTAACACGATTGAACTTAACCTAAGCTTAAGCAGGCGATTGAGCTTAACCCAAGCTGTTCAGGGCAAGCTCAATCGCCTACAGACTGTTGTTGGGCTATTCTATTCATCCATGCATAAATAATGTCTCACTCCTTCACCGAATTGCGAGTGCAACGCCGCTGAAAAAACCAAAGACCACGTCTTAATAGCATGCCTCATACATTGGGAACCACTTGGAGCACGAAGTCTGATGGTTTTGGATGTTTTCTATTAACGAGCGTCCCGTTTTGCTCCTTCAAAAATATGGTAAGCCTAATGATACAAAGTATGATTCTTGACAATGAAACTCAATGCTGGCTCAACACCATCACTGCCAGCATCTAATACGAACAGTACAGAAGCCTGATGTAGTGAAAGGATGAACCTTCACCCCCAGTTCCGTATGTGACTGACCCCAAGTGGATGGTCTTTCAAACGACGACGACAACTCGATGTTTTATAATCTAATGCTTTTGGATGGAGTGAACAGTTTCTTTTCAACTTGATCACAAAGTCGATGCTCTAAACTGCTTCAGATCATTGACTATTTGGCTTCTTGTAAAGTCTGGTATCTAAAACTGTATCAGCTTGTCACACTCTATTCTTAATCCGAATCTTAACTTTACAAACCTTTAGTTCAGGGCTACTCAATTAGTTTTAGCAAAGGTCCAGATACAAAAGTAAAAAATTCGCTGAGTCTGGTGCCATCGAATTTATATTTTTTATAATAGTTTAAGGTAAGTGCAACATGTCTTAAAAACGCAAAGTCATTTATTGTTCTGCTTCAGCCAACGCAAAATATGACATTTCTTATTTCTTGCGAGTGTTTTAAATTTGGGTTCTAATTCAATGGTTGCAAGTCTAAGATTGTGGTATAGATGTTGAATCGTCATACAACTGCAAAACTTGTTCTTGATGAAATTAATGTTTGAAAATGCTAACTCACAGCAATAAGTTCACCCAAACATGGTGAGAATATGTACTGCCGATTTTCTAAAAATAAGAAAAATTTTTTGGAGGAACGTTTGCTAAAAATACCTTGCCTTTGCATTGTTTTGACCTTCAAGAAAAGTCATTAACTCCTTCCTCCAAAGTCTTTTTTCTTTTAAGTCTTTTTTACACTCTTTTAACACTGTCTTTTTAACACTGTTCCTCTACTTAACCATCTTACATTGTTGTGCATAAGTAGCTCCATATAACTTGCATCGTTTTTTGAAAAGATATTTCAAAGTAAATGATGTTGCAATGCGGATGTTGATTGAAGAAAGTTTACCAGCTTCATAATAGTCTCCATGACATCACGATATTCATTTCCTAGGCTGGCGCAGACAGACAAACAAACTTTTTATTTGTGAAATTCAAACAAAAAAGAACATAAATAGCACGGAATAAAATACCCCCCAAAAAAACATATACAGTACATTAAAATGATCTTGTTTGAAAATGACATCATGTCAGTCAAAAACCCAACAAGCATTGCTTGGTGGATATTGCCGTGGTAGGCTGTCAAATTGAGGTTCATCAAACTTTCAAGCAAGAATTGCTGGAGTTTCATCTGTGGTAAGTGACATGATCGATTTGATTTCAATGTTTCTTGACTTCATCATGCTTATCAAAGATGCGTAAACATCTTCTCCTTGTCTTCGTTTTGATTATTGTAGCGTTCTCTAACTACAGTATAACTGCTTAAAACTATAAGCTCAAAACAACTGCCTTTTTTATTAACATAACGAACAACGACTGAACTGTAGCAATACACGAGGCAAGGTTACAACATACGAGTATTGTGATGTCATAATACTCTACATTATCTTATATCTTTGCTTGCCATCAAACAAGATCTCGGCCATTGGTATCATACATTCTATAACAATTTTTGCATCACTGAAGAACTTTTTATAATTTTCTTAAATCTAAGCTATTCTCAATGAGCATTCGGTTGGTTTTTCTTTGACAGTCATGGTATCAGCAAGAACCATGGTTGACTTTAATACAGTGATTTAAGAAGACTTATTCGTTTCTTTATTTCTTCCGTTCCTTGCTCATACTTCTCTTTAAATCCATTATGTTTGGTTTCATAACAACGTTTCAGATTATTGCTTTTCAATAAGGAACCATTTTTGACTAGAAATAAGACAGTATGAATTTGAGCTGGATGTGGGAAGAATGAAAGCATATTTTTTTATCTATTCTTTCTTGAACGCACGATTTCCATTATCAAACTTTCTTTTCTTGGTAGATGCCATTATTATTTTTTTAGGATCAAACTAATTTGCAAGTGATCGAGTGCACTAAGTTCTGTAAGTAATTTACATTATAAGCTACTTATGTACTTAGGTTTACGAAAAGACTAACTACTTAAAAAATCATAAAGGTTACGTAGGAAGATCAACCACAACGCGTCATTTGCAAGGCTACGCATGCCAAGTTGCCGTCTGCATTGGATGCCCTTGGAAGTCATCTAGTCTATGCTATAACTAGCCTTTTATGCTGTACTTTTCCTGACCGTCTCACAATGCTAAAATTATAACTATGTAGACTACGAGTTGGTTTGAATTTATTCGACAGTAAAATTATTGTAGTAGTGAACAAACGTATATTGGTAACAAAACAATTGGCCACTATAGCCTCTAATGAAAATAATAGTAGTTATGAAAACAAACCGTAATTAAAGAATAAATACATCACTATGCTGTAAATGCTCAAAAGCAGTAAAATCTATAAACAGTTGAGGTCCGAATGCGGACCGCGGTCCCCCAATTGAGTAGCTCTGCTTTAGTTGATTTTCAGTCTTTTGCAATAGGTTTTAAGCTTTCGTTATGGCGTCATCTTTTCCATTGTTACGTAGTGATTTCATAATCCGTACGCCATCTCCTACTTAATCTATTTGGTCTGCTAGTTGTTCTTAAAAGTAATTATAAATAGTCGTTTTACTGCTTTGTTTAAAACGCATTGATTGACGGAAGTGCTTTTGTAGCCATTTGCTAACAATGCGGCAGCAAAGTCGTAATTTGTTTTAGTATAATCCTGAATCTTGAAGCATATTTCATTATTTGTATGTTATTTTACAAGTTTTCTGCTTTGTTTTATGATTTTTTGTGACGTCATAAATGAGTAATGAAGAGTTCATGTTTGTTCCATTATATTCCCTTTCTTGCAAGCAATTTTGGCGAATTTGTATATATAGCTTGCAGTGTGTTTTTATTCATTCTAGCGTTCATTTTAGCTGAGTAATTGGTTCGAGTTAAAGTGTAGAAATCGCTTTGTGTTTCTGTGTGCTTTGGGCCGTTGTTTAAGTATTTAAGTAGTCAAGGGTAAGTTTCGACGTCTTGGAAGTTATTCTATGGTGAAATAGAATTGTTTGGTCATCAGCGAATTAATTATACTTAAATTTAAGCAGTACGAAGTTGCTGAGTAAACTACGTATTTGCAGTAATTGTTGGCGCTGCAAATTGCTTAAAGTTTGTGAAGCTCTTGAGAATTAAGTTTTTGAGAGTTGATCGAGTTTGCTGAATTTGTAAATAATATATTTTTTATAGTTAGAAACTGTGGTTGTTTTGTTATTTGTTGAAAACATTTTTGAGAGATATTGGTCGTACTTAGTCAGAACTAACTGTTTAAGAACTTTATCGCGCAGCAAACTATTTCTAGAGCCGACATAAAAAAAAAGAATGCAGCTTTACTTCAGCGGAGGTATTTGGGTTACCAAGTTCAACTGGTCTTTTAAGATTTTTAAGTAAAGTTGTGACACAGCTAAACTCGAGTTGTATAAAAAGGTTCATACTCTTGCATTCAAACACGGAATACAGTTGTTTTGGTAACCACGTGGGATAGCTTTTCGACTGATTTTCCAATGACATTGCAAATATCTCGGTAAGCCACGTTCACATCAAGTGAGTCAGCCGGAAACAAAGCTTTGCCAATTTAATTACTCTACTTAGTTTTTCAGAAATTCCATCACTTAATAGGCATGCTGGGCATTGGGAGAGCAAACTAGTAGATGTAACAAGTAAACGTTGACATTGTGACCTGGTGAACTTTTTTAATCACTTTTATCAGGAAAGCAACTAAAGGGACCTACACAAGCAAGAGCTAAATTTGGACTAGAGCCAATGTTTTAGCGGCCAGAGTAAAAGCTTGCGGGATAGACATAAGTTGGCCTACCAATAAAAAGTTTTTTAATCTACGTTCACTGTCATCACTGGTTTTGCATTTAAATTAAAAGCAAACAAACATTTGATGGTACAGAATTTGAAGATTGCGTGAAGTAAAAGATTTTTCTTCCCAAAGCTTTTCATCCGACACTCTTCAGGGGAAATCGTCAGAATGAAGCAGAATTGAAACCGAACTAAGTTATAAAGAAAGAAAGTAGAGTTCTCATTGGCTGACTTCTTTCAGGAATAAGCACACTCTTTCTCCATTCTTCTGGCATCCATCCCTTCACCCACTAATAGTTTGTTGAACAGTCTGGTCAAAAATTTTATCCCGATTTTTCTCATTCACTTTCACACTTCTACTGACAACTCAAATGGCCCAACCGCTTTACCTTTTTTCATCCTTGTTAATGAACATTTGTCGTGGAAAGAACACATCATGTTAATATACAAAAAATTAAGACAAATTTTTTGCATAATAGTAAAAATAAAACCTAATCTAAATGAAAAAACATTGCTAATGCTCTATCATTCTCTCTTCATGACCCACATACGCTACTGTATATCAAGTTGGTGCTTTGGAAATGAAACATTAATTGACAAATTACAAAGACTGTGCAACAAATTCATAAGAATAATTTTTAATCTTTCTCACAGGGAAAATGTTAGTCACACGATGTCAGAACACAACTTAATTACTATAAAACGTATGTATAAAGCGGAAATTGGTATTCTTATGTTCAAATATCATAAAAACCTACTGCCTCGATCTTTCAACAAAATATTCATCCAAAAATCGTTTCATATGAAAACCAGAAACAGCAGTAATGTTGTTACCAGCTTTTGCCGATCTACTGTTATTCAACAATCATTAAAATTTATTGGACCAAAAGTTTGGAATAATATTCCTCTTATGATTAGAGACTCTAAAACAAACAATGTTTTTAAACAAAAATTAAACCAATTCCTCTTAAATTCTTAACATTTTTAATCAATTTTCTTATATTTTATAAACTTAAAAATTCTCGCTTCTGGTGCTTGCTTTTGTTGCTTTTTTTTTTCAGAAAATTCGTACCCTATAAGATGACGCACCCACTTCTACTTTCTTTGCATTACGATGAATAGAAGACATTATCACAAAGCAGATTCAAATATCGCTTTCATTCTATTATAAACTTTGTATTATTTCTAAAATATTTGTGCATTGCATCTTGTGTTTTCCTTTTATTTGTTTGTTTGTTTTTTTTTTGTGTGTGTGTTTTTGTAATTCTTAATCTTAAATTTTTTTTTCCTTGTCATATGAGTGAAATGGTCCTTTTGACCCGCGACAGGATTTCTTTGGGTGGGTTTCTTTGCCTGTCAGGCCTTTTTTGCCAGCGACCTGTTGTGTATTTCACCACTTTTTCCGCCGACACAACAGCGTCTACATATGACTCGGATTACGCTTTTTTTCTTTTCATTTCTTTTTTTATTTTTTGGTTTCTCTTAAAAGGTGCTGTAACCATGCACACTTGTTCTTAAAAATCTCTTCTTATCTTGATTGCATGCCACAACGTTTATCGTTTTGTTGCCTCTTCCTTTTTCTGTTCTGCTTTTTAGACTTACAAATTTCCTATTTCACTATGTTTTTTATCGCGGAACTGAAATAAAAGATACTGATACTGATACTGATACTGATCCTTCTCAGTGCATTCTTCACTTCTTCTTTACTGACGCAATTTACCTCTTTGTCAACCATTTTTGCTTCCTCTGTCCTAGGGTCTCTATTATTTCCCTCGTTCATCAGTCTCTCAAAGTACTCCTTCCATCTCTTTAACACTGCCTCCGAATTTACCATAACATTACCGTTTTCATCCTTTATAACCGTCACGTGCTGTACATCTTCCCTGCTCTGTCTCTCTGCCGAACCAATCTGTACCACTCTTTTTCACCTTCTTTTGTTTCCAATCTAGCATACAAATTGGCATATGCACGTCCCTTCGCCATCACAACTGCCTTCTTTGCCTTACTCTTCTTTTCTTTGTAGATCTTTTTAGTATTTTCATCTCTTATTTTATACCATGCTTTCTTCGCCTCTTTCTTTTCTTTTATTTTATGCCCTCCTGAACTTCCTCTTTCCACCGCCATGTCTCTCTGTCTCCTTTTTCTACTAAAATCTTTGTTTGCTAAATTCCGCCAAAATATTTGCTTTAATCAAGAATTTTACCAAAATGATATCTTAGCAAAGTTAATTTCTTAAAAATAAAGTTTTTAATCAGTTTTTTAATCTGCATATTAAGCATTTTAGAAGAAAAATCAAAGAAATTACAAATCTATTGCATTGAGATTGATAAGAGGGGAAACTAGCATATGAATCTTCAAAATAATTTTAAAACTTTCGGTAGTTGGCTAACGTACATTTGTCACTATCTTTTAAGCCCTTGAGAAACAAAAAAATAAGATCACGTAGAATCACATGCTCTGCTTTTTCCGTGTCGAATATGAGCTATCGGAATTCCTAATGGTGTGATTGCAATATGAACTCAAAATGACATATGATAATAAAAGCTAAAGATCATTTAAATTTTGATTTTACTCAAAAATGTTCAAATTAAGAATTGAAAAAAGCATACTAATAAATGTAACTTTGTCATTGGAAGATACTGGTATCTTAATAAATCAGCTAGTACCATAAAAAAGGTTTCTCAAGCTAAGATTTTATAAACTAGTTTATAACCTGTAAATTTTATTCATTACAAGACATATAATTGCACTAAATAGAAAACTACAGCACAGTAAAAAAATTTTTGTAACGGTCTTTGTCTTCTAATGCCTCTTCATCTTGTAAACATCACTTTCTTGCGTAAGAACTATTATGTTTATGTTTGTTTTTTAGATATACTAATGTAATACCAGTGCACAAAAATCCAGAAAACATTTTTTGACATTATATTTTAATCTTTTTACATCATCCTGCACTTAAAAAACACTAATCATAACTTTCGGATCTTTCGATAAAAACTTAACCTATGTAAGTTGCAATCGTTTAATTTTTTATTGAATAGTCCTTTGCATCTTTAAAAAATAATGTTTTTAGTGTTCCAGAACACAAATTATATATAATGCGTGAGGGAGGAAATTAAATTATTGTATATAATACAGTTTTCAAACGTGTTTCGTATATATTTATTTAATATTTTTATCTCTTTAAAAAGCAAACACAAAATGAGCAATCTTTTTATCCTCAGGAGGTAGGGGAGACCGGGGTTAGTTGGAAAATTTTTCAATAAAACTTCATTTACTTAACTTAGGTTTGGTGCATTACAAACTGGATGCATTTGAAAGATGCAGTGTTAAGTCCTGTGAAATACTACAAATGACAATAACAGTAATGTCTCAAGTTTTTAAGTAACTTTTATTTTTGTGATCACATGTTAAGCTTTTCAACAAACTCCGTCACTGGGGCTAGTTGAAAAACAAAAAAGCACTAAGTTACACATAAGATAACACAGAGAAACCAGTGTTTATGCAATTACGGTGGATTATAGGATGTTAAGTTAACATCAAACACGTATTTTTGTTGGCAACGTTTCGTGCCCCTTCTATTCACAAGATTTGGCAGTTTTATGACAACATCTTTTATGCTGTGAGTAAACTTTGCTTCCTCTGAATTTTCAGGAAACACAAATGTAGCGCATTCATCGGTTAATGTGGAGTGTCTGCACCGTTTCAGAAATCTAAATGTGATATCACCATCTTCAAAAACCTCAATCACATGCCCAATGTAGTGTTGTGCCTTTTTTTGTCCATCAAACCTCACCAATGCGAAGTCACCCTCTTGAATGTCACTTAGCTGGATTACTTCAAACGACTGATCATTTGTAGCTTTCGTCGAGCAATCTTCTTCAACCATCACATCTTCTTCATCTAAAGCTGCAGGCATCTCACCAGGTTCTAAATTGCTTTCAGTAGAATGCAGCAAGCGCTTCTTCACTTTTTGCTTTTTCTCACCATGCTTTTGCTTCTTTGACTGCTGAATCTCAATCGCTAGCTTTTCAGGTGTGTCCGTTAATATTCTTGTTTTGCCACGCTGTATTCTGCCCTTTCGTTTCCTTGGAGAAGCCTTTTTAAAAGGACGAACACTTTCAGGTGTAGCATTATCTCCAAAAGTGTTTTGAAAAGTTGGAGGCATTTCATCGACGGTGATCACTGGCGGTTGGTTACTACTGCTGGGAGTGCTGAGTGTTTCAGTTATTTCCATGGGCCGATCTGTTACATTTGATGGCATGAATTCTTCGTCACTGAAGATGTCACGATCAAATGGAAAAATTGGAGAGACCCTAAACCCAGATTGAATATTGGTAGGTGTCATTGCTTTTGGAAACGCTCTCCCAACCATGTCTGCAATTTCGTATATAGACATGGTTTTGCCAGGGTTTTTTTGCATCCAACTGTTACAAGCATTATTATAGTAACGCTTAAACGGTCCATAAACTGTTCTGTCAAGAGGCTGCAGTTTGTGGGAGCAATGTGGAGGAAAAGAGAGCATTACCACTCCATTCTTCTTGGCATAATCGATAACCTCCAGATTAATATGGCTTTGATGGTTGTCTAGCAGCAGTAAAATTTTATCATCTGGAGTTGGTTTCACATATGAAACAAAGTGTTTCATAAAGTTTAACCCACTTTCGCCATTCTGTTCTGTCCTTGGGAAAGACACTTTACGGCACTTTCCCCTGCTTGGTGGTCTTGGCAAGCAGTTCTAAATTACAGTCATATCTCCACTAAATTACTAGCGGACAGCAATATCTTGGCATCTCCGGAAGCAGGTCGGGGTAATTGCTTACCCTATGTATAGCGCCTCCGTCGCTTTCCTGCGAGTCAGGAGGATAAATATAGATGTTAAAAATAAAAAATAAAAAAATAAAAAAAATTCAAGAAAGTTTTCAGAAGTCATCCATCCACTAGGATGAGCTCTCGCAATTGAACCTGGTGGAGCTCCTTTAATGAAGTGGTCCTTGCAGTGAACTCTCGGGAATATGAGCATCGGTGGAAGAGCATTTCCAACAGCATTAGCCCGTTAAGTGCGGAATTAAATTTTCGTTATCCGAGTTACAGTGCGTAATTAATTTCGCGTCTCGCTTTTTTTTCTCGTCTCGATTGATTATAATCGCTGCTAGCTTTGCGGGGAAGTCGCCGACGACGAATGAACTTTCTGCGTATTTTTTTATAACAGCGCTTTGAGAAAATCATTTATGTTGAAGCTCACGAATCGCAAAATAAAAATTCGATAAAGTAATTTTAATTGAAAGAAAGACAAAGTTCAAAAGGAAAAGATGCAGGCGATATACAAATTCAAATAAACTGATAAAAAAAAAAGCAAAATAAAATAAATTGAAATTATCAATATTTTAAAACTGTATGATAAATTTTAAAACAAGGTACTACACAAAGTGATGTATTTCATTTGCAGCAATAATAAATAGTTTTTTTTTTAATTGCTTTCGCCGCACAAACGTGGCATTGTCTCGCAGGGCGTTTTTACTTGGTGTCGACGGAATATTTTCTGAAAATGTCGGGCAGTAAGACGCAACGGTGTATCTGAAAAAGACCGTCGCCCCTATCGAATTTGAATTTTTTCTTGGCTGTAAGTTTTAATGACGCGATCAACTACGAATAGCTTTAGAATAAAGTTTAACCTTGATATAATTCCGCCACTTTTTCTATACAAAATGTGGGCATTCAGTACTGCCAAGTCCAAAATGTGCCGAAATTGTTTTTGGTAGTACTTTTTTAGTCGCTTTGGGCGCTGGAATACGACAATAAAAAACAGCACTGAGGTCAACACACCCCATTGTGTTATTGTAATCACAGCAAACGACGGGTTTTATTTTTCTGGTATTTTGATCTTCAATTTCTTTCGTGTTATCATTTTGAAATGTACTGAGCATAAGTACATCTTTTTTGTCCTTCCACTTCAGTACTATCAAACGTCGAGTGTACATAGCTGTGATTTCACCTTTTTTCAATTACAAGTACTTAGATGCAATTTCTTTTGGAACTTTTTTTCGGTTAGCGCTCTTGCTCTGACTTTACTTTAGAAATGTTTACTTTACTTTAGAAATTACTTTAGAAATGATTGAAATGCTTTTACTGTTGAGTATACAAAAAAATAAATCTGACCTGAAAGAAAGAATTGCTGCAAACGCAAGAAAATATCAAAATTGATTTCTATAGTATTCGTCTAATCTAGTTATAATATCTAAAATTCTGAAAGTGGTGTCCACAATCAAACAATCTTGCTGCACTTCTGTAAGACCACTTGCTAAATCTAAGCTATAACCACCACACGAGACAAAATATATTTCAATCAAACTCCTAAAAAAGTTTAAAAGATTTAGATGAAAAACTAAAAATAAACAATAGCATTTTTCTGGCAAGAGACTGATTTTATTGTAAAAATATTTTATTGTTGTTATTGTAAAAATTTGTTTTTTGGTTTTCTCACACGAAACTAGATAATTGTTTACATTGTTCAGCATCAAGACAATAGCGAGTGCGAGAAGCGAAATAATCCGCGCTGTAAATAGCTGCGTATATATCCGTCATGCGCACTGAGAGAGCGTTTGACTGTGACGGATATATACGTCATGCGCACTTAACGGGTTAATGGCACAGCAGAGTGTGATCAGTATGCCTCTTTCTGAAGATACCATTGCACCAACTTGTTTGATACCTGTAGCTGCAATGATCTTTTTTGTTTTTTGTACTGTGGTGCATCCAGTCTCGTCCAAGTTCCAGATTTTCTCAGGAGTAAAACAATACCTCTCCAATAGAGAAGAATATTTGTCGTAAAATGTGTTTACATTGTGCCGATTAAAACTTGTTGCACGACTGAGGGAGGTATTTTTTTGAGTTCGCAGTGCTAATTCAGGATGTCGTTTCAAAAATGCAGAAAACCAATCCGCCCCAGCCTGCTTTGCATTGACCCAGGAGCCAGGCATAGCCAAACCTGCTTGGGCAGCATAATTGTAGGCTAATTTCCGCACATCTTCTGGAGTTAGCCCGTTGTAAAGTGCTAAAGCTTTCAATAAATATTCAGCGAGAAGGATCTCTTGACCGGGAGTGAAAACGGATCTGTTATTAAAATATCCGTACCTTGACAAAGTTACTTTGTTGCTCCCATCATTGTTTTCTTTGCCCTGCTTCAAGCAGTATCTTCTCAAGGTAACGTGTGGGATTTGAAATTCCTTGGCTACTGCATAAAAAGCCCGTTTATTTATCAGCACCTCTGTCACTGCTCTTTCCATTATATCTTTTGGTACCACTCCTCGTGCAGTTTTTTTTTGTAAGTGCGCATATTTCCGGATTGCTTTAGTTTTACAATTAATCTAACAGGTGCAATATTTGCAATTTTGATAGTAGACTATGCCAACATATTGCATGAAAAACCAGAAAACAATAGAAAAACATAAGATGTTATGGAAATGTACACATGAACATGACAATTAACCAATATTAACCTATATGGATAAATTAGAAAGCTCTTATTTATTGCTGGTTGGTAAAACACCAGATGGGTTTTGTTGAAAAACTTTTCAACTAACCCCACCTGGAATTTTCCAACTAACCCCACACTGATGCTGTGTAAAAAGTTCTCCTGAAATGCTGCCATGAGCTAATAAAATGAATTTGCAATGCTGCATAATGTTTCACATTACAAACGGCTACCATACACTGAAAGACGTTTCATTTTATCTAAAAACCACTGACTTATTAGAAGTTTATTAAAAGGTCCAAAATTTACAAATTATTCACAAAATGATAAAATGCTTTCCTCACAAAAAAGTTGCTGCCTGATCTGCCAAAAAACGACATGGCGGAAGAAGCATTACATTAGCTATCACAAGGTGGCAGTAAAAACCAAAAATATTTTTTCGGGGAGTTACAAATTTTAATTTTTCAACTAACCCCGGTCTCCCCTACATTAAATACAGGGTTGTCCATAAGTAACCTTACACTTGTCACAATGATGAATTCATTTATTTATCACACAATTACCCAGTTACAATGACGAATTTACTCATTTATCGCACAATTACACAATTTTCAATCCATTTGAATTAACAGTTACAATAAAATCAATAATAATCACTGTATTACATTAAATGTTCGAAGTGTTACTCTTTGGTGATATCAAATGTAAGATTACTTATGGGCACTCCTGTATAATACACATTTGGTATCATGGGGTCCAAAAAACTCCAAGTTGAATATTTGTTTATTAAATGTGATTTTATCTATCTAATAGGTTAATAATAAGCAAATATTTTCAAAATATTTCACGAGTATATTTTTTCTCTTTGTAAGTAACAAGTGGTATTTTGGCAAAAACAAACTATTAATAAGCTTTAATTTATAAAAGTGTTACTCAATTTGCTCATCTTTACTATATTGAAGGTACATCACCAGCATTTTTATTCCAAACAAATTAATCTTTGTTTTAAAAATAAAACAACCTTTTTTGTTGTGTTATCAAACAAAATTGACAAAACACAGACATTTGTAATAAATAACTTAGTTTTAAAAAATAAGTAATTTCCTGTTGTTCGTATGGGAGCCAATTTATGGCATAATTTTCTCTCATTCCTCGTAGAGTAATCATCAAATCTTATACAGCATAAAAAAAATATAAAGCTTTTCTGATTCATAGCAGCTATGCAAAACGATTTGCCAGTTCAATCATGTGCAAAAACACTTGATGTTGATTCATGAGAACTTTTTGTTGAACCTAAAAAAGTTAATATTCCTATAAGAGCTTTTCATCTCAATGCTTTCAGTATCATATGCAAATCCTTGCCTGTTTTTTAAGCGATCCCTCACCTGTCTGATCTTTTGATTTGTCCACGTAGTAATTATTGTTATTAGACTGTGATTGATGAAAAGTTCAAATGCTCGCTGATGAAAATATATGAAAGCTCCATCATTTTTTTGGTCCTGGTTTCTCTAAGACAATATTATGCAAGGGAATTCTTCCAGATCTTTTAGGGTTAACTTGCCAGATGTAGCCATCTTTTCCTTTATATATATACAGTATATACATACGTATATACGTATATATGGGAAAGAATATTTTCCTTTTCTTCTTCTCCATCTTGTTCACTATTATCATCGGTATGATCTTTATAATAATTATCATATATTTTGCTTTCGCGAGCTAAATCTTAAACTTCGTTGACAGTGAGACCATCAGAATCCTTTAATACTTCTAATGCTTCTTCAGAACAAGTTTTCTTCTTGAAAGGAAGGGGTCAAAGACATGATAAATAAAGGTTTACAATGAATATAATTTTACAATGAAAACAATGTTCCACCAGCGCAACTGCAAAAGACACCGCTAAGCCGCAAGGGCATACCGCCGCCAGTATGCCCTTGCGGTCAGTATACCCAGCGTTCAGGTCCACAACTGGATGTTTGAGGTGTGAAAGCCACAAACAGAAAGTTGTGCCAGCTGTTTAAGTTTTCAACTTTTTCAGCTGGGGTCAACAACAAGCTGTAGTGTCCTGACGAGTCCTAATAAGGACGAAACAGGTCTGTCGGCACTTGCTTGTTGATTGACTTGACCATTCTTACTATATGATTATATTTTTTTTTATTATTACCAACCGCTCAAAATATGTTGTAGGGTAGACTGCGGTAAAAAGCCTACCCTAAGAACAAATGCCCATAATTTTTTACATGGTTTATGTATTCCAGAACATTATGCCTCAAAATGTGTAAAAGAATCTAATCAAGACAAAAAACAGTGTTACAGCACTAATATTTATAATACTAAGCAATTAATAAAAAAATAAAAAAAATTAAAATTGAGCGTTTTACCCCTTGTAATGGACAAAGAGCCCATAGGTGGGCTTTATACCCCATGAAAACTGCAAGTAATTAAGAAAATCTTTTTATTCCAAATATTTCAAATTTAACTTAAGAATTTGTGATACAAACAAGAAATATTTTCAAACGTGATTAGTGCATTAGCAACAGAAAAATGTGAGAAATCAACATTATGCGAAAAATCACAAAACTGCAGACAAAGAAACAAAGTGATTGCATGCGTTACCCAAAACAGCCGACCCCACCATCATTAAATTGCAGCAAAACAAAAGCCATAAATCAGCAAGCACAAAAATTATATCATAATTTCAATCTTCTTTCTCACAAGCAGTATTTAAATCATCTTAAATGCAGTTTTGGCATGTACGTATAAAACAGTTCTCCAGGTGTGCATTCCTCGTGGGCCCATTGCTTGCAGGAACTACACTAGACCCATTTTTCTCTTGGTCTGCTGTTGGTGTATGGCTCACAACACACTAAACAAGTCCATTCTTCATTGTGAAAATCGTAAAACAATTTTCTTGACTTTTTTTTTGGAAATTTAGATGGAATCTTTTTCTTATTTGCTGTGAGCTTTTTCTTTTTCAAAACTGCTTTATACGGCGATGATGTAATGTGTTGCGATTGTTCAGATGAACGTTCTGCAATTGCTTTTTGGTTGGGTTTACGCTGTTAGAACGGCACAGCTCCTTTAAAACACTTTTTGCAGTTTCGATATCTTTTTTCATCGACAATGTTTCGACAGATATTGAAGTCGATGGCACATCCTTCTGATTGTTGACACTGCTGTTTGCCGTTGGAACTTGTGAGTGGACTCTTATAGGCCTGAGGGTGGAGTTGCTAATGTCATTTTCATTCATAGATTGGTTAACTTTTTCTGCAGGCTTCTGTCTTTTTTGGAAAATTTTCTGGACAAAGGGTGCCTAAACCACTAGGTAAAGCATCAGCTGCTGCAAAATCTTCATCAGAAAAAACCGCATCATTGTAAGGCCATAGTCCACATGCTCGAAATCCATTTACAGATTTTTCAACAGATGCTGTTTTATTGTAAGCAGTGGCAAAAATTTCTGCAACGTCATAAAAACTTATTTGTTTACCATAGTTAGCAATCAACCAAGTTTTGGCTGCTGCATTATAAGCACTTTTTAAGGGCTTAAAAAATGCCCGATTCAATGGCTGCATTCGATGGGTGCAGTGGTGAGGCAGTGTGAATAGTTCAATGCCATTTAATTGGGCATATTCAACAGCTTCAAGCGTTTTGTGACTGTGATGACCGCCTAAAATAATAATGTGCTTTTCTTCTTTTGAAGGTTTAGCAATGGTGGTAAAGTGCTTCAGCCATTTCAAGAAGCTTTGTTCGTCAGTCCACCCACTTTCAGTGCAATGGCCAAGAGCCCCAGTGGGAGCATTGTGCATTAGTAACTCCACCATACGCTTTCTTGGAAAAATAAACATAGGTGGTATATAAGTGCCCACCGCATTTGTTGCACATATTACAGTGACAGTTTGACCTTTTTCGCCAATGGTCATTTTACCGACTGCTCTAGCACCTTTAGTGGCAACGATATTAGCTGGTTGATGAACATTAGATATTCCTGTTTCATCCATGTTCCATACTCTTATGGGACTGTAACTGTGGCTGGTTAAAATGCTTTGAAAAATTTTAAAAAAGTGTTCAACTTATTCTTTGTTGAAACCAACAGCCCATGCTATGTTAGTTGGCTGTGGCTTGCGAATAGACAATTGCGGATGACGTGAAAGAAACCCTTGAAGCCAATCAGGACCAGCCATTTTCATGTTAGTATTAGTAGTAATAAATGATTTTTTTGGTGACCTCCTTAACCTGGAGCTGGAGCGCGATGGAGCGGTGACGTCATGCGCGAACCCTGATCTTTAAACCCTAGGTTTCCTGATCCTGAGTCCCCAAGAAATCAAACTTTAAGTTAAAACTTTGAGCTAAAACTTATCTTTTAATCCAAAGAAGTCTTGATTTTCGTTGATCGCAAAAGAAGATCTTAGATTACTAACCCTAGTCTTGTAACTTTAAAGTCACGAGTTCGCAAGTTATTGTCAAAGTTGAATACGCTATAAATTGTATGTTTTCTTGGTAAGTTCTATTTGAAATAGTTTATTTACCAGTAGACCGCTCAAATTATTCACTTTATGTTTAATTTCTAGTTTGTGTGTGTTTCAAGTCTATTTAGTTTCAAAAAATTGTTTTTAGTCTTAGTGTTATGCAGCTGTAAGGTTTATTGAAAACAGTTTTATAAAGTTTATCATGCGGTAAACAGTTACGACGTATTTCCTGTATTTTCGCGGAGAAGCGTGAACCTTGTTTCCTGTTCAGAAGCTGGATCGTATTGACGGTTACACGACCTTAAATAAACTTTAGCTATTTTCGAAAAAAAAAAATTTACTTATTATGTGTTTTCGCTAACTTTTAATCGATATGTATGCGCATATAAAAAGAATTACCACCAAGTGTAAAGCGAACAACCCTATAGATTCAAACTCTGTTTAAGATTTTGCCAAAAGAAAAACCGAACATCGTGAGAAAGTTATCTCTTCAGACTGTCTGTTGCAGAACTCTGGTTTTTCACCAACCGTTCTCCCCGTGGGGATTTCCCTAGGGTATTGGGAGAATATTATAAAATACTGGCGCAATCTATTACTAAAAATAGCACAAACAAGTCAGGACAAGACAGGTGTTGTTGCGCAATAACTTTCCACAGGTATATAAGCAGATGATTCTGGTGAAATGTTTATTCTACTTTAAAGTTATTGAAGGAAAAAGAACTATTCAAAATGTTCAATTGTGATATTTGAGAAAAGACCTTTACCAGAGAGCGTAATATGCGCCGTCACAAGAAAACCATTCACGAAAAGGCAACTGGAGTTTGTTGTAACAAGTGCAAAAAAGGCTTTACCAGACCCGATAGTTTGAGAGCACATCAGAAAGTGTATAATAAGTATTTCTTTTTTAAATAATTTGATCTTGAAATAAAATATTTTTATTATTTATTCGAATGCAAATCTTCAATTTTTAATAAAATTTGTAATTTAAAATTAATTTTGTTTTTGTTAGAACGGTCACAGACCCCAAAAAATTTATCAGAAATTCTGGTTGAAAATTCGGTTGAGGTCGCAAATAGTAAGTTTATTTTTAATAAGCATTTTGTTTGTAACCTAAAAGACTGTTGTTTCTCGTAGATAATGGAGAAGCACCCCCAACCAAAAAGACAAAAATTACTTCTTTTAAGAGTACCAATGGTAAGTTTTTATAGAAAGCGAGTTAATTTTGAAATAATTTTTGTTTTTGTTAGAACGGTCACAGACCCCGGAAAATTTATCAGAAATTCCGGTTGAAAATCTGGTCGAGGTCGCAAATAGTAAGTTTATATTTGATAATTATTTTTTTGTAAACTAAAGATTGTTGTTTCTCATAGATAGTGGAGAAGTACCCCCAACCAAAAAGGCAAAAATTGATTTTCAGAATACCAATGGTAAGTTTTTATGAAAAGTGAGTTAACTTCGAAATATTTTTTTTTTGTTGTAGAACCCCAGAATTCTACTAAAAGTTTATTTGAAGTTGGAGAGCTAAACTCAAACGGTACGTTTTGATAAAAAATTTTTGTTTTATAGCTAATGTCGGTTTTTGTTAGATAGGGCACAAACTGATACCTCGCCGGAAAATTCATCCGAAATTCCGGTTGAAAATTCAGTCGAAAATGCAAGCAGTAAGTCTATTTTCACAGTTTGATTTTGAGATACTACAGTATAAATTTTATTTTTTGTAGAAATCATAGAGGAACCCCCAAGAAAGAAAAGCAACCCTGTGGCAACTAACAATGGTACGTTTTTGTGTAAAAGAGTTTGATTTGAAATTGATTTTGATTTTTCTTAGAAGCGGGAGTTCTCCCAGATGAGGAGATCAACACCCTCATGAGAAAGCATTTTTCCAGCATTTGGACTTTCTCTAAAAAAGGGAAAGTGCAATCCATCTTTAATTTTTATTATAATCAAGATCTAAAACTATTAATTCAAAAAATTGTTAATCAAATTTTAAAATTTCAATTCCACCGTTTTAAAATAAATTACAGTTTTGGCTATATTTAAAAAGATGTTAATAATAATGATTTACGGTATTACCACGCATCCTTTAACAACAGTGTGATGATGTCTACTGCTCGCTTGATTAGTAATCGCCATGAATTAATAGAGTTTATAAAAACGTTGGCCGAAAAATCCTTTTTTGATCAAATCAACCGCCCCGACACCAAGTGGAAAATTGTAAATATTCCCAACATTACCTTTTATATAAATCATATAAAAGATGTTCCTCTTGGTGCCCCGGTTGATTTACCGGATTATATCAAAAACAACCATGGCTTGCGAAATGTCAGTGCTGGGGATAATTCGTGTTTTTTCGATGTTTGGCAGTGCACCAAGGTGCAAACCCTCACAAATGTGAGAAGGCTGCCAAAAAATTGTTTCGTAAGTATTGTGCTCATTTCGACGTTGCGCCTGAAGATTTTGCAGGCGTTCAACTTTTCGATTTTATCCATTTAGAGGATTTTTTTGAACTCAACCTCATTGCGTATGAACTTGACGGTAAGGTTGCAAACTGGTCCAACGTAGCCGTGAGTTCTACCAGGAGACCAGGCGGTTGAACGTTTTTGGAAATCATCTAAGTGTGATTGTAGATTTTGAGTTATATTGTGGTGTGTACCAATGTGTCCACTGTGATAAATTGTGGGACCATAGTGGTAACTATTATCGTCATACCAAAAGTTGTACCACCACGGTGCGTGAGGTTTTTCCTGGGGGCATTCATAAAAATCCTACCACTATCTTTGAAAAATTGGACGAGATAGGGATTGTTGCTCCACACTGTGACCGACATTTCCCTTTTTCTGCTTGCTACGATTTTGAAGCCTATTTTTCGAAAAGTGAAATTTTTAATAATTCGATGTTAACACTAGACGCTTGTCACCTTCCTTTGAGCGTTGCAGTAGCAAGCAACATCCCTGGTTATGAGTCAGGTGTTTGCTTCGTGACAGAAGGAAGTGACGAGCGTTTGGTTCAAAAATTAGTTAGCTATCTGGAAACCCTCTCTGATGTTTGTTATCAACTGCTTGTACAAAAATTCGATTACGTGTTCGAGCAATTGGAGAGTAGCGAAAACGTGAGGAAAGAAAAAATTTTAAATGAATTTTATTCGTATTGTAAGGAATTGGTTGTACTCGGTTTCAATTCGGCTTCCTATGATTTAAATCTTATCAAACCCACATTAATTCAAATTCTTTTAAAAGCATCCAATTTGTAATTAAAAGAACAAATAGTTATCCTTGTTTGAAAACATCCAAATTACGATTTTTGGACATCAAAAACTTTTTGGCTCCCGGTTTTAGTTACCGCAAATTTTTGGTAGCTTATGGATCAGAACTCAGAAAGTTTTACTTTCCTTATGAATTCGTTACCAATCTTGACAAATTGGAAAGCGGATTGCCCGAACACAGTCATTTTTATTCTTCACTTTCGAAATCCAATATCACCCAAGAGGAATACGATCTTGTGGTGAAAACTTGGATGGAGAAAGGTTGGAGCTCCTTACGCGAAATGTTAATCTATTACAACTTACTCAATTGTGTGCCTTTTGTACAAGCAGTTGAAAACCTGCTCCAACCTTATCTTGAACAAGGTTTGGATATTTTTAAAACGTTTTTTTCTGTTAGTGGAGTGGCCAAACTGCAAATGATGAAGAAAATTCAAAAAAATGCGTTCTTTTGTCTCTTCCCTAAGCGGCATGGGGATTTGTACAAAAATCTTTGCTCTCAATTGACGGGTGGTTTAAGTTTGATTTTTTGTAGACTTGCGATTTTGGGAGAAACCAAAATCCGCTACCACGAAATTGAAAATCCCGAAACCGTACAAAAAGTGCTCGGTTTGGACGCCAATTCTTTGTATTTGCATGCTATTGCTCAGAATAACCCCACCGGTTATTTTTGTCGCTACAAAGAAGAAGAAGATTTTTGGCCTGATCTTTGCTCCAAATTCGGTTTTCAATCGTATCAGTGGTTAAGTTATGTTGCATACAATGAAAACACATTTTTGCAAACTAGGTTTAATATGGGGGAGAGAAGAGTGAGTAAGTATAGTTTGCCGGTGGACGGTTATTCTGAGCAACAAAACACGGTGTACCAATATCTTGGTTGTTTTTTTCATTCTTGCGATAAATGCAATACCAATCGAAACTCTGACGGTAGTTTGGAAGTGATGCATCCTCTTAGAAACATTCCCCATGAAGATATTCGGGAAGAGACAAAAAACAATAAAAAAAGGTTGGAAGAAGAAGGGTTTCGCGTGGTGGAAACGAGGGAGTGTGAATGGTTGAAGATAAGAAAACAGCCGGAAGTCTCTCGTTTCTTAAAAACTTTAAAATCCGTAACACCAAAAAGAAAATTAACTTTTGAAAAAATTTTAGAAGGCGTTCGAAACGAGAGTTTGTATGGTTTTCTTATCGTCGACATCCACACTCCCTAAGAGTTAAAAGAAAAATTTAAAGATTTTCCTTTAATTATTAAAAAATAGTTTCATTTCTCTGGATGATATTGGTTCGTGTATGAAGAACGTGGCAGAGGAACATAATCTTTTAAAGAAAGAACAGAAATATTTAATTAGTAGTTATTTTGGAGAGAAATTTTTAATTAATTCGAAAATGGCCAAATTTTACCTAGAAATGGGTTTAAAAATCACCAAAATTTATGAATTTGTAGAATTTTTTCCGCAAAAATGTTTTGGTCCTCTGGCACAAGAAATTGTAAATTCAAGACGTTTAGCTGATACTGATAAATCCAAAACAGTAATTGCATTAACAAACAAATTAACTGGAAATTCGCTTTATTCTGCTAGTTTGTTAAATAAAGAGAAACACAGGAATATCACATACCATTCGGGGGACACAGTCAACAAAACCATCAACGATCCTCGTTTTATTCATTTGGATGAAATTAAAAAAGATATCTACGAAGTAAAAAGTTTAAAAAACAAAATTGTAAACGATCTCCCTATTCAAATTGGACTCAATGTATATTTAAATTCAAAACTCCACATATTGAAATTCTTTTATTTGTTTTTAAAAAAATACATTCCAGATCGTCATTTTGAGTTGTTAGAAACCGATACCGACTCTATTTATTTTAGCATAGTAAAGAAAGTTTGGATGATTGTGTCCCTCCCCATTTGAAAGCGAGTTACTTTCGCGATAAATTAAAATGGTTGACTTCGGAGGTATGTCCCAACCACGAAGAAACCTTCATTCAAAAAAAACTTGAAGGTGAGGAGTGGGACGCACAACCTTGTTGCACTTCATTCGAGTTGTTTGATAAAAGAACTTTGGGTAAGATGAAGTTGGAGTACGAAGGGGACAACCAAATTTGTTTGGCTTCAAAATCGTATTTTTGCGAAGGGGAAACAAACAAATAAGTGTGTAAAGGGGTGTCCATCGCTCAAAACCCATTAACATTTGATTAGTATGCACGTGTTTTGGAGACCGGTAAACCACTCTTAGTGGAAATCACGGGTTTCGTTCGAAAAAACACCAAATTTTTAGTTACATTCAAAAGAAAAGGGGTTTGAGTAATTTTTACCCCAAGAGAAAGGTGTTGAGCAATGGAGTTCACACGGTGCCACTAGATTTATAAAATTTTTTAATTTTACCAAGGTTCTCACGCACCATGGGGTTTCCAAAAATTGTTGTATTTTTGTGTGATCTTTTTTCCGTGAATTTTTCAACCAACAAGTTTTTATTTTTTTCTGCCAATGTATTTTTCCCTAATCATGTGTTTTTTCATACAATTTGTGTTTTCATTACAAAAGTGGAATGTAATGACGTTTGCTTTCATTTTGTTCCATAAATAGCTAGCGTAATGTCTTTACAATTTCAAAATCCAACTAGTTTTGTGGTAAGCGGACCTTCTGGAGTTGGAAAGTCTTATTGGGTCCTACGTTTTATAGACAGTCTAAAACAACTTTGCCCTGAAATCAAACAGGTTGTTTATCATTACAAGGTATGGCAAGCAATGTTTGATTGTTACACGGATAAAGTAAACTTTAAACAAGGCATGCCAAGTCTTGAAGATCTAAAAGCAAGTCGAGATTCGTTTCTAGTACTAGACGATTTGATGTTTGCCAATTCTGAATTCTTATCCAAGATTTACAGCGTCTACTCCCATCATTTTCATTTCTATGTTCTCATGACCGTGCAAAATTTGTTTCATAAAGGCTTGCGTGAAATAAGTCTCAATGCACAAATTATGGTGCTCTTTAAAAGTTGTAGGGATGTGAATCAAATTGCACATTTTTTACGTCAGATCTACCCCAAAACGTATAAAAACGCACTGGAGGCATATAAAGACGCTGTATCTTTGCAAAGAGGTTATTTGGTGATTGACTTACGCTGCGAAACACACGATAACCAACGTCTGCGTTCAGGGATTTTTCCAGAAGACACGCATTATCTTTATCAATAAACCGCTTGCGAAAAAACGGACACACCTTGCGTTTGCTACAAAAAGCCCCTGCACCTTTACAAAAGCGTATTCTAGACAAAGCATCGCCCGAGTTAATACGTTGTCTTTGTGACTGTGCTCACAGCGTGCTGCAAGGAAACGTCGAGATATCGCATCACCACAAGCGGAAATTAAAACCGCACAAGACCAAACTTCAAAGTTGGCTGACTGTAAGGTAGTGTTTAAAACAAAACAAAGAATTGTACAAAAAGGTGGATTTTTACCCATCTTGTTGTCTGCACTCGCTCCAGTCATTAGTGGTGTGGTAGGGAGTCTTATAAAATGAGAAAATTAATCACGTTGGAACCTGAAGTGTACGAAAAACTCAAAAACAAACACGAAGTCACGGATAAAAAAGTACTTTCTGAACTGGATGCTAAAATTCAAGAAATCATAACTTCCAACCGACCCGACAGCGAGAAAGTAACTCTATATAACGAGCCATTGCAAAAATCAAAGTTATTTCTGAAAAAGTTTCAACCAAAAACAGTGAAAAAACCCTTGTCTGAAAGTGCAGTGTTAAAGCGTTTTAAAAAACGAACCAAAGCCAAAAAACTGTTCAAAGACGCCACTAGCAAAAAGAATTTAGATTGGGATAAAGATGGTCAAATGCTTTTAGACGATCGAGTGGTACCTGGATCTCATATCGACAATTTGTTTCAATCCACTCTAAAGAAACGAGACCCAACTTTACGGTGCACGCGAGTTTGAATTGATGCTATGGGAGAGCGTTTAGATTATTACGATCCTAAAAAAGAAGCTTCTTTCTCGGGAGCACATCGTTTTCCAAAAGCAACCCAACAATGGTTGCAATCGCAAGACACTTATACCCTTCACAAACCCGTACGAAAAAATTTCAAGCGCAGAAAAACAATTGTACCTGGCGCCAACTTTCAAATGCAAGCCGATCTCATTGATTTTTCTTTGCTAAAGTTGTACAACAACCGCTATAAATACATTTTGGTGGTCATTGACGTATTCTCGAAAAAAGCCTTTACCACTTACTTGAAGAGCAAATCAAGCGCGGACATGATCCAGGCTTTTGAGCAGTTGATGCCTTAAATTGGCAAGTTTCAAAAATTGCAGACGGATATGGGACGTGAGTTTCTGAATCGACCCTTTCAAACCTGGTTAAAACAACATCACATGGAACACTTTCACACTCAAAATTTCGACACCAAAGCATCCATTGCTGAACAATTTATACGCACTTTGAAAGAGAAACTATGGCGTTACTTTACGTACACCAACAGTCAAAGATACGTGGAAGTGCTGCCTGCTCTGGTTGAATCTTACAACAACACCTGCCACCGATCCATTCGACGTGCTCCAAATTCAGTCAACTCTGAAAACTAAGAAACGGTTTGGCTCACGCTCTATGCCGACCCCAAGTTAAGAAAACCAAAATTGAAAGTAGGTGATCAAGTCAGACTGTCCATGACTCGAATGCGGTTCCGCAAAGGTTACTTACCCGGTTGGACGGATGAGTTGTTTCAAGTTGCTCAAGTATTTCGAGACAATCCTCCTTATTACAAAATAAAAGACTTACAAGGCGAGTGATTGGAAGGGACTTTTTACGAAGAAGAGTTGCAGAAAATCTATAAAAAGGATGACGTGTTTCGAATCGAGCGTATTCTCCAACAACGCAAGCGCAAGAAAGGTGTTGAATTTTCAATAAAGTGGTTTGGATATCCTGCTTCTTTTAATTCTTGGATGTCAGAAAAAGATATTGTATGAAAATAACCTTTGACATTGTTTTGTTTGGTGCTCAAGTTTTGGTGATTTATATTGTGGTTTTGATCAGTTTGTACAATTTAACACAAAGCAACAACAATAAAGAACTCTGGATTAGTCTGCTTAGTAGCTCTGTAGGTTATTTGCTCCCGTCGCTTATTCTTACCAAACATGTTCCTCGCCCTCCCCAGTAACTCGTCCATGGACATTTATCCTGAAAACAGACTTTCTGATTACATGGTTCACTTTATAAATCAATTTGTCCAGATCGTGGGAGTTGGGTTTGTCCGAGATTCTGTACCCCAACACACCAATGTTACATTTTCTACCAACGCGGTGGTTTGGAATTTGTAGCAGTGCTTCCAGCAGGTTATTATCAATAACCTCAATGTATCGTGCGTCAGATACTTCAAGAAATGAGACGAGAGTTTCAAGATAGAAACAAAGCGCTTGTCAGCGAAGGAGTGTTGACGCAACCAATTGACTTTCTCTTTGATCTCACTTACAATCCTCAAACACAACTAACCACCATGTCCATTCAACACAAAAAAGGAGCACCTACAACCGACCGTAACGGTACCGCGCAACCGGATGTGGTGGTGACGCTTTCGAGTGAGTTGGCTTCTATTTTGGGTTTTCGAAAGCTTTGGTATCGGGAAATCGGAGAGTACACTTCGGCAAGCGTTGCCAACGTAGACACCGTGAACGCCATCTATGTCTATTGCAATGTTATCAAACACAGAACGTTTGGTCATACTCTTGCACCCTTGATTGGTGTCCTTCCTGTAACAGGGAACCCGGGTGCCTATGTTTCCAAAAGATACGACAAAATACAGTATCATCCCGTCTTAACCCTTTAGAGACTAACGTTCCCAAAATGGGAACACGTGTTCAGTGATACAAAAAACATTTACTGCTGCCAATGCGTGATGCTACTCTTTTACACCAGGTTCTATAGGAAATATTCTTTACACTCAGTAAAAATGACGGTGTTTTTTAAAAAAAATTTTACTAAAAATTTAAAGGAAAAATGTCCAAAAATGCATTTTAATAATTATTTTTTATTACTTAATTTTTAGAAACCTTGAAAATGTACTTTTTCTCTCAAATAACGTTTATTGACGAAAACAGATCATAACGGTTATTTCCAACCTAAAAAACAATTCAGTGAATATTCTTTTTTATTGCTCACAACCGTTCAACTATGATGTTCCCAAAATGGGAACGTTAGTACCTTTAGGGCCAAGAAAGTCGGTAAGTTTCAAAACGCAACATGATCGTTATTTTTCAAAATTATTCAAAATACGGCACGAATCTAAATGCACAGATGGGGTAATAACTACATTTACGAAATTTTTTGACCATTTTACTGAATATGCAAAACAATATGAATGAATAGCATTGTACAAAGCAGTTATTTTGACAATGTGTGTTCAAGTTTATTTCTTCTTGTGATACAATTTACTGCACAGTCTGTGTAACCTTTTTCCACATTTGACACAGCACAATCTGGTATTTTTTTTACACAGCGCGCATCTTCCTTGCGACACTGATTCAAGATTGTGATTTATTCCGTCGAACCTCACAGCTTTGCTTGGCGGAGCTGTCCGTCCACCAAGACGTTTTCTGGGGCATTCCACTTTTATGAGTGCTCTTGCGATTTCTCTTCTGAAGACAATGTGACTCACGCCGTCCGAGTTGATGTGATTACAAAACTTGAAAGCAGCCACCACAGAAAGATTTACTATATGGAAGAATAAGTTCCACCACCATTTTCTGGAACGAAGTCGTGGTCTGTACGACGAAAACAACTTATCGCACACGTCAATGCCTCCCATTCCTTGATTGTACATTTTGATGAGGAAAGGTTGGTCAACAATCTTCTTCTGCTCGTTTTTCACTCTTCTTTCCACTTTTCGAATAGGGTCTACACCACAATAATTACTTGCGACAGTAACTGGGCAGTTGTCGTTCCACTTTACACAAACAACTGTGCCATCTGATCGGAAATCGAACGTGCCTCTGGGTTTCTTTTGGCAATCTTTCTTGGACATCAAAGGGCAGCGGCCTGTTCTATTATCCCTTATTGTACCACATCCTCTAACATTTTCTGCAGCAAGATCGGTAAGCAGTGTGTGGCTGGTGAAGAAGTTATCAAAGAAGACAATATGTTGACTTTTATTTGGAACAGGGCCTAATATCTTTTTTACAACGTGACTTCCTAGTGGACTTGTTCTGCTTGAATCTTTGCCGCAATATATTTTGAAGTTATATGGAAACCCATCACTGCTACAAAGCATCCACAATTTGTTACCAAATTTGACAGGCTTACCCTTGATATATTGCTTGGCACTATGAAGACCACGATATGGCACCATAGATTCGTCAATACTCAGAATCTTGTGAAAGACTCCAAATTGCTGACTGTTAGCTTTCAGGAGGTCCAACAAAGGCAGTACCTTTGCAACTTTCGACTGTGCAAGGTTGTGGTTGTCAGCAATGTGCAAGCACGCTTTTATAGAACAAAAGCGATCCCTAGACATTGTTTTTGAGAATATAGGGGCTTCCAAGTCTTCAGCTGTGCTCCAGTAGTCTTTTTCTGAAGGAAGACTGTGGTATCCACTAATTAGTAACAGACCTAAAAATTTTCTCATCTCAGCATGATCAACTCCGAAGTTTGCCATATTTTTATTTCTAGTCGCGTACAAGTTTGTTTGGTCGACAAGTAGAGTAATCATGGCATCAGAAAAAAATAGTAAAAAAATTTCGTACATACTCTTTCCTCCATGTATAAAAACCTCATTAGATTTTTGTACTTCTTCTGGGTTACCGAGAGTTACATCGTCACTTTTGCGCCAAAGAATACGCCTGGGGTTTGTATCAACCTCTTCGTCTTCAAAATCCCCTCCATGTACTTCAACTTCACCTGCAATTTCATCTGGTAAGCATTCTTTGTTCAGGATGTTATCGTTTCTTCTTCATCACTGTCAATTCCTTGATCAGCTGATTCTGGAGGAAGTAACACTATTTCTAAGTCATCTGACTCTTGAGATTCAACTATATCTTTAGCAGATGCTAGAAATCTTATTCTAGGCCAGTGGTTCTCAAACTTTTTACAGTCTGGGCGCACTTACGATACTACAAATAATTCTGGGCACACTTTATATAAAAATGCACCAGAATGTCATAATTAAGTCAAATACATACCACTTAAAAATAACGAAATTATCTTTTTGTTAATGGGAAACATGTGCTTGATGAGCCTGTGAGATTTTCTCAATGTTCGGTCTTATGTTTGAGAGGCAAACTCTCATTTACTCATCGATGCATTGCAGAGTTCCTCTCTTTTTACACTTAATTGTGGCGAGGATAGAAAAGCCAAGTTCACATAAATATGTCGTTGAAAATTGCAATAAAACAGTCAGTGCTTTTTTAGATATCGCAACATGTTCTTTTCTGATAGAAATCCAAAAAGCTTCAAGAGACCACTCTTTGTATTTCATCATCAATCCACGATCTGTGGACACAGCTGCCAGTTCTTCTTCTTCTGTCAGTGTTAAACTATATTCAGAGGTACTTTCTAAAAAAGGATTTCTAATCCAGTCATATTGCACAGTGTTAAGTGATGGAAAGTAAAAATTCATTTTTTCTTCTAAAGTTGATAAATGTTCAACTACAAGTGGAAGGATTTCAGTTTTGCAAGTATTAGTTACCAATGGGAACATTTCTAAACTACCTTTAATCGCTGTACTTTTCCAAACGTGTAATTTTTTCTGAAACGCTTTTATCTTGTCAATGGATGTAAGAACGTTTTCCCCTTTCCCTTGCATACTGGTGTTCAAAATATTGAGATGCTGAAAAATATCTGCCAAATATTGTAATTTAGCAATCCAAAATTTACACTGCAGGAGGTCACAAAAATGTGATTGCTTCATTGCTTCAAAAAATGCAAGAAGTTCTTGTCGTAACTCGTGTACACGAGTAAGCACTTTACCTCTTGATAGCCACCTCACATCGGTATGTAAAAGTAATCGTTTATGTTGAGAATCCATATTGGTACAGATTTTTTCAAATAGCCGTGATTTTGCAGGTCTTACTTTTATAAAGTTTACCATCTTAACAACTTCATCTAAGACCTCTCTTAAATTTTCTCCTAAGGTTTTTGACATCAAGGCCTCTCTATGCAGAAAGCAGTGAGTTACAATAACATTCTCGTTTTTCTTCTTTATAAAAGATACAAGTCCCTTGATACAACCTACCATAGAAGGTGCTCCATCTGTGCAAATGCCTACACACGATTTCCACGATAACTACCACTTATCAAAATAGTCATTCAGAATGTTAAAAACGTCCTCACTTTAGTAGTCACACTTAATTCTTTGCAAAAAAGAAACTGGTTTGCTATTTCGTTTTCGTTAATAAAACGAACGAATGCTATGAGTTGTGCCTGGTTGGTAATGTCCGTAGACTCATCAACTTGCAGAGCAAAATCTGAAGACTGGAGTTTATTACCACTTACATTTTTCTCAATATCAGAAGACATTTCCAGAATACGCCTGCGAACAGTGTCGTCGGACAGAGGTATCTTGCTTATTTTTAATGCTGCTTCGTTTCCTAACATCATACTGACAATCTTTTTGCAAGCAGGCAAAATAATTGACTCACCTAAAGTATGAGCTTTCATATTTTGAGCAATCAGTTCAGAGACTTGGTAAGAAGCAATTTGAGCTTTATCAGAAACAGTCACTATACTCTTAAAGGAACTTGCTGTTTTTTGTTGTTGCTCAGACATTCTCTGAAAATAGCTTGTGGGTTTATCTTGTAGATTAGAGTGTTTATTTTTAAAATGTTTAGCAAGTTTACTAGGGACCATTGATTCATTGGCCATCTTCATTCCGCAAACTAAACATACAGGCAAAGGATTATCATGACTTCCGATCCAGGAAAACCCAAAACTTAGATAGCTATCATCGTATTTACGAGTCGGTCGTGGTTTTGCTTTCTTACTAGTACATTTTTTTACGCTTAAATTTTGGTCACTTTCGGCGTCAACTTCATCAATGTCACGCTTTCTCTTAAGAAACTTATCCATATGTAAGAGTAAATTTTTCTAAAAAAAAAGATATTTACATCAACGAAAATTATTCTTAACTGATAAAATCCACATTACGTTTATTTACAACTATACTTCATTAATGACTGCCTACAGTACACTACTATTAACACCTCTACCACCTTTTCTATGAACACTAACTCAGCAACTAGCAATTTCTTTCTGCTTTACAATTACATTCTGAATCTACTCCAACAGTAAAAAACACGCATAGACAATTGCTATTGTGAGCAACAATAGAAATACAAGTTTTACCGAATGTCTGCGACCGTGCCTGAAATTATCGTAATAATGCTGTTAAACGGAAGGAGCAGATAAGAAAATTGATCTAATATGGTAACTATTCTTTTTGTTTTTCATATTAGGATACTTTTTTAGGAATGCTGCTGGGCACACCTAGACAACCTCTGGGGTGCACCAGTGCGCCCGGGCACACCGTTTGAGAACCACTGTTCTAGGCCTTAGCCGAGCAGCTCCATAAAAAGATATAGCATTCATAGCTGTAAACTTTTCAGACTTTACCAGAGGTGAAACAGCTGCTAGCTAGCTTCTCTTTGCACTGAAAACAATTATGAAATGGCGTGGATGGATGGTTTTAGAACGAATGGATGTTTTAGAAGGATGGTGCTTTAGAAGGTTGACTTTTGATTCCAGATAGAAATGAAGCATTGCAAAATAATTACCAGATTAGCGGTTTGTCAATTTTGTATTTGCGCACTCAACAGCATATATGTGATTCCAAGTAGCAATAGTTACTAACGTTCCCATTTTGGGAACATAATAAAAAACAAGGAAAATGTAAAAATTTTCCATTTTAAAGAGTAAGTAAGTCTTAGTCAGGGTAAAAGTAGCAACATATCCAAAAATCACGTTCCTGCCTCAAATGGATCTACTTCCCGTAACTAAAGGGTTAAAGAAAAATCTTAGTGACATCCACATCTCGCTTCGTGACGATCAAGGAAAACGAATTCGTTTTCGCAAGGGAAAAGTGATTGTGACTTTGCATTTACCACCCAAAAAGCTAAATTTGTTATAAAAACCAGATGCAAAGGAAAACGTGGTTATTGTAAGAAATCAACGGTAGCAGAAACATGCGTGTCAAATATTGTTGTGATGCAAAAGCTTACAAAAACTATTATTTGTCTCAAGTCGGTCATGGAATGCCCTATTTTGCGGGGGCACGAGTGCAACAAGGTTACGGACTAAGTAATCTGTTTAGCTCCATTGCCAAAAGTATTCTTCCTTTGGTCAAAAAAAGTGCCAAAACCCTGGGAAAACAAGTTTTACAAAGCGGTGTCGAGTTTGCTTCCGATGTCTTACACGGTAAAAACGCCAAACAAGCTGCCATCGATCAAGCAAGACCTGCTGGTTCCAATCTTTTACAAGTGGCTCAACAAAAAATAAGAAAGCGAAAAGCAGTGCCGAGAAAAGTACAAAAGAAGAAACGCAAGAGACACCACGACATTTTCTCGTAAACCATGGTGACGTTAGTACACCCCAGTTCGGCAGAATCCACCACCTCTCAACTGGATTTGTTTTTGGTGCCACCAAGTCAAACTAGTTTGGAGGAAGGAAGTTTCACCGAATACCACCCTGTATCTGTATTGACCTCCACAGGTCCTATTGAATTTACGATTAGTGCTGAAAACTCCAACTACATTGATCTTGCCGATAGCTTTCTTTATGTGCGTGCAAGCGTGACTACTGCAGCCGGAGCTGATTTGGCAAAGAATGTGGAAATTGCGCCTGAATGTAATTTTTTACATACGCTATGGACGCAAGTGGATGTTTATTTGAACGGCTCGCTCGTGACACAATCCAACAACAATTATCATTATCAAGCTTATATTGAAAACTTGCTTAGTTTTGGACAAGAAGCAAAAAAGTCCCAACTTTCTGCTCTGTTGTGGCACCGTAACACGTCAGAACATTTCGATACTCGTGGGGCTACCAACCTAGGTTATACCAAACGAAAAGCTTTGGCTGCAGAAAGCAAAGAAAAGGATATGATGGGGAAATTGCATCTCGATTTGTTTTTTCAAAATCGATATTTGTTAAACGGCGTCGAAGTACGTTTGCGTTTGATTCATTCCAACGATCTTTTTTGCTTGCATGGAAACGCAAACCAAGCAGATAACAAAGTGTCTTTGAAAGAAGTGACCTTGTTTGTTCGCAAAGTAAAACCCAATCCCGCCGTACGGCTTGCTCATGTCAAAGCCTTGCAACACGGCACTGCAAAATACCCGCTTCGACGTGTGGAAGTCAAGAGCTTTACTGTGCCGTCCGGGAATCGAAGCATCACCAAAGAAAATTTATTTTTGGGTCAATTGCCCACACGAATGGTGGTCGGTGTAATGGATAATGACGCTTACAACGGTGTCATCACTAAATCTCCTTTTAATTTCAAACACAACAGCATCAATTTCATGACGATTTACCGTGACGGAGTTCAAATCCCTTCCAAACCACTGCAACCAGATTTTACCAACGATCGTTTTATTCGAAGTTACGTTCGTTTGTTTACGCAAACGGGTCAATATTATTGTGACACAGGAAATGCTATTTCGCGAGAACAGTACAAAGACGGTTGTGGTTAGTTTGCTTTTGATCTCACACCCCAAATGGATTCCAGTGAGGTCGGTTTTGAATTGATAAAGCATGGTAACATACGCATCGAAATTTATTTTGCTACTGCTACTGCACGTACTCTTACGGTCATTGTGTTTGCTGAACACGACAACCTGCTGGAGATTGATCAAGACAGAAACGTTGCTTTTGACTATACGTCATGAACACGTTGCAAATCGAACACTTGCTCAAGAAGGATTTGAAAAGCAAAGCCATCTTTAAAAAAGTCTGTGCTTTGGATCAGTTGGAAAAACCTACTTTTCCGTCTGCTTACGTCATCAACTCGGACCCGAGTAGTGAACCTGGAGAACATTGGGTTGCGGTTTATTTCGACAAGCGCGTGTTTAGAATCTTGCTTGAGCCTGGCCCGAGATTCGAACCGTCTCTGGTCTGTGACTGGCTTATTTAGTTCTGCGTTTTTCGTTGATTTCTTTTGTGCAAGTTTTTGCCTTTCAGTTTGAGTAACGTTTTTATTTAGTTGAAGATTCATTAATAAGTTGTTTTTGGCGAAGTAGCAACAGCAATTTTTGCTGTTATCACGGAGTTCTAAGATTTGATTTGGTGATTTTCATTTTGGCGTTATTTATTAATTAAAGTTGATTTTTATATTTCCTTGGGATTTTGATTGTGATTAACAGTGAAAGTCTAAGAGGTCGTCGTCGTCGTCGTCGTTTGAAGGGCATCCACTCCAGGCCAGACACAAACAGAACTGGGGTCGAGGGTTTATCCTTTTACTACCCCAGACTGCTGCACTGCCTGGATCAGATGCTGGCAGTGATGTTATTAAGCCAGCATCGAGTTTCGTCATCCAAAACCGTCAGACCGCGTGCTCCATGTGGTGCCCGATGTATGGGGCACATTGTTAATACATGGTCTGCGGTTTGCTCTGAGGCGCCCCACTCGCAATTCGGTGAAGGAGCGAGACCCCATTTGTGAATGCACGAATGGAATCGCCCAACACCAGTCCGCAGGCGGTTGAGCTTAACCCAAGCTGCTCGGGGTAAGCCCATTTCAACAGGCCTGACACTGGTCCCGGGCACAAAAGCACGGAGCCTGGAAGCACTTTCACAGTACTCCGCGTTCCATTTATGATTTGTCCATTCAGAGGCGCGGATGCCAAGTCTGGCAAGATTGTCCAAAAGATTCCGCGCACCTGGCACAAACGGGTGTCTGGATCTTAGTCTCACTTGGCGAGTATCTGAGGACCCACTTAAAAGACCATGCAAGATATGATCGGGGTCCAGAGATCCACGGTAAGCCAAGGATAGTGTCACTCCCAGTCAGCGAAGCTCAGCTGGCTGGATGCCTGAAAGTACAGGTAGGTGGTCCGTTGGAATGGGACGCAGGCATCCAGTAACTATGCGCAAGGCGTCATTCAAGACACTGTCAATGAGGCGAGTGTGAGCACTGCAACACCAGACTGGCGCACAGTACTCAGCTGTTGAGTAGACTAGGGACAAGGTGGCTATGCGTAGTGTTTTAGCACCAGCACCCCATCCCGAGCCCACGAGTTGCCTCAGCAGTGTGACGCGCAATGATAGTTTTTTGCGCAATGCCACTAAATGGTGACGAAACGTGAGCGATCTGTCCAGTTTTACCCCAAGGTATGTAGGGGTTGGACAGAACGGTAAAAGTCTACTATTGTTGTAGACCTTTAGCTCACGTTTGGCCTCTCGGTTATTTAAGTGAAAGGCTGCCTTCACCGTCTTAGTGTGACTGAGCTTCAATCTCCAAGTCTGGAGATACGCTGACAGTGTGGACATGTCGTGGCTTAATGTCCCCTCCAAGTCCTTCCAGTTTCCAGAAGAGTGCAACAATGCTAAATCATCAGCATAAGCAAACTTTCTGGAAATCATGGAAGGAAGATCATACATATAGATGTTAAATAGGAGGGGAGCCAAGACCGATCCCTGAGGAACGCCGTTTTTAAGACGGCGTAGCCTGCTTTGCTTGCTGTCACCAGTGGTAAGGGTGAAACTTTGATTTCGGACAAGCTCCATGATCATTTTGACTATGTGCTTATCCGGAAGTAGTCTCAGCAGCTTGCAGGTAAGGCCACGGTGCCAGACAGTATCATAAGCAGTTGTCAGATCGATAAATACGGCACCGGCCTTCTTTTTAGCCTCGAAAGAATCCTCGATGTTCTGGGTTAGCAGAACAACTTGATCTACGGTTGACTTCCCGCGTCGGAACCCAGCCTGCTCTTTAGGGAGCAGTGGATCGATTAATGGCTCAACGCGGGCGTAGATAAGCCTCTCGAGGATCTTGTAGGGGACACAGAGCAGAGATATTGGTCGATAACTCTTTGGGTCCCCCACGAGCTTTCCTGGTTTTGGGATCGCGACCACAAGCGCTCTTCTCCAGATCTTGGGAATTTTGAGTCGGCGCAAACAGAAAGAAAGGAAGTCACGTAACGTCAGTTATTAATTAAAGTTGGTTTTTATATTTCCTTGGGATTTTGGTTGTGATTAACAGTGAAAATCTAAGAGGTCCGCTTAGACGTTGTTTCCCAACATAAAGAAAATTGCTGTTGCAAGACAATTAAGCAACTTCGGAATTGCCTGGTCGTTGAAGAGCCCAACAACTACCGCCGCTTCTGTTACTTCGGTGGTGATACTTATTTTTCTAGCAGAAGTCAAGAAGACTCTGTGTTCTAGTGATATTTGTGATTGTTCGGTTGGTGGTTCAGAAATTCTCAGCGACAGTCAACTTCGGCATTCGTAAATCCTAACATCTCTGAAGGTGTCAATTCTGAACTGTGTGATCGATGATTCAAAGGTTTCAAATTTGGATGAAATTTAATAAAATCTAATTTATTTAAGTGTTTGATATAATTATATATATTTTATAATTTGTGGTTATTGTGAAGTCTCTGGTTTTGTTACTAGTGTTTAATAAATTTATTATAGTATTTGTGGGTGTTGCTTAAATTGTTGTTGTTTTTGATTAATTGTATTAAGCTCTATACGTATGTCTTCCCCTGCGCCTTTTGGGAATCTCAAGGGTGGGACTAAGGAACTTTGTGATGGGTTGGAGCCGACAGTGGCTGCCGTAACTTTGACCTCTAATGAGAGGACTACTTTCTTCACCATCGCTGAGCAGTCCACAGCGACTGCTTCCACTTCGATTCCCCGCTCAAGTATGGATAAGATATCATACAAGCTGTTAAGCAAGAGGCGTAGGCTGGTTAATGCTATTAAGCATTTGAGAGATGACTTATCGGGAGTATCTTCATCGGTTTCGTTTAATAAGATTGCGCCGGAATTTCATAATTTCGTCAAGTCATACTCGGAATTCCGCTCCGAAGTTGATAAAGTCACTGATCTGGCACATGTTGGTGAGCTTATTTGTGGTCTGGGTGCTGATTATGAAAACTTATGTAGTAGTTTTAAAGATCTTGAATCGCGTTTTGTTGGTCCGTCTGCACGTGATGAGGATGATGTTGCAGTTAAGGCTTCTGACAGTGTCTCACAATCCACGTTGGGTAGAACTAGTTCGTCCAGTAGAAGTTCTGCTGCACGCCGTATTGAGTTAGAGTGTGTGCCAGCTTTCTAGCTATTCGTGATTTGGAAATAGCTAAAGCTGAAGCTGAGGTTAAGTTTCGTATTGAGGAAGCCAAGCTTGCCGCCGAAGAGAAGTTTATTGCGCTTTCGGAGCCTGGTTTGTCTGAAGCTGGTTCGCGTAGATCAGCGTCTAAAGTCGTTGTGCGTGAAAAGATTTCTGCGTCATGTCCCCAGGAAAGAAATTTTGAACAGTATATACAGGTTGATAAAGAAATGTTAGAGCGCGGCCTCAAGCTTCTATTCCTAAGCCTTTGTATAGTCAATCTGGTCCGGTTGAAACAAAACCTTTAGTTAACCCAGGCCATCCTATTTTTAATGAGTGGAGAGAGCCTCGGGGGCGCCATATCAATGATGTAGAGGTAACTTCTAGGTTTGCGCATTTTCGTCCTGAGCGTACAAATGCGGATTATGTGGCTGGTGATTCTCGTGTCTTGAACGATCATGTATTTCAAACATACCTTGATAGACAAAACAGAAAGGAGTATATTAATCTTGCGTCACAGATGAGTTTTAACGGTGATAATATTGCCTTTGTCTTCTTTAAAAACCAAATTCAAAAACTTATGAATCAATGTCCTATAATTGAAAGACGTCTTGAAGTTTTGAGAGCTGCATGTGTGGGTCAACCGCGTGAAATGGTCAATTTGTTTTTCGGGCCGATGCAAGGTCTGTCGACATCTGAGCGTGTTAAAAAAGCTCTTGAGCGATTGAGTGAAAGATATGGTGTTCCTGGTGGTTTGACTGCTGAGCCTGCAATTGTTGACATTCGTAATGGTTCACGCGTGTTGCACAACGTTGTCTCGCTTAAAAAATTTCGAGAAGATTTAAACACTTTGAAAGTTTTTGCGTATGCGCACAATGAAATTGAAAAACTGTCTGGTCAACTTTTGTTGGATGTTGCTAATCGTCTCCCTGGTGTTTTGAAACGACGATATTTGGACTATCTTAATCATTTAGGTCTTGATTTAAATAAACCCGGGTTCGATTCTCTGCGTGACTTTGTTGGACACGAGTTGAAAATAATGACTTCTGAATATGCTCTGACGTTTTTCAAGCAAAACGAAAAATCTGGTGAATTTGGTAATAGTCGAAACACAGTACACGTTCGTCAGTCTGTTGTTCAAAGTAACGATGTTAAAAGTCAAACTGTGTCGAGTAAAGCGGAGTCTTCTAAATCAAATGGATTTAATTCTAATCGTAAGCTTCCACCAGTATGTTTTACTGTAACGATACGTCATTGAAGCACTATTTGGGAGATTGTGAGAAATTTAAGAAACTTGGTTTGGAACGCAGACGTCAAGTTGTGATTGAAGCTAGGAGGTGCTTAAATTGCTTTGGTCTTGGTCATTTTGCTAGAAATTGTAGATTTGCGTCAAAGTGTCGTAAATGTGGTCCAATCTATCACCTTAAACACGCGACTGTTTTGCATGATTTGTATGGTCGGTCAAGCTCTGTCGACGTTAAAGCGACTAATACAAAAGAAAGTGTTAACGCTTGTGACTTTCCTTCTAGTAGCGAGGAAAATAAACATGTTGTAGCGAGGAAAATTTGTCCGTCTAACAAGATCGTTTTGCTTCGCACCTGCGCTGTTAAAGTTATCAATCCTCGCACCGGTAGATTTACTCTGGCTTATGCTCAGCACGATACTGCATCGCAGGGAACTATTGTGTCTAAAAGTTTGATGGACGAGCTTGGGTTAGTCGCTTCTAAAAGAAGTGAGATACATATTCGTACGTTGGCTAATGAAATCACACCGTGCAGAGGTGTAGTGAATTTTGAACTTGAATCACTTACTACAGGTGAAAGATTTGATGTGGAGAATGCTTTAGTAGTGCCAGAACTTGTTGATGATGAATGTGTTCTCCCACATAGCGTAGATACTTCTGGCTTAGAGCATTTCGATGGCGTTAATATCCCTACTCTTCCCTACAAAAGGTGTATTGACATTCTCATTGGTCAGACAGATAAATTTCTCCTTACGGTTTTAGAAGAACGTGAAGGAATTAGACCTGAAGATCCTAATTATGTTTTGACTCGCTTAGGCCCCATTGCAAGTGGTGGTTGTGTTGTTGGACGTAAATGCAGCGAAAGAAAGTTGCAAACTTTGAAAGTTAATATTGAATGTTGCAACAAAAATGATTGTGTCAAGTTGAGACAAGACGTTTCTGCGTTACGAGAACAATTGCGTCGTTATATTTTGGAAGATGAAGAAAATCAGGTGTCCACAAGTGATGAAATTACTCGAGAATTAGTTGAGCCGAACGTGAATGTGGTAAATAATCGTTACGAGATACCGGTCCCCTTAAAAGTTGATGTTGTCAAAGCTTTGCCTAATAATTATGCATATGCTCTTGATCGTAATTTTTTACTGCGGAAAAGTGCCTTAAAAAATAACTCTGTAAAAAAGACGTTGATTGACACTTTTCACGAAATTATTTCAAACGAGTGGTTAGTGCCTGTTGACAGTAATCCGTTGTGTAAGCCGTGTTGGTATTTACCTTTCTTTGTGACGAAGCAAGCTAAATCTAGAGTCGTATTTGATGGCGCTGCGACATATAAAGGTGTGTCGCTCAATGATGCTGTGTATCCTGGTAAAAATTTGCTTAATGGATTAGTTGACGTGTTGACTCGTTTTCGTTTGGCAAAATTTGCGTGCATGGCGGATGTTAGTAAATGCTTTTTCCAAGTTTCGATTCCAGAAAATCAGCGTGATTTGTTTCATTTAATTTGGTTCAAAGATAATGATCTTGTGAATGGATTCATTCAGATTTATAGATTCACTAGACATGTTTGGGTAGTTAACTCTAGTCCATACATTGCATTGTTGGCTATTAAACGTCTTGTTTCTGAAAACGTCACAAATGCTAGTCCATCTACTTTGAGTGCCATTTTGCAATGTCGTTACATGGATGATTTATTGTTGTCATCTGATTCTTTGGTTGAACTTGAAACAATAGCCAGAGAATCCAGATTACTATTTGAAAGTAGAGGATTTACACTGCGTAAATGGGTATCAAACAACGCTGCTAAATCAATTTTGTCAGATGTTCCACCTAGTGATCGCACCTCAAACCTTAAAGAAATTGATCTGGCTTATCAGCCGATGCCTGATTCGAAAACTCTGGGCTTGAAGTGGAAAGTGGAAGAGGATACTCTTTGCATATGTTCTGATCGCAAGTTAACTGAAGTTTCTACTAGGCGACAAATGTTGAGCGCGATAGCAGGCCAATTTGATCCTTTAGGGATACGTGGACCGTGGCTTTTAACGGGAAAACTAATTCTTCAAAGAGTTACTGCGTCTGGTATTGATTGGGACGAAAAACTTCCTGATGAGATTGTTGGTGAGTGGAAATCATGGATTACACATTTGGAGACATTGGACAGAGTTTCAATTCCTCGTTGCTGCTTTGACGAAGTTGGTGAAGCTGGAGTAGATGAAATCGCTTGCTACCAACTTCACGGGTTTTGCGATGCTTCAAATGTCGCCATTGCTGCTGTTGTGTATTTGAGACGTGTGATTGGTAATCGTTCAAGTGTAGCCTTTATTATCGGTAAATCAAAACTTGTTTTGACCCACCAAGCAAACTGGGTCATTTCTCGGAAAGAATTGGAAGCTGCTAAGTTATGTGCGGAGTTAGTTATGGAGGTTTCTAAGATATTGAAGTGTTTGTCTTGTAGTTTTCATTTTTGGACTGATTCCCAAGTAGTTTTGAAGTGGATAGTGAACCCCGATTTGCATTTGCCACGCTTTGTAAAACGCCGAGTGGACAAAATTCATTTGATGAATTCAACTGATAACTGGAATTATGTGAACACCGCCCACAATCCCGCAGATGTGGGAACTCGTGACAACAAAGCTAAAAAATCTGATTGTCTTGCCCTTTGGCTCAAGGGACCGAAGTTTTTATGTGAAAGTGATTTAGACGCTCGTTCTCCAGTGAATGTTGTAAGTGCTAGGAAGGCTGGTATAATTGATGAGACTTTAAGCGGTGGAAACAATCAGAGCTTAAATTCTGTTATTGAAATTGCACCTGACTTGTATGCTTTGACTAAACGTATTGCTTATCTTATTGTTTTCAAACAGTTTATTGTTTTCAAACAGCTAAATTTAAAAGAGTTCCGTTATCTAGGCCTAAGTTGAATGCTCAATTTCTTGACGATGCTCTTGTTGACGTCATCAAATACGTGCAACGCAGTTGTTTTGGTGTTGCTGTAGAATTTCTGAAATCTAAAATCTCCAGACGCGTTTGATTCTTTTCTAAAACATTTGAGTGACAAAGCGAATACAAGCGAAGAAATGCGTTAAGTTTCTGAATTGAGAACTTTGCGTAATTTACGTCCTTGTGTGGATAGCGACTCGGTTCTACGCATTGAAGGTCGTCTTGAAAATGCAGATTTGCCTCTAGACACTAAACATCCTATTATACTGCCGAGTAGACACGCTTTAACTAGTTTGATAATACTGCATGAACATTGTAATTTAGGTCATGCCGGCCCTGCTTTCACTTTGATGAAGACTCGAAGACGTTATTGGATTATTTATGGCATTTCCAGTGTTAAGCGGACACTATGAGATTGTAGCAAGTGCAGACTTAGTAAAGCCACGCCTATCCGACAACTTATGGCTGACCTTCTTGAGTGTCGTGTTACTGCCACCGAGAAGCCATTTAAGTATTGTGGTGTTGATTATTTAGGCCCTTTCACTTACCGCCAATTTCGTTGTGATTGTAAGGCTTGGGTTATTTTGTTCACTTGTCTGTGCACACGTTTTATAGACGTTGATAGTTACCAGTCTGGATTTGAATAGTTTTTTTCTTGCCTTTTCACGTTTTACTAACCTCCGTGGGGCTGTTGACACTATGTATTCTGATAATGGAAGTACTTTCCTTGCCGCAGCTGATAGTTTGCCTGCCTTGTTGAGTTTAACTGATTTTCATAACTCCTTGCGTAAACGTAGTATAAATTGGGTCAGAATTCCGCCTTATGCTCCCAGTCAAGGGGGAAGCTGGGAAAGTATGGTTAAGTTGTTTAAATCTTCATTGAAACGTGTTTTTGATTCGACTCGACGTAAACCGTCTTTAATTGAGCTACAAACCTTCACTTTAGATGCTGTGCGCATTGTTAATGATCGTCCTCTGACTGCTGTTAGTGATGAACCCAACGATCTTGCTCCGATTTGCCCCTCGTCTTTCCTTGGGCAACAACTTTCTCCTTACTCACCCATAGGCGCCTTTCATGATCGTGGTGACTTGCGCAGAGATTACTTATACAATGCTAACTTGGCTCATAAGTTTTGGTTGAGTTGGGTGAAAGGCTATCTACCCACACTGCAAGCCCGTGTTAAATGGCGAGTGACCAAAAATAATTTAGTGCCTGGGCAATTAGTCTTGGTTGGGGATTCTGACGATTTTGTACATAGGGGTTCTTATCGGCTGGGAAGAGTTACGAAGTACACCCTCAGTTACATAACGGGGTTAATATTGTTCGTAGAGCCACTGTTGCCGTTTTGAATAATTCGGGAGGAATTGACTATGTGTTACGTGATATTTCTAAGATTGCACCCGTGTAAATTTTATTTGCTTGTTGCTCGTAATAGTTTGCTTTAGTGTATTATTTGATAATTTTTTTCGTGACTTACTATAGGCTATATTATTATCATAGTGTTTAACTGATTGTATTTAGTATCGTGTGTGTAATTTTTCAATGTGTACTTGTTTATATATATAATGCTTGTGTTACTGCAGTTTGAAACTTCGCTTCGTCCTCTGTTTTAAAGGGGGCGCTATGTTTAGAATCTTGCTTGAGCCTGGCCCGAGATTCGAACCGTCTCTGGTCTGTGACTGGCTTATTTAGTTCTGCGTTTTTCGTTGATTTCTTTTGTGCAAGTTTTTGCCTTTCAGTTTGAGTAACGTTTTTGTTCAGTTGAAGATTCATTAATAAGTTGTTTTTGGCGAAGTAGCAACAGCAATTTTTGCTGTTATCACGGAGTTCTAAGATTTGATTTGGTGATTTTCATTTTGGCGTTCTTTATTAATTAAAGTTGGTTTTTATATTTCCTTGGGATTTTGATTGTGATTAACAGTGAAAGTCTAAGAGGTCCGCTTAGACGTTGTTTCCCAACAGCGTGGTCGAGGAGAATATTTTGATAGTTATGGACTACCCCCTACCTTGGTCGGTCTCGAGTCTTACATGGATGCCTACTCCTTATCGGGATAGATTCACAATCGCAAAACCTTACAAGCGTACTTTTCCAGTTTTTGTGGTCATTATTGTGTCTATTTTATTTTATTTCGTTGTCGCGGCGTACCTTTGCATGTTATTGTATCTGATTTTACGTCAAATCTAACTGAAAGCGATCGCTCTATCTCTCACTTTATTCGTGATGTATCACAACATTGATTATACACATATCGTTTATTAATAAAATGCAAAAAACAAATCAAGGCGTGCTTGCAATAAAATCCACTTTTCGCTTTTTCCTTGGTTCAGGTTAAATTGAAAGCTTGACAAAGGTCTCCAGTTGTTCGTGGTTGTCTGGAGGCAGGTGGCAGACATCGTCTTTTTGCACTTTTAAAAAGATGTAGTTGTTGAGTAAGTAGAGGAATTGACGTCTTGCAGTTGGTACATTTTCCACCACACAACGCAATTGAAACTGATCGACTGCTATTTCTTGTTTGATGATTTCGATTTTTTTTTGTACTTCACAAGCAGCATCGTCTATGTTGGTGGAACAGAATAGTAAAACAACATATTCTTTTGTTTCGGATTTGGGACGAAAAAGGATGTAAGGAAGATTCTCCATCATCACATCAACCACTTGAACAAGTTGATCCATTGAAAACATGACTTTACCTCTTTTGACACTAATAATCGCTTTTCGCAATAGCGATGAAGTGGGTATCGGCAGTCCAGATGCAGCAATTCCCGGAAATTCTTTTTTAATGTCTCTAGCTGCACTTTCCATTTCTCTTGCTCTGGTGATAATCTCTTCAAATTCTAACAAACTTTCATAACAACTTGTATAAGGAGGAACGTAGTCGGGGTACTCGATTTTGTTTGCTTCTTGATAAAGATCGTCCGCTTGACTCGTATACGTTTCCATAATGTGAAGTTTTGTAAACGTCTCTCTTTTTATAACCAACAAAACGGATATTGCACAACGTTTTCAAATAGTCTTACGTCACACTAATCTTGCGCAACGTTTTAAAATAGTCTTACGTCACACTAACCTCACACAATCAACATTGAAAGACGCGAATTATTTCAGAGATCCATTGGGGACACAACCAACAAGAGGAGGTGTCTTGAGCGCATGTCCAGCAAAGCACCATGTGCCCACATGGCATGCATACTGCATTTTTTTCTGCATTTTTACATTTTAAACATTTGTCGTCTTTTTTTAAATCTAAGATAGCATTTAACAATTCTTGACGATGGGAGAAATTGCAGTGGTTTTTTTCCATTTGATTCAATAGTGCATAACGGATCTTGGTGTCCTCCACCCCAATACTTTTTGCGTATTTTACATGAGGATCAAACAGCATAAGATCCTCTAATCTTTGATTCCTTTGCTTTGCTGCCGCGGTGTTTCGCATTTGGTGAAACAACATACTACGTAAGCAGTTTGCTGCAACGGATCGAGTTGGATTTTTTATATCTGGTCGATGCAAATCCGAATGTTTCTGGCATACTTTCTCCACATAGTTGACTCCTTGTTTTTTCAAAACAAATTCACACATAGGGAACCACTTTGCATGTTCGTATCAAGGATTGTCATGCGGTTTCCAGTAAAACAAACCTCCACCACAATGAAAACAAAGAACACGGTCGCCAGAACCTTTATAATAAAAACCTGCATCCACCATTTTGCGTGGCGTTGGGCGCTCCTGATCACTCCAAGAGAAAGGAAAGGTTCTCATGCGATCCTCTTTATCACACATAAGCGGATTTTGCGGAGAGGAACTCTCTGGTATCCCCAGTGGACAAAATACCTCCTCACCTCTTCAACTCCTCAACTCCTCACCTCCTCAACTCCACTGCTCTCTGGTACCCCCAGTGGACAAAATACCTCCTTACCTCCTCCCCTCCTCAACTCCACTGCTCTCTGGTACCCCAAGTGGACAAAATACCTCCTCACCTCCTCCCCTCCTCAACTCCGCCGCTCTCTGGTACCCCAGTGGACAAAATACCTCCTCACCTCCTCCCCTCCTCAACTCCGCCGTTCTCTGGCGGCCCAAGTGGACAAAATACCTCCTCACCTCCTCAACTTCGCCACTCTCTGGCACCCCAAGTGGCCCCACCATGCTCTCTGGCGCCCCAAGTGGCGCTCTCTAACGCCCCTAGTGGCGCTCTCTGGCGCCTCTCGTGGCAACCTCCTCTGCTCTCTAGCGCCCTCTAACGGGCGGCCACCAACAAATCATTTATTACTACTAGTATTAAATCTATGTTTTATATTCATTTGAGTTGCAAAATCAAAAGCAAGACGTCGAACATCTTTAGTGGTCAAACCAAACAATTTTTTTTCCATGTCTTGAATTATTGAAACAAGTTGGGCTTCATACTCTGCATTAATGTCAGGCCAAAATCTACCTAATTGTACATGTCCTGGATTTGCCACTTGATTATTTTTATGTCTTCTCAGCGTTCTTGCTGCTATGCCATATTTTTTTGCTGTTGGCAATAAAGCAGCCCCACTTTTAACGTCAGCAATAGCTCTTTTTAAGTCATCAGAAGTATATGATGCTCGGCTAGTTTTACAAATGTAGAAACGAGGCATTGCAAAAAATTATTTTAAACAATCACAATTAAAATTTTAAAATGCTACACATAACAAAATATTAAAATGAAAAAAAGAATGTATACAGCCATTTGTTTGCTAAAAATTGTAGTTAAATGCTGTCATTTAACTTATAGATTATGTCACTATAGCCTTCTTAAAGCCTTATAGCTGTGAAAGGGTTGATTGGATATGAATATAAAAGTGGTAAAACATAAAAAGAATCTAAAGTATTTAACAAAAAAATCAAGAAATAATTAAGCCACAAAAATATGTATTTTTACGGTTTGCTTATTTTAGCAGCCTATAGCTTAGAAAAATTCAGTAGAGCATCTTTTTAAAACTTCTTGGCATTATCAATATACGTAATCTAAACAGAATTTCATTACAATATGCTTTGTTGACATTTTTTGATAATTGGGGCAAAAAGCCTAGGGCGAGCATTTTACCCCATATACAAAGTAAGCTTTTTACCCAGAAAATGGACATTTTGAAAATTTAAAATTTTTCTCAAGTCTTACTTGTAAGCAAAAAACTAAAGTTACCATACCCCCTAGAAACTACTATTTTCGAAAAAAATATATTGTTCACAAATATCTTTTTCTATAAATCCTGCTATGCTCTCATCAGCAATAAAAAAAATTATAATGAAACCTATGAAAACAAAAACTACTTTTGAAACTTCTACTACACGAGTTGAGCTTAATCTAATTAGTGATTTAAGATTATCCACAATGCTTGTCACCACAAGATTATCCACATGGTGGAAGTATTTTTTTATTTTTTCGAAGCTTTTCAATTTTAAAACAAAAAGTCTTTTTACCCCAGTCGGCTTCTTTACCCCAGTCTACCCTATCAGTAATTTATATCACGAGCGACTTCTAAAAAATAAAAATACGGGTTATACTACATTGCTAAATTGTTGACTTTTGGAACCATGGGGCCTATGAGACTCTAATTGCTATAATTCTCAAATAAAAAAAATAGAAATTTGTAACGAATGCCTAATTTCAGTGATCATGAATAGAAAAATACTTCAAGGATAATTGAGAATTTGCAAAAAATAGTAAGAGATATAATGATTTTAAATTATGCTGGGGTCTAATAGACACCATTGTACCTCCTGAGGATTAACAATCAAACAAAAAGTTAGAATGCTCCAACATTACTGTTTCTGACCCAAGTGGAGTCTGCGACAGCCACAGAAACTAAATTGTAATAAATAAATTGGAAAATAGCTGTACTGAACAAAAGAAACAGCCAATTAGTCCAGTCTAACTACTTGAATTAATTTCTAATATAACCAGTCAAATTTCTTTAATTTTTCTATTAATTTTTACGATTCAACTCCAAATACAACAAGCAACTGTTAAATTATTATTTTGTAGTTAAAACTGAACCAATAAAATTCTAAGGTTGCTTATTCAAAATGAACGCATTGAAAAGATTGTTACAATGAAAAATGCTATAAACTTAGAATTAAAAGCGGCCAGCTTGTGACATCTATTACGTTACGGGCGCCAAATGAATCAGTGTTTTACAAGCTATTAAGTATCGGAAAATAAAGTTTACTAAGTTAATCGTTCGGACCAATTACTAAAGAATCATCTGAGAAAATGTTAAAAATATTATTACAATTGCGAGTTTTAAACTATGTTAGTATATACGTACATGGGAAACTAAACTCCGTACAAGAAACAAAACATTTAGGCAAAACTAAACATTCAGTACAAACAAGGCTCAAATACCATGAGGCTATTTTAAAACATTTGATTCCATACATTTGTCATAAGCAAAATACCCATACATACAACTAACAGCTTTATTTTGTAATCAAATAAAAATTTACCGATACTTTGCAAAAAACATGAGGCTTTATCAAAATAGCACTTCGCCTCAGTTGGTTTGTTCATTTTCATTAAGCATTCAACAATGTTAAGCAAAGTAACAATCAGACTTTGGTCGTTTTGTGGGTCACCTGATAAACGTTGTTTGATTTCAAGTGAGTTTTGAAAATGATCCAGTGCTTCAGTTAGCTTGTTCATTTTCATTAAGCATTCGCCGGTGCTATGCAATGTAACTGACAGACTTTGGTCGTTTTGCGGGTCACCTGATAATCTTTGATCAATTTGAAGTGAGTTTTGAAAATGATCCAGTGCTTCAGTTAGCTTGTTCATTTTCATTAAGCATTCGCCGGTGCTATGCAATGTAAATGACAGACTTCGGTCGTTTTGTGGGTCACCTGATAATCGTTGTTTGATTTCAAGTGAGTTTTGAAAATGATCCAGTGCTTCAGTTAGCTTGTTCATTTTCATTAAGCATTCGCCGGTGCTATGCAATGTAAATGACAGACTTCGGTCGTTTTGCGGGTCACCTGATAATCGTTGTTTGATTTCAAGTGAGTTTTGAAAATGATCCAGTGCTTCAGTTAGCTTGTTCATTTTCATTAAGCATTCGCCTGTGATATGCAATGTAACTGCATAATTTGAGTCGTAATGAAGATCATCTAATAATCGTTCTTGAATTTGAAGTGAGTTTTGAAAATGATCCAGTGCTTCAGTTAGCTTGTTCATTTTCATTAAGCATTCGCCTGTGATATGCAATGTAACTGCATAATTTGAGTCGTAATGAAGATCATCTAATAATCGTTCTTGAATTTGAAGTGAGTTTTGAAAATGATCCAGTGCTTCAGTTAGCTTGTTCATTTTCATTAAGCATTCGCCGGTGCTATGCAATGTAACTGCATAAGTTGAGTCGTAATGAAGATCATCTAATAATCGTTCTTGACTTTGAAGTGAGTTTTGAAAATGATCCAGTGCTTCAGTTAGCTTGTTCATTTTCATTAAGCATTTGCCGGTGCTGTGCAATGTAACTGACAGACTTCGGTCGTTTTGCGGGTCACCTGATAATCGTTGTTTGATTTCAAGTGAGTTTTGAAAATGATCCAGTGCTTCAGTTAACTTGTTCATTTTCATTAAGCATTCGCCGGTGCTATGCAATGTAAATGACAGACTTCGGTCGTTTTGTGGGTCACCTGATAATCTTTGATCAATTTGAAGTGAGTTTTGAAAATGATCCAGTGCTTCAGTTAGCTTGTTCATTTTCATTAAGCATTCGCCGGTGCTATGCAATGTAACTGCATAATTTGAGTCGTAATGAAGATCATCTAATAATCGTTCTTGAATTTGAAGTGAGTTTTGAAAATGATCCAGTGCTTCAGTTAGCTTGTTCATTTTCATTAAGCATTTGCCGGTGCTGTGCAATGTAACTGACAGACTTCGGTCGTTTTGCGGGTCACCTGATAATCGTTGTTTGATTTCAAGTGAGTTTTGAAAATGATCCAGTGCTTCAGTTAGCTTGTTCATTTTCATTAAGCATTCGCCGGTGCTATGCAATGTAAATGACAGACTTCGGTCGTTTTGCGGGTCACCTGATAATCGTTGTTTGATTTCAAGTGAGTTTTGAAAATGATCCAGTGCTTCAGTTAGCTTGTTTAATTTCATTAAGCATTCGCCGGTGCTATGCAATGTAACTGCATAATTTGAGTCGTAATGAAGATCATCTAATAATCGTTCTTGAATTTGAAGTGAGTTTTGAAAATGATCCAGTGCTTCAGTTAGCTTGTTCATTTTCATTAAGCATTTGCCGGTGCTATGCAATGTAACTGACAGACTTCGGTCGTTTTGCGGGTCACCTGATAATCGTTGTTTGATTTCAAGTGAGTTTTGAAAATGATCCAGTGCTTCAGTTAGCTTGTTCATTTTCATTAAGCATTCGCCTGTGATATGCAATGTAACTGCATAATTTGAGTCGTAATGAGGATCATCTAATAATCGTTCTTGAATTTGAAGTGAGTTTTGAAAATGATCCAATGCTTCAGTTAGCTTGTTAATTTCCATTAAGCTTTTGGCTTTGTTTTGTAATTTTTTTGCATCATTTAAGTCGTATAGTGGATCACCCAATAGTTTATATTTTTTATCTAGAAAAAAAAAAAGTAAATTTTTCAGATGTTAATTTTCTTAAATGGAAATATGACAATTACATATCTACTTTAGTTGAATGCTGTTTTTTACCATTTGTTTTCTCAAGGAGAGTTTTTGCAATTCGTTTTCTCAAGGAGAGAGAGTTTCTCAACAGGATGTAATTTTAATTTTAATTTTAACTTTTTGTTCGATCCTTAGGGTGTAAATTGATTGATCATACTGTATAATTTAATGCAATTAAAGAAGCGCTCACTTAATAGAAACAACTTATTTAATGTTTAATGTGCTTATTCTACGAGTTGAAGGTCAAAGAGAAAATAGCAGACAGAATGATAACAATCACGCGTCTACTTCTTCATTCCAAGAAAATTAAAATAATGACAAATTATCAAAACGAAAAAGCTTAATAATGATTTGCAAGTTTTTTTCTGTATTGAGCTCTGTTAATTTTTTCCTTTTTTAGATAGGTTCCTTTTAGTAGCTTTTAGCATATTGATATACATGTATTTTTTGTTACTTTGACATATTAATACTTTTTGGCTTAACTTTTAAACATTTTGCATTTTGTTTTAAGCAATTATCTTACACACTTAGATCTTTTGTTTAAGATTTTGCAATGACAGTAATCTTGAAATAAAACACTAAAATACGCACTTTCAATTTGAACAACTAACTGGTAAGTTTTTTGACGTTTAAACTTTATATTTCTCTACTCTCTTTAGACAAAATATGTCAAACTAACAGCCGGCGAATTTGACATTATGGTCGCAAAATCTAGTAAAGTTCTTTGAAGAATTTCTTTTTATCAGATGCTCAATACGAAATCGAATTTTAATCAATTCAAAACTAGGTTTTATTTCGGCAAACGACATTTGGTTGGTTGCTAGGTTTTTTTTATTTCACTTCGAAATCAACATAAAATTTAAAAATAAATTTTTTTGCCAAAAAATCAAAGCGAAGACCTGTTTTGATTTATTTTATTTAGTTCTTCACTTTGTTTTAAAGATAAAATCTTAAAATAAGATAGAACTAAGGCGCAAGTTTTAGAAGGTAGTGTAAGAGAAATTATAAGAGTACCCGTTACAATTCAAATAAAGACCAAAAAAATTTTATGTTAAATTCTAAGTTAAAATTTTTTCGATGCTATTAAAATGTTTATTTACCCTAGAATTACCGCAATTTTGACCTACCTAAAATTACTGTAAGCTGTCAAAATGACCGTTTGTTCAATAAAGAAGAAAACTTTTTTGGTATATTTAGTAATTACTTAAATCTTTATAGGTATGAGTTTGGTGCGTTGTAGGTTTTTTTTTAATATCATGTTCTGAAATATATTGTGTAGGCCTGATCTCCGAATTACATTGAATGCCTTCAACCTGCTTTTTAGCTGTGTGGTTGAAATTTTATCAATGTTTTTCAACATGAACAAATGTAAAACACTGCTTTGAAAATAATGAAAAACAATTTACCTTAAAATAAGCTCAAAATATCGAATAATTATTTTTTTTATCATGGTGCTGTTTATATAGACCACAAGTGGCTTCAAAACCATACAAAAACAAAAAAATTTGCACCGCTCTATACAGTCCACACATTCAACTCTTACACAACTTGTACACTTTCCGCAAACTGATCTACGGCATCCACGACAAAATTTTGATGTTTTGTTTTGTTCGCAGTTCACATTAACTTGGTATTGCTATTGCTTTCTGCTTTCGTCAACGATTGAATTTTGATAAGAATTGTTGAAATGTGAAAGCAAAACTGCGGCTAGTTGAGCTGTCTTTCCTTGAACATAAGCTTCCCTCAGTTCCATGGCAAGCTGAAACATAAAATTTCTTCTCGAGATAGCATCTCCAGTTTTCTTCTTGTACATCACATAGGCGTTGATACAAGCAAAGTCCAAAATATTATAAAAGGCAGCTACCGGCCATCGCCGTGTACCTGCCTTCACCCTGTATTGTCGTATCATCTGGTCAGCAATATCAAATTCACATTTAGTTTTGTTGTAGAATGTAACTGTTTCCGGTTTCTTTTTTGTTGTTGTATCAATCTAACAGATATGTGAATTGTGCTAAGAATACAAACGTTCTTGTTTTTTTTTGCACTGGTAAACTTTCAAGCTTGGTTGTTATCCCTATTTTACTGGAATATCTGCTCTGCTGTAAAGCTTTTACCAGGGCAAAATTTCCTTTCGGATTTTGTTCAGGGTCCCGACAAAAGGCGCCTTTATTTCCAGAGCTGCGTATCAAGATGAGTCGAAGTAAAACAATCGTCCGTTGTGACGTTCCTTCCTTTGCCCAAGTATGGCTCCATTATCTTTATTATCACTCTCTTTATTACCACTTTGGGCCAAGTGGTAGGAGTTTTCCAAACTATCAACTAGATAGGTCTTCTTTAATCAGAAAGCATGGCTTTGCCACGTTTGTCCACGAGCGACTGAGATACACACTTTTGGACCAATCTCCACCAACATCGAAGATCAAGTGGCTGTGTGTGGATGTTGATGGCTATAAAATAGTTAACGTCTGCAAACCACCGCCAACGCAATTGCGATCCCTGAATCTCCCAGTGTTTCCTCACCCCTGTCTTTACGCTGGCGATTTTAACTGTCGTCATGCTGACTGAAGTTACGATAACAACAGTCCGGATGGTGAGTGCTTGGCTGGCTGGGCAAGTATTTATTGTCTTGCCCTCCTGTATAATGCCAAGGACGCTGCCAGTTTTTATTCCGGCCGCTGGAACACTGACACCAATCCAGATCTAGCTTTCGCTAGCGTAGGTCCAAACAATCTTTTACCGAATAGACGTGTTCTTAAAAAGTTCCCCAGGTCACAACATCGACCTTCGCTTATTACACCACCAAGGTTTGCTATGACAGTGCCAAGCATGCCTGTTAAGGCCCATTTCCACTACGAGCGTGGAAAAGAGCACTTTTTCTCTCTTTTATTGATCTTCAATTGAAGCGAGCGGTTAAAATTGAAGCGAGCGCAAAAAAAAAGCAATAAAACAAACAAAGAATGCTTTTTTCCACGCTCGTAGTGGAAACGGGCCTTTAAGCGATGAAAGTTCCGCAAGGTCAAATGGAGTCACTACATTGCTTTGACGAATAAATTCGCAAAGACTTTGTTGCCGCCTGATTCACTTGATGTAGATGCGGCTTACCAGGACTTCTGTAACACCACTAAGAAAGCAGTCAAAAAGACTATCCCATGCGGATATCGAGATAACTATATTCCGTGTTGGGATGCAGAGTGTGAATCCCTCTATAAAACCTTCCTGCAGTCTCCTCAGGGAGACGACTCAAGTTTGGCTGCTACAGCTTTGCTTGCCAAGCTTGACAGAAAGTGTAGGGATTGATGGCCCCAGGCAGTTCGGAGCATTGACTTCTCACACTCTAGTCGAAAAGCATGGAGTACTTTGAACAACCTTACTGGTAGGTCACGGCACTCTCCTCGTCACTGTCCCGTTTCAGCGGATTCTATTTCATCTCAGCTGGTTAGAAATGGGAAATATGAGAATGTTGACCGCAAGTCATCTCGACTTGTCTCTCAAGAAGTGTCCGAACTTTGGAGGGCCACAACACCAGACGCAGTAAATATCTCTGACAATTTTTCACAGAGAGAATGTACCGCTGCCCTCCAACATTTAAAACCAGGTAAAGCTCCGGGACCTGATTCCATCTGCCCAGAGCTTATACTCCATGCCGGAGCTGCTTTGAAGTCCTGGTTACGTGACTTCCTTTTTTCCTGTTTGCGCCGAATTAAAATTCCCAAGATCTGGAGAAGAGCGCTTGTGGTCGCGATCCCAAAACCAGCAAAGCCCGTGGGGGACCCAAAGAATTATCGACCAATATCTCTGCTCTGTGTCCCCTACAAGATCCTCGAGAGGCTTATCTACGCCCGCGTTGAACCATTAATCAATCCACTGCTCCCTAAAGAGCAGGCTGGGTTCCGACGCGGGAAGTCAACCGTAGATCAAATTATTCTGCTAACCCAGAACATCGAGGATTCTTTTGAGGCTAAAAAAAGCCGGTGCCGTATCTTTCGATATGACAGCTGCTTATGACACTGTCTGGCACCGTGGCCTTACCTGCAAGCTGCTGAAACTACTTCCGGATAAGCACATGGTCAAAATGATTATGGAGCTTGTCCGAAATCGAAGTTTCACCCTTACCACCGGTGACAGCAAGCAAAGCAGGCTACGCCGTCTTAAAAACGGCGTTCCTCAGGGATCGGTCTTGGCTCCCCTCCTATTTAACATCTATATGTATGATCTTCCTTCCATAATTTCCAGAAAGTTTGCTTATGCTGATGATTTAGCATTGTTGCACTCTTCTGGAAATTGGAAGGACTTGGAGGGGACATTAAGCCAAGACATGTCTACACTTTCAGCGTATCTCCAGACTTGGAGGTTTTAAGCTTAGTCACACTAAGACGGTGACGGCAGCCTTTCACTTAAATAATCGAGAGGCCAAACGTGAGCTAAAGGTCTACAACAATGATAGACTTTTACCGTTCTGTCCAACCCCTACTTATCTTGGGGTAAAACTGGACAGATCGCTCACGTTTCGTCATCATTTAGTGGCATTGCGCAAAAAACTATCCTCGCGGTTCACACTGCTGAGGCAACTCGTGGGCTCGGGATGGGGTGCTGGTGCTAAAACACTTCGCATAGCCACCTTATTTTTAATCTACTCAACAGCTGAGTACTGCACGCCAGTCTGGTGTTGCAGTGGCCACACTCGCCTCGTCGACAGTGAACGACGCCGCCTTGCGCATAGTCACTGGATGCCTGCGTCCCACTCCAACGGACCACCTACCTGTACTCTCAAGCATACTGCCAGCTGAGCTTCGCCGAATGGAAGCGACACTCTCCTTGGCTTACCGTGGATCTCTGGACCCCGATCATATCTTGTATGATCTTTTAAGTGGGTCCTCAGATACTGGCCAAGTGAGACTAAGATCCAGATGCCGTTTGTGCCAGGTGCGCGGAATCTTTTGGACAACCTTGCCAGACTTGGCATCCGCGCCTCTGAATGGAAAATCACAAATGGAAAACGGAGTACTGTGAAAATGCTTCCAAAATCCATGTTTTTGTGCCCGAAACCGGTGCCAGGCCTGTTGGGATGGGCTTACCCCAAGCAGCTTGGGTTAGGCTCAACCGCCTGCGGACTGGTGTTGGGCGATTCCATTCGTCCATGCACAAATGGGTTCTCGCTCCTTCACCGAATTGCGAGTGTGGCGCCTCTGAGCAAACTGTAGACCATGTACTAACAGCGTGCCCTATACATCGGGCACCACATGAAGCACGAGGTCTGACGGTTTTGGATGACGAAACTCGATGCTGGCTTAATGAAATCACTGCCAGTATCTGATCCAGGCAGTGCAGCAGCCTGGGGTAGTAAAAGGATAAACCCTCGGCCCCAGTCCAGTTTGTGTCTGACCTAAAGTAAATACACTTCAAACGAAGACGACGACGACGACCACTCTCTCAGACAATATTTGTGTAGCTGCTTTGGCTTCTTTTTTGCCAAGATATGGTGTGGAGTTTGATGTATGTTTAAATTCCACATCAACAGCAAGCCAAAATTTGATATCAAATTTTTCCGGTTTGTTGGCCATTCATAGATCTGCAGCAGGCTTCGGTTTAGAATAACTGTTTGTCCACTGTAATATTTTTTCCTGGTTTGTAGCACAAAATACCGTTTTCAATAAACTTATTCCAAACGACAGAAATCAAACCAAATTTACCCGTTTGAAGTCGAGATAGTTTTGTACTCTGCATATCAAATCGAAGAAATCTCTTGATTTTGCAAAATCAATTTCTACCCATAGCTTCTAGAAAAAAAGGTACTTCCAATTTTTATTCCAAAACTCAAGAATTGGTCGATTCTTTCCACGTAATGCTCCTCGGACGTACAGCAAGAAAATAAAAGCTTTTAGTTTACTAAGTTATAGTTTCCACTAATCACTGTTTTTTACTCTATGGGCTTCAGCTTCTGTACATCGCGTAAGCATTGAATTACACTGAACAACAAAAAAAATTTATTGTATGTATCTGAAGGTTTTTAAACTTTTATTTTTTGGCTAATTTTGGGATAAGAATTTCGAATCTGAAGCCGGATTTTTTCTATCGAGTCTAGTTTCTGAGATAGTGAAAACTAGATTGTGTGTATTTTTGTTTGAATTTTACGTAATGGTATCACTGCGATAATCTTTATAAACCAAAAGAATGGCATACAATTAATCTAAGTGATCAATGATGATACTTAGCAGTTGCAAGAACAAAGCAATTAACACAAACTCAAAATTTAATAAACAACTGACCTCACTCATACTTACAAATCACGTAACTTGAGTATCTACCGTATAACAATTTAGGACGTTTAGAACTGCGAATATAAGATAAATAATTTTCTTTGTGCAGAAACTAACAATAGTCAGTAATAGTCAATATTAACCAATCATGCAAGTATTAGCCTTTCCTTTATACCGACTTTCAATCAGACCAATGTCTTGATGGAACTGTTCTTCATGCTCATCATTCATTGCCCACAAGTTTTGTGGAAAAAGTCAACATGAGCATGGAGGAAATGCAGCTTCAATGACATTTGACAACTCAATCATTTTTTAGGCATGCAACTAGTTTTCAACAATTTCTCTAACATTTTCAGCTTTATATTTGCCCAAGAAACAGTTGAGAATCTGTTTAAATGATTTTCAAGCATCCAACTCTGTAGAATTAAGTTTTTCTATAAACTGATTATCTAGCAGTTGTTCTCGAATTTCCGGCCCAAAAAACACTCCTTTCAGTTGGCTTTGCTTTTGAAAAGTCCAAATTTCGCTTTTAAATACCTAAATGCAGCGCCGTCATGATTCATTGCTTTGCAAAGATTTTCATCAGCTTCAATATAATGTATGGTGAAGGTTGAAGGATATTTTTCGAGATTTACCAGAGGTATATATTTTAAGCTAAACCTTCCAACTGTCAGATTTTCATGTGGTTTCCAAGCTTGGTTAGTGTCATCCCGCCTATCCCACAGACAGAAGAAACACATGTATTTAAGTATAACCTAACTGCGATCCAATAAGCAATGATATAACTTTTGGATCTGCGAAAATCTTTCAGTTATGTTTAGAGTAATTCATGGTTTATATATCTCTTTCATGTTTACAACGTGAACCATAGGCATAGATGGTTTAACATTTCCACTATGTAGCAAAACAGCTTTTAAACTAGTTTCGCTAGAGTTGATGACTAGTCTCCATTCATCACTGTCATGTTTGTAACCTAATTCAATCATCAAGCCAGAAACATCTTTGCAATAGCACAAGTTGTTTTTAACATCGAAGAAAGATGATAACTTTTCATAACGAAGTCGAATCTTGGAAAATTTAATGTTTTTTTCAAGCAAGTTCCATTGGTTTAAACATGAACCTAGTATCTTAGCTTTGTTTTTAGTTAATGTCAAATCTCGCACCAGATCAATTAACATGCTTTAATTAATTAAAGTCGGTTTTTTAATACTAAATCTTTACAAGCCCTCTTCACTCTCACATGCAGGAAGATAATTTCCGTGAGGAACTAAGGGCAGAGTTACAATTTGGATGAACAACTTATGATTTGTTTTTCCAGAAATATCTTTTGATGTTGGTTAAGCGAAAATAGCATTCAGTTGCATGGTCTGTTTGCTTACCCAAACCATTGTTGCAAAAGAGGCATTTTCGTTTGCTTCCTACTTATCCACCGAAGCAACATTGCAGCAAATATGAGAAGCCCAATTTGCCTTGATCACCAACAGCCGAAATAACACTTGTAAGCTATCTTCACTTTTGAAGAAATATTTCGACGATGTGTAGATGAAGTGTACTTTCCACAACTATAATAAAAACTGTTGGGACTATTCTTACACTTTCTTCTATTGTTTGACATTGTAAATAACAACAAGATTCTACACAATAATGTAGCTGTAACAAAACTGGTAAAAAAAGCTAATTAGATATTTATATTTGATAAAAATAAAAGCTTTAGCTAGTTTTTTTACTCCTGTCCAACTCTATCACAAATTCAGTCGTTTTACGTTGTTAAATCCTTCAATGTTTTTAATCAATAAATTTAATAAAATACTTATTCTCAAACTTTCGTTTATTTTAACACATCTGAACAATATAGCTTTAGTACTCATACAAATTTGAAGCCAGAGATATCAATAGAATGAATATAGATTGCTATCATACAGTGAGTCAATTGGTGTTGATAGGTGTGGAATGCCTTATAAACTCCCTTTCGCATAAATTTGATATAGGCTAAATTCGAATATTAACTCCCGTATGTCTACGCTTCAGTTGGTTTTCCAGCAATATAAGCTTAAGACCAGCTGTACATTCACTTTTATAGACATTGTTTTGATAGTGTTCAATAAATAATGTTATTTGTTGTAGCAGCTATTGTTCACACTTTCAGGGATGTTGGAACAACTTGTTGAACACTGTAATAAGAATGCATTGAGTCAGATTTCATCATATATTCAATATCGCAGAAACTAGACGTGATAGAAAAAATCTGGTTGCAGATTTGGATTCAGCGCCCAAACGTTACCCCAAAACGTTCTTCAGGTTATCAGATATAAAATTTTTGTTGGACAACGTTATCGACGAGTAGCTCAAACTCACTCAGCGGACCAGCAAACATGCGATTGGTATATTGTGTTAGACCTTCATTTTCTGTAAGCTCGTTCTAAGCTTGTAGCCTACCCCTCGATTCTGAAAAAAATTTGATGGTTTTTCATTTTGTTCCGTCTTTAGCAACCAATCCAGTTTCCGAAATGTTTTGAGTAAACCCATCACCTTGCGCTTGAGCTGCAGTACTTGTATCATTGCTGCCACTGCCAGAGCTGACAAGTTGACATAATGCAGAAACAGTTTGCTCCAGGTCATCAATACCACTCTCTGAATCTGATCCAACTCAAGAACGACTTCCCATTTAGTTCGAACTTGGTCTAAATTTGGCAAACCCTTATCTAAGCCTTCACAAACATTTTCACCTTTGCTTTCATCCCCCAAATCATCTTCTGCAATTGTGTTCAGCCGAGCTAGAGCTTAGATACTAGTAACTCTTTATATGAAGATGATGTTTTTATTTCGCAATTACTTTGTCAATAAGAACTTCAAAACGTAATACCTTGATTGCAAATAAAATTGAATTCAATTGAATTGAACTCGTTCTAGGCTCGGCATTCTGCAAAACACTCAACATTATAAACTAGCTAGTGACTAATTGTTGCCACATACTTTAGTAATTGTTGCATGATTGTTTTGAAACAATATTACAGTATAACGAAAAGTTTTATTGTAAAAAAAAATTTAATTGTGGAGAAATTACAGTTGTTTTCCGGTCAAAATGAACGTTGGCGGTAATTTAAGGTAAATCGGCCCCCAACATCCGCTGGGCTTATTGTAATGCAATAAAACTTTACATGCTAAAAGATGATAAAAACTTAGAAAAAGTCAGAATGTTTCAATGTTCTAACACTTACCTAAGCAAAAATAGGAGCGATTAAAAACAAAAACGATCAAAATAGCCGCACCGTTCATTCTAGTGTTAAGGGTCCAGATTTTTTAGATGCTTTTTTATATTATTAGATTAGATTTTATATATTAAAAGTTATAGATGCATCCGAAGTAGCATATTAAAAGATGACTACGGTTTGAGGTTGGAAAAGCAGATTTGACATCGTGTCTCCTAGTGTAGAATTTATACGTTGGGAGAAATTAATAGATGAATGTTAGAATGGTATGATGGAGAGTTTATATGTGACGCCGATTTTAGTTAGCCTACAAAGAAAGGAGTGGTCAGCTTATTTACTGCCTTTGCGTTTGTAGAGAGTAAGAAGAGACGGAGTGTCTGTGAGGGATTTGAGCAGTAGGAAGATACAAGAGAGCGCAGAGAAAGTTGACAAAACAGATTGAAAATCAGAAAATAAGGTATCAGTTTATTCAGTCTTTTTATACCAGGGGCTCTTAAACTGGGGAGGGGCAAACCTGCCTTTTGGGGCGTAAAAAGTTTATTAAAGGCCGGGAGCAGCTGGCTCCCAACTAAACAGATAACCGCATTGACATGAAAGAAATGAAAAAAGAGAACGTATGGCAGTAATTGATTAAAGTATGGCTTTATAGATTTAACAGTGAATACTCAAATGTTACCATTAGTGTGATATGCTATAAAAATTTCATAGGTTCATAGGTAAAAATTTGTCGCATTGCGTGATTGCTGACTTATTACACTAATGCTATAAAATGATACCATTAATGTGATATGCTCAGCAATCACGCAATGCGACCAAGTTGTTCGCGACGTCGGCCTGACAAAACACCCTGGCCATAAAGATAAGCCATCAGCTTTTTCTGAAAGCAAAAAAAACTATCTGAAAAATTGAAAATTGCAAGTAATTAAATGTTTTTGCCAATCGTCGGTTGCAGAAATATTAGAAGTGATATTGGAAATCGGTCCATGGTTGCAAAAAAAAGCAAACTCACAATATTAGCAAAGTATTGATTAAACCGTCACGTTAAAAGCAATGGTTTTGTGTTGAAAGAAAAGATGGCAAAAGTTTTACACTTATATTTTATGATTAAAACATGTGTGGATAAGCTTGCAAAAGGATAGTGAATGTAAAGTTTTGAAAACTTTATCAGTCATGTCTTTTTTTACTATTGGATGTGACGAATCAACAGATATTGCTCAATTGCTACAGTTGTTAGTCTACTTTCATTTCAATTGAAGAGGATATACAGTTTTGTCAACCTCTTGAGACCACATGTGGAGCAAAAGATGCTATCTGAAGCTGATGTATTTAAAGCTGTCTCTACTATTATTGCAACAATAGTATGCCTTTTATGGGTGTCTGCACTGATGGTAGTCTGTTACTCTCAGGCATCCAGCCAGCTGAGCTTCGCCGAATAGGAGCGACACTCTCCTTGGCTTACCGTGGATCTCTGGACCCCGATCATATCTTGTATGATCTTTTAAGTGGGTCCTCAGATACTGGCCAAGTGAGACTAAGATCCAAATGCCCGTTTGTGCCAGGTGCGCGGAATCTTTTGGACAACCTTGCCAGACTTGGCATCTGCGCCTCTAAATGGACAAATCACAAATGGAACGCGGAGTACTGTGAAAATGCTTCCAGGCTCCGTGGTTTTGTGGCCAAGACCAGTGCCAGGCCTGTTGGGATGGGCTTACCCCAAGCAGCTTGGGTTAAGCTCAACCGCCTGCGAACTGGTGTTGGGCGATTCCATTCGTCCATGCACAAATGGGTTCTCGCTCCTTCACCGAATTGCGAGTGTGGCGCCTCTGAGCAAACTGCAAACCACGTACTAACAGCGTGCCTGATACATCGGGCACCACATGGAGCACGAGTTTTGGATGACGAAACTTGATGCTGGCTTAATGAAATCACTGCCAGTATCTGATCCAGGCAGTACAGCACTCTGGGGTAGTAAAAGGATAAACCCTCGGCCCCAGTCCTGTTTGTGTCTGGCCTGGAGTGGATGGCCTTCAAACGACGACGACGACGACGACGACGTAGTCTGGTAATGCTTTGGTGCAAAGTTACCAAAAAATTTTGGTGGTTTGTAACCCAAGTCAATCAAAAATATAACAATTTTTCACAAAAAGGTGTACAAATTTAATTTTTGATAAAAATTCTAAAAAGCACTGAAAGCATCCCAATTCACCAATTTTGTTTTAAATTAAAAATGAAAACAAAAAAAGTCTTCATCTTCACAACAAAAAAACAGCCCTTTAGATGTTAACAGTATTACCAAAAGTAGCAAGATTGCAAATCACAAATTTTTTAAGAAGAACATCAAAAAAGTAGCCCAATTTGGTACTTTTCGCCCAATCTAGCAACCCTGTTTGGGTCTCACAGTGAATTCATCGCAAAGATAAGCGAAGAAGTCCCCAATGCGTTTGGATCTCATTGTGCGATTCACAGAGAGGCTCTGGTCTCCAGGACTTTACCTGTTGCCATGTAAGATAACCTTGCAACAATCATACGAGTCTTCAACTACTGTATGTTAAAGCAAATGCTGTAAATACTAAACTATTTACCAAGCTTTACAAGGACATGGATTCCAATCATGAGACTTTTCATACATCGTTTTGGTGTTTATCGAAAAGTAACATGTCTTGAGGCTTATGGAAAATAAGATCTTCTTTTGTGAATCAAATTAAAGGAACTTTATCTGACATCGGCAAATTTCGTGGATATTTTTGAAGCTTTAATGATTTAACCCATATCTTCCTAGCGTCAGTTTAAACTGACGGCGCAAAAAAAGGATTTTAAGCGCACTGATGCTTGTTGGACTCTAGTCTTATATTAAACTGACAATGAGGAATCAAGGTAATTGTTTGACCGTTTTAAATTATAAATAAAAAGCTATCGCGATATTTACAACAGCCTAATTTAAAAAAAAGCATTTTTTGTATTGCTAAAAGAAGTAACTGTCATCAAACGGTTGCGAATTGAAAATAAATTGAAAAATTATTAAAGATAGCTAAAACATATATTATTGAAGTGGTAATAAGCGAAAAAAAATCTGAAACAGGCTTGCAAAAGTTTTGCGATTGATTTACTTCCATCAGTTTAAACTGACGCTAGGAGCAGGAGGGTACAGTCAGACGTTAAATACGATTTCTTTTACAGAAAGCGAAAACCTGATAGAATTATATTGCTTCATTGTACTGTCACAGAATGGTTGTGGTTTTCGAGTATTTGCAAATATTTCATTAATTAATTAATTGGTAAGTAAGAGCTGATGCAGGACGAGTCGATAATCAGTTGATAAGCCAAGTTTCTTGATAGTTGCTTATCTAGACAGAAAGCACGCTGGGAGCAACTTTTGCCAGGAGCTATAATAATATATGCAATGTTTTTTCTATTTTGGTCCCATGGACTTAGCAGGGATTATTGTTTTAACAGGCAGCCTAACAAGTTTAAATCCAGTTGAATTGTGTTAACTTTACAGCTGTTAATCAAAGCTAAATAATCTAAAATTTAATTATTTACTGATGTCTGTTTATTGACATTGAAAATCACTGTAAATTAAACGAAGCGGTTGACCAAAAGTAGTGAGTAGCTTGAGTTGTTTTCTATAAGCGACAAAAATAATATTTGCAACTGCTAATCCTAGCATTCCTAGGCTTTATTCGTTAGGCTACTTTGGCTAACCTGCTGCAGCAAAACAGAAAGATGACCGTTTTTGAAGCATAAGAAGTACTTGAAACTTTGGAGTTTAAGTAAAGCTTTGTTGCTGATGAATCTGTGTCTACCGCAAAGGTTATCATTTTTCTCCAAACAATGATGGTATCGACACCGATCAAGTTGATGGAAATGATGTTTATTCCGGAAAGCCTTTGCGGAAGGCAACTTCTTTCAGATGCTGAATTGGATTTGTAAGAAACAGGAGGCACAAAACTGATTACTGATGTTCGCACTGATGAATCGCACTGATGAATCGCAAGTTTTAGCGAGCGGTCAGGTAAGGTTTTCAATTTTCTCTTGTTTCTAGAATACTAGGTTACCTACTGGTGACTTTCAACCAAAAAATGTTTTTCTCTCAGAATAATATGATGGTCCTCCGGTAGCAAAAAAGGTAGCATATATACATATTTCAACAATGAATTTATAGCTCTTGCTATACTATGATATACAGTATCTTCATTCAACTGTTTTATGTGATCTTGCTGCAATGCTTGCATTATGTGAACTTGGTACACAACGCTAAATGTTTTTAAATTATATAATTTTGTATTTTATGTTGGTATTCAACTTTATAATGTGTTTTTTAGAGAAGGATAATGAAACTTCTTGCTCCAAAACTGAAATGGAAAAGAAGGGTGACATATGTGTATAGAGTTCTTAATAACTGGACCTTGACACATCCTTCTTTTGAAAAGCATATCTTGTTACATGAAATATTTGAAAATTTTTGGACGACTGAAGAGATGGAAAGAATATGTTTGGAATCAAATAAGTATGCTTGATACAAAAGCAACCACTCATTCATGATAACCATAAAAATGTTGAAATCATTTAATGCCATTCTTGTGCTGAGCAGTTATACTCAATTGCCACAACAAAATGTATTGGCAGAGGAGGGAGGAAAACCAGAACTGAATGGTCATGGCGCTAATGAGCAAGAATAAATTTGAAGAAAGCAAACAGTTTCTTCATCTTGGTGATGATGAAAGTTCGGACAAAACTGACAGATTTGCCAAAGTTAAACCTTTGTTTGATGCGGTAAACAAGCAGTGTGTGGCTTACTACAAATCCGAGCAACATCTAAGCTTTGACAAATCAATAGTACCATACTTTGGGAAGCACGGCGCCAAACAATTATTATATAGCGTATTCATGGAAACCAATTAAGTTTGGCTATAAGTTGTCGGTATAGGCAAAGCAATGAAATCAATGAAATATATAATGAATTAAAAAAAAACCTGTTTTTTGTATTTTATTTACTGTACTTTCAAAATTTAATTGTCGTTTTAAATTGTTCTCTCACGCTTGTTCGATTCCGTGTTGCGTATTTCATTGTTTTTTACACAAAACTTGTTGTTTTTTGAAATAATCATTTAATACTACGCTTAAGTAATTTCCGCTATGTTTTGGCAACTGTTTTTTGAAAACAATTTTAGTTGATTTCTTTACTTTACATTCATTTTAGCTTTGGTCCTGACGAAGCGTGCTTGTAACCGCACCCGAAACGTTGACTGTTTGTTTTTAATTTTTAGTTTTTAATAAACTGAAAAGGTTTTTAACAAAAAAAGTTTTCTGTTTTTACCAGAAGAACAACAAAGTATAATGAATAGGCAAAGCCGTTGGGATGCTGTGTCTAAGTCAGTCCGTCCGTAAAGACACTTGGAATACATTAAAGACATGCCACAGGTTTTATTTCTTGGATCAAGTTCACAGCCGTGTGAATATGTATGTTTCAGTGCTACAAATCACTGGATTGTAAGGGGGACGCACGACGATGTGCCAAACCAGGGTGCTCAGAACCTCCCGGTACTCCTGCAAAGCCTGTAATATTTGTCTACATCCTAATTGTTTTAAAGAATACTATTTCTAATAGACAATGTTATGTAGTTTGACATGTGATATTTGTTAGTTGTATCAACTAAACACGTTTTGCTGATCTTGTAAACTAAAGATTTTTTGTTTGTTAATGATGTTAATTGTTGTGGGCTTGTTTGTTGTCAAAAATTGGTTTGGTTTAAAAATAAAAAAATTAAAGAATAGCAATCTTTTGTTTTGTTTTACATGTACTCTCCTGCTCCTAGCGTCAGTTTAAACTGACGGAAGTGAAATCATTTATATCTCACAAAAAAAAGGTTTCTCACGGAAAGAGCGTTTTTTCCCTTCAAGTTACATCATTCCAAAGCTACAATGGAGAAATGAACAAAAAAACCTTGATTCAGGAGGATATGGCTTAAACTCAATTTTGCAGGGAAAAAATACCAACTGTATTAATGACTATAATACTATCAACACTTTCGTGATAAAAATGGTGCTGAGTATCGCAGAATTCAAAAGAAAATACAGCTTCCTTTCCTAAACTAAAAAAGTTGAATTCAAGTCTTGAAGGCAAGCTTACAAATCGAGATGGAAAGGTTACCTTCGACTTTTAAAACAAAAATTTAAATACAGCTTTTCAGATTGGAGCGACACTGAATTTCCAGAATTGAAGATAAAAAAAATCTTTTTTCTTTGAACAAGAATATTCTTTCTAAAGATTTACAGGAAGAAATTTCGGAATTGAAATGTCATCCAATTGCAAAAAACAATTTTGAACCTATGTCACTGATTGCTTTCTGTTCGAAACATGTACATATACAAAAGTGTGGATGCTGTAGCTATACGTACAATCCTTTCATTTTCATCAACGTAGATGTGTGAAAGTGATTTTCTTTCTAGATATAAAAACAAAACACAGGAACAAACTTGACTGTGAAGCCGATCTGAAATGCATTATCTGCTGCAAAGTCACTAATTTACTTTTGGTTTACATAAAACAGTTACATGCTGCTTATTAACAAAATTTGGTTGTTCTGTTCAATTTTGTTAAGTTTTTTGATATAATAGGGCTACAGTTTTTCTGGTATCATCAAGAGAGGCGCAATTTTTGTTCGCATAATGAAAGGAGAGCGCGTTTCAAAAAGTTTAAGAAGCCCTGTTTTATACAATGATGATTTCGCTTAACTCTTTTACTACAAATTTTTTTTCAAAAAGGAATTTTTATATTTTTTTTCAAATGAAAAAATACTTTATCTAAATTTACTTTAAGGAGAAAATTAAAAAAAGCAACAAAATTAATGATGGGACATATTTGTCCCATTAGTCATTTTGAATGGGACGACTAGGTACTAATAATCCCTCTAACTGTTGGGATAAAAAGATTTTAATTTTGCGGGACATATATGTCCCAAAAGTAGTACTGCACGAAGCCAGGCAGTATGGTCAAACAAAGAATATTAATTAATGCTAAACATTTGCTCTGAATGACATTCAAACTTATTTCTTTGTATTAAAGCGAACAGTTACCTCTATCTGAATTTGAAAGATTTTTAGCTATCGGCGGGTTAATGGCTATTCTTGGATAAATGTAAACCGAGAAATGAAACCAATATCATCAGCAATTTTAAGTTTTGAGACTTGATATTATTATTGTTTAAAAAAAGCTTAAAGTTTGAAATCAAGAATAAAATAAACAAAAATTTATTGACATATTTTGGGTTACCAACTACCACAACACTTTAAAATTTCTGGATAATTCACTATGTGAAAAACGTCTTTTAAGTCAATCTTCAACTAAAATTTGAACTAAAATACATTTTTCAATTTATGACAAGGAAAAAACATTTTTGTCTTTATAAAAATTAGGCTAAACTTAGAATTGTGCATAAAGTCTTGAAAAAAATTGCTTTTAAAATTTGACTTCCTTGATAAAAAATACTTTTCGCTGTGTACAGAGCTGCAAACAAGTTACCCTTTAATTGCATGAAAGAAGAAAAAATTACCAGCAAACATAATGCAAAACAATTTGCAATTACAAAAATCTAAACTGTAGATAAAAGTGCTTTTGCGAAATTAATTGTGTTTATCCCAATGGCGTGCGGTGATGTCTGAGACTGATCATGCAATCGGCATGCCAAAATCTGGTCATGCAATTGAATATTTTATTGATTGTTAATGAGTAAGACATGCAATATTTTTCGGGAAGGAAAAAAATTCTCTATGAGATTCTAAATTTTAGTCCTAAGATTGTGGCGTTGTAGATAAAGACATGCAATATTTTACGTTTAGAAAAATATAGTTTGTGAAATTCAAATTTTAAGTCCAAATAGCATGGTGTGCTAAAGCCATTTTCCTCCTAAAATCAAGGTGATCTCTTAAAAAAAAAAAGGTCTTTCCTTTTATGATTTTGTCCTGAAATTGTAGCATTCCCTAAAAAAAGGTCTTCACCTCCCATCAGCCTCAACTTTGTGTCCCCTACAAGATCCTCGAGAGGCTTATCTATGCCCGCGTTGAACCATTAATCGATCCACTGCTCCCTAAAGAGCAGGCTGGGTTCCGACGCGGGAAGTCAACCGTAGATCAAGTTGTTCTGCTAACCCAGAACATCGAGGATTCTTTTGAGGCTAAAAAGAAGCCCGGTGCCGTATCTTTCGATATGACAGCTGCTTATGATACTGTCTGGCACCGTGGCCTTACCTGCAAGCTGCTGAGACTACTTCCGGATAAGCACATGGTCAAAATGATTATGGAGCTTGTCCGAAATCGAAGTTTCACCCTTACCACCGGTGACAGCAAGCAAAGCAGGCTACGCGTCTTAAAAACGGCGTTCCTCAGGGATCGGTCTTGGCTCCCCTCCTATTTAACATCTATACGTATGATCTTCCTTCCATAATTTCCAGAAAGTTTGCTTATGCTGATGATTTAGCATTGTTGCACTCTTCTGGAAACTGGAAGGACTTGGAGGGGACATTAAGCCAAGACATGTCTACACTTTCAGCGTATCTCCAGACTTGGAGGTTGAAGCTCAGTCACACTAAAACGGTGACGGCAGCCTTTCACTTAAATAACCGAGAGGCCAAACGTGAGCTAAAGGTCTACAACAATGATAGACTTTTACCGTTCTGTCCAACCCCTACTTATCTTGGGGTAAAACTGGACAGATCGCTCACGTTTCGTCATCATTTAGTGGCATTGCGCAAAAACTATCCTCGCGGTTCACACTGCTGAGGCGACTCGTGGGCTCGGGATGGGGTGCTGGTGCTAAAACACTACGCATAGCCACCTTGTCCCTAGTCTACTCAACAGCTGAGTACTGTGCGCCAGCCTGGTGTTGCAATGCTCACACTCGCCTCATTGACAGTGTCTTGAACGTCGCCTTGCGCATAGTCACTGGATGCCTGCGTCCCACTCCAACGGACCACCTACCTGTACTCGCAAGCATTCAGCCAGCTGAGCTTCGCCGAATGGAAGCGACACTCTCCTTGGCTTACCGTGGATCTCTGGACCCCGATCATATTTTGCATGGTCTTTTAAGTGGGTCCTCAGATACTGGCCAAGTGAGACTAAGATCCAAACGCCTGTTTGTGCCAGGTGCGCGGAATCTTTTGGACAATCTTGCCAGACTTGGCATCTGCGCCTCTGAATGGACAAATCACAAATGGAACGCGGAGTACTGTGAAAATGCTTCCAGGCTCCGTGATTTTGTGCCCAAGACCAGTGCCAGGCCTGTTGGGATGGGCTTACCCCAAGCAGCTTGGGTTAAGCTCAACCGCCTGCGGACTGGTGTTGGGCGATTCCATTCGTCCATGCACAAATGGGTTCTCGCTCCTTCACCGAATTGCAAGTGTGGCGCCTCTGAGCAAACCGCAGACCATGTACTAACAGCGTGCCCTATACATCGGGCACCACATGGAGCACGAGGTCTGACGGTTTTGGATGACGAAACTCGATGCTGGCTTAATGACATCACTGCCAGTATCTGATCCAGGCAGTGCAGCACTCTGGGTTAATAAAAGGATAAACCCTCGGCCCCAGTCCTGTTTGTGTCTGGTCTGGAGTGGATGGCCTTCAAACGACGACGACGACGACGACGATCAGCCTCAAATTTCTCTAATTTCATTCCAAACCAATACCATTTCCCATTAAATTAAAAAATTTATAATAACCTCAATCGCGCAAAAGTTTGTCATGCATTTCCTAAAAATTTGGTCATGCAACACATGACTTGCATGCCCTGATCTCACGCCAATGGTCTATCCACATCAAGTTCTTATTTTGTATTATACAGGGTGATTCAGCGAAGTGTGCACAAATACTTTTCTTAGTTTTATGTACATGTATTTCGTCCATTATTAACTTTCAATTATTAACATTTCAGTTTCTTATTATTTAAGAGTTAAAATTTAAAATCTGGTATTATTTGAAGTACAGGGACATGTAAAAATGACAGTAAAGTAAAAATAATAAACGATGACATGACAGTAAAAATAAACGATGAGTAAAACGATCAATGACGTGATAGAAGAGTATTGCAAGAAGAAGCTCCCACCAAGTGAAATTTTCCGGTTGATGAAGGAGGTTGTAAGCCGTAGAGGAGTTTACAAAGCCGTGAAAAGGTTCAAGGACACTGGGACTTGTGCTCCAAGAATCAGGAGTGACCCTGAAAGAACCGTAAGGACGAAGAAACTGATCAAAAAGGTCAGAGAGAAGTTGAGGAGAAATCCTGCAAGAAGTGCCAGACAACTTGCTAAAGACTACTCTGTGAGCGTGTCCAGCATGCAAAGGATTCTCAAGGATGATCTCCAGAGCTACCCATACAAGTTCACCAAAAGACATCTCTTGTCGGAGGCCACTAAGAAGAAAAGGCTCGATAGAGCAAAGGTTTTGGTCAAGAAACTTGTCGATGGCACGCAGCCTCAAGTTTTATGGACAGACGAAAAACTTTTCACTGTTCAAGCTGTCCATAACCATCAAAATGACAGGATTTGGCTTCCAGACATAAACATGGTCCCTGTTGAGCGTCGCAGCTCTTTCAGAAGACAAAAACCCGCCTCCGTAATGGTATGGGCAGGCGCAACATCAAAAGGGCTGAAAACTCCTCTCATATTCATTGAAGAAGGGGTCAAGATAAACCAGACCGTCTATAGGCGAATGCTGGAGGAGAAAGTCCTTCCCTGGGTCCAAGAAGTAGTCGGAGAACAAGGAGTTACTCTTCAACAGGACGGTGCAACCTCCCACACGGCCAACTCAGTTCAAGCTTGGTGTCGATGCAATTTCAAAGGTTTTTGGGAGAAAGAGCTTTGGCCGCCGTCTTCACCAGACTTGAACCCTATGGATTTTGGGTTATGGTCTATTTTAGAGACAAAAGCCTGCCGTACTTCTCATCCAAATCTGGACTCTCTAAAGCGAAAATTGACATCGGCATGGGACGAAATTGACCCAGAAGTGGTGCGTGCCACTTGTGCCCAGGTTCTGCCACGACTTCGGAAAGTAATCAAAAACAAAGGGGGTTATATTGAATAACTTGTATATTTTCTGAAAGCTTATTAAATTTACTATCTTCACAGCATATAACTTGTTTCATTTGACCTAATTATACGTCCGAAAGATGAGTTTTTATTTGTGCACACTTCGCTGAATCACCCTGTACAACTACAAAATTGATGTATTCTTTTCCTTCTAATATGTGTTTTGTTTTTTTATATTTTCTTTTGTCCCCAAAAAATTTTGAAAAAATCTTTAAAAGTTATCAAAAAACTGATTTACCTACAAAATTCCAAAATTGCTTTGGCATAAACAAAAATACAAGATTTTAAATAGTCTTTCTCAGAGTGTATGAGAAAAGACAAAATTATTTTTTATCAAAACGGTGCTATAAAATATAACTTTTCAAGTAAAAATATTTAAATATATAATAGAAAAAAGTGTTACATTCCTGTATAAAACAATTGCATAAATTAAATTTTTTTTTTAAACAATTACTTCAATTGTTAATAAAAAATCTTAAAAAAATTTTCAAACCGAAATAATTAAATTCATTTCAGTATTTCGTTGGTAGTAAACCTCTTTTTTTAAGTGACTTACCATTTTCCATCATTCCTTAAAGCAATTTTTGTTTTCTTTTTCTACTTCATTGGTTGCCTGCAGGAAGGTTTATTTTACGAGTGCTTGAGAAAAAATCTGCTTTGTTCAAATCAAACGTGACTTGGTTGTTTCATCAGATCTAAAAAATATCACTGTAATGTCTTTTACATTCACTTTTTATGACAGTTTTCGATTTCTTTTTTGTTATTTTCTTCGAAATAGATTGATAGACAAACACGAAATTAACTTTGCTTTATAATGTAATCAGAAAATAGAAAAAACAAGATAATTAAGTCAGAAAGCAATGAAGAGAGCAAAAGTTTATTTTCTGATTGCGGTCTCAGCAGTTGACGCAATATCCAAATATCGAAATAATAAATAGATTTTTAGTGATAGGTTAGATAGGTTCGAATCGCAATTAAATCACAGCATAGTAATAGGCTTACTTGCGTACTTTCCAAATAAAAATTCTTGATAGATTGTTGTTAAGACTACAGTATTTAATCATGCACAATAATACAGAACAATAAGATAAATGTTTAACTTTAAACCTGGGCGATTGAACCCACGCTGTGCTAAACAATTCAAACATTACAAAGTCATTTTACTCAATTCTATCATAACCACAAACTGTACCTTGGCTTCAATCAAACCGAGAGCATTCAAAATAATGAATAATTGGTGCGAATCGAACCCAAACTTATTGAATTTAAAAGATCATGTTTCTTACATGTAACTAATAAACAGCGACTTTGCAAAGCACTTAATTTTCAATAAACAAAAAAGTCTTTTCAAATCAAACTCTGTATAATATAAACTACACTTCGATTCTTATCTGCAAGGATTGCATGGTTGCAAATTTTGTGGTTTTGCAAGTTTTTTAAGGTTGCAAGTTTTGTGGTGATCCTTGGCATAAACGTGCTAATTGTCTAATGAACCAGCGCCTTTGTTACAAATGCAATCGCAGGGGCATTTTGCAAAAGTTTGTTTGTCGAAGATTTCAAAGGCGGTTGCGTCAGTTTGCAAAGACAAAGAAAAATACCCGTATGTTAATGCATTAAATAACCCGATTGGCGATGAATAGATAAACGTTATTTTGTTGATTAATGGAATACTAGCTAATTGCTTACTGACACTGGTGCAAAGTTTCATCATATAGATTCAGAGTTTTGTCAACGGGCTAAATTACCGGTAGATTACGAGGAAAATAATGAGATTTTGAAACTGGAGTTAGCTGTAAAAAATTCGGCCCTGAAACTGAAGAATTATGCTCCACTTTTGTTGAATTTTAAGGACGAAATTATAAGTCTGTAAATTTTTTGGTATTACAAAATTTTTGGGATGTTATTCTTGGTTGTGAATTTTTAAGTCAGCATAAAAGCGTGAAATTGATTTTGTTGGATCTAAATCATCATTAAAATTACAAGCATTGGAGTACACTTTGAGTTCTAAAACCTGTGCGTTTGTTTAAATATCTTAACCCTAACATTCGCTCCATAGCAACCAAGAAGCGCGGTTATTCACGCGCGGACTTGAGTTTTATTGTCAATGAAACTTCGAGGTTAGTTTCTGATGATATTATTGAACCTAGTAACCCACCATGGCGATATCAGGTTGTGGTAACAAAAAGTGAAAATCATAAAAATTTAGGTGTGTTGATTATACTTAAACCATCAGCACGTTTACGCGTTTGAATGCCTATCCGCTTTCAGCTATGCAGAGTGTTTTGAGGAAGTATCACATTATAAATAATTTTAAAAAGTAGACCTTCGAAGCGCTTATCATCAAATTTCGTTATTACCTAAAGAACAAATTTACACCAGGATTGAAGCCATCGGACAATTATATCAATTCAAACGCATCCCTTTTGGTTAGAATACAGTCCCATGTTTTCAAAAAGTGATAAATTAAATAATATCTGATTGAAAATGTGAGGAGACATTAGCGTATCTTGATGATATAACAGTATGTGATGAAACAAGAAAAGAGCACGACAAGAATTAAAAAAGTTTTTTAAAGGCCTCTTCTGATTGAAACTTAACTCCGATTGAAATTAAGTGGGTGTTTGCTACAAGAGAGTTGCAATTGCTTGGATACTATTTATCCGATGCAGTTATGCACCCAGATCCGGAGCGAGTAAAATCGATAACCCAACGAATGCAAAGAGCTACAGTGAGTAATCGGTATGTTTTTTTATTATGCAAAATGGCTACTGCAATTTTTGGAAAAAATAAAACTATTGATATTGGGAAAACAATTTCCTGTAGGTGAAAAAGCTCCGAAAGCTTTTATGTCACTTAAAAATGAATTGACCTCAGCAACTCTTCAAAGTGAACTCGAATTTGGGTTTATCTCTAACGAAACCCAATCAAGTTCCAAGCTGTGCTACTTCTTATGTACAAAAGTGACAATTGTTACTGTTCTGGTAAACTGATGTAACTGTATTAGCAGAGACAAATTAATTTTTTTACTACAAAATTTAGTTTTTTATATTGAATTAAAATTACTTCAAACTGATATATTTTGTCCCTCAGTCTACTTAGTAATAAGGTTAATTTTTTCATCCAATAAATCCAAAAATTTCAATTCAACCAGATCAACTAAACAATTAAAATGAACAGACGTATGAAAACTTGGGCCTAATTGTGAAAAATTATCTTCTAAACAGTAATTCTCAATTCTTATGCCGCACCCTTCCTCCCAAACCTCAGATATTGTCATTTTGTTCACAAAAAATTATTAAATAATATGGCAAAAAAATTACGTTTCCTTACAGGAATTTTTTTTCAATTCAAAAATAACAAAGCGTTAAAAGCACTTCAGTAAATTTCACCAAATTTTAAGTAGCAATTTTTTAAAAAAAAATATGTATTTTTTCTGCGCTAGCGCTCTCGATTACCACAAAAACGTATTGCTTGGACAAGCTATTACCACATTTAATAATCTTTATAATGGTTTATAAAAATTCTACACTTCTATTTTATTTGAAATCACAAGCAAATTAACCATAAAATATAACGAGATAATTAAATTTAATTAACACTTCCTTCAAATTTCTTCCCGACTGCTCTCTCAACAATTACTTTTAACTTTTGGTTAGAAATTCAGATTAAAAGTATAGCACAATATCAGATTAAAAATAACTACAATATTCAACAAGAAAATAATATACTACAATCCATTCATAATGACAATCTTCCTGCAGTGTTAATGCTAGACTTGTCTGCTGCATTTGACACTATAGATCATAATTGTTTGTTTTATACGTTGCGCAATTACTTTGGAATTACTGGCAATGCTCTAAAATAGCTCACGTCATATTTAACTAATAGATTCTCAGAAGTTGTAATTGACAATGTCCACAGTTTAAAAATATCCTACAACTTTGGTGTACCCCAAGGATCTATTCTTGGACTTTTACTATTTTTTTTTATGTATTAATAAATTAACTGACCTAGGATATGAGTTTGGTTTAAAAATGCACTTGTATGCTGATGATACAACGTTGTATATTCGGTTTAATCCCACATGAGTTTCATACTCATCAGAGTTTCATACTTCATCTGAAAATTGGAAATCTTGTTTAAATAAAAATAACACATGGATGACAAAAAATTTCTTAAAATTTAATTTAAATAAAACCCACCCAGCTTCTTGTTTGTGGAAAAAATGGTTATTAAACATACACCAAAAAAACATATTGTAATTTAAAAAATTGTTTGCAAATTGATTCTAACTTGCTGCCAAGTGCCAAATTATTGGGGGTGTTTCTTGATCAATCTTTGACTCTGGATCATGTGGTTACTGAAACTGTAGAATTGGATTTTCAAACTTTTTAAACTACACAATTTACGGTTATTCCTATCACAAAAGCGTAAAATTTTGATAATAAAAAGTTTTATTATTTCTCGTCTTGATTATTGTAATAGTTTGTATGCATGTATTTCGCAATATCTATTACGTAAATTAGAACGACTTTTAAATGCATGTATTCGATTTATCTATAACATACCATTAAAAAATCATGACTTGTCCAGATACTATGCTTGCAGCCACATATTACCTATTAAATACCGCATTAACTATAAACTATGTCTTATGGTTTACAAAATATTGAATAACTTGGCACCAGAATATCTTTCCGACCTGTTTAATGTGAACAAATCTTTTTGTAAAATCTCAGATCAGAAAATGACCATACAATTAATAATACTGGACATCCCTTTAAAAAAACTATTTCTCATAAGATGTGTGTAATTTGGAATTTACTTCCAATAGATTTACGTTCTTGTAATCATCTAAATGTATTTAAGAAAAATTTAAAGACGTTTTATTTTGAAACTGCTTTTGAAGTGTAAACCAGGGCTGCGGAGCTGGCAAAAAATTTATGGCTTCAGCTTCAGCTCCTCTCCAGCATTTTAAAAATTTATGGCTCCAGCTCCAGCTCCGTTCCAGCATCTTTAAAAACAAATGGGTTCAGCCCAGCTCCACTCCAGCATCTTTAAAAATGAATGGCTCCAGCTCCACTCCAGCATCTTTAAAAATGACTGGCTCCAACTCCGCTCCAGCATTTTTCAAATGACTGACTATATATTTGCTTTGACACTATCAAAAAACTTGCTTCATATCCAGATGTATTGTAAATAATTAATTTGAACTTATGTTTGAGTTAATACAATCTATAGTTTATTCACGAAGTCAATATGGCATATTAACTTGGGGTACTGCTACAAAACTTGTAACAAAAAAAATAGAGGTTCGTCTAAATCGCATTATTAGAATTGCAACATTGAGCTCTATCTACACACCAATCAACACGATGTACAAGCAATTAAATATTTTGAAAATCTCAGATATGTATCATCTTGAATTAGGAAACTTTATGTATCAGCTATACTCTGACAGATTACCTGCTGTTTTTGCTCAGCTATTCAAAAAAGTAAAAGAAATACACTCTCACCACACTAGACAAACAGAAAAATCAACTTAATTTCTCCCACGTCTATCTAAAACAATTGGACAGTAGCTTCTTACCTTCCGTGGGGTCAAATTTTGGTATTCGATTGACGACACAATAAAAGACAGCCATTGGGTTTCTTTCAAAAAAACGTATAAACAGCACCTAATAGATCAGTATTAAAAATAAATATTCGTTATATTCGTTATGTATATACACGAAATTAATAAAGACACTACTATAGGTATGAAGGAAGAAAAAATCGAGGCATTTTATCACAATCACGTGATTCATTAGACCACTTTATAGAATGCAGATTACTTTCAGACCCTCTGCATACTGAAACTAAATATGGTACTCTTATTTAAAAAGACTGGTTTCAGCGACCCATTAGCATCTTTAAAATACGTAACTGGTTCCTGCTCCAGCTCCGCTTTGGCATTTTAAAAGTAACTGGCTCCAGCTCCAGCTTCAGCTCCAAATCCTTAATTTTTCTTCAGCTCCGGCTCCTAGCTCCAGCTCCAGCTCCAGCTCCGCAACCCACAGTGTAAACAAATTAATCTTTACCTCTTTTGATATTTGTGATGTATTTTAACTTGTTTGTCATATTAAGCCTGATATTTGCAAAGTTTTTTTACCTTTTTTTTTATTGTTAATGGAATATCTGAGAAGTATTATATTATATAACATTGTCAACATAAGTATTTTATTATTTTTTCTTCAAAATAGTGTGTACAACTTGTCTTTTTTGTTTTTGTTGTTGTTTTTATTTTTCGGTATGCTACTTGTATTTTTTGCTACTGTATTTTATTTTTTAACTGATCCTTTTTCCGCTATGAGACCATATGACTTTAAAAATCTCACGGTATAGAGCGATCTACAAAAACATTGTCATTATTATTATTATTATTATTAAAAATGGCTTACTTTAAGAAATCAAGCACATATTAATAATATTATGTTCGAGAAATTTACACCAAGGTGAAAGACCACAATCCAGTCAAATCAAAATATTGCATATTACCCGATTTCGATTCCCGTGCAGGTAAACTCGAAGAATAACACAACACTGACGTAACTAATACCCCTATTGAATAGCTTGAATTTAACTGAAAAGGTTTTGTATTTTTTTAACTAATTTTCAAGCTAACAGTTTCATCTATGTAGCAAACACATTGCTGGGTTTAAACTTTGTTGATTTTAAAAATATCTTTTGCATTGACAAAAAATCTATTTTAGATCCTTTCAAGATTTTAATTTTTTTATTGCATATCCAAATTCGCTTTCGATTTTTGGGAAATTTCAACTAAACTTTTTATCACCGAATCAAGACTTGATCATATTTGTGCTTTCTTTCTCAGTATAAAATATTGCATTTTATACCCATTGCTTTCTTTTAATTACAAATGGTGACGAAGCAAGAAATGTTTTAAAACAAAAGAACTTTATATTCTTTTTACCAAAATAGGATACCGTTTCTTTTTACAAATAAACTTATAAAGAACTATAAATATAAATGTAAGGTCATTTTCGTCGAATTCTTAATTGAAAAAAACATTGCAAGGTGAAAATTCTTTGGAGTATCATCTCTCTGCTGAAAGCTTTTTTATTGTGTAGTTGTCATGGCTCTAATAAAAGAACCAATGTCGTCTTTCACGCTTCTGTTTTAAAACAATGGTTTCGCAGCTGTCATACCTTTGTATTGCTTTAACTTAAAACTAAATTCTTAAAATTGTGTTCGAAGCCATAGCCAAAGAACTTGTAAACCTTTCGAAATATTTTCAGGTCGGAACTATTTTGCAGAAGTAGTGCTGCCTTTGACTCTTTCACTGTCCCGTCCGTCACATGTGATGCACAGAACACTTAACCAAAACGTCTGTGAATAATTTGTGATTCATATAAGCGTTCACTTTGCCCAGACGTCTGTGAATTATATGCGATGCACACAAACAAATAACTCATGCTTGATACGCTCTGTAAATCACAAATAATTCGTGTGCAAACGGATCGGCCGCACCGGGCCCTTTAAAATACACCAAAAAGTAACTCCCCCTACACAAGAAATTGATCTATTTCTTCATAGTAGCACCAGGACAGTGGCATGTTTAAAATTAAGACCTTCTTTCTTTTTAGAGATTACTTTGTTTTGATATAGTAAAAAGTGGCCCTTTCTAAAACGGTACAGCTTTTTCAGAAATCACACTGTTTTGCAATACTAAACAGTGGCCTGCTCTAAAATAAAGACTTTTTTTAGAGATCACTTTGTTTTGATACATTTTTTAAAAACATCAACTTTTATTAGGGATCGCATTGCCTCCGAACACTACAAAGTGCCCCCCTACTTTTCTTCCACTTAACCCCCCTTTTTGTAAGGTGATCACTTTTCGAAAACTTTTATAATGTTAAAAACTTTATATAATTAGATAATTATAATTTAAAAACAAACTAAACGTTGGGGTAAAAACCTAAAAAATTTTCTGGACAGTGGAAGAGTTAAATCAAAGCACATCAAACAGCAATACATAATCAATGGATTAAAAAATGGTCAATCTCAAAAAATCTATTAATATATAAGTGATAAAAACGTGATTTTATTGTACTTATCTAAAGCCAAAAAAACGCAAAGTGAATTGCGAGTAACACTCACCCTGATGTACTCGATATTACATGTAATTTCTAAAACCGGTTCAAAAAATAAACAATCGAAAACTTGTTGTTTACAATCGGCCACGAAATATAATTAACAGTTAAAGTGTTGACTTTATGGAAGCACAAAAAAAATATTTTCAATTTTTACCTCGTCAAAACTTAATTATTATTTTTTAGTACAAAATTGAAAACAAGTTTGCACCATTTCAATGACATGGCCGATAATTTGAAACATTAAAAGAATACAAATTTCGAACCGAAAGTAATTAGTAAATTTGAACCTGGCTTGAAACCCAAACTCAAACCCAAAGTAATAAAAATAAATCGAGTTCGCAGCTCTGGATAGTTCTTATCTGCAAAAGGTTTTGCTATTTTGATAAACTGATGTATTAGCAGAAGCGAATGATTTTTTTTACCACATGCAGTTGTGTTTTATAGTGAATTAAAAATACCTCAAAGAGTGACACACTCTGTCCCCCGAGCTACATCATTAATATCATTAATTCTTTTCTTCAATAAAATAAAATTTGGCAATTTAGAAAGAATGAATAAATAAAAGCTCCACAACCGGTGTGCCGCAAGACGAAGCTCAGAGTGCCGCAGAATAATGATAATCTAAACAGAATTTTTAAAACAAAAAGAGACTGTTTTGAAATTTGCAATTGCCAGACAGCGTAGTCCAAATCGCAGTCCTCTGGTCACATGAGGCCCGAGACGTAATTTTCTGCGGCCCGCTAACAATTTTTTAACATTTTAAATCTTGCCCTTTAGGGGCAGCTGCAGGCCTCTATTACATTTCAAAAAATGGTTTGCCAGATTGCGCAAGCATTCAATTGATAAATGGTTTTGTTTTAAAAGCTCAAGTAAAATCTGAACAAAGATCTTCCGCACGAACCTTTTAAAACTTTATTGTTTTTACTTTACATTCAATAACAAAAGCAACAATTTTTTGCTCTTTGTTCGGACAATTTCAAAGCGGCTGCGACTCGCAAGTTTTAACAATTTTGATAGTGGCAGGCCTTGAGTGAAAAACTTAGATTACACTCTAATGGATAATTTATTAACTCAAACTCTAGCAAAGATTTCTAACCAATTAAGATAAATCGTAAAGACTACTTTTTGTCTAAATTGATTAAATTGATATAAAATTAATATAAAAAACAAAAGCAAAAGAAAATACTCGTTGCTTTGAATTCTGTTTTGAAAAACATTTGAAGATGAAAATTTTTAGATAGATAATTAAGTATTGAGTAAAATATTTTTGCTAAAAACATTTTTTTGTTGTATAATTGTCATAGTTATAATAAAAGAACCGATATTTTATTCAGGCTTTTGTTTCAAAACAATAGTTGCGCAGCTCTAATATCTTTGTATTGCTTTTAATTAAAACCAAATTCTTAAGTGTCTGTCTTTCCGAAGGACACAACAGAATGGCGCGAGTAGGTTTTGAACCAGGGTCATGTTGATTACAATTCCAGCGCTCTAACCACTCGACCACGCTGCCGAGATAATTTTGTACTATCAGCTAGAAACAGAAAAAACATCATAAAACTTCTAAAAAAACATGTCGACTAGCAAACTAACAATTTGGTGTGTTTTACTATCTAATTTGCACCAAACTAGTTGCTGTGGAATTAATTGTTCTCCCTACTCTAACTCAAGCCAAAGCCTAATAACCACAACTCTAAATTTTAATTTAAGTATAACATATTTTATTTTCTTTCGCAATTAATTTGCTTGGTTAAAGCTAAATTCTTAATTTAGCTGGTTAAAGCATTGGGGCAGATTATAAATCCAAATAATATGGATAAAAATAGTCTAACTGACATATTTTTTTATTTTTTATGCTATAATATGTTTTGCAACATGCTGACCGTTTTGCCCCAACACCAATGGTTCGTTTTGCCCTAAAGTAGTATCTTATAAAATAGGGGTAAACATTTAAATTTGTTTGCTAGTGTTTAGTAAATATTTATATTTGTAATTTCCATTAAAAAAAAATCAAAACTAATCTTAACAAGTTATTCATCAAAAAAAGTGTTAAGAATCGACGTTTCTTTTCATAAGCGTTTAGGCTAATAAACTACCAGCAAGACAGCTGCTAAAGCAAAGGCACCAATTTTTTATCATTATTATTTTAGGAATTAAGGAATTATGAGAAGCTAAAACTATATTCGGAGATTGCTTAGATTTGTCAGAACCCTTGGAGGTCCGTTTTAATCCGACGGTCCATCTTACCTCCTCTTCCCCTGTAGAGAGCTTCACATTCTGCATCCCAACACGGTTTAACATTGTCTGGGTGACTGCGTGGAATCGACTCTTGGGATGCTTTTTTGATGACACTGCAAAAGTCCAAGTAAATCGCATCTACATCAGGAAATGCGGCGGCCAAAAGTTTGTTTAAATTTGTTGGTCAAAGCAATGTAATCACTCCATTTGAGACGGAGAAAACTCTATTGTTTTACTGGCATGCTTAGCACTGACCTTTCTAACGAAAACCTATAAGCAAGGGTCAATGTTTTAACTTGGAAAAGTTTTTTGTCATTTATACTAAAAATTTATAAAGTAAAAAAAACATCTTAGAGGTCGTGCATTTTTTTGGATTTATCGGTCAAACGACGGTTGCGCAATCGGAGAAATTATTTTACAACTCAACCTATTGAAAAATAAAAAAAGTGTTTGCGTTTACTTATTAAGTTCATGCAGATGGTAAATGAATCTTTAGTTTTCACGCAATTGACCGAAAATCGGAGTAATCAGAGACAATTGCAACTCCGATTCCGAAAAAGCGACTCCAACGTCAGCATACCTAAAAACGACTCAAATCCCGAATTTACCCACAAACTTACGATTCCACCCAGAAACTTGCCAGTTTGCGTCAAAACTCTGGCTTAAATTAAAGCAATTTTTGTAAAGACTCATGTCTCGTCTTGGTCTCGCTACAATCTGGCATTGTTGCGTGCTTCTCAAGAAAGAGTGTGTCAAAACCTTTTTAGCGTGCTAAAGGTTTTTAGACGAAATATCAGCTTCATTAAAAAAAGTAAAGACAACTTTTTTTAAATAACAGCGCGGCAAGTATATAAGTAAGCCAGTAGCGACAAAGTGGTTTTGCCATTTTGTCAAATTTCCAAAAGCTTATTCAAAAATATATAAACGATAGTTTGTGTTTGGCTCCCATCTTGCGGCAGAACGGAAAAAAGTAGTGATGCGTATGGTGGTGATTTTGTGCAAACAGCAAACTTCAATCAAAAAAAGTATTTGATCTGTTTACTTCAGAAATCTCTAAAATTTTTAACTCTTCTCGTTTTATTCAAATAAAGACTCAACGAACGAACAAATATATAAAGTAATAGCAATTTTTCAGCGTCTGATAAAAAAAATTTCCAAACAAAATCTTACCAAAAAATGCAAATTAATAAGAAGAACAAATTTTACAAATCGTAACACAATATATCGGACCAGACTTTATCATTGAAAGTGAGAACATTTAGTTCGATGTTGCTCCTGTTGGTTACGGGCATGGTTTTTGTGCGATGAAAAACTCTGCTTAATTAAAAGTAAAAGTTTTTCTAAAAAAAGATGTTTATCCAACTACATAATTTAAGATTACTGTAGACAAAGAACGTGGCGAATCGAACCCAGATCAAACTTTGCACTATTTCGAAACAATCAACGTGCTTAAAGAAAACTATAAAACTTAAAATTTGAAGCGAAACAGGAGAGGATCACATAACAAAAAAGAAAAAGAAGTGACGATTGGAAAAGAAGTGACTAGTCGAACCCACAGAAGAAAAGCATTTATTTAAGCTATTATTGTTGGGTTCTTTCGAAAAGGATCAATAAAGAAATTTCGAGACATTTTAATTTGAGATATATTATATATTCTGTATTGTGTTTTGCTTTATCGTTTTTTTACGGTTAATATAAAGTTTAATTAAAAAATTTTGTATAAGTTCTGCAATAAATAAGTCCGAACCACCACACGGACATGGTTTTCGTGCGATTAAAAACTCTGCTTAATTAAAAGTAAAAGTTTTTCTAAAAAAAGATGTTTATCAAACTACATAATTTAAGATTACTGTAGGCAAAGAACAAAACTTCAAGTTATAAGAAAATTTAGGAATTTAAAAAACTATGTAATGACAAATCTCGTTTAAGAATTGAACTTTTGCCAGTGCTTTTATAACCTAATCAATCATCCTATTAAAACTGAACGAAAAAACACTTAAGTTGTCTGTTGACTGATTAACACAAGCTTTTGCTTCCTTCTGTCTACTTTATCAAGTATGTAAAAGAATAAAGATAAAATTCCATTTTTTTTACATTTTCAATGCCAGTTTTCTTCACAGTGAAGCTTCATTTCAACTACGAGCGTGAAATGGAATATTTTTTCTTTTATTGATTTTTACTGCTCTGGTTAACGCTTAAGCGCGGAAAGAAATAAGAAATCAATGAACAAAGAATGCTCCATTCCACGCTCGTAGTGGAAACAAGTCCTTCTTCTTTTACAGTTTATTGTAATTCACTCTAGCCCCAGGCAAATAACTTTTTTCTTTTTGAAAATGCTTTGGGTCTTTTTATGTCACTATTGATCACTATATTAAGCTTAATGCAGTTGGTTTAAATTTTGTTATTGGTTGTTTTTTATTTTCATTCCGTCACACTCAAATAAGTGAGCAGAAACTGACGAAAGCTAATGTTAATAAATACCGAACAGTTAATTTAAATTCTTTATTTTCCTTTGATTTTTGATTGGATTTAATAGCTGACACGGCTTTCCTTTGTTTATTCATTAGATAAAACTATTTTAATGGAACATACAATGTCGTATGATTTTCCCCCATTCAAGCTATTGCGCGATTAACAAGAAAGAATTCACCGTACGTTTTAAAACGTGATTTGGTCGCTGTGACGCGAAATAAAGTAGGAGGCTTAATTTTAAAATTTTGAAAATTGAAAATGAGGTTCTTAAAATTTTATGGTATGATAGTAAAAATTAAGAATAAAATTACTCTTTTCACTTTACTCGCAAAAAACCCCATACATACTCCCCTCAAAATTTGGTATACCACTTTCTTCAAAGTATCGTTAATATTTTATTGTACTATAGTTTTCTTTATAAATAACAACTTTGAAAGGGTTTTTACATTATATTCAAGTTTATTTATTATTGGATATAGATTTGATGCACCCAGAAGCCGAATCAGAAAGGCAAGACATTTTAGTACCTCCAAAAATTAAAAATAATTAAATAAATAGCTTTAAAAGTGATTAAATATAAAAAGCTTGTAAAGATACTTTTAATGATGATTTTAAAATTTCTTTATTTGTCAACTAAACTAAGTCCACCCAGGGGCACCAGAAGCAGGGGTAGGGGCAATTGTTATGTTTTTAATAGTCATTAGCATAGTCATTAGCTTAAGTAGATTTTTTTCATCTTGAAAGTATATTATTGGAAGTAACTTTTATTCATTCATTCACTTATTTATCACCTTTATTTATCCTCTGACTTGCAAGACAACGGTGAAGGTGATAAGCTTAGGGCAACCATCAGGCGATTAGCCACTAGCCAGACCTGCTATTGAAAATCTTTTAAGATATTGCACTTTGATTAAAAATTTAATTTAATTTTTTAGTTTGTATATAAATATAATTGTAGGTCTACAGTAATTTAGAGCTGCTAGTTTCTTTCGTGAGGACACACAGAATGGCGAAAGGAGGTATTAAACTGTAACTTGTTGATTGTATTTGCCATCAATATGACTTTCCTCCTTTCCTGTTCTAGTAACTTTTCAGACTAGATATTTAGGCTACTACTTATGGGAAACAATAGACATGTATCTCTGTACTAACAAACATAATGCCACATAAATTTTTGCTTTGTGTTCAATGAACTCCAGTTTGATTTGACAAATTATTTACCTTCTATGGTGTAATATATGGACCACTATATAATTTTGTATATTGCAGATCTCTGTTTAAACGTTAGTCTGTTTGCATTAATTTGATTTGCTTATTTTTGTCTAATTTGTTTTGTGACGATTCCTACAAATCTATATTTTGGCACAGACAGATTGGTTTTGTGATATTTTTTAAACTCTTTTTTCGGCTTTAATTAATTAAATTAATTATGCAACTTGGGTTTTTCATGAGCTCCCCTCCTAACTAATTAGGTTTTCCCACAGATCTTTAATTCATAGTACATAAATCCAACATCCGATTTATTCAAGTTCTTTATTGGGATTGGACTTAATCTACTTTTTCTAAACCGTGTTTGGTGGAAAGCTCAGAAGTGTTCTCATCAAAGTTTTCAAAAGTAAACAACCTACAGCGCACCACTGTTGAAACAATCCTTAAGAAATTTGAGTATGGATCAACGGATGATCAAGATGCGGATCTTTCTTTTAGAATCTATTTTTTGAGTTGGTTGTTCCAAAAAAACTTCAAAAAATAAACATTTGCAAAAATCGTCGGATAGAAACATAAATATTTTATTTACTTGAAAAACAATATTAGTAAAATTTTGTCTTGCAAACTCCAGCGCACTCTTGTGTACATCTTTACAGGAATAATCATCCGCTAATCGGAAAATCCATAAATTTAATAAATATGCAGATAAACAACTTGTAATACAAAGTGATGATAGTTCTGAGAAATTTGAAAAAAATTAATTTTTTTCGGCTCTTTTAACCAGAAGTTAACAATTTATCTTAAATATTTTTATGATCTCATTTTTTAGACGATTGCCAAATTTTCATTTTAATAAAAAAAGCAGTTTGATAATGGCACGCACGGCCGGTATTCAAACAATATTTTTACTATTGAAATACACAATTTCACACAGTAACTGTTTCAAAAGTAAACAAGTGTTTTTAAATCGAGTTTAATACTTGGCTTTTAAATAGACTTGCCATGCGTCCCGATTTTTAGGTCTTTGTCGCGCCCATTTTGGCCGAAATCTAAAACAAATTCTAAGTGCAGACCTCCTTTTTTTTTTTCAGAGATCACTGGTTTTTAAAGACAAAAATCAAGAAATCTGAGACAAATTCAAAGTGAAGACCTTTTTTTAGAGGTTACTACTTTTTGGGGACGGATTTTTTTCTGTTAACAAGCGTTTCGGTTTGTCCCATGGGAAATTGATATGCCTACTTTTTAGAGCACAATGACTGCTTTATCAATAAAAGTTATTTGCACAATATACTATTATCCAGTATCCAGCTGAAAAACTTTTTGAAATAGCTAGAAGAATCTTCTTTTTTTATTGTTAACAACCTTTAATTATTATCATTGCTTCAGTGAAACTGAAGTATTGAATTCTTCTAAATAACCAAACCAATGTTAAACGTCGTAAATTTGTATTCAGGAATTTTTGTTACTTTATTCTTCAAAACAAGGTATCTGAAATCAGGGGCGCCGGAAGCGGAAGGGCTGCCCCTCTGTCTTCAATATTCTTAAAACACGGGGGTAGAGGGGGAAGATTGTGCTCTTTAAAATTAGTATTACAGATAAATTTTTTTTAGTTATGCTCTACAATTAAACTATGTAATCTTGATCACCATTAAATCCAACAATATTTGTAAAATTACAAAGACAACCGTGACTCATAGCACAGTAATAAAAGCAAGATAAAAGTTTTAACGTATGCAATATGGAGTTATTGATATCGTAAGCGACCTAAATTTCTGGTAAACATCTTATTCTACTTGAATCAGTAAACTGAATTATAGCTTAACCGAAAATCAGTTTTTGATTTATTAACTGATGGCAAATAGCTATATACAACAATCAGGGATACCTAAACTACCATTCCGATAACTCGTCTTTGAAGAACAATCTTTTGGCACTTTTGTTTTATTTGCCGCATTTTTAATTATGTAATCGTTTCAGCAACCTTTCTGCACCCCTCACATAAGCAATCGTAAACATTTGAACCCTTAATATGTGAATCTACCCTAAGTCACTTAAAAAAAACAAGGTGCACTAAAAGTTTTGAGAAAAATCTTGTTATCAATAAATATAAATCTAATTTAAATTAAATTGAAAAAAATTGTTTAATCAAATTTTAATCAATATTATCGCGAATTATTTTCAAAATAATTGTTAATATGCGCTATTTCATACAATGTTGGGAGGACAATAGTAAACAAAAATGTCTTAGAGTCATAACAAATAAATTGGTAGCATCAAATAAACAAATCTAGCAAAGCGTTTTGATAAAAACAAAAAAAGATTAGATTTCAAGTAACATTTGACATAAAATTTGTTTCAGAATTGACCCTTAATACTTTCAAGTGCTCAAAAACCTTGTTAGCGTTTAACCCTTTAAATTCCAAAAATTTCGTCTATCGCAGCCTATCGTACCAATTGATACGTATATTACAATTACTTAAGTAATAGGCAAAGTGGACTCCGATGCAATGTGGGGGTATGAGGTTGAAACTCTAGAATGGAATACACAGATTTTGATGTCTTTCCTCCCTTCTTCTTTTTATTAAATTCGTTTTACGGAGTCAGTCTAAAAAATCCGACTGCAGCTTCTGACTCTGGAAAAAACCTTTGCACGACTCCGCCTGCTGACTTTTAAATAAGTAAAAATATTTGACCTTGACTCTGCGAAAATAGTCATGTAGTTCTCTGGATTTTCGAAAACATTTACGTATAGCTGAATCATACTCTCAAAAGCTAAAAGGTTTGCTGAAACTAAAAATCTCTTGGCTGACCGGCTCCCAATCCAACTCCGACTCCAACTCCACAGTCCTGCTTTTTCATACACTAAAAACTCTAGTAAGCAAATGGGACCCATTTTCCCAAATTCTTTGAGGCAATCCAGCCAATTAAGCGGTAAGCCACTGTCACAACGATGCAAACACAGGAAACTAGGTCTTCCGCATATTAAGAAGAAATGACCACACAAAACAAAACGAACGATACTTGATATTAAAGTGACCTGGTCAGTAGTCTAATATTCTAAAAGAGAAAAGCAAGAAGCTGTTGCAGTTTAGATAGGTGAGCTACTACAAAAAGTAGAAATGATGATTTCAATTAATTTTTTGGCAAAGGTTATGATATAATCATGAAACGAAAACAAAAGTTTAATCAAGATAAAATAATGTTAAGTGGAACAAAAGCCTGATTGAATTTTTTCAAAATTTAGATATAGCTCTCATTTTGAGTTTCTTTGCTTAAGTGTGTTTTTTCTCGATTTTTAGTTGAATTGTATGTTTTTTATCATAACGATATCGAATTAATGATTTAGGATAAATTCTTCAGGTTGTTGGATAAAAAACCCCCCAACATAAAATTAGCCAATTCGGAAAAAGAAACTTTTTTGTTGAAAAGTCACTCGGAAAATATTTATACGAGAAAAACATGTTGAAGACGGAAAAAAAATCTTTATTGACGACAGGTGCGTTTAATCCAGTAAACAATAGATTGCGGCAAAATGTAAACCTTTTTATTTAGTCTTTGACATGTTTTCTGTTGAATATTGTGTCTAGAATGTGCACTTTGATGTGAAAAAAGTCTTCGAATTGAAATAAATAAAAAAAAGTTTGTCTAACTTGTGTTTTTGCGACGAAATCTTGTGCTTTTTTTAAGATTTACAGTGGCAGCATTGGACAAAACGTAATTACAGATTTTTTAATTTGACTGCAGTTGGATAGTGAATAGCATAAGGTTTCCAACAGGGAACTATCGGCAATGATTTTTGTTAGGCAGGTCTGGCGTGTATTACAAAACCAAGCTTCAAATCTTGTTTAGTTTTCTCTGGTTAAAATTCCACTACATTCAGATTTCGTTCATCCGAACTCTGACTAACAGGACCCCTCCCTTACTGACATGAATTAGTCACTTACGGATTGTTTAATGCATTTGAGCTCTTTGAACCGAAATCCCGCTGTCTAACTTTGACATAACAATTTTAGGGCAAAATGTGCCGAACAAAATAAAAAATTCCTCGATAAACGGGAATAAATACAAAGCACTGCATTTTCTGATAAAAAAAACACGAAATCTGTGAAGGATATTATACACGCACAATGTTGTAAAATGTGACTTAGGTTAAACTACAGGGCGGCAACCAGCGGCTCTGGAGGCACTTAAGGCTCTTTAACCTCTCTGCTGTGGCTTTAAGCGGTTTTGGAAAATAAACGAGGATTTAATTTACTCTCTACCGCCGAAGTCATCAAATTTATTACGTTTCAGGCAGAGTGAGCATTTTTGAAAAAAGTTTTGAAAACGCACTTTTAGAACTTATTTACGAAAAATTTCAGTCTGTCATAAGAGCGCAGGGCTTCCATTGTTTTTGTTTAGAAAAGCAGTTTTTTTAAATTACACGTGGCTAACACAACAAACTCTTAATTAATCAAAAAGTCACGGGCTTTGTGTATCCTCCTTGCTTACGATTTTAGTCAATTTCAAGCATTAAACGCCGTATATTATTGCTAAAACGAAATCGTAACGTAATTTCACTATTAAAAAGTATGCTCCCTATGATGAAGTCGCAGTTGGATACAGATCGGGTCCAGCTAGAATAATTATTTAAAACGTTAAAACATCAAAACTCAAAGCTTGCGTTATTACTCAAAGCACAATTTCCTCAAGACAGCATTTTCTTTTAAAATTTAAACTTTTTACATTTTCGCATTTCGTGCTACAAAACAACAACCTTGTCGAACTAGGCATCTGCGCTTCCCAAGGGGAGAATTACAGATAGTAATGTGGGAAGCAGTAATGTGGGAAGTTGAGTATTAAAGCCCCCTACAGCAAGTTGAAATTGACTAAATTTTATTTTAAGAATCATAAGTAATAATACTGAAAAAGGCTAACTAAATATTGAAAAAATTAAAAAAAATAATTTGATATGTACACCTGTTAGAATGTTATGCAAATCTTTTAACCGATATTTACAACTTTAAACTAGGAAAATTTATGCGTCATCTGCAAAATAATTTATTACCTTGATCTTTTTTAAATTAAAAAAAAATAGATGAAATTCGTTGACATAAAACAAGAATAATTAAAAAATCAACCTATTTTCTACCCTGTGTTACAAAATCGTTTGCCAGACTACTAATATCTTATAAAGGTGTTAAGCTTTGAAAAAGTATTCATTACAGCTAGAGGTGGATACCTCGAGACATGTCTCAAGACACATTTTTCGAAGTCTCGGTCTCGTAACCTCAATATCTAGTCTCGGTCTCGGTCTCGGACTCGGACCATTGTGTCTCAAATCTAGGTCAAAACATCGCAGCGACGAGGGCTGACACGTACATCTGTTATGATTTTTCGTAAAATAAATTATTGATACGTTTTTTTAGCTATTCAGGCGGCATGGTCCTTTTTAAATTTGCACTAGTCACAATAGAATTGAACCACGGCAATCTTTATCAGAGTTGCGGAGTTGGAAAATTTATGATCCGAATCCAACTCTTAGAATTTTAAGGATTCCGACTCCGATTCCAACTGCGACTTTGACTCCGACTCCCTACACCGACTCCAATAAGGGCAATAGCATTATGCAAAATACTATTTACTTAAAATTAGGATGGCCACGTTTTTGAAGTCATGAATCGGGACATTGTTAACATAAAAAATTTGTCCCTAAAAGGAATCTGTTTTGAATTTTTTGATTTCTATCCCAAAACAGTTCTGTTCCCTAAACAAAATTGGACATCAGGAGTCGGATAGCATATTCCGACTTCCACTCATTGTAATTTTAAGAGTCCAACTCCGCCCCTTTTTAAAACCTCCAACTCCGACTCTCAACCCTGATCTTTATGCTTGGCAATCAAAAGGCCCGGACACCGTATAAAATGCTCGAGAAAAAATATAAAACTGTTATCATCAACATTTAAACGTCTTGCATTTCATATTTTTAATAACAAAATTTGGTATTTTAAAAAGCGGCTATATTACAATGTTTTATATTGTAGTGGATATTGTTCTACGACATTATAATAAATTGCATGTGTGAGTAACAAGCAATTGATACGATCAGGTTAAAATCCTACTCGCTTGGTTCTGTTGTGTCCCTGTGGAAAAATACTTTACGGCACTGTTTGCTTTAAATTTCAGTCATATTACAAAATAAAAATTAAAAAAATACATCAAACTATAGGCAGATGACATTAAAGAGTATCATAATTGGGATTATGCATCACGCACGCTGAACCCGAGATCACTTTCCGAGCCCGATCCAAGCTGATCCCGAGCCCGACCATAGTTTCAAGTTTTAAACTCTCATCAAGGACACTCTGCTCACCCAGGTTTTGCCTTTTCTATCAGTTGAACAATGCATCTGGTAAAATCCCACAAATCTTAGATTTTTATCTTTATATATAATCAGCTCTGTCACAAAACTTGGATAAGTAGGCTGTCCATAATACAAATTAAAACTTTAAACCATGGATGGGAAGTGAGCTCGGGTATGGCGTGCGTGATGCACAATGTCACATATGACATTCTTTGTGTTTTGTCCACAACTCGATATAGTCATGTAGTTCTCTATTCATGTAGTCAATGCCGCATCTATCAGTACAGTAATGCATCTGGTAGAAGCCCACAAATCTTTAAAAAATAATAAAAAAATTTCAGTCGGACAGCAAAATCGTGGCTTTTCCGAAAGCAAGTTGAGTAAATTACTTGCAGTAGATGATTAGGATTCAGAGTTTTACTGTTGGACTAGGAGAATTTCACTTTTAGTTGGCAAGGATGCCTAAAATAATCAATAACTGGTCTGTTGGAGTGGGACCAGTGATGGCTTAAATAGGGTGCGAACGGTGCGGCTGCATCGAGCTTCCCCAAAATACATAAAAAAAATAGCTCCCCTTACACAAGAAATTGCTCTATTTCTCATAGTAACACCAAGACGTCGATGGCAGGTCAAAAATAAAATTAAAAAAAATTTTTTTTAGAGATAACTTTATTTTGAGACACTAAAAAGTGGTTCCTCCTAAAACAATGATTAGTTTTTTAGACTCTACGCCGATTTAAACACATTTCAGTTTTCCACCCCTAAAATGAAGACCTTTTTTGTAGAACTAATTTTGTTTTGAGACATTAAAATGTGGCCCTCCAAATCAAACAAAGACTTTTTTTAGAGATCACAATGCTTTGGATCGCTTAATAGTGGTTCCCATTGAATTGAAATACCTTTTTTTTCAGGGATCACTTTATTTTCATATACTAAAAATCGCCCCCGCTATGTTAACGGCCTTTTCTTAGAGTTTGCTGTGCTTTGGAACATAAATGGTGGTCCCCTTTTCGTAAGGCCATCACTGAGTGGGACCAGGCCAACGTTCCCTCTAAGAGCTTGCTTAGTGTGCGCGGAATGAAAGGCCGTGTGAGCAGTGGTGGATATTCAAATTTAGGGGACCGAGATAAGTATTTTTGAAAATGGATTTTCAGTAAAAAAGAGAGAGTTTTGATCTCGTCTTGCACTTTTTCTCCAAAAATCATGGTGTTCTCTAAAAAAAAAAGGTCTTCACCTAGAATCGATCTCTGATTTTCCTGTTTTGCTCCCAAAAACAAGGTGTTCTCTAAAAAAAAATCAGAGAGATGAAACAGAAGTGAAGACCTTTTTTTAGAGATCACCATGATTTTTGGAGAAAAAAATGAAAGACGAGATGAAAACAGTTTGCCGTTCAACAATAAAATTGTCTTTTTTAAGATAAAATTGTTTATCTTAGCGTATAACACTTCTAAATTGAATTTTTGGCGCCAAAAAGATTTCGCGAGGTATTTAAAAAAGCTAATGCATTTTGCTCAGTTATAAGCCTATTTGTTACATTGGGTTTTTTAGTGAAATTGTGTGAAACCATGGTCTGGGCAAAATTGTTTTGCTCCTCTTTACTAAATGCCGGACTTTGTCGACTGGGAGCCACTTTTCTCTTGGCCAACAGTAGTATTTTAGACCCTGAGTACATTTTGCATAATCATTTGGTCAGGCCATTGAATTTGCAGCAATTGAGAGAATAAAATCAAGATGCCCATTTGTAACTGCCACACGGAAACTATTAGATAATGCATCTGAACAAGACATCCATGTTGGTCAGTGGATAGACTTATTACATGGAACATGAAATACATGAATAGCCTATATAAATTTCATAACTTTATCCCAAGAGCCGGTTCCAGGCCTCTTGGACTCGGTCTACCCAGGCCTGCTTGGGTAAGACTCGACCGTTTGCAAACTGGCATTGGGTGTTTTCGATCGTCTATGCATAAATGAAGTCTTGCTTCCTCTTGTAATTGCGAGTGTGGTGCACATGAACAAACTGCAGACCACATCATTTCTGGATGCCTTACACACCGGGCACCAAAAAAAAACGGTCTGTTAATCTTGGATGAAAATACCAGATGCTGGGTCAAGATCATCACTGCCATCATCTTATAAAACAACAACAATCGGATGATCTCAAACGACAACGACGACCAAATTGTTTGATCTGGTTATATCTATGGCCATAATCTACAAGCCATATCCTTGGTTTACACGCTTGCAAAAATGGACAAAAATTATTTTATTAAAATGTAAGGATTGAACGAATGATACTTAAAAAAACATTTCATCAAAACGACAGTCGTTTTGATCAACCGTTATTCAATCAAATGTTGTTTCGATCAAGTGTCGTTTCGATCAAATGTCGTTAGATTAAGTGTCGTTCGATCAACTGTCGGGTAACGGTGCAGCTTAATGGCTGCAATTTAGTTTTTATTTCAAATTTTTAATAATAGCATTAATGCTTCGGTTTCTTCTGGGATGGAGTACATTTTTATTGTGCTAAAATTTGCCAACATCGCTTTAATATAAGGAAAGTTAACACAGCATTTTTTAGCAAAATTAAGTTTGCTTTTGATGCGCTGTATCGCCACCAACAAAACGGGTTTCATTCGGTTTTTGATTTTCGTGTTGGTAAATGTTACCGTGGAAGAAAGCCGCTCGATGGAGGATAGGAGGGACGGACAGGCAGTTCGGATAGGAGGGACAGACAGGCAAAATCTTTAAATTCACTAGTTACCACACCATTTGTGTGTATTTTATTTATTTATTTATTTGTTATTATTTTTTTTTGTCGACGACCAAGACATGAAAAGTCAAGCAAAACAAAATATATAAATGCACTACAAAAACATTTGGTCGCCATGACTAGATGCCAGCGAAAGACCATGAATTGTAAAATTTTGAGTGGTTCCCAACCTGGGAGGTGCACCTCCCCAGGGAAGGTAGCATTAATTTTGCAGAAGGTGAGAAAAGACTTGTAGAAGAATTGTCGCTTTTCTATCAAAACCTGAATTATTGCATTATAAGCATTACATTTTGGTTTGTTGATAATCGTATTAAACAGAAGTGTCCCATCATAATTATTTTTTGGCAGATTTTAGCTTAATATTAGCTACATTGGAGATAAAAAATTACGTTGTTAAAAGATGCAAGCTAGAATTAGTCGATTACTTTTAAAAAGTATTTTCAAGTAAAGTCATTGGCTTAGCCAAAGAGTTGGTTTATTATTTATTAAGGTTGGGGCAGTGGCAGGATGTGAATATTTTTTTCAAGGTGTGCGCTTAACACTCAGAAAAGTCAACTGTTAAATAATTATTTTAAAAAAACGGTAAAAGATAAATGTGGAATGAGTTACAATTTCGAAAAGTCCTCAAGAAACTATCTTTTGAAATATATTAGTTTTACTTTTTACTCTGAAATTTCACATTGAAGGTAATAAATACCGTACTTTGAATTCATTATTGCAGTAGGCTACACCTCCGTAAATCTGGATTTAGTTGGTGCAAAATTTTGCTTTATACTCGGATAAAACTGAAAGCGCAAATGATTTCCTAGATGCTGTAATTCTTAATAAAAAGCTTAGGATTATTCGAATCTTCGTCTAATTCCGATGATTTTGTTCTTCAAATCTAATCCGGATTAATCGAGGTCTACTGTATTTTTGTTCTTATCATGGTCTCTAGGATAATATCATGGGAAACTTCATCATCAAATCTACTTAGAAACCTACTTAGAAAAGCTTGGGTACTCTTAGTTTAGATAAAGCTACTTTAATTAGCCAAGTTTTGTTGAACATGCAATGGCTTTCAGAAAAAGCAAACTACAAATATAAAGACTTGTAACGGTTACTGGTTTATATAACTCTAGCTACATATAAATTCCACAAAACTTTTTATAAATCTTCTTTTTATTCATAAACCAACAATCCTTTTTAAACTAACAATTATTCTTAAACCCAAATCTGATTCAAACTTTTTTGACATGTGCTTTTTCGCTGAACAAAGACTCTCTCGTTTCTTATCAAAAAGAAAAAAAATGAATAAACGAACAAAAAATACATTTATGTCAAGCGTGAAAATGTGGTAATCGCCACATATCTCCCCCCCCAAGTGGTATGGCCGCAAAAAGGCAAATACCACTGAAAGAAGAGAAAAAAATAATCGATTGCAATAGAAAATACGACAAAATTCTACACGCACTGACAGAAGCAAAAAATCACTATATACAAGAAAACGCACAAAAATGCAACGCGTGATTAAAACGTCGAACCAAACCAGACATCAAAAAAAAAATGAAAAAAATAAAAATAAAAACTAGTCGCGATAACGAATAGGTTTTGTAATTAGTCTGCCTCTGCGGGAGTAAACGCGATTAGCGGGGAGTTCGTCTAGGTTTTCCGCAAAAATGTCCCCATTCTCAATCGAACATGTGGACGAAAAAAATCGAGTCTCGGCAGATTCATCCTCGACTGAGGAGCCAGTGGGAGATATAGGTTCAACAAGGGCCTGTTTTAAACGATCAATTGATACGGTGTCAGTGTGACCGTCTTTTTCGATGACAAAATATTTATCGTGTCGTTCAAGTACAAAATGAGGTCCCGAATAAGGTTGTTGCAACGGAGATTTTACACTGTCAATGCGAACAAATACTTGGGAACACCGGGAAAGAAGTGAGTCGACATAAGTTTGTTGTTTTTTAGGATAACGTGGCATAGTATAACGTAATGTGTTCATGAAAGAACAATGTGTTTTAGCATAGTGCGAAGCTGGTTGGACTGGCTTTCCTCGGACAACTCTACAGGAGTCGAATTTTCAAAATATTCCCCGGGGAGTCGTATAGAAGTCCCTAAAGCCATTTCAACTGCAGCACACCCCATATCCTCTTTTATGGCCGATCGCAAGCCTAAGAGTACAAGACTTAAATTTCGATACCAAAGGTCGGGAGAAAATTGACATTTCAATGCAACTTTGAGACTGCGATTGAATCGCTCGTTTAATCCGTTTGCAGCCGGATGGAAAGCTGTTGTGTGACATAATTTTGAACCCAAAAATTGGCACATTTCTGTCCAAAGGAGAGACGTGAATTGGGTTCCTCTATCTGTAGTAATTATTGTAGGAGATCCAAAACGGGCCACCCAATATAAAAGAAAAGAATCTGCACAAGATTGCGCAGTGATATCCTTCATGGGTATGGCCTCCGGCCAACGCGTAAATCTGTCTACAACTGTCAGTAAATATTTGTAACCAGAAGAATCGGGAAGAGGACCGACGATATCGACGTGTACATGTAAAAATCTGGCATCTGGGGTTCTGAAATGCTGTAAGGGTGTAACTTGATGTCGGGTAATTTTTGTTTGTTGGCAAGAAATTCAGGTACGGCACTTGTCAGCAATATCCCGTCTCATATTCGGCCACACAAATCGCTCTCCGATGAGTTTTTGAGTAGCCTTAATGCCTGGGTGGGAAAGGTTGTGCAAGCGCTCAAAAATTGTGGTTCGTAATGAATTTGGAATGGTGGGGCGAAATTTTCCCGTACTAGTGTCTCCAAGTAACAAAAGGCCTGAATTAAGAATCGCACGTTCACATAGTTCCAATGAAGTCATCGATTGAGAGAGCTCGCGAATCGATGGATCGTCCCTTTGTGCCAAAACCAGCTCGGTATAATCTGTGAAAGAAGACGAAAGAGCAGCAGTGATTTCAGGACGGCTCAAGCAATCGGCAACTACGTTGTTTTTTCCTTCAATATGTCTAATATCAGTTGTGAATTCTGAGATAAACGATAGGTGTCGAGCTTGCCTGTTACTTAACAGAGTTTTTTTTCTAGATATACTACCAACTAATGGTTTGTGGTCCGTGTAAAGAGTAAACGTACGGCCTTCTAAGAAGTACGTGAAATGATGAACTGCCAAATAAGCTGCCAACAATTCTTTATCAAAAGTACTATACCGTTTTTAAGCATCAGAAAAGGCGGCTGAAAAGTACTCCAATGGTCTGTGCGAACCACTACTGTTAATCTGACTGAGTACAGCACCACAGAATTTATCGCTTGCGTCTACAAACAATGCTGTGGGACTGTCGTGCTGAGGAAAATTTAATAGTGTTGCATTACTCAGTGCTACTTTTATGTCCTCGAACGCAGTTGAGGCCTCCTCGTTCCAAGAAAGATTTGCATTGCGACCGGCAGGAATCCCCTGGAGGAGAGAATTTAAAGGGGCCAAAATTTTTGCGCATTGAGGAAAACTTTCTATAAAAATTGACCATGCCCAAAAATCGCCGTAAAGACTGGGCGTTCTGTGGGATCGAAAAAGAATTTATGGCATCAACCTTACATGCAACATGGGCGATACCTTTGTCCGAAACGATATGCCCTAAAAAGCGTAGCCGATTTTGGCCGAATAAGCACTTAGCTGCATTGATGATCAATCCGTTGCGTTGTAGGCGCTCAAATATTTGTCGAAGGTGGGCTCGGTGTTCTTCAATGGAGGACGAAAATATCAAAATGTCATCTATATAGACAAAGACGAATGGCAAGTCTTGAAATAGAGAGTTCATAAAGCGTTGGAATGTTTGGCCAGCATTAGTTAGACCCATAGACATCTTTAAAAATTCCCAATTTCCGGCCGGTGTGCAAATTGCGGTTTTGGCAATATGTTCTGGGTGAATATGAATTTGGTGATATGATTTAAACAAATCGATGCTGGAAAATATTGTGGAACCGGATATACATGTATTTTCGGTAAAGTCATGAAGGAAAGGAATGGAATAAGAGTCCTTGACGGTTACTTGATTTAGACGCCGATAGTCTCCTACTACTCGCCAAGATCCGTTAGATTTTTTTACCACATGAACGGGAGATCCCCACGGGGAGGAACTGGGTCTAATTATTCCCAATTGCTCAAGCTGACTTAATTCCTTTCTTAAAACAGCAAGTTTTTCGGGAGAAAGACGGCGTGGCCGCTGTTTGATGGGTGGACCGGTTGTTTCAATGTAGTGAACTATGTCATGTTTTGGAGGAAGCCTTAAGTTCGAAACAGAGAACATCTCGGGAAATTCAACTTCAAGAAACTGATAATCTCCTAAGTTGTAAACCAGAGGTTTGACATTACACAAACTAAGCTTAAGTTCGGTATTAGATAAAAAAGAACAAGGATCACGACACTTTTGTGCATGAGGACCAAAACGTTGATGAAACCAGCAGAATGATCTAATATTTGCAGATTGCGGTATGTGTTCGGGAAATATCAATCTTCCTTTTCTAGGATCAATCTTGATATCAAAGTGCGATAGAAAATCTATTCCTATAATGGGTTTTAACGTCTCAGCAATGCAAAATTCCCAGTTTAAAGGCACAAGACCTCCCAGGTCAATAGTAATATTTTTGCAACCAAACGTAGGGACAGAGCTTCCATTAACAGCAGACAAATAATCCTGCGGATGATCTCGAGAATTAGGGTCCACAGGAATTACAGAACAAGAACTGCCCGTATCAATCAAAAACTTCAAATTAGTAATGGAACATTTTATGTACAGTAGTTGCGATGTGAGAGTTGAGCACTCATTATTTCCTCCGGTAAAGTCGCCTTTCTTTACCGGAGCTATTAGTTTAAATGATTCTTTTGAGAATGAGACATTGCGTCATTTAAATGCCAAGAGCAAGGGGATATGCATTTATGAGTTCGATTGCCATAACGGTTGTGGTAAAAACATAATTCATTCTTAGAAACTGTTGATGTTGGTGCGGAACCTTTATTACGCTGGTAGGAGGTAAACTTTTCAAGCTTTTGATTTAATTCGTCTACGGCGTCCGACATATTTCCCAACTGCTTATCAAAATACTCATTGACCTTGTACTGCGGTTTTGTTGATGTGATATTATTTACCTTTGACATGGGAGTAGCAGGCTGAGATTTCGCCAGAGAACAGAACAGAACAGAACAGAATTTATTGTTTTGCCTTTAAGATAAAAATAACACAGCGAGAAACAAGAAATCGACAAATTAAGGCATGGAAGCATCGAATAACCGTGAGGTTTTCTAGTCAAGATGTTCCCTTGTCGGATTATTAATTGATCAATTTCATTTTATGATTTGTTGGTTATTCAGATTAATTAACATATTAGTAGTGATGATATAACAAAAGATCACCAGGAAATAGGATATAACAAACCAGGATAAACCAGGATATAACAAAAGAGAAAGAAGGCGGTCGGCATGTGCAGCCAATTCATCGACCGTGCCTTGTTCGTACGAATACAACGCAAGCCTGGTCGGAGTGTCCACCGACTGCAGTACGCGAGATTTAAGTATATCTTCCTGGAGAGTAGTCGGTTCACAATAACGGGATGCGAATATGGACCTAAGCCGGGCCAAGTAGTTTGAAACTTTGTCATCGCCACGGACACAATCGTTTAACGAGGTCTCTAAATCCTCAACGCCTGCATTAGAATATAACCGGAGGATAGCAACTTTCAAAGTCGAATAAGGTTTTACCGTGTTAGTTGTTTTTAATAGGTGTGCCACAGATTTAAATACACTGGCGTCTCGAGATAAGGTCGTGACAAGAGCCAAATATCTGGACCGTTCAGATGTCATATTAGCTTCTTGAAACATTAATTCGATAGTTGAAAAATAAGCGCTGGCGTCATTCTCCCAAAAAGGTGGCAAATGTATATTCCCAAAACTATTTGCGGGCGAAAAAACGTTATTATTTCCACTATTGCCACTTATATCTGAGTTTGTTCTATCACTAGAGGGAGCTCTCGTAGGGGAGAATGTTATTGGGGCAGGCCGCGATATGTCAGGCCTCGCTTCGTGAAAACCACGTTTGGTTTGATAGTAAAAAATCAAGAATACAAAACTACAACTTACAATGATTAACGCAGTAACTAAAGCACATAACGCCAGATAGTAGAAATACATTATGATGTCACACTATTAAATCAAGCTTAAGGTTAAAAAAAAACTGCTTTTTTTACTCCTAACTGTTATCAATACAATTAATAAAACTGTCCGCCAAAAACTAGTTAAAAATTGAACATAAATTTAGCACTTACAATTATATTACAATGTCTCGCTTGCAAAACCAATAAAAGACTTATCTTTTTGTCTATAAGTTTATAAATTTAATGTTCTTCGTCTCGCTGGGCAGAATTCTCTTCTATTATCGCTGTTAATAGTTGAGTAAAGCTTGTTAATAACTTCAAAGTTATGTTGATAAAAGCGTCTTCAGTGTATGAAATCACGTCGGGTTGGTCACCATTTATGTAGCGGTTACTGGTTTATATAACTCTAGCTACATATAAATTCCACAAAACTTTTTATAAATCTTCTTTTTATTCATAAACCAACAATCCTTTTTAAACTAACAATTATTCTTAAACCCAAATCTGATTCAAACTTTTTTGACATGTGCTTTTTCGCTGAGCAAAGACTCTCTCGTTTCTTATCAAAAAGAAAAAAAATGAATAAACGAACAAAAAATACATTTATGTCAAGCGTGAAAATGTGGTAATCGCCACAGACTAAATTGTTGATTATTTTCTATATTTAAGCAATATATATTGTCTATGTCACAACCAATAGACTAGAGGTCACGTAACAAGTGTTAATCAGGCACACAAAAATGCTTAGGGCCTACAATGTTACGCAGGAAATTCTGAAAAAATTAGTTTCTAAAAGAGGCTAATAAAAATTGGCCAAATTAGGATAAAAAAATCAGGTGTCCAAATCAATTGCTGACTATCAAACACAATTAAAATTCAGAAAATTTGTTTTTTTCCAAATTTTAAGCCATCAGGCAACTCTGGTTCGATGTCCTGAAATAAATGAACAAAAATAAATAAATTGTAATGCATGAATTTATTGATAAAATCGATCAAATTTCAATTTAATATAGAAAATAAAAGTTAAAAAATTAAAATCAATTGTATCATGACGAAAAATCAATTTCTACCTGTAAAGGTCATCATCAGTTTTTTATTCAAATTCTGAAAAAAAATAATAATAAAATCGTCAATGTGACTTTACTGGAAAAGGGTAATAGATTTCTGAATAAAGACTTATAACATAAAAAAATTAAAGTTGAAATTTTATCTTGGGGTATTTCCCTATATTCAAAAATTGTTTTTTTCTTAGACCTGTATTCTAAAACATTTTAATATTCCCATGGAATTAAGTTCTTTCGTTCAATTTTATTGTTTATTTTAAATTAGGTATTGCTGAAATTTGGTGCTGATCGCTAATCTAGCACTACTACAAATGTAAAGCATTAAACGAACAAAAGTGATTCAAAGGCTTTTTCCTGATTTCCGAGGGCACAACTAGCAACGACGCCCGTGTTTAACACTTTAACCAATTCTAGAATTTATATTTACCAATACACAGCCTCTAAAACTCTAACACTTTAAAACTCTAAAACCCTCTAAAAATTTTATAAGAAAAATAAGAAAAGAATTAGTTAATATATTGCTGAAATTTTTAGATGCTGACATTTTTGCTCTATTTGTAATCTGTATTAGACCATATTTTATTTTCAAAGTTGTTCAATTTAGTTTTTAAAGACTCCAGTTCATATTGTATTTATGTGTTATTTCAAGCTTTCAGTAAAAGAGAATTGGAAATGACAAAGTCGTTACAAAGATTATGTAAGTTTTATAGGAAAAATGAGTCTCTTCAAGTCACTGTAAGTGATTTTTGTTTGTAAAACTAACCCGGATCCCCTTGTGATTACTTTTGCTTTTTGAAAGATCGGTTTTCTCTTAGTTTCTTCTTTATTCTATCCTGTTCCTGAAACTGTGAAAGGGGTCTTGGGATAGTTTCATTGAAAAAAATTGCTTATGGTGACTTAAAAAGATCCTAAAAGTGTTGGGGCTTTGAGAAATCACTGTATGTGATTTTTGTTAGTAAAATGAATCCAAATTTTTCCTTGTGGTTACTATTGGTTTTTAAAAAGATAGTTTTTCTGTTTTTTTTTTTCTTATTCTTTTCTGGTTCTGTAGGAGGAATTCCCTGTTAGTTTCACTGACAAAAACAATTATGGCAACTTCTTGAAAGGACTCAAATATTGTTGTTTTTAAAATATATAAATTCAAAACACTTTACAATAGTTGTTGCCTCAAAAGTGTTAAATTGTAACCATAATGATTAATTTTTATTTTATCACTATATTTATTTTCTTGACTTGCAGGAAAGCGACAGAGATGCTAATACATAGGGTAAGCAATTATACTGACCTGCTTTCAGAAATGCCAAGATATTGCTGTCCACTTGTAATTTACTAGATATATGACTATAATTTAGAACTACTTCCAAGGACTGCCAAGCAAAGGAAAGTGCTGTAAAGTGTCTTTTCCAAGGATAAACAGAATAGCATTAAAGGGTTTTGAACTGAGACCATGTTGATCACAAGCACAGCATTTTAACCACTCGATTATGCTGCCAACAACTGTAATAATATTTTAAAATAAAGATAAGTATCTTTGTAAAAAGTTACTGTAAGCAATTCTTTTGCTAAAACAAACTCAAAATTTCCTTGACAACACTGTGATGGAATGAAATAAAGAACCTCTTTGAAAAGTGATGGTATCCTTCAAAGGATTTGAGTTAGTTTCACTAAGAAAAATCACTTGCAGTAACTTTTAGAAGACTTAAGAGTAATATTACAGTTAAAAAAGGTAAATTATTGTAATAATTTTTTGTATTTCTCATTATTGTAGCTTGACTAAAAACAATGTTAATTTTCTTAAATTTTTATTTTTTGAATTTTTACTTGAATAAGCTAATTATTTTGATTTAGTTTTAATGTGTTTAAAGACTGAATATTTGACCTTGGTTTGTTGTCAGTAACCTTACAGGACTTAGGGATTTCTCAAACGTTAGAAAATAATGAATTAAACTCAGCAAGTAGCTAACAAAACCAAAACTTTTGCTTACATGGTTTGAAGCTTATTGTATATTTTTAATTTTTATTTAAAAAAAGATAAACTGCAACAGATTTTTTAATTTTTAACTTATGTTTAAGGTTTGTGTGTGTGTTTGCTATTAGTGATGTACCAATACTTGAGTATCGGTATCGGTGGTATCGGCCTATTTTTGTGGTATTGGCTAGTAGTATCGGTATCAGTAAATATAGCTGATACTTGCCGATACTTTTTAAGCACAAAATAAATATAAAAAATTTTTCAAAATTTTTTTGTTGTATAAATATAAAAAATTTTTGTTGCCCCCTGGAACTGGATTGGATTTCTAACATAATTAATGATTTCTTTTTAAAGATTTGTAATAATATTGTAATAATAATGATAGATATATACCTGGAAAAAATTCAAAATCCAATAACAAGCTAGATTTAGTAAATACATTCTTTGGTGTTATTTACAAAAGCTTTTACTGATGGTGCTCGATAGATAAAAAAGTATCGGTGGTATCGGCAGTAATGGTATCGGTATCGGCTCTAAATGCTGGTATCAGTAATAGTATCGGTATCGGCTTAAAATGTGGCATCGGTACATCCCTATTTGCTATATTTAAAAATTTAATTAAGTTGAGTTTCCTTTTTGAAATGCAATAAAATTTTTCAAAATTTTTACATTTAAGAATTGTACCAGAAGTTCAATCATTACAAACAAGTTCAAACTGATTAATTCAATAAATGCAAAGTGTTGCATTGTTTCAAACACTAACTTTTTTGTGTTTTTATAGATTATTTTCATTTGAAATCTTTTTCAACATTGTTTCCCACAATATTCAAAAGTAATGTACAACTGCATCTAAAGTCACTTGAACAACACTATGTCTTAAAAAAGTTTTGTTTGAAAACTGTTACTGTTTGTCAATATTCTAACCTATCAACTAAAGAAATCACTTTAAATGAAGCTGTGAGTTTGAGAAACTTGGATGGTGGAGTTTGCTGGAATTGTGGGTTGGTAAATTATTGTAGTTAAAATAAAACTAAGACAGGTACCATTTTTTTTTGGATGACACAAAGTAGTATTATGATTTGTAATTATGTGACCATAAAAATTTGGATCATATATCTTCAAGCTGTTTTTTTAACCTACTGTCTTTTACTTGAAATTGCTCTCATTTTGCTCTCATATGTTCCTTGATTATGTTGTTTTTATTCATTATTTAAATTAATTTAAATGCATCAAGATTAACCCTTTGCGGTTCAACTTTTTTTACCAAAAATTTCTCCACAGGTCCAAATTTTTTTTTTAACTAAATCATTTTCTTTCCATGTTTTAAGGTGTTTTTTGTGTGTTTTTTCATATTTGAGGAGAAAAAAGCCGAAAAATTGCAATTTTCTAATTTGTGTTATTTTCCGGATTATTTTGTTTGATAAGGCACCTTTAACGGTGAAACACTTGCATTTTGTGTTTGTATTTCCTAATTCTTAGCTCATAGCCCATACCACTGTTTATGCGGTCCTGTTAGTGATTAATTATTTACCATTACCAACCAATCCAATTATTATTTACAACAAATACTGTTGAAGCTGCAGTTATAGTGCATTGTATAACGCCATATCAGTTGAATTTTTTGTTTTGTATTTGAATTCTACAAACAACATACACTACAGACATAGAAAGAGATTGCAAAATACAGGTAAGAAAACATAGAAAGTGAAAGCACAAGTAAGGGGCAGTAAACAATTTTATTGTTTGTAGTTTCTCTGGGTATGCACCTGGGTGTAATCTAGGTTTTCTGACACATGTTTCACAATAAAAGAGGGTTGTTTTCCTGGACTGTGGTTTGCTGCATACCATACACTTTTTGTTTTGTCCTTGAGCAGTCTTTGCAATAAAATGCTGTTGTTTGTTCAATCTTTCTTCCAAATCGAGAGAACTTGGCCTGCCCCTTTTCTTGCTGCACTTATTCCTGATGTTTCCAACAAGCTGCTCGACCAATTGTTGTCGGTATGTCAATTGCCTAAAGGAGGTTGCATGTGTTATCTGTTGTACAAAATAAAAGAGTTTACAAAACAAACTTCCAGCAACCAGAAAAAGAGCTTTCTCCACCACTTTGGTGTCTTTCTGGTAAACGAATAAGAGGTGCAGTAATGATCTGAGTGGTCAACAGCTCCCATGTGCTCTGTATAGTCACATATCACCAGGGGCTTTTCAATGTTTTCCTGCTGCCCTCCTCTTATTACTCGTGAAATAGTCTTTACATCTGCATTATGCCAGGTGCTGAGCATAAGCACAGTACGCTTGTCGTGCCAATCTAAAGCCATCAGCATCTTGCTGGAGTGCCAGTAAACTTTTGTTTCATGGTTCTTCAAGCGCAAGTGTTTGAGATCCTCTGAAAGACCTTTATGATTTTTTTGAGTATACATTCCCTCTTCCAAAAGTTTCACCGCTAATGTAGGGCTGGTATAAAATCTATCAGTGTAGATGTGATATCCAGTCCTTTCAGTTTGGTTGCCAAATGCATTATGATTCTGGTAATAAACGGCTCTCCAGGCCTTGGCAATGCATCAGTTGTTGGCTGTCCGAAGTACGGTTCAAAACAGGAGATGTAGCCTGTCTCACAGTCTAATAGCACATAAACTCGCGTGCCCTATTTAGTTGGCTTTTGGGGGTTGTAAGTTTTGAAGATTATTCGTCCTTTATATCCCACTGTGCTTTCATCAACTGCAACATTTCTTCCCAGAGTAAACAATTCAAGGCATTTCTTTTTAAGATAGTTCATGAAGTGATGTACTCTTCTTCCTCTGATGATTGGAGCAGTTGTGGGTTCAGGTGACTTGATATGAAACATCCAGTGTATTTGTAAGAAACGTTGCTGGGAAAAAATGTCAAAAAAAAATGGACAATATTGTGTCCAATTCCGACTAAAAAAGGATTTTACGTCTGCCTTGTCATTCATTGCCATATTCATAATGACACCTAAGTAGGCCTTCATCTCAACAAGAGTTCCATCCTTCCATTCAAACCAGACGGAATTGTTTAAAAAGGCCTTTCCGCTGAGACTTATAACTGCATATGCATTAGTTGCGGTCACCAATTCCATCAGCAGCTCGTCAGTAAGGAAGTGTTGGAGTGCTTCTAACTCTGATTCAGGTTGAGATGGAAAATGCACCCCTGGATTTTAAACTGTAAATGGACTATGAGGAAAGTCAGGGTCATTTGATTGGCAAGCACTCCAACCACTGTCATCAGAGCTGTCACTATCTTCATCACTGGATCCACTGCTTTCGACGTCAGTATCCATAGGTCCACTGTCTGAATCATCAAAAATGCTTTCTTCCATAGTTACACACTGATTCACTTCCATCAGTGCTTCTTCCGTAGATAAAACCCTTCTAGCCATAATATAGGATGAATTATAGAATACATAGCTAGAAAAAGAAACAAAACTTAGTTTAAACAAGCACTACATGACTTTTGCTATAACAAGCTGTTGGGATAGGATAAGTTGATGACGTGTCCAAATCGTGAAACTAGCAGATAGGAAGTATAGAAGATCTGGATTACAAATAGGAAATATATTTAGGAACCCCTGATCATGTCAAAGAGCATTGAAATAAATATCAACTCCAACACAACCAAAACACAAACTATTACAGAATACTGCTGTAAATTAATTCAGCAGTAATGCATTTACAGCAGTTGCTAACTCGGTTTTTCAAATAAAATGGTTCACACTTATTAGCACGCCTTGCTTTTGCACACGGCACCAAAATCAGCTAAAAATTGACTAAATGTACCAAGCAAGAAACTAGTTGCGCGTATCTGCGCTTTAAACATCCCTAGAATGATGTTGGACTTGCTGTAATGACTAAAATAAATACATCATCCCAGGGATGATGTTGGACTAAATTACATAATTTTATTTATCATCCCAGGGATGACGTTGGACTGCAAAGGGTTAAGATGTCTAGAAAAAAATCAGTATTTTGAAAGAGTTGTGAAAAAAAGTTACAGTTTAAAAAAATAGCATGAAGATTATATGTTCCAAAAATTTCTCTTAGTTGTTATTATGTAAGTCATGTAGTTGAATTTTTCCAATAACAAAGAGCTTTACTTACAGAATTAATATAAAAAGATTTTAGTGGGAAAACAATGTACAGTAAGAATGCTTGCTCAAAATTTGATTTTTTATTGTGCTTTGCTTAAAACTTCCTTGATTATATTTTTCCCCTTTCTCATGCTCTAATGCAACTTGCAGGATAGCTCAGTATGATAACACTCTGAATTTAAGCAAAAGGTTGCAAGTTTGATGCTTAGTCTACCCAAATAATTTTTCTTGTGTCCCTGAGAAAGGCACTTGATGACTAATTTCTCAATTGAGTCATGTAATTTACCAACCAAAACTTAACCCTAATTTAGGTTAAGCCAAAACTAAAAACCTAGTCTAACATAATAACTGAAATAAAAAAACTTTGCTGAAAATTAAATCCATCTTTTTTATTTCATTTCATCTCTATGTTTATCCTCCTGACTCACAGGAAAGCATTGAGGTGCTATACATAATGCTAGCTATGCCCTGACCTGGTTCTAAAGATATCTTAGTTTTATAGAGATATTACTGAAATTTAGTACTGCCTGCCAAGACCACCAAAGAGTGTAATGTGCTGTAAAGTGTCTTTCTCAAAGACACAATGGAATGGCTTGAGTAGGTTTTGCACCAAGACCATGTTTGCGCCAAGACCACTATCACTTTGTTCTTAACCACTCAACCATGCTATAAAAAACTGATAACATTAAAGAATCTCAGAGAAACTTCTTAAAGTTACATACAATGATCCAGTAGAATATTTGTTATGATCACATCATAACATTTGCTGTTTATTGGTTTTGTTGAATATTTCTGTCAAAAAAGTATAGAGTGTCTTACATTAAGCCAGAAACTATTTTTTTGAGAAACTTATTTAATAGATTTTTTTTGTCTTGTATATTTGTAATATATTATTAGATTTGTTTTAAGTTTTTTGAATTTTTACTTGCTTTTCATTTCAAAAAATTGTGATTGACAATTATATTTATATATCTACGTAAAAAGTAACCTTTATTTATTACAGCAATTACTTTAATATTTACAATGACAGAAGAAGTCAGTGATGTTTTATGTTAAGGTTCAATAGCCTTTCTTTTAGGTCACACTGCTTTTTATCCTTGTTTTTTTAGTCAAAAACTTGACAAAACATCAGTGTTTTTTTGTGTTGGTTGCAATGCAATCCTGCCTGTGGACAAGCATCAGACTTACTTTTCACTGTTTGGCTTGCAGCAAGACTTTCAACTTTCAATGTCACACCTTCAATCAAAATTCAAGTCATTGCAGGTACTGCTATTAACTCTATTAACTATTAACTAACTATTAACTCTCTATTGCCTAACTCAACAAATTTGTCACGTTTCAAATTTTTGTATTTTTTGGGCTTAAAAAATTTTTTTTGTGATTGCCCTTATCAACAGATTTGATACAACTCACAATTTATCATTTTAATTAAAAACCCAAAAGACTTCAATCAGTGTGATTTTTTAACCATGATACCTTTTGACTTTTTCTTGTTTTTTTTTACATCATGGAAAAGAAATTTTGTATCACATTTGATTAAAGTTGAAAAGTAATAAGAAAGCTAATAATTTTTAATCTGGTATTTTATTCTATTTGTATTTATTAAACATATTAGGTTTTTTGACTGAGGTTCTCATTTTTTTTGGCATAGGTGTCTTAATGTACCTGATTTGTGTGTCTGGTAAATTGATTGGCTAGACCAGTGTTTCCCAGCTTTTTCAGGTCACAGAGTATTTTTGCCAGAGCCTAAATTTTTGTGCTATTAACCCGTATTAACCCAAGGGTAGAACTAAAAAACTAAAAACTAAAAACTTTGATAGGCTGTACAATTCTATGGCACAACTTAAAACAGTGTTTGTAAAGATATTTTACAACTTTTATATATCTCAAAGCTATTCATAATCTAAAATAATAAAAAAAACAGTTATTTTTAGTTAGAAAATGCATTTGAAATAATGACTACAAATGACTACAAATGTAGTCATTGGGATAATTCAGGTTAAGTTAAAGCAATTACTCAAGAACCAATTTTAGTGAAATTTATTTATTACACACATTCTCACATTTTATTGGGAGTCTTGTTGTTGAACCTGTTTCATAAGTTTGTCCAAATTGAGGTTTATGGTTATTAAAATGCACATGATGTTATCTTCTGGTTGTAGTTGGTTGCTGCACTTAGTTTTACCCATAGCTAATGCTAAAAAACCAGACTCACAAAGACATGTAGTTGTAAAAGCCAAAAGAGCTTTTGTTTTCTGTAAACAGAGTTTAATTAGATTGGGTTCTATTGATTAAATGTTTGCCCAAAATTGAGCCAGAGAAGCATTTTTTATTTTCCTCTTTTCACAGCTGTGGACTTTTGCAGCACAACCAGCTGTTCACTAATGCATTCAATTTCCAGATGAGCCTTTAGCGCTAACACCTTGAAGAGAATTCACACCTAGTTAAACACTTTGTTGAAATTGTTTTAAAGGATATATCCATCCAGCTTGGATAGAAACAAAATAAGGTGTTCAAGAAAAATTCCACAAATGCTCTTCTAATAAAATTCTTCTTCCAAAAATGCATATAAAGCAGGAAAAGTAGATCTTTCTACTTTCCATTTGATGCACCCACAATTTCATTTAGCTTTGTATGAGACAATGTCTTCCAATACATCCAAAAAGGTTTTATTTCTTCCTGGATAGTGGTGTTTAAAAAATCAACTAGAAACAGCAATTTGACAATTCACTTTTAGAATTGATCAGCAAGTTTATGATAATGTTCTTTTAAAAACGCATCAATTACATTGTGTAGGCTAGCCCCTCTCTTCAGCACTTTTCGTGATAGCCAACAGATATATGAATGAAAAAAAAGCTCACTGTGTTTTGCACCCATCTCACCACGCAACACTTGAAATAAATGAGTACATAAGGGACAGGATTGGATATAATTAACCCAAGATACAACCACTTTAAAGACTATGGCTAGATTTTCTTGAATCTCTTTTGCTGCCAGATTTTCTCAGTGGAGAAGACAATGAATAACTAAAATATCTGTTTTTCTCTTTCACAAAACTCATAAAGCTTTTTTTGGTTTCCATCATAGATGGAGCACCATCACCATAAGCTGTGCTTGTTTTCAATATCTGTAGTTTTATCCAACTGTAAACTAAATTTTTGACTTAGTTTTACAGCACCAATAGTCTGCTGCACAATATTCACTGATATTTCTTGGACATGTCACTTGATTGTATTGTTTGACAATGAAGCCATAGTTAACTTATTAACAATAGCTTCATTGCACACTATCCTGGCCATTTTAATAGCTGCTGGGTTAACAAAGTTTTCTCCCACTGTATGAGGTGTTTTTGCTCGAGCAATTTTTCAAGCAATAGCAAAAAAGCCTGCAAAGCTTTACTATTGGAGTAGGCAGCTCCTCCCCAAATAGCTGGATGATCAATCCGACTTTGCTTTACCTAAAACTCTTTATTCCTAAAAATTTCAATAACTGTAAATGCAATGTGGATTATACTCCCAAGCGATAGAAAAAGTACACATAAGACAATTGCCTTTTAAAACATTGCAAGAAAATCTATTATTTGCAATTTAGTTGTGACACAATGAAGTAAAGTTATCACTCCTGTTAGATGAGCTGTTACAGAACATAATGACCACAATGACAGTTCTTAATTACAAAACAAATATAGTGAGAATAAATTAAATAAAAAATTCCACTGAGTTACACAGATAAACTTGTTTAAATGTATTGTCATGGTTGATGTGCTTGCAGACTCACCCAGACTCATTTGAGTCAGACTTGGGTTGGAAAACACTGGGCTAGAAACTTAACACTTTGTATGTTTTCATATACTAATTTTAATCTGTTAACAATATCAAAATGAAGCACTAAAAAAGGGCTACTCAATTAGCTTTAGCAACGGTCCAAATACAAAAATTAAAAATTCACTGAATTTAATTCCAACAAATTTAACTTACAATAGTTTAATGTAAATGCTGATGTCTTTGCTTCAAGTGAAAATGTTGCAGTGTCTGTTACTAAATAAGAGTTTTTAATAAACAGCAACAGATATTTTCCCAGAGAAAAGTCACGAAAATTTACTGTAAAATAGCTACAGCACTTACACTCTTGTATATGTGCACATATTTTGCTCAGAAATCAGTCAGTCGCTTAACTTCAAAATTGTTTTTGCAATCGACTTACATTTTATTTTTAAAAATTTTTTTTGCAAATTTTTGAAAAGAATTTACTTGTTCAGACGAAAAAGATTCCTTGACATCTTCAATTTTAAAAGTTCAGTATTGCTCGAATCTGGAAAGAAGCGTTCAAATTCTTGTTTTAAAAGTTGCAGGTGACCCTCCTCCTCGACTTTAAGCTCGCCTTTAAATTCATTTTGGTTTTTCTTGAGGGCAATTTTTAGTTCCAAAACTGAAACTTGCATTTTTTAAAAATTTGACTATGTCTAACCCTAGTTTTGCCACGAAAGTATAAATGGCATCATGGTCATTGATGCGGTTAATATTCTTGTGCAAATCAAGTTTAAATCATTTAGCGTTACGAAAATATCCACGAGGTTTGCCAACCTTAAATTAAACTCTTGATTTGATTGGCAAGAAGATCTTTTTCCTTATGAGCTTCAAAAAACACCATAAGTTCCTCTTTAACTTCATACATGCAGGCTAACATGTTAACTTTTGATAACCACCCAACAGATATATGCAAAAGCAAAAACTCATAATTGGAATCCAGTCCTTACAAAGCTAGGTAAAAAATTTCGTATTGACAGCGCTTGCTTTAACGTTGTGGAAGGCTTGATTGATTGTAGCAAGTTTATTTTTCATGGCAATAGGTAAAGTCCTGGAGCCTAGATCTATTGGTGAATCACGCAATAAAATCTAACCACATTTGAAGTTTTTGTTTTTATCTTTCAATGAATTCACTTCGAGACCCAAACATTGTCAGACCATCATCAGTGCAGACACCCAAAATTTTTATTGTTGCAATAAACAGGGAGACAACTTTAGTACATCATCTGCTCTATACGTAGTCTAAGTGGGTCTGCAAAACAGGATATCTTTTTCAATTGCCACAGACGTAGACTAAAAACTCCGACAATTGGGCAATATCAGTTTCATCACATTGAATTGAAAAAAAAGGGCTTATAATATTTTGAGAAGTTGACACTCAATGTCTTTTGCGAGCTCATCAAAATATGGGTGTTTTGATTATAGAATCCGGCAGGAAAATCTTTGTCATCTTCTTGCTGTATGTTTTTCCCAACATAGGCCAACTGCTTTGTAACGTGCACGGCTTAATCAATATTTCATTAATGTTGTGAGATTTTTTTATCTTAGTAATCATGTGAACAATTTCGGAATGACGCTACTACTATTTCTGTAAACAAAGATTAGCGAAAATACTTACTTGCAATTTTAATTTTTTTAGACAGCATGTTTTCTTTAAAAAAAGCTAAAGGCTTAAGATTATGGCCAGGGTGATTTGTCTGAAAATGGCACTGCAAACGATTTGGCCATGTTGCATAATTCTTTAGATTTTCAAAGAATATCACGCATTGTGGTACCACTTTACTATTCACCATGAACTTGATAAAATTATGATTTAAATAATCACGGTCAAACCTCTTCCATTTATTTTTTGTCAATGCAGTCATATTTTCAGTTTGCAGCCAGTTGCTTGCGCCTCCCTTATGAACTTTTCACGCCCCACAACGCGCCCCAGTTTAAGAACCCTGTACTAAATAAATAACAAAAAATATCCCATCAATTTCAGTCAGAAACTGAAATACGTTTTGACCAGATTTGTCTTGTTACAGTCAACCGAAGACCAAAAATAATTATAACTTATTTGTCTCTATTTATCTCCTGATTCACAAGAAAGCGTCAAAGGCGCTTCAACTGTTAAGCAATCACCCCAATTTGCTTCCGGAGATGCCAAGATATTGCTGTCTGACTAAAACTTTTTATTTTGTTTTTTTAGTTTTTATTTAGAGATATGACCAAAATTTAGAGTTGCTTGCTATGACCACCAAGCAGAGGAAAGTGCCGTCAAGTGCCTTTCCAATGACACAATGGAATGAGCTGAGTAGGTTCTGATCCGCGACGGATCGTATTCACCATCATGGCAATTTTAACCACTCAACCACGCTACCAACTTCTGAAGAATAACTTCAACTGTCTTTCACAACAAATGTGTTATTTGCTTAAATATTGTCAACGTTACCCAAAACTAAAACAACTGCCATGCTCGTCACACAGGCTTGCGCAAACAACGCTGGTTGTTTCATGATCTAATTCATCATTATGTCTTTGCCAAATCGGCCAACCTTAACTTCAAACCAGTTAAGGCCTGTTTCGACTACGAGCGTGGAAAAGAGCATTCTTTGTCTCTTTTATTAATCTTCGATTGAAGCGAGCGCAAAAATAAAGCAATAAAACAAACAAAGAATGCTTTTTTTCACACTCGTAGTGGAAACGGGCCTTGATAGCGGGCAAAAGTCGCATTAAAACACCTTACAATACTACCTCAAGGATTCGTCCTTATATTCTTTGCTTCGACAATTACATTCACGGTCTTTCAAGTAAAAGATTTGAAAAGTATGTTTACTCTGATCACATTACAATTATTTTAGAGTTATCTTTTAAAATGTAGATATCCTATTATTGTAGTTAACCAATACCTCGAATTAGATAAGCGAAAACAAAAGCAGTTTTTATTTGTTCGTGTATTTACTACGAGAGGTAATAATGTTACAATCTTTTTCTATTCATTGAGATGCAATTTCAAAATAGTGATTTTTCTGTTACTTCCATATACTTCGTTTGCAGAAAGATCTTCATCCTGATAAGTTTTCAATAAAAAGTCCGCTGGAAGTAGCGATATCCGAAACCGTGTCCTCCCAACTCAACAAAGCTTATTTTGTCTTGTTGAAACCGTTGTCGCGCGGATTATACATGCTGGAGTTGGAAGGTGACTTTCAATGTTATTGCTTAATTACGTTGAGAAGGTGCTGACGTTTCTGTTTGATAGGAATAACGCTCGAGGAGAACATGAAATCCGAGGACCCGACATTCCTCATGGAAATCATGGAACTCAACGAACAGGTACGTTACGCGACATCTAGTGCCGTGTAAAGTTTGTTTATCATGTGAATTTCCAGATCACCGAAATGACGACTACGGATGAGTTGCGCTCTGTTTATGACGACATCAAGTCGAGAGTAGACGCGCTGACGCGTGACATTGCGGAAGCATTTCATCAAAAATCGATCGATTCAGCGAAAACACTTCTGGTTAAGTTCAAATATTTTGACAATGTGCTCGAAAAACTAAAAGAGCGAATTCCTCCTTTGTGAGGATGTGACGTGGTCTTGTGGTTGGCTCTAGACTGTATAAAGTCACGTGACGTGCTGGCAAACAAGTTGGTTCACTGCATTGACAGGCTTGTTACAGGTTGTTGAAATATGTCGCGACTCTGGAGATGTTTTGTATATTGCTCTGATGATTTGAAACTAAGCGAGAAGCTTATGAAACTAGCAGGCTCAGAGATTTGTATTACTAAAATGTTTCTTGAATTTTATAGGTGTTTTTCATGTAAAATGAAGTTTCATCATAGTTGTTATCTTTTCGGTTGTCATATGACAAATGTGCGCTTTTTCTTGCTTCTACATTTATGATATTTCACACTTGGTATCATGGTATTGGTTGATGTGCTGCATCAGTAGCTGCTCTGCTCATGCATAATGTGGAGCGTGTCGCGTTAGTTACTGTGCTCGGGTGCGTGTATGTGTATGTGGGGTCTTTGTAAGATGCTTTCGCTTGCTGTTGTCTCTGTCACGGATTCAACTCAACCGAATCGGAATCCTAAAGATAGTGCTTAACAATTTAAGGAACTCCTGGCGGAACAACGTTTGCTTTGTCAGAGTTTTGTGGAAGATGTTCTGAATTCCTATCGTAGATTGGGACACGGATCCGGATGCTTCTGTGTCTGCGATGCAAGAGTTGCACGAGAATTCTGTTGTTACGTGCAGCTGTTCATAAAATCACCTGTGAACCGGAACAGCCATTTCCTGTTCGGATTCCCATGCATTCGTTTGAGGGCAGTAGCATTCGATTGATTTTAACGACGGACCAGAAGATTGACCCACGCCTCCACATGCGAACAGCTTCCCCCCAATAGCGGTTGCAGCGCAATTATCACGCTTCTGCAGCATACATGCATGAAATTTACACAATTAAAGTATCAGTCTATAACTTAATTATGAGAGATACCTCCAACATCTCGCAGGCAAACGACCACCGATCTGTTTCTGGGTCAAAGACTTTAACAACGCGAGAACTTCCGCCGAGAAGATAAATTTTTGAAGAAAGTAAACACGCTTGTGCGCATGCGTAGTCCACCGACGCCGATTTCGTGATCGTCCATACATCGGTGACTGTCGAATAAATCTAAAGGTTTGAAGCGTTTTTAAACAATCGCAACGATCCAGAAAAGAAGTATAGCATCCTCGAATAACCAGAATAAGTCGTACTTGGAGTAGGCTATCCCACTCCGGGTTTTACGCTGACGTGGTTATAACTCTTTTATAAAATAAAATATTCCCGTTTCTTGATTTGGGCAATCAATGTAAAACTCCAACATTTATTATCCCGAGACAAAGAAAAATGTCAGAGCAATCATTGAACGATTGTGGTGGTGGTTTTACCTGACCCATTCCTGGGGATGGGGGCGCGGATCAATTCCGCGGAATCCCAATAATCGGGTGATTCCCCACGGACGGGACCAAAGGTCCAGAAGAGAAGGAGTGTGGCCGAAAATGGCCCGACGCAGAGGGTCTAGTACAGGGCAGTCGAGCAAGAAATGTGAGAGATCCTGTGGTTCAGAACCACAGTTGCTGCATGAAGGAGTCTCGGCTCGACCAACCCTGTGGAGATGAGAGTCGAGGAGAGTACTGTGCCCGTTGCAGCGTAAACGGGAGAGAGCACAGCGAGGGAGAGTAAGCTCCTCGGGAGATACTGAAGGATAGCAAAGGTTTCAGCACTATAACTGGTAGCCCAGAGACCAGTCGAGAAGGAAAGCAAGGTAGCAGGGACATACTTTGTACACTTGATGTGTATCCCTGCACCACCCTGTCCCAGCCCGCCAGGTACCGAACCGTCAGTCCAGGCAGAGATATCGCTGTGAGATAGAGTGGAAAGATGGGAGGTAGCTGCAGTGTTGCGAAGGGAGGGGTTCTTTGCGAGAGCATGAGAATGAGAGGTGGAGTGAGATTGTGTAACTAGATGGGATAGACCAGGGGGGTTTAGGAGGGCAGAGGATTAGTGCTTCACGGGTAAGATGTAGGTTAGGGGTAAGGTTATGTGATCTGGAGAATGATCTCCATGAGCTCTTCTTGAGACGTGTACTGGAGTTAGAGTGCGCAAGAGAGGCTATGGAAAAGGTTGAAGGTAAACGGAGGGCTCGTTCAAAGAAGGAGAGGGATTGGTGGGTGAGGGTGACTCGTAGTGGAGGTAAAAGTGCTTCTATATGAAGTAGAGGGATAGGAGTGGACAATAGACAACCTGTGATTACTCTACAGGAAGATCTATGCATTCTCTCCACAAAGGTGACGTGAGTAGGAGATGAGAAGGGATATCAGCCTGGGGAAGCATAGGTGAGGATGGGGCGAATGAAGGCTTTATATAAGGTACATAAGGATTCTTTTGATGGACCCCAGGAGGCAGAAGCGATAGAGCAGAAAGCACGGAATCGGCTGTGAAACTTTTTCCGTAAGGATAGGACATGATGTTTGAAAGAGAGAGTGCGGTCAAAGGTTACACCAAGAAAGGTTGGATGAGGGTTAAATTTGAGTGGGGTGTTAAGAATGTACAGAGAGGGTTGTATACGTGATTGGTAGGGGTCTAAGCTGAAGAAGGATGTTTCACATTTGAAAGGGTTGAGAGGAAGGCGCCATTTTGAGGACCATTCCACCAGTCTGTTGAGGGCAGCTTGTACTATGGAAGTTGCACACTCAACACTCGGGGAGGAGGCCCAGATGGCTAGGTCATCTACATAGAGAGAGGTCTTAACAGATGCAGGAAGGAAAGTGGGAAGGTCATTGATATACGTATAAAGAGAAGAGAACTGGTCCTAGAACTGAACCTTGGGGAACTCCTCTTCGGAGACGGAAAGGACAACTGCATGAATTACAGATACGGACTTTTGAACGGCGATCTGAGAGGTAGGATCGTATCCATTCGACAAAGCAAAGAGGAAGATCTAATGAGAGGAGTTTAGAGAGAAGGGATGAATGCCAAACTGAGTCAAAAGCTTTTGCAAAATCCACAGTGGCAAGGACTGTACGTGCGCCTGGCTTAGATTGGTGAAAGGAATCTGCGATTGACTGTGAGAGGAGAACCTGGTCTACAGTCGATCTACCAGGTCTAAAACCAGCTTGCACGGGTGAGAGAATGTCTTGTTGTTCAAGAAAATACATTAGTCGTCCTAAAACCATTTTTTTGAAGAGTTTGGAGGTACAGAAAGTGAGAGAAATAAATCTATATGAAGAAGGTGAGTCAGAGGGTTTTTCAGGTTTGAGAATGGGAATGATTGTTGATTGCTTCCAGGCAGACGGGAAGGTGTGTGTGGACCAGAAAAGGTTGAAGATATATAGGAGTAAATGTAACGCAGATTGTGGAAGGTGGGTTAAAAGAGGGTAGGTAATTTGATCAGGGCCTGAAGAGGTGGAGGTTGAGAGTTGGGAGATAGCTGTGAAGATTTCAAGGGAAAAGAATAGTGAACAGAAAGTGGAATGCAGGGTGTTGCAGTGTGCGGTTCTGATATGATTCATTTGAGCTTTCTCGGTGCTTCGAAAAGGTTTTGGGTTTTGGGTAGAGAAATGGGAATGTAGATGTGAAGAGAGATGGTTGGCACAATCTACAGGGGTATGGAAATTTGGGAAGTTGGGGAGGTCAGAAGTAGTTGGGGAGGGAGAGCAGAGATGGAGCGAAGTAGAGAAAAGACTTCACTGGGACGGGTTTTAGGAGAAAGGCTAGAGAAGTATTCTGCCAAGACTTAGCTTTAGCCTTAGTAATCACAGTGGAGGTATATCTGGACGTGGCGATATAGTGCTGGCGGTCTTCTTCAGAACAATGTACCTTTGCAAAAGCCTTTCGGCGTTTCGCGACGGCATCTGCGACTTCGGAAGACCACCAGGCTTTAGTAGGGCGGTTGATGCGGCCAAAAGGGATGGCAGAAGTGGCAGCATCATTGAGGAGTTTGGTAAAGGTGTGGGTGGCTTCAGAAAGAGAAAGAGTTGTAAAGTTAGAGGGAGTAGGGCAGTGGGTATCAATATAAGTAAGGTAATCATCCTAGCGAGCTTTATTATAGTTAAATGAAGGGGGGCGGTGGATAGAGTTAATTATAGGGAAAGTGGGAATAATGATAGAGATAGGAAGATGATCTGAGCCGAGGTCCGGAAGGGTTTGCCATGTGCATTTAGAAACTATTCGGGTAGGAACTAGGGGAAGAGCGGTTTTCAGTGGCACGGTGTAGTAGGGTGTAATGTTGGGGGTTGTTAAGAGGTAAAAGATCAGAAGAGAGGAGCCAATCAAATAGATCTTTGCCTGATTGGTCTTCCGGTGAGTGGGAGTCCCAGGATGAATGATGGCTGTTAAAGTCGCCGAAGATGTAGGTGGTAGGAGATGATGGTAAGAGAAAGGGTGAGAAGGATTTTGGGCGAGAGTCGGAAGAAGAGGATCGAATAGGAGGGACATAGACATTGAAAAGATGTATAGGTAAAGCTCCTTTTACTTTAACTGCGATAGCTAAATAATCGGAGCTGGGGTCGAGGGAGGAGAGGGATTGTGTGGAGAGTGAAGTGTAGGTTAGGCCGTTTTTGACAAGTATGAGTACGCCACCTCCTAGGTTTCCCGTAGTGTTAGTGGTTCCTCTCCTTGTCGTAGAGCGGTTCTTTTGGAGGGTTTTGTAGCCGGGTATGCGGAAAATGGAGTCAGAGGAGAGGTGTGATTCTTGTATGAAGATGAGATCGTACTATTATGAGAGAGAAATTGTGTGAGTTCAGTACGGCGAGGGCGAATCCCATTAGCATTCCACTGGAGAATTCGGAGGTTGTTTCAAGAGGGAGAGGAAGGATGGAAAAAGGATTCTGTGAGAGGAGAGATGGAGGAGGTATAGACGATGCTGAGGGAGGGTAAGTAAAAATTAGTTGGGAATGATTAGGAGGATAGGTGGGGTTATTCGTCGTTGTTTTTGGGGGGGGGTTCAATTTTGGATATATGGTTTTTTGGCTGTTTGTAAGTGAGGGTGGGGGATTTGGAGAGTGAGTGGATTGAGATACAGAGAAGGAGAAGATACAGGATTGGGGTGTGAGAGAGAGGGGAGAGGTTGAGAAGAGGATGGACACATTGGGCAAGTCCAAGAGTGTCCCGGAGAGATTTTACGAAAGTCAGCAGGAGAAAGACCAGAGCAGGAGAGGTGTACCCAGAGAGAACAGTTGGTACATTGTACCGATCTGTTTCCCCAGGTGACTCTACGGGAGCAGACAGAGCAGGGGTCTATAGGGTCAGGATTGGGGTGAATATCACCACTGATAAGGAGAAGCATAAAGATAAGTATCATTGGTGGGTGAGATGAGTAGTAAAGAGGTTTGGGGTGGAAGGAGGACTAAGAAAAGTTTCCTGAGAGAAAGTAGAAGAGGTAGGGAGGGCGATCAATTGGGTTTAAAAATGCTGCCCATATGTGACCGCGCATTGGACAGCAGGGATAAAAATGAGAAGAAGAGTTGTCCAAGGGAGAATCGCCCAAGGATGAGACCCTCGGGGAATTGACAAGCCATTTCGACCCTCCCCAGTGCAGGGAAGGGGACTGCACCACCACGTTGAGGTGGCTTGTCGTTGGTGCAGTCAATGGCCGTCGTGTTCACCATCCATATGACTCGTACCTGTATGGCCACGCTAAAATATCTATAAAAGAGTTTTTGTACTAGCTGTAAGTTATTGTTTTAGATAAAGCCTGAGCAATAAGTTAAAAAAAAAGAAAAAAAAAATTGAACCTGGATAGTATTGCATATAGTGTACTGGTCAGAAAACCCCCCAAATACATAAATTTTTCCTTCGTAAGGGGCCACTGCCGGGCACTTCACAGCAAGAGGCAAGGATGATAATTGTTTCCGGGACGCTTGACTGATATTCATCGTTTCCATGTCAACCAAGCACGACTTCCCGTCTGTTCCACCTGTGCATACAAAAAGCGCCAATAATTGACTATTGTTTAATTATAATTACAAGCGAGCGCTGAATATGCCAGTCAGACAACAATTGCGTTTCATTTAATTATCTGGTAGGCCTAATAGCAATTTTTCGAAAGATTTTGGGATGACTATGCCTTGAAAGCATTTTTTCCCACATTTCCAATCAAATGTTGCTGTTCATAAAGTTTAGCCTTAAAGATGTTCGATGCCTCCTTGACTATTTCTTATTTTTCTTTTATTATTTTTGATTGTGTTTGTTTTGTTGGTCTGTCTGACTCAACATTATTTTGTACATTGTAGCCTACTTAGAATAACATTTCACGCCAAGTTTACATGTTCACCTTTTGAATTTTTTGCAAAAGTATATTTTCTATAAAAATTTTTAAGAAATTAAAAAACCAACTTAAATCTAGAAAAACTTTGCCCATCCTACGTGTAAATATGCATCCAAGTTTTTTCTTTTTTTTTTATTAACTTATTGCAAAGCTTCTTGAAAATCTGATTGCAAACTACATTACAAATTGTTGGACGCTTAAAGAATATCCACGTTCACTAACTTTCATTAAAACTTTTCAAAACTGAAAAAGCTTAACAAACGCAGGTTCAGATTATCGAAACCTCCTACTTCAAGTTGTAAGATTTTTTAAAAAGTTTCTCTGCTTACCAATAATATAAACCAATTGGTTTAGTAGCACACTCGCGTGGTGATATCTTGCAATCAACATCGGCTCAAGGTGCCGCCATTGGTTCGAATAGGTATAATAAACGATTACGTCATTTATCGCTTTATTGTCTCGAATTCCACCTGCAGCAACAAACAAATCAAAAACAATTTCTGTAAGTTAATGGCCGACCATTACGTAGTGCAACCTGATAAAACTACTTCAAAGCCCAGGGATAGGGCTGCATATGCGGAGTAGTTAATAAAGTCTGGGACTTTCCCAAGTGTGTCCCAGTTTCGGGTGCGCGGGTCGTAAGTCATTATATGACGCACTTCGCTTTGTAAGCCAAACTGTGTTTGCGAGATTCCACCAAGTAAAAGCAAAACCTACAGAATGAGAATATAACTTTATAATTTTTTTAAAATAACCATAAAACTGAAAACTGGCAAACAAATAAAAACTTTTTTGATTGCTGACTCGATTTAAAATAAAGCGAGACGAATAAAAAAATAAATTTTCGTCTTTACTTTTGATTGCTCGAAAAAATCTTTGTCAAATTTTTAAAATCTTTTTAATTTTTAATAAATAAGCATTGATGTCCTTTTTTGACTTTGCTTTTTACAAATATTTAAACTAAACACAGCCGATTATTTAGATCAAAGTTTCTCAGCCTTTTTTCTGCGACCCAAAATCGCTTAAAACAACGATCTGCAAAAATGTCTGCAACCCAAATAAATTTAAGCGGGTGCATATTAAAACAGCACAAAATTGGTATTTTTTTATTAATTTTTGTTTGTCTTTAACAAGGTTTTGAAATTGTGGTTCAATATGCGCTGTAAACTAAAACTAACGAAATAACTGTAAATAAACAATGTGATATTATCTGGTAATATTACGTAACAATGCGTTTGTAACCACTTTATTTGTGTCAATAAAGTAGTCTAAAACAGGAGATCTTAAGTTTTTTGAAACTGCGCTCCCTTTTTGCCATGCAAACAAAACTCGCGCCCCCTTCTATGATACCAACAAAACTCTTCATATTAAAAAATGTAACAGCATTGAACACAACAACAATAACTAAATTTTGTTAATAAGAAGGCTGTAATTTAATTCGTGATTTTGTAACAGATAATCTTAGGATTAAGACCAAAAAAAAAAAAAAGGCTCAGCAGTTGCAGCGCTCAGCAGTTTAAATCATTTTCAGATTTCTCGATTTCCCTCCCAAAATCCTAATGTTCTCTAACAAAAAAGTCTTTACCTATAATTTGGTAATTATTTTTTACAATTGGTCAATGTCGCTGCCGAAAGTTTCTGATTTTCTCCAAATTTTTAATATCGCTATCTGAATAATTCTAGTTTTGCCCAAATTTTGAAACTTGGCCGCTAGGTTCGGCTAAAACTGAGTTGGCAGCCAGTTGCTCGCGCCCCCTTATAAAATTTTCACGCTCCCCCAGTTCAAGAACCTAGGTCCAAAACTAACCCATACAACCTTTCAAGACTCATCCGAAAAGCCTTGGCGACTCATGGTTTAAGAAACCCCGCTTTACATAGATATTCTTAAAAACTTATTACGGTAGTAAAATAGCTCAAACAAAAATAATGAAAAATTTTATGATTTTACTTCTTTGCTGAAGCACTTCCGCGGTTTTCTTTGTTTGTTGAAAAAGTTTTGAGATATTCTGTCAGTGCAAGCTCTTACTTCTAAAATCTATAAAAAGCGTTTTTTTTAGTTAAATTGTTATTCTAAAAAGTTTTAACGTAAAACTCTAGCTTAAGAATTCATTCCTCTGTAGAAATACTTCTGCATATTGTTAAAAATATTTCTTTTTTTATTACCTCTTTTGGTGATCTAAAACTAAAAAACGAATTATAAAACAATTTAATTTAACTAGAAAGAAAAACTTTTAAAACTAAAACATTGACCATTTCTGCAATAGTCACTTTTAGCTTAAATTATATTAACCATCATTATAAGTATAGCGATCCGATTTAATTACAAAGGCTTTAGTATGAACGATGAACATTCGGTTTCTCTACTCTCTGCTACAAAAACAAAACGCAGGAAGGATTACTTTGATATAGATTGAAACTTCAAGTAGTAGTACTCAAACAGTTTCTTATGTTCGACTTTTTCGTTTTATTTTATTTTATTTTGTTTTGCATCCCTGTTTTTCCTTCTGACTTGCAAGAAAACTTGGATTAAGCTGAAAAACTTCTTCCTGACTCGTAAGCAAAAACGGCTGACATCTTTTTAGGATTTAGTAAGTGAAAAAAAAAAGAACCAATTCAAGACTTTACATTCAGGTCAACTCCTCCACCCACCTTTTGCCTGTCCGCTTGGTCGTCGTGAAGGAGGGGATTCACCAACCTCTGCAACTTCAGATACTCTGGTTTGACGAAGTGCAATCGAACGGTTGCTAAATAAAAGCTTCATGCTTAAATAAACTCGTGAGTCATGTGACCAATCATTACAAAAATTTCTAGTAAAAACTTATTTTTCCTGAAATAGAATAAACTGGGTTCTATATAGCTCAACGGGTTTTAAACAACGTTTTGGGGCCGCTTGTGGCCGCGACGCAATATTCTATAGCTTGCTGAACAATTTGAAATATTCTAAATCTTATTGATTAGGAGCACTACCACTTTTTTAAGGTAGCTCAAATCAATAGTTAGGGAAAACACAAAAATGTTCTGATCTAAACACCGTTTCGTTGAGTAAAACCAAAATAAAGGTCCTCTGTCAACTTTCAAAACCTCTTTTTGGTTTTAACTTGACCTTTAGTTTCTAATTTTTGCTTTTCTATTTGCACAGTATCAAATTAACTGCTGTCTGGAAGTTTTAATGAATTTGAAAAGTGGCCCCCAGGAGGAAATAACTTGTAAAATCTAGGTATAGTTATCAAATGCTTACTAAAAAATTTTTACGTAACAATAGGCTACTCTCGATGCGAAAAACTAACCCAAAACGCGATTCAAATGCGGTTCTCGATTGTGGGGGTCATGTTGTATCCATCTTATAGCTGCGTCATAAACAAGATCCTCTCGCCAGACTTGTAATTCGTCATCCTCTAAATATGACGTCAACTGCGCCAGATTGAGTTGGAGAAAATTTTCCTAAAAAATAAATAAAAAAAAAGAAAAAAACAAAATCGATTAATGATAAGTTTAAAAATTATCTAAATGGTTAAATATTTTGTTTTATCTATTCCTGTTTATAAACTTTTTTCATTTTTTTCATCTCTATACTTATCCTACTGACTTAGAGGAAAACGTCAGGGGCGCTGTACATGAGGCAACAGTCAAGCGATACTTACGGAGATGCTGAAATATTTCTGTCGCAGTAGGTTTAAACTGGGGTGGTTTGGAACGAGGGCGCTATTAACACTGGCTTTTAATCAAACTTTTAACCACTCAACCAAGGTGTCGACAGAATGGTCCATTACAAAAACAAAAATAGAAAGAACTATAATGGGGTTTTTCTTCCAGAATCTATTTTTTGAGTAGTTTTTTTTTAAAAGCAACTTTAAAAATTAACATTCGCAAAAACTGTCGTATAAAAGCATAAATATTTTATTTACTTGAAAAACAATATCAGAAAAATGTTGTCTTGCAAACTCCAGCGCACTCTTGTGTAGATCTTCACAGGAATAATCATCCGCTAATTGGCAAATCTATAAGTTTAATAAATATGTTGATAAACAACTTGTAATACAAGTTGATAATAGTTTGAGAAATTTGTAAAAAAATTAATTTTTTTCAGCTCTTTTAACCAGAAGCTAACAATTCATTTACAATTTTTTTATCATCTTATTTATATGACGATTGCAAAATTTTCATTTCAATATAAAAAGCAGTTTGATAATGGCACGGACGGCTGGTATTCAAATGATATCATTTCTATTGAAATACAGCAATTCCAAACAGCAACTATTTCAAAAGTAAACAAGTGTTTTTAAATTGAGTTTAATATTTGGCTTTTAAGAACACAATGACCCCTTCATCAATTGAAAGTTATTTGCACAATATGCTATTATCCAGTATCCTGCTGAGAAACTGTTTGAAATAGTTAGTAAAAGCTTGCTTTTTTTTATTGGGAACAATCATGTATTATCATTAAATCCCAAGCTACATTGGTTTAGTGGAACCAAAGTATTGAATTTTTCTGAATAACTAAACTGATATCAGACAAATGATAAAAAAACATCGTCAATCTGTATTCAAAAAATTTTGTTACTTTTTTCTTCTAAGCAAGGCATCTGAAATTACGTTACTCACTTCAAATAAAAATTCATCAGAAAAGTCTTCAACTTGCGACAAACCAAAAAGTTATGAGCAAAGTGCCCTAATTGCATGTTGGGATAAACAGCTGCAGTTATAAAAAACTGCAATTGAGATTTCGCTGTCAAATCGACTTTGCGTTCGATCGCGATGTGATGAAAACACTTTTGCAGTAAAACCTCACTTGCAAGCAATTCCTGGCGTCGATAGATTTCCGGAGAAAATTTGCCGCTGCTTCTCGGAGCGGAATCAAGCCAAGCAGATCAGACGCGATCAAAAGGTCTGCAGCATCTAATTTCGTAATTACGCACATGCCTATGATGTAATAAAAAAAGAAATGCAAAAGCGATCAACAGATGGGATGAACGCAATGACAGCGCTCTAGATTCAATATTAGTAAGTTTGCTTTGCCTTCTGAATGGCTGTGCTAATCTTGTAAGAGCGCTTGTTACGCTGATTTGTTCAGAGCAGAATTACTTTTTAGCCCTTAAATCATTTATTTTGCGGACCCGTAACTCGTAAAAAATATCCAAGGGGTCACTTAGCTCTACTGGCATTTTGTGAACGCCACAAATCGAAATTGTCTTCCTCATAGGTCAGGGATGGCGAACCTTTGTTATACGGCGGGTCAAAAAATGACAGTTTTTTAAAACTTATGTTAAGTGGGCAGTGGTGGATATTCCAATTTAGGGGCCCGAGGCAAGAATTTTCAAAAATTGATGTAGTCTGAGAAAAAAAAGAGGTCTGATCTGGGCTTGCATATTTTTCTCCCAAAATCAAAGTGTTCTCTAAAAAAAAAAAAAAAGGTCTTCACCTAGAATCGTTCTTTACGTTTCCCGTTTTTCGTCCCGACTTGATCATACCCTCTAAACCAGACATGGCGAACCTTTATCACCGTCCAATCCATCCTAAATTTCTTGCAGAGTAAAATTGCCAGAAATTTGAGAACATCAGGTGGGTCACTTAATTTCAACTAGTGGGTCACGACGTGACCCGCGGGTCAGTGGTTCGCCATCCCTGTCATAGGTTAATGAACTCGAGGGCATCTTCAAGGACTTGTGGAACTATCTGTAAACCTCTAGAAAGTTTATCGTGGACCATGATGTTGCTGATGATATTGTGATGTAAAAAAGCAAACAGAAGGACGAAAAAACTTAAAAGATCGAGAAACGCCCGCGTCTGCACTTTTTTAAAATTCTTTTCGGTATTTTTGCTTTGAAATTATGACAAAGAATCTTATTAATAAGTGAATAAATATCTCACCCATATACGCGTATTGAAGCACCAGTTCCATCGCGCGATGACTGACTCCGTGCAGCGTCACCGAATCCTCAAAGCACTCTTTTAAGCCGTGGGAAAACATCGCCTACGTCACACAGATATAAATATCAACAGTTTGATTTCTCGTAGATAATCGCTTCTGACAATAATAATTTAGCTTGATTGTGACGAAACAATTTAACAACTGTACTAAAATTACACGAAAACACTTTGATTGTACCTGGATACAAATTATTTACTGTTTTCACAAGCAGTGATGGCTTTAGTATGAAACAAACTTAGCGACCACACCAACCTTTTTTTTGAGCAAAATTAGCCCTAGTTTAAAAATAGTTTAAAAAAAAAGTAAATGCATTTTTAGGTCTTTATGGAATACCAGTCTATTTGCAATTGTATAAAAACCTGTTTTAAATTGTTATGTTCATTTTACTGGTCTCTGATCCCGACTAAAGTTATAAAACAAGTGAAAAAAAGGTCTTTAATTTAGTTATTCAATGCTTCTTTTTCAAAACCGAATCTCAAACGGTGATCTTTTTTCCATCCCTTCAATAGGCCCTTCGTTTCAGAGCCATCTCTCTACATCAGGATTGAAACTAAACACGAAAACAACTATTTAACAGTTATTCAAGAGGGTGTTGCCTATTCATAATCCGCGTTCAGAGTTCGATGCTGGAACAAATAAATACACAGTGAAATTTAGCCAACTTACTCTGGTTATTTGAAAATTCATAATGTTATCGCATTAGCTATTTTTTGATACGATTTAAAAAAATAAACCAACTCGTCGTCGTCGTCGTCGTCGTCGTCGTTTGAAGGGCATTCATTCCAGGCCAGACACAAACAGGACTGGGGCCGAGGGTTTATCCTTTTACTACCCCAGACTGCTGTACTGCCTGGATCAGATGCTGGCAGTAATGTCATTAAGCTAGCATCGAGTTTCGTCATCCAAAACCGTCAACTTCGTGCTCCATGTGGTGCCCGATGTATAGGACACGCTGTTAGTACATGGTCTGCGGTTTGCTCAGAGGCGCCACACTCGCAATTCGGTGAAGGAGCGAGACCCCATTTGTGCATGGACGAATGGAATCGCTCAACACCAGTCAGCAGGCGGTTGAGCTTAACCCAAGCTGATCGGGGTAAGCCCATCGGCCAACAGGCCTGGCACTGGTCCCGGGGACAAAAGCACGGAGCCTGGAAGCATTTTTACAGTACTCCGCATTCCATTTGTGATTTGTCCATTCAGAAGCGCGGATACCAAGTCTGGCAAGGTTGTCCAAGAGATTCCGCGCACCTGGCACAAATGGGCGTCTGGATCTTAGTCTCACTGGGCCAGTATCTGAGGACCCACTTAATAGACCATGCAAGATATGATCGGGGTCCAGAGATCCACGGTTAGCCAAGGAGAGTGTCGCTCCCAGTCGGCGAAACTCAGCTGGCTGGATGCCTGAGAGTACAGGTAGGTGGTCCGTTGGAGTGGGACGCAGGCATCCAGTAACTATGCGCAAGGTGTCATTCAAAACACTGCCAATGAGGCGAGAGTGAGCACTGCGACACCAGACTGGCGCACAGTACTCAGCTGTTGAGTAGACTAGGAACAAGGTGGCTATGCGTAGTGTTTTAGCACCAGCACCCCATCTCAAGCCCACAAGTCGCCTCAGCAGTGTGACGCGCGATGATAGTTTTTTGCGCAATGCCACTAAATGGTGACGAAACGTGAGCAATCTGTCCAGTTTTACCCCAAGGTAAGTAGGGGTTGGACAGAACGGTAAAAGTCTACCGTTGTTGTAGACCTTTAGCTCACGTTTGGCCTCTCGGTTATTTAAGTGAAAGGCTGCCGTCACCGTCTTAATGTGACTGAGCTTCAACCTCCAAGTCTGGAGATACGCTGACAGTGTGGACATGTCTTGGCTTAAGGTCCCCTCCAAGTCCTTCCAGTTTCCAGAAGAGTGCAACAATGCTAAATCATCAGCATAAGCAAACTTTCTGGAAATCATGGAAGGAAGATCGTACGTATACTCGTAGATGTTAAATAGGAGGGGAGCCAAGACCGATTCCTGAGGAACGCCTTTTTTGAGACAGCGTAGCCTGCTTTGCTTGCTGTCACCAATGGTAAGGGTGAAACTTCGATTTCGGACAAGCTCCATGATCATTTTGACCATGTGCTTATCCGGAAGTAGTCTCAGCAGCTTGCAGGTAAGGCCTCGGTGCCAGACAGTGTCATAAGCAGCTGTCAGATCAATAAATACGGCACCGGCCTTCTTTTTAGCCTCGAAAGAATCCTCGATGTTCTGGGTTAGCAGAACAACTTGATCTACGGTTGACTTCCCGCGTCGGAACCCAGCCTGCTCTTTAGGGAGCAGTGGATCGATTAATGGTTCAACGCGGGCATAGATAAGCCTCTCGAGGATCTTGTAGGGGACACAGAGCAGAGATATCGGTCGATAACTCTTTGGGTCCCCCACGGGCTTTCCTGGTTTTGGGATCGCGACCACAAGCGCTCTTCTCCAGATCTTGGAAATTTTGAGTCGGCGCAAACAGGAAGAAAGGAAGTCACGTAACCAGAACTTCAAAGCAGCTCCAGCATGGAGTATAAGCTCTGAGCAGATGGAATCAGGACCCGGAGCTTTAGCTGGTTTTAAATGTTGAAGGGCAGCAGCAAATTCTCTCTGTGAAAATTTGTCAGAGATATTTACTGCGTCTGGTGTTGTGGCCCTCCAAAGGTCAGACACTTCTTGAAAGACAAGTCGAGATGACTTGCGATTAACAGCCTCGTATTTCCCATTTCTAACCAGCTGAGATGCAATAGCATCGGCTGAAACGGGACAGTGACGAGGAGAGTGTCGTGACCTACCAGTAAGGTTGTTCAAAATACTCCACGCTTTTCGACTAGAGTGTGAGAAGTCAATGCTCCGAACTGCTTCGGACCATCGATCCCTCCACTTTCTGTCAAGCTTGGCAAGCAAAGCTGTAGCAGCCAAACTTGAGTCGTCTCCCTGAGGAGACTGCAGAAAGGTTTTATAGAGGGACTCACACTCTGCATCCCAACACGGAATATAGTTATTTCGATACCCGCGTGGGATAGTATTTTTGGCTGCTTTCTTAAGGGTATTATAGAAGTCCTGGTAAGCCGCATCCACATCAAGTGAATCAGGCGGCAACAAAGTCTTTGCGAATTTATTCGTCAAAGCAATGTAGTGACTCCATTTGGCCTTGCGGAAGTTCCATTGCTTAACAGGCATGCTTGGCACTGCCATAGCAAACCTTGGTGGTCTAATAAGCGAGGGTCGATGTTGTGACCTGGGAAACTTCTCAAGGACACGTCTATCCGGTAAGCGACTGTTTGGACCTACGCTAGCGAAAGCTAGATCTGGATTGGTGCCAGTGTTCCAGCGGCCGGAATAAAAACTGGCAGCGTCCTTGGCATTATATAGGAGGGCAAGATAATTAATACTTGCCCAGCCAGCCAAGCACTCACCGTCCTGACTGTTGTCGTCGTAGCCCCAGTCAGCATGACGACAGTTAAAATCGCCAGCGTACAGACAGGGGTGAGGAAACACTGGGAGATCCAGGGTTCGCAATCGCGTTGGCGGTGGTTTGTAGACGGACTATTTTATAACCATCAACGTCCACACACAACCACTCGATTTCCGATGTCGGTGGAGATTGGTCCAAAAGTGTGTATCTCAGTCGCTCGTGGACAAACATGGCAAGACCATGCTTCCTGCTTAAAGAAGACCCAGCTATTTGGTAGTTTGGAAGTACCAACTTCTCTGCATCAGTGCAGTGGGTCTCCTGCAGTAGGATGACGAGTGCCTCAGACTGCATAGCGAGATGATGAAAAACGTTCATCTTGCTTGCAGTGAGGCCTTCGATGTTCAACTGAAGAATAGTGGGTCTTCGGAACTTGTTGGCAATGTGCCCTGAAAAGGGCAGTTTTATCCTGACATTGCCCCGTCCTGAAAAGGACGTTTGCCGATTAGCAGACCCACACTGAACATCGGAATGGGTGGATACCCTTCCGTTTTGGTAGGTTCGGTTTCGGTCTGTCATTTTAAAATCAATGAGCAGACTTACTCACGGCCCAGGCTGCGTGAAAGCACCTACCATCAAACAAATTTAATAAAAGTTATGCGACCTGATTCAACGTTGTTGTGTGATAAAACGAATTGTGAAGTCATAATTGTTAACTTCAGAAAAACCAAAAATCAAGCTAACTTAAAATTGAACCTTGAAGTAAGGGCAACTTGCGGCAAGTACCACTCGATGACACTTCAGCTCTCGCTGGTCCGTCACCACTGTGACATCAGTCAACAAACCGTCCAAGCGCATCGAGTTCAGATGACGTAATGTTGATGCTCCTTGGACTGGAAACTGAAAAAGTTTATTTAATGTTTGAAGCGTATTGAAGCGTCAGTGTTACAGATTCGATACCAAACCAAAGCATGTGACGTAATAGCCACTGCAAAACTTTTAGATTTATTCTTGAATTTATATGCAGTTTCGATAAAGAAAGGGAAAATTGCAAAAACATGTTAATCTACTAACTTAGTAAGACATTAATCGTGTTTTAAAGAAAAAAACTGAAAATCTATCACTTTTACGCCAAACAATTTTTTCTTTTGAATTCTTTTATAAAGTTAGAGTTTTAAATTTGCATTAGCCTATCCGCAGCGCGGTCGAGGGGTTAAAGCACCGGACTGATGATCAACATGGTCTCGGTTTGAAACCCACTTGCACCATTCTGTTGTGTCCTTGGGAAAGACACTTTACGGCACTTTCCCCTGCTTGGTGGTCTTGGCAAGCAGTTCTAAATTACAGTAATATCTCTACTAAATTACTAGCGGACAGCAATATCTTGGCATCTCCGGAAGCAGGTCGGAGTAATTGCTTACCCTATGTATAGCGCCTCCGTCGCTTTCCTGTGAGTCAGGAGGATAAATATAGAGATAAAAATAATAAAAAATAAAAAAAAAAATATCCGTCAATCTTTTTTTTTATCTTTTCAGAACGAGAAATCCACAAACGCTACCAAAACACAAAGCAAAAGTCAAAAAAAGCAACAGTACCAAAACAATGTTTGTTGAAATCTTCAGAAACAAAATTTGAACTTATAGTTACCAAAACAGAAGGCGACATTTTTCTTAAATGTGAATTAAGCAAACATTATGAACGAACCATTAATGTTTCAGCCGATTCAAATGCTGATCAATACTTTTTATCACTTGATTGAGATTTGTTGCACCCCTTCACCAAACAACTACAACAGCTAAGTATGAAACACATTTACTTACCACAAACTGGGAACTCTCTGCTGGCATTTCTTCGTTTTTAACTTTTAATTTCAAGATAAACCGTTACTTGTTCCAATTCGTCATTGTCTAAGCGGCTACCGACTACAGAGCGTCCAAACGCGGTCATGTTGTGTCAATATTCTTTGTGCGGTGCCGCCATAAAGTTATTGTACAAACAAAGTCCCTTTATTTCGCATCACAGCGGTTGATCGCGACCAAATCGCGGTTAATGTGCTCGATCGCTGCTTCGTATGGTGAACTCTTTCTTGTTAATCGCGCAATAGCTTGAATGGGGAAATTGTACATGTGATTTAACTTTGAACAATAGACATTGCATGTTACATTAAGACAATTTTATCTAATGAATAAACAACGAATAGCCGTGTCAACTATTAAAATCAATCAAAAATTAAAGAAAAACAAAGAATTTAAATTAACTGTTCGGTATTTATCAAAACAAGCTTTCGTCAGTTACTGCTCACTTATTTAAATGTAACGGAATTAAAATAAGAAACATCCAATAACAAAATTTAAATCAACTGCATTAAGCTTAATATACTCGTAGTGATTAATAGTGACGTAAAAAGACCTAAAATATTTTTAAAAAGAGAAAAGTTATTTGCTTGCAGCATTAGATTGAGTTACAATAAAACGTAAAGGAAGAAGGGCTCGTTTTCATTACGAGCGTGGAATGGAGCATTCTTTGTTTATTAATTTTTTACTTCTTTTTTATGCTTAAGCGCTGAGCGAAGCAATAAAAATCAATAAAAGAAACAAAAAGTACTCCATTTCACGCTCGTAGTGGAAACGAACCTTTACTGTGAAGAAACTGGCATTGAATATAAAAGAAATGAATTTTTATCTTTATTCCTTTACACCTGAAAAAGTAGACAGTAGGACTTGTGTTAATCAGTAAACAGTTGATTGTTGTAAAATTGGTTGCTTCTTATTGATTTGCTTTTTTTAGCAAGGTTTTGTTTGAAAATTTTTTAATTAAACGTTAAAAAATTGCTTTATTTATTTGTTTGTTTGTTGAGTTTTTATTCCAATACAACGAGAAAAGCGATTGTTACTCCGCTAAGAAATATCTATTTAGAAAAATTTTAGCGATTTTTAAAGTAAACCGATCAAACACTTTTTTTTTTATTGAAATTTGCTGTTTGTACAAAACTCCACCATACGCATTGGTACTTTTTTGCGTTCTGCCGCAAGATGGTAGCCAAACGCAAACTATCGGTTATGTGAATAATTTTCTCGAAACTTGACAAAATGGCAAAACCACTTTATCGCTACTGATTTACTTATATACTTGCCATGCAGTTATTTAGAAAAAAGTTTTCTTCAGTTTTTTAATAAAACTGATATTTTGCCTAAAAATCTTTAGCACTTCATAAAAGGTTTGACACACTCTTTTCCGAGAACCACGCAACAATATCGGATTGTTACATTATAATCAGAGCTGGACTCGAGACGCGAAGCTTTGAAACCGAGACAAGACGAAACTTTGGAGTAGCGAGACCGAAATGAGACACAAGATTTTACGAAATTTATTATTGTTTGAACAAGAGTTGTGACGTCAAATTGGCATGTTTCTGGGTGAAGTCGAAACCGGAATCGCTTAGGTATGCTAAAATTAAAGTTGCTTTTTCGGTATCGGAGTTGCAATTGTCTCTGACGACTCCATTTTCTGCTATTTGCGTGGAAGCTACGGTCTTATTTATCATCTGCATGACCCAAAATAAGCTAGCGCAAACACTTTTTGAATTTCGAAATAACTGGAATCGAAAAATGATTTTTCCCCATTCCGCAACCGTGGTTTAACAAAGAAGTACAAAAAATGCCTCAACTCCAAGAATTTTTTTCACTTTATAAATCTTTAACATAAGTCACAAAAAATTTTTTAAGTTAAAATATTGACCCTCGCTTTATTGATTTACTGGATGCAATCCCGATGTCGAATGTAAAATCCCGAAGAAAATGTGAAGACGCGCGACAGTGGTTGCAATCCCGAAGCCGTTGAAGCTATTAGAGAACCCAATGAGTTGCAGACCAACCTCCTTGCTGTGTACCCACTTTAAGATCTTGGAGAGACTTATCTACACTCACGTCGAACAAATTATCGACCCACTGCTACCGAGAAAGCAGGCTGGGTTTCAACGCAGGAGGTCGACTCTAGATCAAATCACTCTTCTAACTCAAGAAATTGAGGATAGTTACTCGGATAAAAAGAAGGCTGGTGCTGTTTTTATCAGCAGTCTACGATACCGTATGGCATTGCGGTTTTACCTGAAAGCTTTTTCGTCTTCTGCCGAAAAGACACATAGTCTTGCTGATTATGGAACTTGTACGAAATCGCAATTTTACTCTTACCACTGGTACTGAATCACAAAGCAGGTTACGACGCCTCAATAATGGCGTCCCACAGGGATCAGTCCTAGCTACCCTCTTATTTAATATTTACATTTATGATCTTCCAGCAACAATTGCCAGGAAATTTGCAACACTAATGATTTGTAAATCATGCACACAACCTTTAACTGGAAAAAATTAGAGAAGACTTTAAGTCAGGATATGACAACTATATCCTCGTACCTCCAGAAATGGAAATTAAAGCTCAGTGCAGCCAAAACGGTGTCGGCTGCTTTACCCTTTAATAACAAAGAGGCACGACGCGAGCTTTTCATCACTGTCGAAGAATGAGCCCTGCCTTACATTGCCGAGCCTATGTAGCTTGGCATAAAATTAAATAGAGCGCTTACATTTCGCCGAAACCTTGAGTCACTTTGAAAAAAATTAACAACACGCGTTGGACTTTTGAGGCGATTGGCGGAATCAAACCGGGGTGCTGGTGCCACAACATTGTGCACAGCCACTCTGGCTATGGTGCACTCTGCTGCAGAGAACTGCTCGCCTTTCTGATGCCGCAGTGCCCACACTCGGCCTATTAACAAACCTATCAATGACGCTTTACCCATTGTAACTGAGTGCTTCTGCCCTACACCAATAGACAACTTATTTTTTTTTAGCCGGTATCCTTCCAACTGAGCTTCGCCGAAAACGATGTGGATTTTTCTTCTATTAATAAAATCCATTTTTTGAGTTGGTTGTTCAAAAGCAACTTTAAAAAAGAAACAAGTAAATAAAATATTTATGCTTCTATCCGGCAGTTTTTGCAAATGTTTATACCACAAAAGAGCTAGGGCCACAAAATAGCTAGCCATAAAAGGACTAGACATAAAAGAGCTAGTACCAAAAAAGAGTTAGTGCCATAAAATTGCTGGCTAAAAAAGAGCTATACGTTAAAAGATCTACAACAATTATCTTTAAATTTTTAGGTTTAACCCTATTCTCTTCAACGGCCGGGTTTTTGAAGCCCGGCCCTTGCAAAAACGTTTCTACTCGTAATTACTTCATCTTTCTAGATAAAATTCTGGAATTTCTTGACTTTTCCTAATTTGAAATGCTGAATAAGATGGTACAATTTTTAGGTGTCCCCAAACAAGGGTTAACTGGTAAAATAGATGTTTTTTTGAAAATTTGTGAATTTTTGCTGGTTTTCGCAAGCAGAGCGTGGAATTTTAATTTCACGCCTCTATTAAATGACATGAATTTTACCAAGAATTGGCTTTGCGTGACAAAGCGAATTACGTCCTTTGCCGACGTCAAAATGCCTCAGGCGATGCAGAACTTATTTCATGTAAATCGCATTTTCTTTTTTCGAGCTTTTGGCCATTGCTTGGAAGCATTTTACACATATACATTCTTTTGTATAAAACAATTGCTGTTGGACTGCTTGAATACCAATCAAGCGGACAAAATTCAATCTTTACACAAAGCATTTTTATAAAACTTTCTTATAACTATTCATTTGTGGGAAAAAAATTGAATTAACTGGTTCACATCTTAGCTCTTATGCTGACGCCTTCAGACAATTAAACAACACCTGACTTTTTATAATTGCATTTCACGTTGCATTTGAAGTAACAGGCCGTTTTTATGTTGAAATTTTCCTAACAATGAAAAATCCGACGTATTTTTTATATACAAGCATACTTGTTTAAAAACGTTTTGTGAAAAAATTTATAGCTTTTCGATGTGGGTTTTCCAAACAGAAAGCATAGAATAAAAACAAGACGTTTGATACGATTGAATTTCAATAAAACAGGGGTTTCCAACTTCTATAAATTCATGGCGATTCTAAAGTCTGAGATTTACACAAATGACTTTTTCCTCCCAAAAAATTTTCATGCTAAAGATTAAAAGAGTGTCCTTAATTATTGCAAACTGTTTGATAAATTTATTTTGAAAGTTAAATAAAAACCTAAAAAAGCTCCATTTGGGAAATTTAAAAAGAACTTTTTATGTAAACAAAAAGATCATTTTTGGTCTTCATTTGCCTTTTGCCATAAATTTTATGTTTGAACTTAATATGTCATTTAAAAAAAAGTTTGGTATGATTGCTGGTCTAATATGATTATCCTATTATATTCTGACGTCTTTGTAGTTTTAAAACGACCCACTAATTCGAAACCTCTAAATAAAACCAACTTAGACATTTTAGTTAGGGATGACCTGGGCTGTTTACAAGGATTTTTCCACGTAAAACCAGATAAAGCTTCGGGCCCCAATTTTATGTGCATGTTGTATAAATTCATTACGGCTCTAACCTCTTAGATTTACACAAATGACTTCTTTCCTCCCAAAAAATTTTCAATCCAAAGTATAAAAAAATGGTCCTTACTTATTGCAAACCGTTTAATAAATTTATTGCAAAAATTAAATAAAAACCTAAAAAGTTCCACTATGGAAATTCGAAAAGAACTTTTTATGTAAACGTAAAGACCAGTTTTTGGTCTTCATTTGCCTTTCGCAATAAATTTTATGTTTGAACTCAAAATGTAATTTTTAAAAAAGTTTGATATAATTCTTGATCTAATATGATTATCGTATTATATCTTGACGTCTTTGTAGTTTTAAAATAACCCACTAATTCGAAACCTCTGAATAAAATCAACTTAAATTTTTACTTACGCTTGACCTTTGCTGTTTACAAGGGTTCTTCCACGTAAAACCAGATAAAACCCCGGGCCCCAGTTTTATGTGCACAGAGCTTATTATCCATGTCAGAGCTACTTCAAAATCCTGATTACATCATTTTCTTTTTTCCTGCTTGCGTCAACTCTAATTTGGAAAATCTACGGAAGAGCGCTTCTAATCGCGATTTGAAAGACAAAGAAGGCTGTAGAGACCCAAAAAGTTATTAAAAATTTATCAACTTTATGTCCCGCAGGAGAGATTTGAGACGTTTACGTACGCTCGCAACGAGCTAATTGATGATTTTGACGCAAATAGTCAACCACTGATCAAGTCGTTCTGTTATCATAGAAATCATTGACGATTTTCTCAAGACTAAGAAAAATGCCAGTGCTATTTTTCAATCTGACACCTGCATATGACACTGCTATTTCATACAAACTTGGTTTTAACTGCAAGTTAATGAGTTTTCTGCTGGAAAAGAACATGGTTTAAATGATTATAAAACTAGTTCAAAACAAAAGTTTTACTCTAACGGCAACAGTAAGCAAAACAGTCTCGGGTGTCAGAGAAACAGTGTTTCTCCAAAATCAATCGCAACTAATCCTTTTTAAATATCTAAAAATATAATCTGCGTTCCACAATCTTTAGATTAAGAATATTATGAGCTAAAAGTTTACAATAATCAACATTCATCGTTGCGTTTAATTTCGACTTATCTTGAGGTAAAACTAAATAAACCACCCAAGTTTCGTCACCACCGTTTGCATTGCGCAAAAATTTTTTTTGTGTGTCCCGGCGCTGAAGTAACTTGCGGCCTTAGGGCGGGAGCTGGTGCCAAAACCAGTGGTGGAGATTGGGTGAGGCGAACGAGGCAGTTGCCTCGGGCCCCTCCTTGAAAATATTGCATATAGTTTCATTTAGCTGTATATGTTTTTTTTAGAGATTACCATTATTTTGGGAGAAAAATAGCAAAATATGAGATCAAATCGAAGTGAAAACCTTCTTTTTTTTTCTTAGAGATCACTATGATTTTGGGAGAAAACTAGAAAAATGAGAAATCAAATCGAAGTGAAGACCTTTTTTTTTTAAAATCACTATGAGTTTGGGAAAAATAAGAGAAATAAGAGATCAAAGCCTTTTTTTTAGAGAACATCAATTTTTGCGAATCCTTGCTTCGCGTCCCTATTTTGATTATCCGTCACTGGCCAAAACATCAGAAATAACTCTTCTATTTTTGTCTATTCAATAGCCGAGTACTGGAATCTTGTTTGTTTTTGCAGCGCACGTACTTGGTTTATATATAGTGTCTTGAATAATGCTTTGTGCGTAGTCACTGAATGCCTCCGTCCTCTTCAACGGACCACTTACCAGTTTTTTCAGACATCCAGCCATCTGAGCTTTGACAACAAGAAGCGATACTCTTTTTGGCTAGAGATAGTACTCTAGACATGCTCTGCTATTTTTTCAAACCTGTGGCACACTTTGTAAGGTCTCAAAAATTTGCAGAGCATCTGGACCAGGTGAAGAGCTGAATTTTGAACGCTTTCCGTTACCTGAAGTTTTCTTTGGCTGCCATAGAAAGCCTAAAAATTTTAATCTGAACTCTAAAAATAAAGTGATGACTTTTTTTCATCTGAATTTGCCAATTTGCGCATAACAAGCACAATCCAGCCTGGGAGAAAATTGATCAAAAAAAAGCTATCAATTTATTTGTAAAGAGTTTTTATGTTCACTAAATAAAGTTTCAAATGAATAAAAGCGTTTGAAATTTAGTAAAGACCAAAAAAAAGTCTTGATATTTCACGATGAGATGTACTGTACAATGAATTTTTTAAGTTTATTGGTTACTACTTCAAAGAAATATAACTTTTTATCTATTCGAAAGATTATGTTTGCCGTTTTTTCACAGCTTACGAGTTACAAACATTGCTGTAGATCCTGACAATGTATTATTCATAGGTTATCAAATGCCTACCGATAAACACGAAGGTCTAAAAGCTTGTTTGTACTTGCTTTGCAAAGACTTGAACAATCTTTCCGAATTAGGTACCCTGCTGCCCAGTACATGAATCATACATAGAACACAGAGTACTGTGGTAGTACATTCCGGCTCCATGCTTTTATTACCAGCGCATTTGCCTGTACTAGGCTCATTCGAAATAGCGTTTTCAGAACAGTTTGAGTTATGCTTAAATGCCTGTGGACGGGTTTAGGACAATTGGCCCAGCTGAATGGCCACAGTTTAACTAACCAGTCGGCTGCGTCTAGCTAGATTGCGCCCAGTCGGTTGCGGCCAGTTGATCCATTCTGCCTGCGAACCAAAGTTGCGTGTTTTCATTTGTGCATGGACAAATAGGGTCTCGTTACTTTCTCTCATTGCAAATGCGGCGTCATTACACAAAACAGAGATAAAGTTGTATAGGAGTATCATACGAATTAGGCATTATAAGGAGCACAAATTTGGACAGTTTTAGATAAAAAAAAACGGTTGTGGCTTGGTGCATCACTAACAGTACTTAATCCAGGCAATACAATAGCGATTCGCAGTAAATAAATAAACCATGGGGCCTATTTATTTGCTTTACTTGAAGTGGATACTTTTAAATACAACAATTTCGGCATAGAATTGCCCTGTTTATGTAAAGTTAAAAAAAGGCTTTTATAGCTTGACGTTTCCTTCTCCAAGTTATCTTGCAGAGGTTTTGTGATGATTAGCATCTTTTGAAGGTAATCAATCTAATCTTCCAAAATGTAAAACAAAAAAACGCACTTTTTAATTAAATATATTGGAACCAAATGTATTATTTTATCCCGCATTCCATCCGAAACTTTTCATATTGCAAAATAAAAAAATAAATTTACCTTTTTTGTCCAGATTTGCTTATTTTCTAGTTTTGCTTTTAGGTTTTTATTTGTTAATTACTTTTTTACCTTATCGCAACTTGTTTTCAAACGGTTATTATATTTTAATTTTTTTGTTATTTTAAATAATGCAATAAAAGTAACTACTTGACCAAGACATTTTATGGTTATTTGCCAGTCACGATGTCCTATATTTAATCTCAATTATATGTTATGCAAATATTTGTAATAGTTTAGTGACAAACAAATAAAACGTGAATTTTGCATCTTCATAAATGCCACAATTTTGTTGTTCAAAAATTTTTTTATTGGACACTCTAATTTTTATTAACTGATACAATTTAGAGTTTCTAACAAAGACTTTCAAGTAGGAAAAGTGCCGTAAAATGTTTTTCTAATAAAATGTGACAAAAACCAACGTATACGATCTTGATCCGTTCCCATCAAATCGACACTCACAACCTCTTGCTATACTGTCGACAAATATATTATAAAAATAACTTTTTTCTTAATTTTATAGAAAGCAAACAAAGTTTTTGTTATATTTTACCAAAAGATTTGGTAAATTTCTCACGTGCTGGCATGAATAAACACACTGTTCCATAAGATCACTATTTCGAAGAAATTATTAATTAACATCCCCCAGGTCGCACAGTGTGTTGGTATACGTTTGCTAAAAAGATTACTTTACGTCATCGCAAAATATAATCTCAGGTATAAAGTCTTTTTAAATTACAAAAAAACTTGTCTTTTGAGCTGTAACTCGGACTAAATTCTTTGTTTGCTAAATTCCGCCAAAAATATTTGCTTTGATCAACAGTTTTACAAAAATGATATCCCAAACAATGTTTTTTTTCTTAGCAAAGCCAATTTTTTAAAAGTAAAGTTCTTAATCAGTTTTTTTATCTGCACATTCAGCATTCTAGATAGAAAAATCAAAAATATTACAAATTTGTTGTATTGAGATCGATAAGTGGGGAAACCAGCATATGAATCGTCAAAAATAATTGTGAAACTTTCGGCAGTTGACTGACGTACATCTGTCACTAAAATTTTAAGCCCTTGTAAAACAAAAAAATAATTTAATGTAGAATCAGGTGCTCTGCTTTTTCCGTGTCAAATGTAATCTGTAGGAATTCCTAATCGTATGATTGCAATATAAACTCGAGATGACATATGCGAATAAAAGCTAAAGAGCATTCAAACTTTTACTTCACTAAAAAAAGTTCAAATTAAGAATAAAAAAAAGCATACTAATAAATGCAATTTATGTCATTAAAAGATACTGACATCTTAATAAATCAGATAGCACAATAAAAAAAGGTTTCTCAAGCTACGATTTTATAAACTCTGCAGTTTCATTCACTATGAGACATGTAATCAAACTTAATAAAAAACTACAGTACATCAAAAAATTTTTTGTAATGTTTTTTGTCTTCTAATGGCTCTTCATATTGTAAATATCACTTTCTTGCGTAAGAACTATTACGTTTTTAATGACTTGCCTTTTGCATCTTTAAAATCTAATGTTTTTAGAGTTTCGTAGTGTTCCAGAACACAAATTATGCAACATTGATCAGCACACAAAATGAGACGGAAGAATTTAAAATATTGTATAAAAAAATGCAACACAGTTTTCAAGTATGTTTTTAATCTTTTACCTCTTTAATAAAACAAATACAAGAATGATCAATCGTTTAACAACCAAACAAAAGATTAGAATGCTACAACTTTACTAAAGAAACATCTGAGGGACGGTTGAAATTATTATTTTGAGCACGAACTATTAAACTATGTGTACATCGATATATATATATATATATATATATATAATAATAAAAGTGGCAAGACTGTCAGTAAAGAGCTCAATGAAAACTCAGAGCATTAAATTAAATTACAAAAGCCACAAAAGAGATTTTATTAAAACCTTAACAGTCTGTTTCGCCTTTTCGGCTCATCAGGAGGTGATTCTTATTCAAATAGAATATATATATACATATATATACATATATATATATCTGTTTGCCTTATTTCGGCGGTACAGAGCTCGATAACCAAAAAACTAGAGCAAAATTTATTAATGAATGCACTAAAACAGAATTAAAATTTAAAGCCACAACAGCCTGTTTTGCCAAAGACGGCTCATCAGGTGGAATCTTAATCAAATCTTATTCAAATTCTATTTGAATAAGATTCAACCCGATGAGCCGTCTTTGGCGAAACTGGTTATTGTGATTTTAAATTTATATTTTGTTTTAGTGTATTTACTAATATACATAAATATACGTATATAAGAAACAAAGCTGCTAAAAACAAAACCATTCAAGCGAAACTGAAAATTCAGCACCAACAAGGCTAAAATAACATGAGGCTATTTTTAAAAGATTTAATTCCATACATTTGTCATAAGCAAAATACCCATACCTACAACTAACAGCGTTAATTTGCAATCAAATAACAATGAACCAAAACTATACAAAAAACATGGTGCTTTATGAAAATAGCACTTTGCTTCAGTTAGCTTGTTCATTTTTATTAAGGATTCAACAATACTAAGCAAAGTAACTGACAGATTTTGGTTGTTTTCCGGGTCACCTAATAATCGTTGTTTGATTTCAAGTGATCTTTGGAAATGATCCAGTGCTTCAGTTAACTTGTTCATTTTCATTAAGCATTCTCCGGTGCTATGCAAGGCAACTGACAGACTTTGATCGTTTTGCGGATCACCTGATAATCGTTTATTGATTTCAAGTGATCTTTGAAAGTGATCCAGTGCTTCAGTTAGCTTGTTTATTTTCATTAAACATTTGGCGGTGCTATGCAAAGTAAGTGCATATTTTGAGTTGTATTGCGGGTCACCTAATAATTGCTTTTGAATTTCAAGTGATCTTTGAAAATGATCCAGTGCTTCAGTTAGCTTGTTCATTTGCATTAAACATTCGCCGATGCTATGCAACGTAACTGACAGACTTTGGTCGTTTTCCTGGTCTCCTGATAATCCTTGATCAATTTCAAGTGATTTTTGAAAATAGTCTAGTGCTTCAGTTAGCTTGTTCATTTTCATTAAGCATTTGCCTGTGGTATGCAAAGTAACTGACAGACTTTGGTCGTTTTCCGTGTCTCCTGATAATCGTTGCTTGATTTCAAGTGATCTTTGAAAATGATCCAGTGCTTCAGTTAGCTTGTTCATTTCCATTAAGCATTCGCCGGTGCTATGCAAAATAACTGACATATTTCGGTCGTTTTGCGGATCACCTGATAATCGTTGATTGATTTCAAATGATCTTTGAAAATGATCCAGTGCTTCAGTTAGCTTGTTCATTTGCATTAAGCATTTGGCAGTGCTATGCAAAGTAAATGACAGAATTTGGTCGTTTTCCCGGTCACCTGGTAATCGTTGACCAATTTCAAGTGATCTTTGAAAATGATCCAGTGCTTCAGTTAGGTTGTTCATTTGCATTAAGCATTCGCCAGTGTTATGCAAAGTAACTGACAGAACGTGGTTATTTTCCCGGTCACCTGATAATCGTTGATCAATTTCAAGTGCTCTTTGAAAATGATCCAGTGCTTCAGTTAGCTTGTTCATTTTCATTAAGCATTTGGCAATGCTATGCAAAGTAAATGACAGAATTTTTTCGTTCTGCGGGTCGCCTGATAATTGTTGTTTGATTTCAAATGATCTTTGAAAATGATCCAAAGCTTCAGTTAGGTTGTTCATTTGCATTAAGCATTTGCCGATGCTATGCAAAGTAACTGACAGACTTTGGTCGTTCTGCGGGTCACCTGATAATCGTTGTTTGATTTCAAGTGATCTTTGAAAATGATCCAGTGCTTCAGTTAGCATGCTCATTTTCATTAAGCATTCGCCGGTGCTATGCATAATATCTGACAGAATTTGGACGTTTTGCGGATCACCTGATAATCGTTGATTGATTTCAAATGATCTTTGAAAATAATCCAGTGCTTCAGTTAGGTTGTTCATTTGCATTAAGCATTCGCCGGTGCTATGCAAAATAACTGACAGACTTTGGTCGTTTTGCGGGTTATCTGATAATCGTTTATTGATTTCAAGTGCTCTTTGAAAATGATCCAGTGCTTCAGTTAGCTTGTTGATTTTCATTAAGCATTCGCCGGTGCTATGCAAAATAACTGACAGACTTTGGTTGTTTTGCGGATCATCTGATAATCGTTGATTGATTTCAAGTGATCTTTGGAAACAATCCAGTGCTTCAGTTAGGTTGTTCATTTTCATTAAGCATTCGCCGGTGCTATGCAAAGTATCTGACAGATTTTGGACGTTTTGCGGTTCATCTGATAATTGTTGACTGATTTTAAGTGATTTTTGAAAATGATCCAGTGCTTCAGTTAGGTTGTTCATTTGCATTAAGCATTTGGCAATGCTATGCAAAGTAACTGACAGACTTTGGTCGTTTTCCGGGTCATCTGATAACCGTTGATCAATTTCAAGTGATCTTTGAAAATGATCTAGTGCTTCAGTTAGGTTGTTCATTTTCATTAAGCATTCGCCGGTGTCATACAAAGTATCTGACAGACTTTGGTCGTTTTCCGTGTCACCTGATAATTGTTCTTGAATTGCAAGTGATCTTTGAAAATGATCCAGTGCTTGAGTTAGGTTGTTCATTTTCATTAAGCTTTTGCCTTTGTTTTGAAGTTTCCTTGCACCATTTAAGTTATATTGTGGATCACCCAATAATTCATTTTTTTTATCTAGAATACAAAAATGTAATTCTTTTATATGTTAATTAACCCAAAAGGAAATATGACACTTATATATTTACATTTGTTGAATGCTTTTTAGTTTATTAATTGTTTGCTGATTTGTTTTTTCAAGGAGAAAGTTTCTCAATATAGGACGTAATTTTTTGTTTTAATTTTAAATTTTCTTTACTAAGGGGTTAAATTAATTGAATCATACGGTATATTTTAATGCAAGTGAAGATGCGCTCACTTAATAGAAGCAAGCTATTTAACATTGAAGGTGGTTCTGCTATGATTTTAAGGTCTAAAAGAAGATAGCAAACAGAATAATAAGAATCACGCGTCTAATTCGTCAGACTAAAAAAATAAAAATAATGCAAATTATAAAAATGAAAAAACTCTGCAATGATTTGCAATCTTTTTTCCGTATTGCGCTTTGCGTATATCCTTCCTTTTTTTGGGTATTTTTCAGTAGTTTTTAGCATATTGAGATAATTTTTGTTATCTTGACATATTAATATTTTTTGTCGTAACTTGCAAGACATTTTGCATTTTGTTTCAAGCGATTATTTTACGCACTTAGATCTTTTTTGTAACAGTTTACTATGACAGTATTCTTGAAACAAAATGCTAAAATACGCAATTTCAATTTGAACCGCAAACTGGTAAGTTTTTTTGACGTTTAAACTTCATATTTCTGTACTCTCTTTATACTAGGCATGTCAACTAGAGGCCCGGGATTTTGACATTATGGTCGCAAAATCTATTAAAGTTTTTGAAGAATTTTTTTTTATCAGATGCTCAATACGAAATCGAATTTTAATCAATTTGAAACTAGGTTTTATTTAGGCAAACGACATTTGGTTGGGTGCTAGCTTTTTCTTTATTTTCACTTCGAAATCAACATAACATTTAAAAATAGAGTTTATTGCCGAACAGTCAAAGCAAAGAACTTTTTTTGTTTATTTTATTTAGTTCTTCGCTTTGTTTTAAACGTAAAATTTTAAATAAGATAGACCTGAGACGCAAGTATTTTGAGAGTACCCATTACAATTTAAGTAAAGACCAAAAAAAAAAAAATTATGTTAAATTTTAAGTTAAAATTTTTCGATGCTGTTAAAATGTTTACTCAGGGTCAAGATTTTTCTGATGCTTATTTTTTTTTATTAAATTAGGTTTTATAGATTACAAAATTTTTGATAAGGGTTAAAATTTTCTTGATGCGGCCTACATGCGCCCGCAAGTTTGATATGCTTGGTCTAGACCAGTGGTTCTCAACCGTTTTGGTACTGCGCCTCCCTTGAGCGATGCTTCCCTAATTCACGCCCCTACATTTATAAATAAATAAATAAATGTTGCAATTGCATTTTATTTATTAATCACCAATCAATGAGACACTTCTCACTGTTTCGTAGCAACTAGCTCTTTTATGCGTGGTTTAATTCCAGACAGCGCACATCGTAAGTCTCCTTCAATTTCCAGCTTGTTTCTGGATAACTAATGTAGAAAATGCGGCTTTATAAAGATAAACTAAACATAACTAGAATACGAAGGGCCTGGGTTAAAATAAGAGTATAAAAAGAAAGGTATTTACTGCAAAACGTCCAGCTCTTTGAAGTTGTCTTTGGCTGTGGAGTTAAATTTTAACTGGAAAAACTCTTCTTGTGCTTTATCAAAAATGCCACCTTATACTTTGCACTGAAAGGGGTTTGTGATAAACTTCTAGATTTTTTGCTTTACATCTATATGAGGATTTTATTTGATTAAATTCTTCTTTTAATCAAATAGGAGAGTTTTTATTTATGGTTTAATTCAGACTCTATGTTGCCATTTGTGAAAGCAAAGTCGAAGTAAAAAAAGCTTGCTGGATTCTCTTGTCCTATTCGATTCTTCCTGAGGTCAAGTTTTGACATAAAGGACTGCATAATGTCATGTTGCGTACTCATAATGATGTTTTTCTTTTGAAGTTAAAGCTTGAGAGCATTCAACGTCTAAAATATATCCACAAGATAATCGCTGGCATCAATGGCTAGCGATGATTAAAATCTTTGGGATTGAAACTTTTTAAATAAATTTTTCTTCTTTCTGGAATCGAGAAATATTGTAACCTTTTTAATTCATGAAACCGTTTTAGCATTTTCCTCTTAAACAACCATCAAACATTCGTGTAGGGCCGCATGTTCAGATTGCATATCTTGACACATAAATTTGAATAGACGACTGTTAAAGGACCCAGCCTTTATATTGCTAACAATCTCAATAGACTGGTCCAGAAACTCTTTCATTTTAGGAGCCAAAGTTCTGAATGCTGAGGCTTCACGATGAAGTACACAATGCGTATCTATTACGGAAGAATTTCTTTATTTTTTCCTTTGAAGAACCCAGATTGCAGACCAAGCATAGCTGGACCTTCATACGTGAACGCTCTTGCTAATGATTTCCGCGATAGTTGGTTTTTCTTTTAACATTAAAAATATTGGTTAAGAAGTTTTAGAAAAAATTAAAGAAGTTTTAGATAACATTAAAAATATTGGTTGATGTTGCACAACTTTTCATTGCGCCGCAGAATAGCATTTCTTTTGCCGTGTTAATTGACAAGAAACCAACATAAAACAGAAGCTGAGAACACTTTCCAATATCCATCGTTTCATCGCACTGTATAGTAAAGAATGGAGACGTTTTATTTGTTTAAAAAGTTGATCTTTGATATCCTAATCAGACAGTTCGCCGATTCTCCCTTTGACTGTATTATTGGATGGTGAAATTTGAGAAAGCATATTTGTTTATCTTTGCCCAGTACTATTTCTGCTGCTACAAGCATGCTAAGTTTCACAAGAGACTTCCCGACTATAACTTTTTTTATTCTTTGCTATTATCATAAAAATCTCGAAAAGAGTTTCAACAACATTCGAAGATCTTTGCTAAAAGGTTTCACACATGTCCAACTTACCCTTCTTTAAGGAATGATTTTTCTATACCAAAAATTCTTTACGTTTGTTGGCTAAAGCAGAATGGGCTGTTGTCATGTGAGTGGCGTTTCGAACATGAGAGACGCATTGCATCATTACAAAGAGTCTTATAATATATCACACACTGCGTGACTTCTGTGTCGCCTTTTTGCAGCAATACTAAACCAAATTTAAATGTAGTTATCAAGATAATTTTTTTCTCTGTCATTTTGATTACCTCAATTTATTAGTTAGCTACGCAGGCAATGCAACATGATAAAAACATGAACTTAATTACATCTCAAGATCAGGTCTATTTCAGATTACTTTACAAAGATTACATATGCCGTAATTCCACTTTACAAGCTGATTGATAGCTACCTTAGCCCGTTCTGATTTTTTTCTGACTGAATTTAACAATCCATGTGTTCCGTTCTTAAAAATCGCCCCATTATGTATATTTACAATCTCCTGAACAATCTCTTTAATTTCGCTTTGGTCCGGCTCAAATAGCCAAAGAAATAACGTTTCTATAAGCATTTTAAATATTTTACATTTATTTACAAGAAAATGGCAACACTGCTTAATTTCGTAATTCTTAAAGAAATTTCCAGAGTGTTCGCTTGACTTGTTAGCCATTGTGACATCTGTAGCATAATAATGGTTATTTGTGATTGGCTTGATTTTAATAAGTTTCAGAACGTTCGAGTAACTTATGACCGATTGATATAAATAAGGCTCGCTCGGAAGCGTGATTATTATTCATTTTAATAATTCTGTATTGAAAATTTGTTAGCTGTGTGAATTCATAGTTTTTGATCGCAAGTCTGTTGTTGTCTACGTGATTGTTGAAGAATTAAATTAATGAGCTTAACCTGCTGTTGATTTTATACTATTGTGGGCCCCTAAGTGGATTGGGGCATATTTTTTAATAAAGAAGTTATTGTGGTAGTCTGAGCTGTGGCTTAGCTAGACTATATTTTTGCTGTTACTGGTTCCTAGGGCAGGTCCAGTAAGAAGATTTAAAAATTTTAACTTGTGGTAGGCAGCCAAGATTGTGTTATCGATGATAGTCTTCTTGCAGGCACCGAAAGGTTAGAAGATTAAACAACATACCGAATTACTAAATCAATTTTTACAAAATTTAAAAAACTAATTTTGTGGAAGTAACACCATGGTAGGCTGCGTATTTATTAATTTGCAACTGTTAAATTATTTGATTTGCAACTGTTAAATATTTCGTGATGGAAGATATGGGGAAGTTGGTGCAAAGGAGACGAATGTTGAAGACAGAAAGATGTGGAGAATGATGATACGCTGTGGCCACCCCTGACTAAAGGGAAAGGCCGAAAGGAGAAGAAGAAGAAGAAGAAGAAATTATCAAAATGAAATAAACGCGATTAATACTTTTTTTTTATTATGACATCATACATTATTCGATTTATGAAACAGGATCACCATATAATGGTTCAACACACATTTACACTAATATTTCAGACAGCATGTAAACACTAAGAACAACCATGAAATTGGACAAAAAACGTTAATTCCAAAATTAATGAAGAATGTGTTGTAAAACGTTAGGGCTCGCGCCCCCTTGAAAAATTATGTACGCCCCCTAAGGAAGCCGTGCCCCCCGGTTAAGAACCATTGGTCTAGATTCTTCCCATTTGCTTCAGTAGCTTGAATATTTTTTATCGTCTTTCTGTGGATAGTTAAAACGCATCTTGCTTGTGTTGCTGAAGCTAGATTTCTGCAAAGACTATTAATTTTATGATGACCTTTTGTTTGTTTGTTGTTTGTTGTCATGCGTGTAAAACTATTGCTAATCACTGGAACTTTGTAAATCATTCCATGCTGCAGTAATCAATAAAGCTGTGAATATTGCTTGAGCCTTTGAATTACGTATAAGCTGATTAAAAGGTTTTTCTGTAGTATAAAGAGGTGATTGATTAAACAAATCAACGAATCTGACGATTGAGAATTAGGCAAATCGGAATTTACGCAAAAGATAAAAATTTTCTGGGATCAGAAAACAAAAAAGAATGAATTAACTTAATGGAAAAAATTAAATGATTACAAATAAAAAATTTTCTATTGAATTTAACAAAATTTTTAGACATTTCTGTAGTGCACAGTGTTGGCAGTACAGCTAAGTCTGATAATACTGTGACCTACAGAAGAAAAGACACGAGTTCGATGTAACAGTCTACCCAGGTGCTACCTGCAAACAGAAAGCAGCAACTAGGCCAATACACCCTGCAAACAAGGCCTGGATATTTTCATTGAAAGTATTTTAACTGGATATTTAGAAACTTTAGTTTTAAGTTAACTTTAAAGTTATTTAAGAAGAAAGTGCAATTTTCTAATTATTTACAAGAAAATTATTTTTTAAGGTTTAGGTTAGGCATTAATAACACATAATATTTAAAAAGGCATTTATTTTGTTTTTTAAGCCGTTAAATATATGTCTGTTAGAGAAAAATAGCATTTCTGTTCTTGCAAAATAGCAACGGCAACAAAAACATGATAAAATACGTATAAAGATATGTATACAGAAATCTAATAAAAATCACTAAAAATGTCGCTGCAATAAGATTGCGCTTGTAACATTAAAGTCTTGGTTGGCGGCGGTGGCGTCGGCGGTGGTGGGTTTGCCCGACTCATTTCTAGGAATGGGGACGCAAATCAACTTCGCCGAGTCCGAATAATTGGGCAAATCCCAGAGGCTGGCCAAAAAGTCCAGGAAAGAGAGGAAATGAACAAAGATGGCCATGCGTAAGGAGTCAAAAATAGAGCGGTTTGGGACAAAATAAAAAGTGTCCTGTGATTAAGAACAATAGTTTCTGCATAAATAAATCTCTGCTTTACTAATCTTGTGGAGGTATGGAGTGAGTATGGTGCTGCATACTACGCAGCATATTTGAAGATACACTAAGATTTGGGGTTGAAAAACAGATTGGATACAGTGTTTCCTACTAGTGTACAGTAGAAAATAAATATTGGGAAGAATCAATAAATAAATGCAAGAATGGTATGGTGAAGGGGTTATACGTGGCGCCAATTTTAGTTAGGCCACAAAGGAGGAGTGGCAGCTTATTCACTGCCTTTGCTTTGAATAGAGAGTAAGAACAGATAAAGTGTACGCAAGGGATTTGAGCAGTAGGTAGGTATAAGAGAGAGCAGACAGAGTTGATAAAACAGATTGAAAATCAGAGAATAGATGTCAGCTTAATCAGACCTTTTATACCAGGGGTTATTAAACTGGAGGGCGATCCCCCTTTTTGGGCGTAAAAATTTCATCAAGGGAGGCAAAGAGTGCAAGCAACTGACTACAAACTAAATAGATAACTGCATTGACATGAAAGAAGTGAAAAAAGAAAAGGTATGGCAGTAATTAATTAAACTATAGCTTTATAGATTCTACAGTGAATAGTCAAATGCTAACACTAGTGTGATATGCTATAAAAATCTTAGCAATCACGCAATGCAACCAAGTTGTTTGCAGCGTCATCTAGACGAAGCACCCTGGCCATAAAGATAAACCCTCAGCTTTTTCTCATAGCAAGAAAAACTAAATGAAAAAATTGAAAATTGCAAGTAATTAAGTGTTTTTGCCAATGTTCGTTTGCAAAAATATTGGAAGTGCCATTCGAAATTGCTCCATAGTTGCAAAAAAGAAAAAAAAACTCACAATATTAGTGAAATATTGATTAAACGTTTATGCTTAAGCAGTGGTTTTGTGTTGGAAGAAAAGATGGCGAAAATTTTACACTTATATTTTATGATGAAAACAAGCGTTGATAAGCTTGCAAATGATAATGAATGTAAAGTTTTATAAAAGCTACAGCCTTGCCTTTTTTCAATTCAATGTAACGAAACAACTGATTTTGCCCAATCGCTACAGTTGTTAGTCTACTTTCATTTTAATTGAAGAAGATATGCTGTTTTCACAGCCTCTAAAGACCACATATAGAGCAGAAGATGAATTAAAAGTTGTCTCAACTTTTATTGCAACAATAGTGTACCTTTGGAAAAAGTTATTGATGTCTGCACTGATGGTAGTCTGGCAATGTTTGGGACCGGGGTTACCACAAAATTTTAATGGTTTGTAGCCCTAGTCAATTAAAAATATAGCAATTTTATACAAAAAAAGTGTACAAATTAAATTTTGATAAAAACTCTAAAAAACACTAGAAGTATGTGAATTTACCATTTTTGTTCCAAATTAACGGTAAAAACGGAAAAATCTTCATTTTCACCAAAAAAAAACTTTTAAGACAAAAAACAGCCCTTTAGATTTTAAATGTATCTCCAAAAGCAGCAAGATTGCAAATCACAAACTTTTTTACCAGAAGCATGATAAAAGTAGCCCAATTTGCCACTTTTTACCCAATCTTGCAACCCTGTTTGGGTTTCAAAGTGAATTCATTGCAAGGATAAAAGATCAATGATGCGATTGGATTTGATTGTAAGTCAATGATGCAATTGGATTTGATTGCGCGATTCACAGAGAGGCTTTAGTCTCCAGGATTTTATTTGTTGCCATGTAAGATAAGCTTGCAACAATCATAGGAACCTTCAATCACGTTAAAGCAAATGGTGTCAATACAAAACTATTTACCAAGCTTTGCAAGGACATGGATTCTAATCATAAGACCTTGCTTTGTCATACATCTGTTTGGCGTTTATCAAAAGGTAACATGTCTGCCCGCGTGTGTGAGATGAAAGATGAACGCTTTTTCCTAAAACTGATGCTTTTTTTAAAACTTATGGGAAACAAGTTCTTTTTTTGTCAATCAAATCAAAGGAGCCGAACCTAAACATTGAGCGACACTGAACTTCCAGAATCATAGATAACAAGGAATCTTTTTCGTCTAAACATGGATATTCTTTCTAAAGATTTGCAAAAAGAAGTTTCGGAAATGAAACATAACTGGATTGCAAAAAACAATTTTTGAAGCTATGCCACTGATTGATTGCTGATTGAAACATGTGCACATATACAAGAGTGCAGGTGCTGTAGCTAAACGCACAATCCTTCCGTTTTTATCGACGTAGATGCGCAAAAGTGTTTTTTTCTTAAGTGTAAAGACAAAACACAGGAACAAACTTGAATGTGAAGCCGATCTGAGATGCATTATCTGCTACAAAGTCACAAATTAACTTTTGGTTTCCGAAAAACAGTTACATGCTTCTTATTAACAAAATTTAGTTGTTCTGTTTAATTCTGTTAGATTTTTTAATATAACAAGGCTTGCGTTTTGCTGATAATGTCAAGGAAGGCGCAAGTTTTGTTCGCATGATGAAAGGGGGCGCGTCTCAAAAAGTTTAAGAAGCCCTGTTTTATACAATGATGACTCCGCTTAAAGCAGGAAACCAGGCACTTTAGTCAAACGAAGAAGATTAATTTATACTAAACATTTGCTCTGAATGACATTCAAGCTTATTCGTCTACATTAATACGTACAGTTGCCTTTATTTGATTTTAAAAGATTCTTGGCTTTCGGTAGGTCAATGGCAATTCTTGAATAAATGTAAACCTAGGAATGAAACCAATACCAGCAGCAGTTTCAAGTTTCGAGACTTGATATTATTGTTACAATAGATGCCGCTTATTAAGCCCGCCTAGGGACCGGGCGATTTTGAGCTTGTTAAGCGACTGACGACTTTTTCAAAATATCTTGAGCTAAAATTTCGTACACTGAAATTTGTTGAGAAATGCATATTGGGATTATAAAAGTTTTGGCGTTTAAAATCAGAGAGACCACCAATCTATTCTCGCATGCAACTAACGTACTACTACTGTACTGCGTTTTCTTTCCTACGCACTTTAAAAACACAACTACAATAGCAAAGTTTTTATCTTTTTTAGACAAGGTGAGATCTACTCATCTTTTCGCCATTTCGTTCAATAAAAACGAATGTCTAAATAAATATCTAGTTAAAAGTTAAAAACAACATTTGTGACAAAATTCGTGTCGAACAAATTTATTAAACTTGACATGTGATTAGACATAAAGGGTTTGTGAAAAAACAGATAAATTTAACTAACATGCGTGATATCTATCCACGCATAGAAAAAAAATCAACGATTACCTAATGAAATTTGTTAGTTATAAAGCTTTTTAAACAAATTTAAACTAATTACATAGAAAATTTGGGCTTATTAAACGGGTTTTTGGGCGTACGGAGCGAGTTTTGTTAATTACACAGTCAAAAGGAAAAGATTTCCGGACCGGACGAATTTGGGTTCAATATGCAAGTGGGTTCATTAACCGTGGGTTTAATAAGCGGCGTCTACTGATTAAAAAAAGCTAAAAAATTGAAACCAAGAATAAAATAAACAAATATTTATTGACATATTTTGGGTAACCAAATAGCACTATCCTTTGAAATTTTTGGATACTTCAAAGTGTGAAGAAGTTCTTTTAAGTCAATCTTTAACTAAGTTTTGAAACAAAATAGATGTTTTGATTTATGATAAGGAAAGAACTTTTTTTTGTCTCTGTAAAAATTACGCTGAACTTAAAATTATGCATTAAGTTTTGAAAAAAATTGCTTTTAAAGTTTAAACTCCTTGATTAAAAAAGACTTGGCGCCGTGTACAGAGTGTAAATAAGTTATCTTTTAATTGCATGAAAGAAAAAAAAATTACCAGCAAACATAATGCAAAACAATTTGCAATTACACAAGTCTAAACCATAGATAAAAATGCTTTTCAAACAATTACTTCAACTGTTAAGTAAAAAATCTTTAAAAAATTTTTTAAATCGAAATAATTAAATTCATTTCAGTATTTCGTTGGTAGTAAACTTTTTTTCAGTGACTTACCATCTTCCATCATTTCTTAAGCAATTTTTGTTTTCTTTTTTTACTTTACTGGAAGGTCTATTTTACGGAGTGCTTAAGAAGAAATCTGCTTTGTTTAAATCGAACGTGATTGATTGTTTCATTAGATCTAAAAATATCACTATAATGTCTTTTACATCCACTTTTTATTACAGTTTCCGATTTCTTTTTGTCATTTTCTTCAAAATAGATTGATAGACAAACACGAAATTAACTTTGCTTTATAATGTAATCAGAAAATAGAAAAAAACAAGATAATTATGTCTGAAAGCAATGAAGAGAGCAAAAGTTTATTTTCTGATTGCGGTCCCAACAGTTGACGTAATATCCAAATATGGAAATAACAAATAGGTTTCTAATGATAGAGTAGATAGGTTTGCATTGCAATTAAATCACAGCGTAGTAATAGGCTTACTTGTATATTTTCCAACTAAAAATTCTTGATAGATTGTTGTTAAGACTACACTGTTTAATCACGACAATAATACAGAACTATAAGATAGATGTTTAACTTTAAACCTGGGAGATTGAACCTATGCTTTGCTAAACAATTCAAACATTATAAAGTCATTTTACTCAATTCTACCATAATCACAAACTGTAACCGAGAGCATTTACAGTAAAATAATGAATAATTGGTGCGAATCAAAATCAAACTTATTGAATTTAAAAGATCATGTTCTTACATACAGGGACCTATTTTAAGGGGGGGATAAAATATCTTTTGTCCCCCCCAAATTTATGGCAAACTCAAGAATATTATCCTTATTGTTTGAGTTTGCTGCAGATGTTTATCAGAGATTGTCATGTAGTTGGGACGAAAAGTGGTAAATAGAAGATGGATTTAAGGTGAATACCTTTGTTTGTTAGAGATCATCATGAGAAAATAATGGTGAAATCGGAGACAAATTGAAGCGAAGACCTTTTTTTTAGAGATCACCATGATTTTGGGAGAAAAATAGTGAAATCGAACAAAGAAAAATACAGAAAAATGCCCGGGGCCGCAAAAGTTTGACTGCTTATAGGCTCCAGGGTGCTTAATCCGGCACTGAATCTATTAGTAATCAAATATTAAACATGTCGTAGTCACACAAAATTGTTTTCCCCAAAATTTTTTAGCAAAGTAGGTTCTTGCTTACATGTAACTAATAAGCAGCGACTTTGCAAACCACTTAATTTTCAATAAACAAAAAAGCCTTTGCAAATCAAACTCTGTATAATATAAACAACACTTCGATTCTTGGTTGCAAGAATTGCATGGTTGCGAGTTTTGTGGTTTTGAAAGTTTTGCAAGGTTGCAAATTTTGTGGTGGTCCTTGGCATAAACGTGGTGATTGTTCTGCGAACCAGCGCCTTTGTTACAAATGCAACCGCAGGGCCATTTGCAAAAGTTTGTTTGTCGAAGATTTCAAAGACGGTTGCGTCAGTTTGCAAAGACAAAGAAAGATACCCGTACGTTAATGCATTAAATAACCCGATTGGCGATGAAAAGATAAACTTTAAATATTGAATTGAGGTATAAAAACCTGTGAGTTTGTTTAAATAACATATCCCTAGCATTCGCTCCATAGCAACCAAGAAACGCGGTTATTCACGCGCGGACTTGAGTTTTATTATTGATGAAACTTCGAGGTTAGTTTCTGATGATATTATTGAACTTTATAACTCATCATTGTAGGCTTAGGTTATAATAACGAAAAGTGAAAATCATAAAAACGTATGTGTGTTGATTATAGTCAAACCATCATCAAGTTTACGCGTTTGGATGCCTATCCGCTTCTAGCTATGCAGAGTGTTTCAAGGAGGTATTACGTTATACTGTAAATGATTTTTAAAACTAGACCTTCGAAGCGCTTATTATCAAATTTTGTTTATACCTAAAGAACGAATTATACCGGGTTTGAAGACGTAGGACAATTATATCAATTCAAACGCATCCCTTTTGGTTTAAAGTATACAGTCCCATGTTTTCAAAAAGTGATAAATCAAATAATATCTGACAAAAAATGTGAGGGGACATTAGCGTATCTTGATGAAATAACAGTAAGTGGTAAAACAAGAAAAGAGCATGACAAGAAGTTAAAATCTTTTAAAGGCCTCTTCTGATTGAAACTTAACTCCGATTGAAATTAAGTACGTGTTTGCTACAAGAGAGCTACAAGAGAGCTGCAATTGCTTGGATATTATTTATCCAATGGAGTTATGCACCCAGATCCACAGCGATTGAAACCGATAACCAGACGAATGAAAAAGAGCTACTGCGCGTAATCGGTATGTGTTCTTATTATACAGAATCGTTACCGCAATTTTCGGAAAAAATAAAACCCTTGATATTGGAAAACAATTTTTAAAAAGGTTTTTTGTGGCACAAAATTTTAAAATAGCCTGAAATGTCGCTATAGACGTGGCCATCTATATAGACAAAACTCTTTTATAAAAGAGAGGGTAGCCTTGAAAAAGGCTGTTTAAGAAAACTCGAACGTTTTCGTGTAGCTCTCATCAGGAGAAATTGCTACAATGAGTAAAGAACTGAAATGTCGAAATTATATTGCATAAGATTATCGTTTCGCCGAGTAAGAAATTATACTGAAGCGCAGTTGATTAGAAGCATCAGCCACCAAGCGGTCGAAAAGTGAAAGATTTTGTCGTTTCGTCGAGTTAGAAATGGAACAATTTTTATTGGACGGAATTTGGATGTTTAACTTCACAAAATTATAGTTGTAATTTGAAGTCTGAAAAAGAATAAAATAAAACCAATATAATTATGTTGATAATTAAAGCCTTGATACGCTGTGCGATGATACGCTGTGGCCACCCCTGACTAAAGGGAAAGGCCGAAAGGAGAAGAAGAAGATAATTTAAGCCTATAAACGAACTCTTTTTGACGGCACAATGCAGGTTTGCTTGAGGTTATTCCATCCATCCACATAACCTCAAGCAAACCTGCATTGTGCCGTCAAAAAGAGTTCGTTTATAGGCTTAAATTATCAACATATTATATTGGTTTTATTTTATTCTTTTTCAGACTTCAAATTACAACTATAATTTTGTGAAGTTAAACATCCAAATTCCGTCCAATAAAAATTGTTCCATTTCTAACTCGACGAAACGACAAAATCTTTCACTTTTCGACCGCTTGGTGGCTGATGCTTCTAATCAACTGCGCTTCAGTATAATTTCTTACTCGGCGAAACGATAATCTTATGCAATATAATTTCGACATTTCAGTTCTTTACTCATTGTAGCGATTTCTCCTGATGAGAGCTACACGAAAACGTTCGAGTTTTCTTAAACAGCCTTTTTAAGGCTACCCTCTCTTTAGAAAACAATTTTCTATCGTTAAAAAAGTTCCAAAAGCTTTTAATCACTTAAAAATGAATTGGCCTCAGCAACTCTTTAAATTATTGAGGAAAATGTGTCTTCTGTGGTGGAAACTGATGCATCAGACAATGCCATATCTGCATCACTAAATCAACATAACCGACCGGTTGCCTTTTCCTCTAGAAGAACGTTGAACAATATGAACAGTATCATTTCAATGAGGAAAAAGAAGCCTCAGGTATTGTGGAAGCAAATCATAGATGGACAGAATTTCTATGCGGTCGACATTTTACAATGATTACTGACCAACAATCCAGCGTTTAAGTACAGTGCCAAAAATCAAAGTAAATTAAAAAATAACAAATATTTGCGATGGCGAATGAAACTAAGCAGATATGATTTTGATATCGTTTTTCAATCTAATAAAAGTCGGTAGCGTGGTCGAGTGGTTAAAGCACCGGGATGATGATCAACATGATCTAGGTTCAAAACCCACTTGCACCATTCTGTTGTATTTTTGGGAAAGACCATTTACGGCACTTTTACCTGCTTGCTGGTCTTGGCAAGCAGATCTAAATTACAGTAATATCTCTATTAAATTACTAGCGGACGGCAATATCTGGGCATCTCCGGAAGCAGGTCGGGGTAATTGCTTTCCCTATGTATAGCGCCTCCGTCTCTTTCCTGCGAGTCAAAGAGGATAAAGATAAAAGTAAAAAATGAGTAGTATTTCAAATGCTCTTTTCAGAGCATTTTGCGCCAACATTTACGATAATACGCTACGCAAAATGCATGAGCCGTTGTGTCATCTGGGTGTTATATGTTTGCATCATTTTGTGGACGTAAAAAATTTGCCGTATTCTGTTGACGAAGTTTGTAATGTTTTTGCCAAGTGTAAAAATTGCTCTGAATTAAGACCCAATTTTTATAAACCACAAGTGGCGTATGAAATTAAAGCAAACCAGCCTTTCAAAAAGCTTTTATTAAATTTTAAATGTCCTTCTTCCAAAAATTGTTATGTAATGACTATTATTGATAAGTATTCTCGATTTTCGTTTGGGTTTGCATGCTCTAATGTCAACGCAAAAACAGTTATATCTTTTTTAAACCAAATGTTCGTAATGTTTAGTGTGCTTGATTATATTCATTCCGATAAGAGGTACCACTTTTATATTGAAGGAACTTGTAAGCTATTTGCAAAAACGTAATGTAATGCATAGTAGAAATTCAGTTTATATTGCTTTCGTTAAGGGCCAGTCTAAACGTTGTAATGGTATTATTTGGTCGGCCATAAAGTCTGCTTTAAAATCTCGATGTTTAGATATTTGTCATTGGCAATTTTTTTTACCGGAGGCTCATTGCTATGAATCATACGTTCATTACTACGCACTGCGACTAATGAAACGCCCCACAAGCACATGCTTTCGTTTAAACATGAATCAACTTTTGACACGTCTGTACCAACTTGTCTGAACTCACCAGGGCCGGTGTACTTGAAATGCCATATTCGCACCAGTAAATACGGCCCTGTAGTGGATAAAGTAGATGTTCTGCATGCCACTCAGAAGCATGCGCTCGTGCGATTGCCAAACAGAAGAGAAACAACTATTTTATTAAAAGATATAGCGCGGTACATTAGTATTGACAGTAATGGTATCACCGATATTGACAATGCAAACAAAGAATCAGAAAACGTCATTGTCAATTTAAATGATTTTACTTATGATTTGAATGTACAAAATCAAAATAATGAACGTGATGACCGAAAAAAAATTAATCAAAAAGAATCATCAAATACAAATTCTAATGTTGCTCCAGTTCCAAGAAGTCGGCAGCGTGGTCGAGTGGTTAACGCGCTGGACTGATGATCAACATGGTCTCGGTTCAAAACCCACTTGCGCCATTCTGTTGTGTCCTTGGGAAAGACACTTTACGGCACTTTCCCCTGCTTGGTGGTCTTGACAAGCAGTTCTAAATTACAGTAATATCTCTACTAAATTACTAGCGGACAGCAATATCTTGGCATCTCCGGAAGCAGGTCGGGGTAATTTCTTACCCTATGTATAGCGCCTCCGTCGCTTTCCTGCGAGTCAGGAGGATAAATATAGAGATAAAAATAAAAAAAAATAAAATCTACTTGCATAGAAAAGCAGTGAATAGATACGAAACTGTTTCATACATATAACTCAAATGCAGTAAGGAGGGGAGAATGCAGCACCAAATGGAGTATCGAACTATGGAATTATTTTAACTGTTTAATGTAATCGACCGATCATCGCCGCAATGATAACTAAAGTAATAAAAACTCGTTGTAATTGTGAAACAAGTCAGTTGCGCTTTGCAGCACTTGCTATGTAACTTTCTATTTTTAATTTTAGCTATTTTTGCTCATTGAAACTTAAATTTTTTTTTTGATACTAATTGGAAAAAACTTTACTCCATTTTTATTGACATCCGGAAATAGTGATTAGTGAACTCGAATCTCTAACGAAAATCAATCGAGTTTCAAGCCATGCCAATTCTTATGTACAAAGCGAAAATTGTTACTGTACTGGTAAACTGATATATCACCAGAGGCGAATTAATTTTTTTACTACAAACTTCATTTTTTTATATTGAATTAAAATTACTTCAAACTGACAAATTTTGTCCCTCTGTCTACATAGTAATACTGTTTATTTTTTTCATGCAATGCATCAAAAAATTGAAATTTAACTAGACCAACTAAACAATTGAATTAAACAGACCTATAAAAACTTAATAGTAAAAAATTTTCTTCTTAACAGTGGATTTTCAATTCTTATGCCACATTCTTTCTCGCAAACTCAGATATTGTCATTTTATTCACAGAAAATTATTAAATAATATGGCAAAAAAATTCTGTTTTGTTACAGGAATTTTTTTTAAGTAAAAAAAACAAAAACAAAACGTTTAAATCAATTCAATAAATTTCACTAAATTTCAAGTAGCAATGCTATTTAAAAAACAGATTTTTATTTTTTCTATGCTAGCGCTTCGATTACTATAAAAATGTATTACTTAGACAAGTTATTACCACATTTGACAGTCTGTATAATGATTTATAAAAATTCTACATTGCTATTTTATTTGAAATCACAAACAAATTAACTTTAAAATGTAATGAGATAATTTAATTTATTTAACATTTTTTTCAAATTTCTTCCCGATTGCTCCCTCAACAATTACTTCTAACTTTTGGTTACAATATCATATTAAAATGACTTACTTCTAGAAATACTGCACTTGACTTTTGTATTTTTCAGAGAAGTTATTAGACAAAGCCAAATCGACATAAAAAGGCGCAAACCAAGTAGCACAAACAGAAATTTGTCGGCAGCGTGGTCGAGTGGTTAAAGCACCAGACTGATGATCAACATGGTCTCGATTCAAAACCCACTTGCACCATTCTGTTGTGTTCTTGGGAAAGCACTTTGCGGCACTTTCCCCTGCTTGTTGGTCTTGGCAAGCAGTTCTAAATTACAGTCATATCTCTATTAAATTATTAGCGGACAGCAATATCTGGGCATCTCCGGAAGCAGGTCGGGCTAATTGCTTACCTTATGTATAGCGCCTCCATCGCTTTCCTGCGAGTCAGGAGGAGATAAAAAAAAAAAAAAATTAATCTACTTTTAACAGGCTGATTCTTAAATAATACAACAGTGAAAAATTAAGTAATAGGTACATTAAAGACCTGAGAATTTCGCCACCAGCAACTTACAAAACACCAGGTAAAATATCACAACGTAGTAAATCAAAATATTGCATACCATTCGGTTTCGATTCCTATGCAAGTAATCTCAAAGAATAACACAACATTGATGTAACTAATATCCCAATTGAATAACTTGAATTAAACTGAAAAGGTTTTGTATTTTTTGAACAAATTCTCAAGCTAACAGTTTTATCTATTTAACAAAAACATTGCTAGGTTTAAACTTTGTTGATTTTGAAAATATCTTTTGCTTTGAAAAAATCTATTTTAGGTTCTTTCAAGATTTTAATTTTTTATTTCGTATCCATATTCACTTCAGATTTCAGATTTTAATTTTTTATTTCGAATCACAAATGGTGACAAAGCAAGAAACGTTTTAAAACAAAAGAAACTTTATATTGCTATTATGAAAACAAGATACTGTTTCTTTTAACAATTAAATTTATAAACAACTGTCAATATGAATGCAAGGTCATTTTCGCCGAATTCTTAGCTGAAAAAAACACTGCAAGGTGAAAATTTTTTGAAGTATCATTTTCCTGTTCAAAACTTTTTTATTGTGTAATTGTCATGGCTCTAATAAAAGAACAAATGTCCTTTTTTACGCTTTTGTTTTAAAACAATGATTTTGCAGCTATCATATCTTTGTATTGTTTTTACTTACTACTAAATACTTAAGATTGTGTTTTAAGCCATAGCCAAAGAACTTGTAAACCTTGAAAAGTATTTTCAGGTCGGAACTATTTTGCGGAAGTAGGGCGGCCTTTGACTCTTTCATTGTCCCGTCCATCAGATGTTATGCACAAGGCACATGGCCGAGACTTCTGTGAATCATTTGTGATGCATACAAGCGTTTACTTCGCCCAGACGTCTGTGAATTATATGCGATGCACTCAAGAAACTAACTCAGGCTTACGCTCAGTAAATCACAAATGATTTGCGTGCAAATGGATCGGCCGCACCGGGCCCCCCTTAAATACATCAAAAGTGACCCCCTTACACAAGAAATTGATCTGTTTTTTCATAGTAGCACTAGTACAATGGCATGTTTTAAATTAAGACTTTTTTTTAGAGATCACTTTGTTTTAACACAGTAAAAAGTGGCCCTTCTAAAACAGTACTGCTTTTTCAGAGGTTACACTATTTTGCAACACTAAACAGTGGCCTGCCCTAAATTAAATATATTTTTTTTAAAAATCACTTTGTTTTGATACACTTTTTTTAAAAGATGAACTTTTATTAGGCATCGCATTGCCTCGGAACATTACAAAGTGCCCCTACATTTTTTCCACTGAACCCCTTTTTTTAAAGTGATCACTTTTCAAAGATTTTTATTATGTTAAAGATTTTGTGTAATTAGATAGTTATATTTTAAAAACAAACATAAACGTTTGGGTAAAAACCTAAAAATTTTCTCAATAGTGGAAGAGTTGAATTAAAGCACATCAAACAGCAATACATAATCAATGGATTAAAAAATGGTCAACCTCAGAAAATCTAGTAATATATTAATGATAAAGATGTGATTTTATTGTACTTATCTCAAGCCAAAAAAACGCAAAGTGAATTATGAGTAACACTCACCATGATGTGCTTGATATTAATTTCTAAACCCGGTTCAAAACAACCAATTGAAAACTTTTGCTCAGCATCGGCCACCAAATATAATCAACAGTTAAAATGTTGACTTTATGGAAGCATAAAAGAAATATTTTCAATTTTTACCTCGTCAAAACTTAATAATTATTTTTTTGTACAAAATTAAAGACAATTTTTAACCGTTTTAATGACATGGCCAGTAATTTGCAACATTAAAAGAATACGAATTTCGAACCGAAAGTAATTAGTAAATTCGAACCTGGTTTGAAACGCGAACTCAGAACCTAAGGAATAAAAATAAATTGAATTCGCAGCACTGGATATTTCTTATCTGCAAAAGGTGTTACTATTTTGATAAACTAATGTATTAGCAGAAGCAAATGATTTTTTACCACATGCTGTTGTGTTTCATAGTAAATTAGAAATACCTTGAAGAGTGACGCACTCTGTCCCCCGAGTTACGTCATTTATATCATTAATTCTTTTTTCCCATAAAATAAAATTTGGCAATTCAGAAAGAATGAATAAATAAATGTTCCACAACCAGTGTGCCGCAAGACGAAGCTCAAAGTGCCGCAGAACAACGATAATTTACACAGACTTTTTAAAACAAAAAGAGACCATTTTGAAACTTACAATTGCTAGACAGCGTAGTCCAAACCGCAGTCCTCTGGTCACATAAGGCCCGAGACGTCATTTTCTGCAACCCGCTAACAATTTTTTAACATTTTAAATCTTGCCCTTTTAGGGTAGCTGCAGGCCTCTGTTACATTTCAAAAAATGGTTTGCCAGATTGCGCAAGCGTTCAATTGACAAGTGGTTTTGTTTTAAAAACTCAAGTAAAATCTGAACAAAGATCTTCAGCACAAACATTTGAAAACTTTATTGTTCTTTATTTTACATTCAATAACAAAAGCTACACTTTTTTTGTCTTTTGTTCGGACAATTTCAAAACGGCTGCGACTCGCAAGTTTTAACAATTTTAAAAGTGGCCAGCCTTGAGTGAAAAACTTAGATTACACTCTAATGGATAATTTATTAACTCAAACTCTAGCAAAGCTTTCTAATCAATCAAGATAAATCATAAAGACTATTTTTTGTGTAAATTGATTAAATTGATATAAAATTAATATAAAAAACAAAAGCAAAGAAAATACCCGTTGCTTTAAATTCGCGTTTGAAAAACATTGGAAGATGAAAATTTTCAGATAAATAAATAAATATTGAGTAAAATATTTTTGCTAAAAACATTTCTTTGTTGTATAATTGTCATAGTTATAATAAAAGAACCGGTATTTTATTTAGGCTTTTGTTTTAAAACAATAGTTGCGCAGCTCTAATATCTTTTTATTGCTTTTAATTAAAACCAAATTCTTAAGTGTTTTTCCCAAGGACACAACAGAATGCCGCGAGTAGGTTTTGAACCAGAGTAATGTTGATTACAATCCCAGCGCTCTAATCACTCGACCACTCTGCCGAGATAAATATATTCAGCTCCAGGTAAACTATCAGCGAGAAACAAAAAGAACATCATAAAACTTCTAAAAAAACATGTCGACTAGCAAACACAATTTGGTGTGTTTTACTATCTACGTAATTTGCACCAAACTAGTTACTGTGGAATTAATTGTCCTTCCTACTCTAACTCAAGCCGAAAACTAATAACCACAACCCTAAATTTTAATTTAACTATATCATATTTTATTTTCTTCACAATTAACTTGCTTGGTTAAGGCTCAATTTTTAATTTAGCTAGTTAAAGCATTGGGGCAGATTATAAATTCGAATAATCTGAATAAAAATAGTCTTACTGACATATTTTTTTTATTTTTTATGCTATAATATGTTCTGCAGCATGCTGACCGTTTTGCCCCAACACCAATGATTCGTTTTGCCCCAAACTAGTGTCTTCATAATCATAAACACTTAAATTTGTTTGCTAGTGTTTAGTAAATATTTATATTTGTAATTTCCATTAAAAAAATTAAAACTAATCTTAACAAATTATTCATCAAAAAAAGTGATAATAATTTACGTTTCTTTTCATAAGCTTTTAAGCTAAAAAACTACCAGCAAGACAGCTGCTAAGGTAAAGACACCAATTTTTTATCATTATTATTTTATAAATTAAGGAATTAAGAGAAGCTAAAATTACATCCGGAGATTGCTTAGATTTATTAGAACCCTTGGAGGTCCGTTTTAATCTGACGGTCCATTTTACCTACTCTTCCCCTGTAGAGAGCTTCACATTCTGCTTCCCAACACGGTTTAACATTGTCTGGGTGACTGCATGGAATTGACTCTTGCGATGCTTTTTTGATGACACTGCAAAAGTCCAAGTAAATCGCATCTACATCAGGAAATGAGGCAGCCAAAAGTTTGTTTGAATTCGTTGGTCAAAGCAATGTAATCACTCCATTTGAGACCGAGGAAACTCTATTGTTTTACTGGCATGCTTAGTACTGACTGAAAACCTATATTAAGCGAGGGTCAATGTTTTAACTTGGAAAAGTTTTTTGTCATTTATGCTAAAAACTTATAATGAAAACCTATGAGCCTATAAGCTATAAGCGTGAATGATAAACCTATAAACGAGGGTCTATGTTTTAACTTGGAAAAATTTTTTGTTATTTATGCTAAAAACTCCATTTGAGACCAAGGAAAACTCTATTTGAGACCGAGGAAACTTTATTGTTTTACTGGCATGCTTAGCTTATCAAATTTCCATGAGGTAAAAAAAAATTCTTGGAGGTCGTACATTTTTTGAATTTATTGGTTAAACGACGGTTGCGCAATCGGAGAAATTATTTTACGACTTGACCTATTGAAAAATAAAAAAAGTGTTTGCGTTTACTTATTTAAGGTCATGCAGATGGTAAATAACTCGTAAATCTCTAGTTTCCACGAAATTGACCGAAAATTGGAGTAATCAGAGACAATTGCAACTCCGATTCCGAAAAAGCGACTCCAACGTCAGCATACCTAAAAACGACTCAAATCCCGAATTTACCCATAAACTTCCGATTCCACCCAGAAACTTGCCAGTTTGCGTCAAAACTCTGGCTTAAATTAAAGCAATTTTTGTAAAGACTCGTGTCTCGTTACAATCTGCAGTTTTGCGTGCTTCTCAAGAAAGAGTGTGTCAAAACCTTTTTTAGCGCTCTAAGAATTTTTAGACTAAATATCAGCTTCATTAAAAAAAGTAAAGACAACTTTTTTTAAATAACAGCGCGGCAAGTATATAAGTAAGCCAGTAGCAATAAAGTGGTTTTGCCGTTTTGTCAAATTTCCAACAGCTTATTTAAAAATATATAACCGATAGTTTGCGTTTGGCTACCATCTTGCGGCAGAACGGAAAAAAGTACTGATGCGTATGGTGGGGGTTTTGTGCAAACAGCAAAATTCAATCAAAATAAGTATTTGATCTGTTTACTTCAGAAATCGCTAAAATTTCTAAATAAACTTTTCTTTGCGTAGCAACAATCGCTCTTCTCGTTTTATTCAAATAAAGACTCAACGAACGAACAAATATATAAAGTGATAGCAACTTCTCAGCGTCTGATAAAAAAAATTTCCAAACAAAATCTTAGTAAAAAATGCAAATTAATAAGAAACAACAAATTTTACAAATCATAACACAATATATCGGACCAGACTTTATTATTGAAAGTGAGAACATTTATTTCGGTGTTTCTCCTGTTGGTTACGGGCATGGTTTTTGTGCGATTAAAAACTCTGTTTTATTAAAAGAAAAAGTTTTTCTAAAAAAAGGTTTTTATGAAACTACATAATTTATGGTTACTGTAGACAAAGAACAAAACTTCAAGTTATAAGAAAATTTAGGAATTTAAAAAACTGTGTAATGACAAATTTCATTTAAGAATTGAACTTTTGCCAGTGCTTTTATAACCTAATCAATCATCTTGCTAAAACTGAACGAAAAAACATTTAAGTTGTCTGTTGACTGATTAACACGAGCTTTTGCTTCCTTCTGTCTACTTTTTCAAGTGTAAAGGAATAAAGATAAAAATCTATTTCTTTTATATTTTCAATGCCAGTTTTCTTTACAGTGAACGCTCGTTTCCACTACGAGCGTAAAATGGAATATTTTTTCTTTCTTTTATTGATTTTTACTGCTTTGGTTAACGCTTAAGCGCGGAAAGAAATAAAAAGTCAATGAGCAAAGAATGCTCTATTTCACGCTCGTAGTGGAGACAAGCCCTTCTTCTTTTACAGTTTATTGTAATTCACTCTAGCCCCAGGCAAATAACCTTTCTCTTTTTGAAAATATTTTGGGTCTTTTTATGTCACTATTGATCACTATTGTTACAGCAAGCTTTACCTGAATTTCGAACCGCTTTCTGTATTCATGATTCTGTGTTATTAGTTACCTTCTGTTTGCTTTAGGAAACAAATTTTAGCGCGCATCCTTTTGTCAATAATTATTTTAATCAACGTTTTTTAACCTTATTTATAGTAAATCGTTTTTTGTTTTTGACACACACACACACACACACACACACACACAGTGAGTTATTGAGAAAGAATTGGTTTGTAAGTGATTTGTATTATACGTAATAGACTGTTACGAAGTAAACTGCTACGATTTATTTGTTGTAGTTGCTGAAGTTATTGGGAAGTAAATAACAATTTGAAATTGTATCGCTCGCATCACATCACATGGCAAGCATCTCATCGCATAATTTAGCATCGTTTTGGATCACGCAATCATCGCATAATTCGGATCGTACTGTATCATTTAATTTGGATTGAAATTATATTAAATAAAACTGTTTTCCTCTTTTTTACTTGCGCATTTTAAACGTTTCTAATCTGTTACAACAACTATCAGGGTGTCCCAAAAAAATGTATACACACTTTAAATAATTGTAAACCAAGCGTTTATTATTATTTTTTTAATTTTCAACATGTAAAAGAATTTACAAACATTCTTTTATCATCTTGTCACTCCCACTTCTGAAACTGATGTCTGTTCTGGTCCAGACACTGCCAGTAACGCAAAGCGCTAGAATAGCACACATCATGAAACAATTTCCTTGGTATTTGCGTGGATTCTTGTTCAATGTTTGCTGTCAATTCAGCGATTGTTGTAGGTTTCATTGCGTAGACTTTGTCTTTTAGGTTTACCCTATTTACTCGTCGTCGTCGTTTGAAGGGTATCCACTCCAGGTCAGACGCAAACAGGATTGGGGCCGAGTGTTTATCCTTTTACTACCCCAGCCTGCTGCACTGCCTGAATCAGAAGCGCGAATGCCAAGTCTGGCAAGGTTGTCCAAAAGATTCCGCGCAGCTGGCACAAATGGGCGTCTGGATCTTAGTCTTACTTGGCGAGTATCTGAGGACCCACTTAAAAGACCATACAAGATATGATCGGGGTCCAGAGATCCACGATGGGCCAAGGAGAGTGTCGCTCCCATTCGGCGAAGCTCAACTGGCTGGATGCCTGAGAGTGCAGGCTGCGAGAAAGCAACTACCATCTGGACCACCCTGTTTAGTACCCTGTTTACTAATGCTTGGCATGAAAGAGTGTTGCAGTAAGTTCAAGTAAACTGGAACAGTCACAATAGCATCGAAAAAGAATGGTTCAATTAATCCTCTTGACGATAAGCCGCACCACACTGTAATTCCTAGTAAATTGACATGATGGTCGACAATAACATGTGGATTCTCAAAGTTGTGAGAACTAGCAGTGACAAAACACTAGAATAATGTTTGTAAATTCTTTTACATGTTGAAAATTAAAAAAATAATAATAAACGCTTGGTTTACAATTATTTAAAGTGTGTATACATTTTTTTGGGACACCCTGTATATTAAGCTCAATGCAGTTGGTTTAAATTTTGTTATTGGTTGTTTTTTATTCTAATTCCGTCACATTTACAGTAGAAAAGTGAGTAGAACTGACGAAAGCTAATGTTAATAAATACCAAACAGTTAATTTAAATTCTTATTTTCCTTTAATTTTTGATTGGATTTAATAGTTGACACGGCTGTTCTTTGCTTATTCATTTGATAAAACTATTCTAATAAAATATACAATGTCGTCTATTGTATAAAGTTAAATAACTTGTATGACTTTTTCCCAATTCAAGCTATTGCGCGATTAACAAGAAAGAATTCACCGTACGAAGAGAGCGATCAAGTTTTAAAACGCGATTTGGTTGCTGTGACGCGAAATAAAGTAGGAAGGCTTAATTTTGAAAATTTAAAAAATTGAAAATGAGGTCCTTAAAATTTTATGGTATGATAGTAAAAATTAAGAATGAAATTCCTCTTTTCACTTTACTCGCAAAAAACCCCATATATACTCCCCTCAAAATTTGGTATATCACTTTCTTCAAAGTATCGTTAATATTTTATTGTACTATAGTTGTCTTTACAAAAAACAATTTTGAAAGGGTTTTTACATTATATTCAAGTTTATTTATTATTTGATTTAGATTTGATGCACCCAGAAGCCGAATCAGGAAGGCAAAACATTTTACTACCTCCAAAAATTAAAAATAATTAAATAAATAGCTTTAAAAATGATTAAATATAAAAAGCTTGTAAAGATACTTTTGATGATGATTTTAAAATTTTTTTATTTGTTAACTAGACTTAGCCCACGCAGGGGCACCAGAAGCAGGGATTAGGGTCAATTGTTACGTCTTTAATAGCCATTAGCATAGCCATTAGCTTAAGTAGATTTTTTTTTATTTTGAAAGTATATTATAAGAAGTAACTTTTATATATTTATTCTCTGACTTGCAAGACAACGTTGAAGGTGATAAACTTAAGGGAAACCATTAGGCCATTAGCCAGACCTGCTAGTGAAAATCCTAAGATATTGCACTTTGATTAAAACTTTGATTTAATTTTCTAGTTTGTGTATAGATATAATTGTATGTTTACAGTAATTTAGAGCTGCTAGTTTCTTTCTGAGGACACAACAGAATAGCGAAAGGAGGTATTAACCCTTATTTAACTAGGCTGTTTTTTTCTGTTGACTACCTAAGGGGGGGTCCTCGGAGGACCCTAAGTTTACATGTCCAATACTCTTAACAGAAAATAGCTGCGCAGTTGATTTTTTGATATGTTGGAGAAAATTTATTCTAGTTTAGTCAAATGTCTTTACTTTTAATATATTTGCTATTAGTCTTTTCTTATTTTGCATGAAGATGAAGGTTCTCAAATTTTTTTGATTGCTTTGTTTTGCGAGATAGTCAGATTAGTCACAGTCTGCTGCAAAAATATATAACTATTAGGTGAGGCAGTAATCTTGACAAACACAACAAGACGTTCAAAACGTTTTTTGACTTATCTCATGATTTTTGCACACAAAAAGTATAAGAAAATCAAGAGGTAAGTCAAAAAAATAGCCTGCTATATTAAAGTTACCCATCGGATTTGCTCAAGTAAAATACCAAAATATTCAGGAATAAATTTTAGGAAAAGTCATAAAATTTTAGGTTTTTATCATTTAAACTATACGAGTTATATTGTTTTTATATAAGGGGGGTCCTTTGAGGACCCCCCCTTAGGTAAATTAGGGTTAAACTGCAACTTCTCCTTTCCTGTTCTAGTAACTTTTCAGACTAGATATTTAGGCTACTACTTATGGGAAACAATAGACATGTATCTCTGTACTAACAAACATAATGCCACAAATTGCATTTTTGGGATTAATGCAAAACACCATTTTAACCAAAATACCGTATAATTAAATACAGTTTAATTAGGTCAATTCTAATCAATGCACTCACTGCACAAAACACAGTCAAGTAATCAATTTAGCTCAAAGATAAAACACAATAGCCATAGTGTAGATACTGAACTACGTCCAGTGTGTGTTTTATTGTGCTCATAAGAATAAAAAACATTTGAACCTTTTTAATAAAAACAACGATTGCACAATAGTAGGACCATTAAACCTTTCTATTTTTGAACAACTGGCTGAATCTTTTTTCAAAAATGAATAAAGAAATCTCTTTGTAATACTGGTAGTTAAGGATTTGTGACCAAATGTAGGAAAAAAAGTCTATTTAACTTGTAAGCAATCAATATACCCTATTATTGTAAAACAGCCTCATGGCTTGTTGTTGCATGTACCAAGAAGCTTGAGTAAATTTTATTAAGGTTAGTGCTTGTTTCAATGTCAGTAAAAATTTTGAAACTTTTTTATAAACATTAAATAAAAATGTATTAAGAAAGTAAATATTTTGGCATGGGGTCTACTTTAAAGTCAATAGCAATGAAATCATCATAATCTCAAGTTTTCGGTCTTCAGTACCTGCATTTGATAAAGAAATTTTCGAAACTATTTCTACTATTGACATAGCACTTGCATTGATGAAATGCACTACACAGTTTTTTTAACAAGGCTAAATTAAACCAATTATTGCTCATTGGTAATGCTGGTAAACTCCTATCATTGAAAATATTAGCATTGTACAGCTATACAAGAAATTAATTCATGTGTCAATTAATAAATTAGTTTATTTTGATGCTCTGTATCATTTAAAAGTGCTTTGTAGTTTTAAATAAGATAAAATTGCTCTAAAATAAAATTTGTTGTTTTTTCATATTTTGCGCCCCCATTAAAATTTTCAACACCTATTTATGAGGGTTTTTTTTAAAAAAAATTTTTTTAGTATAAAAATGTTTATTTCGTTTTACATTTTAATTGTTTGTTAATTTCATCCCTGAGCATAGTTCGCTTCTGCAGCGCGTTCATTTAGGGCTGGCTCTTTTGGATTTTTTCACACTTCTCAATTTGTGAGGCGACCAGCAGCGATTGGTGGCGGCTGGCTGAAGTCTGAGTAGACTTAGTAAAGTTTTTGGTGATCGCCGTTTCCCATTTCCCCGTCAGTCAGTACCGACGTGAACTACTCGGTAAGGTAACTATGTGTTTTCTCTTTGTGTTTGATTTTTAGTTTGTTTCATTTATTTACTGATTACCGCTTCTTAACGGTTCTTATTGCTTCGCTTTATAAGTTATTTTCATTTAAATTAATTTCCTTGTTTATTTTTGACTTCTGTTTTTATCGAAGCCAGAAGCGCTTTAACACTAGAATTACGGAAATTTTTATACACCTTCTTTTACGGAGGTGTCGTTTTCGACACCGATGTGAGCATGTAGCATATTAATCTGCAAAACCTTAAGATTCATTTCCTCATTTGCACATATTTGTTAAAATTAAGTCTGAGATGCTTTCACTTTTCAATACCGCTCAAAAAATCTATAGTAATTAATACTTAGGAGTTCGATTCCAGTGCACTGCGTAATAAGACAGCAAGTAATAATACTGTAAACTTTTTTGTCATGATAAAATTCATTTATTCCAGAGAATTGCAAATTTGAGAATTGCAAATGCAAAAAAAGATTAAAACAATCAAGAAGAGCAAAACTTGCGTTTAACAAATGTTACTTTCGAATTACCAACAGAGCATGTTCCACATGTTGGTTTTGTGCAGCTCAAACACAAACAAGTGGTTGCATTGTTGCAGCTTTTACCATGGCACTTCCTTCGTTTGCGAGTAGGGTATGCAGCAGGAATAGCATCAGAAAATGAAACTATCGGTTCTGGTTCATTACATAAGTTTTTTATCAATTGAAAGATAAATTGTCGTCGGCTGATATGTTTTCCATCGGATTTTATAAACAATACTTTCGCATTTATCGCAGCAATATCAAGTATATTTCCCCAAACAGCAAGAGGCCATTGTCTGGATGCAGACCGCGTTGTATAGAGCCGGGTCATTTGGTCAAAGCAGTCGACCCCAACCTTATTTTGGTTGAAGAACAGTATAACGCATGGCTTTTGTTTTGGAGATCCAGTATCCACATCTGGCGCGGAATGCATTGTTGACAATAGACATACGGATTTCTTGAGTTTTGGTTAATAGTTGACGAATAAAGCATTGCTTTTATCGTGCCACATAAAGCGACTATGATAGAGATTGCTTGGCATTGGTTGTGTCATCTGTGATGACAACTCACGACGATTTTTTCTTATTGTACCAACAATCGAGATCTTGTTACGTGCAAGTTTTTCGGCTGCTGATAATGACGTAAAAAAGTTATCACAGGTTATATTGTAACCTTTTCCTTTTACTTTTTCTGTGAGCTTTACCAGTACGGATTCAGCCAAAAGAGTTCCTCCTCGTTCTTGTCGTTCTTGAGCACCTAAATATGGTACAATGTTCGCAACATACTTTGTTTCAACGACTGCCAATACCCAAAATTTAATTCCGTACTTATCAGGTTTGTTTGGCATGAATGTGATAAAGGGGCAGCGAGACTTCACAGGCATTAGTTGTTCATCAATAGTTAGAGAAAAGTTGCAATTGTATTTTTTTCGACACATGGACGAAAACGTTTCAAAACTTCACGTATTGGTGCAAATTTATCTTCATCAGGACCAGACCTTTTCCTGTTGGACTTGTTGTCAAATCTCAGATACTTCAGAATATTTAGAAATCTGTCTTGCGGCATAGTTTTTGAAAAAATGGGAATTCCATACTCCTTGTTGTACAAAAATGATACTGGATCATTTTTTCCTTAAAGACCTCTTGCGTACTGGAGAGCAATAAAAAGCCTCTAAATCACTTAGGCTTAGGGAAAAGTTCGTATCTCCTCTTCGGTGAGCTTCTTCAGTAATGTATTTGACAATCGAGCGAAGAATACTTTCAGGTATGAAGTGCTTCCAAGCGTCATATGGAGTAGTAATGGATTGCGAAACTTGTCTAGGTACGCCACTTGCACCCGTAAATACATTGTGAGCAGGCGTTCTTCCAGCAACTAAAGTTGCACTACTTTTCCACACCGTCTTATCCCTTCCCAACAGAGTTGAATCACCAGCAGCTGTTGTTCCTGTGTGAGTATCGGCAGTATCAAAATCAGAATCACTAGATTCGCTGCTTTCAGAACTGTCTGAACAACTGCCAAGCGTGCGCCTGCCATTTCCTGGTCTAGCAGCAACAAGAACTGGTTGAAAATCTTCAACATCTTTCTGCTCTTCTTCATCTGATAAGTCATCATCAGTGTGCCAATCCGTAATAATATCAGCAGCTTATGCTGAATTTTACTGTTGAAAAGCCATGAGGTTTTATATTTTGCCCTTTCAATAGTCAGAAAATACGGTAATATGTCACTGTCGCCCAATAAAATAAAACCAAAATATAAACTAAGCTAAGAGATTTACTGTAAAAAATACAACATTTATTACCGAAGACTAAAAGAGGTATATTGCAGAACAATTTTTATTACCTATGCAATAAATTGAGTGTTTTTGGTTGTGACCACTTTATCGAAAAGCTGTTCTATATTTATATTCTTTGCACATTATCGTTTTGATCAAACTTTTGAAAACTCATTCTGCCCTCTCCAAGCCATGTATCCGCACTTTTCAAAACTGCAACTCTACACTTGATGAGGAGCTGAAGTAATTGCTTCTCACGCCGATGAACAACAAAAACCAGACACGAACGTGTATTGGAAGAGCTTATAGCATCACGCAAAGCTGAAATGGCTACAGTGTCAAAAACGACATCTCCGTAAACAATGGGGTGTTAAATTTAACTGACCTAAAGTACTCATTAAAAATCAAGATTCGGAAACAAAATGCTACTCATACTTTATAATAATAAAGTTTAGGAAAAGTCAAAAAGAATTAGTCTCTTAGAAAGTATACAACTAAAAATACGAAACATTAAAAAAGCGTCGGTGTCGAAAACGACACCGCCGTAATTCTAGTGTTAATCGACAATTCACTTTACGGCAATCGACCGTTACACTAAAATAATTTTATCAAATGATTAAAGAAAGAATAGCTGTGTCAACTATTAAAATCAATTAAAAATTAAAGAAAAATAAAAAATTTAAATTGACTGTTTGGTATTTATTAACACAAGCTTTCGTCACTTACTGCTTAAATATTTAAATATAACGGAACTAGAATAAAAAACAGGTGCTACTATAGCGTGCGGTCTACTACACTATAGCGTGAGGTCTACCACTAAATCATTCATCTCTCATTTATGTATAGCTATAATAATTCAAAACACCGCATATAAACATAAAGGTAAAATTATTTATTTTATTCTAGCGATACACACTTCGTTTATCTTTGTTTTTTATTTTTTTCATTTATTTCATTTTATTCTCAATCATTATTAATGAAACAAATCTTCTAAGAATGAAACAAATAAATCATTGGAATTTTTTCTCATCACCTTCCAGCAAAAATGGTCAAGATGAGACTGGAGCAGCTGACGACTAACGCCTCGCATTTTCTTTTACTTTTCGCATTTTTTTCAAAAAACATTCAATAGCAAAATTTAAACCAACTGCATTAAGCTTAATATAGTGATTAATAGTGATGAAAAAAGACCCAAAATATTTTCAAAAAGAGAAAAATTATTTACTTGCGTCACTAGATTGAATTACAATAAACTGTACAAGAGCGCCAATCAATAAAAATCAATAAAAGAAACAAAAAATACTCCATTTTACGCTGGTAGTGGAAACGAACCTTAAGTGTCAAAAAAGCTGACATTTAATGTACAGGGTGATTCAGCGAAGTGTGCACAAATACTTTTCTTAGTTTTATGTACATGTACATGTAAAAGAAATGGATTTCTATGTTTATTTTTTTACACCAGAAAAAGTAGACAGTAGGACGCAAAAGCTTGTGTTAATCAGTTAACAGCAACTCAAGTGTTTTTACTTTATTTTTTGATACGATGATTGATTAAAAATAAGGGTACAACGTAACAGTGAATAACTATTTTACAAGTATTAATTTAGCAAACAAACTAAAAGTAGAAAAAACTACACTTCTTGAAACAATATGAAAGAAAAGAAAAGAGGTACCAAAAGTTGAGGAAATGATGAAAAGCAAGTCTTTATACATATCAGAAATACCAATCTCCTTCTTATGCCGCTTCAACTAAATATAAAGCAAAAAAATTAAAGTTGATTTATATGCTAAGTTCAATGCACCAAACAGTTTTCGTTGACCAATTAGAACCAAAAAATTACCAGAAACAGTCAAGAGTTACAACGCGTCAAAAATAGGTGTAGATGTTTTGGACCAAATGGTGCGTTATGATACGTGCAAAAGTGCCACAAGAAGGTGGCCAGTGGCTGTATTTTTTAACATTATACACTGCGCATGCATCAATGCATATACTGTATAATCTACTCTGAAGTAACAAGCAAGAGCTTGACCAGAATAGAATTTTTACTTCAGCTAATAAAAGAAATGAATCACGATCCTTCTACAAAAAGCAATTTACCTCCTCTTTCTACGATGGTGCTAGAAAGTTCTAGTCAAACTTCGCAAAAAAAGAAGCAATGCCAATTACAACTATGTAAAAACAAGTCTAGTGTCAGCTGCCATAAATGCTTCAAGTCTTGCTGTGGTAGACATCCTAAATTTACATTTATTGTTGTAGCTTGCTCTTTTTGTGAAGTAGAAACGTCATGAGAACTATTATTAATTTAATTTGTTGCAATTACCAGAAATGTTGATTAAAATACTCAAAGTAGTTCTAAATATATTTTTGACAGATAATTAAAACAATTTTGGTGATTATTAGATAAATTTTAGCATGAAATACTGATGCGGTCAAAATTGACCGCAGCCATCTTTCTAGGTAAGGAGAATTACCCCTCTTTCTAGTGTTAAAGCGGGTACCATAGTATACTATAGTATAGTTCGGAGCAGTGCAAAATATAATCTGTGAATGTTTAGAATATGGCCCACGACACGATGAATAAAACTTTTATTTCGAATTTTTTCGAGTTCGATATGGCAGGAGTGCAGTTACATAAAATGATGCAATTTTTAAATCACTAACAGTTAGGATTACATCACGGGTGTTTAACGTTTACACGCTTGGTTTTCTTTTTCTGTCGTGTCTTCGTTTTCTGTTGTGTCTTTGAGAAAAGCACTTACGGCACTTTCCCCTGCTTGGTAGCCTTAGTAAGCAGTCCTAAATTTTGATCATGAAGATAAAAAACGTCTAAAAAAAATTTCTGCCAGACAGCAATATCTTGACATCTACAAAAGAAGATCAATGTAATAGCTTGACATTTTCTCTATACATAGCGGCACAGACAATTTCCGGTATGTCAGGAAGTCAGGAGGATAAAAATAATAATATAAATGATAAAAAGACAATTTTAAATGTTTTTTTAAGTGAATATTTGAAAGTGGCTCCTTTTTTTGTTGCTCCAGGCCTTTCTTTTGTAAAAGATATCACGAATTATAGTGATCGTGTTTTCCGCTCGTGTTTCGTGTTTTCGGCTCTCAACCGCCCCCATAACAAATTTCTGCAAACGCCATTGTCAGATCTAATTGCTTAAAACAAAATACCGAGTTGTAATAAACAAAGAAAACAAGAAAAATAACCAAAAACTACTTCCATTAACCTACCTAAAAATAAACAGGGGAAATATAGAAAGAAAAACTAGAGCGCTGTTAAGCAGCTTTTACTCGTTTGTATAATTCTTCATTACTTCTAATCTTATTACACAAACAATAAAAATTATTTATAAGGACAAACGTTTTCGGTTTACTTCAGCCCTCATCTGGTTTCTACAATTTTAGAAAATAATGTTGATTTTAACAATCTAGCTACAATTTTAACAATCGAGAAAAAAACATTGTTTTTTGCTCTTGTTGTTTTTCGTATGTGTGTGTAAATTTAAAGTTAATTATTTTGCTAAATTGTAGAAACTTGATGTAAGCTGAAGTAAGCCGAAAACATTCGTCTTTATAAATAATTTTTATTGTTTGTGTAATAAAATGAAGAATGCTGAATCCATTATGGCTGCTTTTCTCAATTGTTGTCTGGTTGAAAAAAACAACCTCTTTACCGAAACTTTACTTCTAATCTTTTTTAGGTGATTAGTTAGACTCATTCTATTCTACGTATACCGAACATAGTCAACAAATCCAACAAATACAACACACCACCACAGATAACCGAACTAATCAAGATGACCATTTCGATTTAAGATATATTCCACTAAGGTAAATTCCACCACAGCACATTCCAGCGCGGTAAATTCTACTACAGTAGCCTATATTTTATCACGGTATATTCCACCACGTTACCACACCATGTTTATTGTTTATTTTATTTGTTGGTTGTTGTTGATTTATAACGCTATAAGTTGCCAAGTACAGAATACTGTTGTTCACAAGTACATTTACTACCTTAATTTTAAACCTAATGCTCTCTAACCCTAACCTCTAGTCCTAACCCTAACTCTAACCCCAACTCCCTAAACCGAACAAGTAGTAGAATATACCGTGTTAGAATTTACCTATGATAGAATATACTGGGGTAAAATTTACCGATTACCTAAGTTTCAACCATTTCCGTGATGAGTGTACCTTCAGCATTTTTGAGTTTTGAAAAAATTTTATTCATTAAAATTTTTTTGATTGCTTTTTTCAACATTGTTTACCAGCGTGCTTTGTATGTTTCGGTTTTTTCTGCTCTACTTGAGCAGGTTTTTAAAGTGGGTTACTTTATGATGCAATCACACTTGAGTAAAGCTGTATTCAGCATGATAGAGATGCTTGTTTAATTAAAATGTAATCTTCGATTACTATTTAAAAAATGGAAATTTATTGTTTTTGAAATAATTAAAAACGCGCTATATTTTTGTAAAATTTTTTGATCTCGATCTCCGTCTCGATTTCGAACCTTAGATCTCGAAAGTTGCCGGTCTTGATCTCGGTCTCGTTGTTTGTGATCTCAGCTACATCACTGGTTGGGATGCAGAGTGTGAAGTTCTCTATACAACTTTTCTGCAGTCCCTAGAAATGAGACACAACTTGTGGTTAGCTGCTACGATTTTACTCCCCAGACTTGACATGAAATCGATGGTTTTGATCAGGGCATCAACTTTACTATTCTAATTAAGAAACATGGAATATGTTAAAACAATCTTACTGGTAGGTCACAACACTCTCCTCATCACTGCTCCTTTCAGTCGATAATATTGCACCCCCAAGATGTTGCTGTTCAGTTGGAGTTTTGATTTTTATTTTTAGTATCTATTTTGGTGATAAGGCAGAAGTTTAAAGCTGTTTGCTAAGACGGCAAAGCAAAAAAAGTGCCATAAAGTATCTTTCCCAAAGATACAATAGAACGACGTGAGTAGGTTTTGAACGGAAATTGTTTCAATTATAATGCAAAGTTATGAAACTTATTACGACATTATAAAGCATTTTCAGGCTACTACAATTAAAAGCATTGTAAAAGTCGCATGTCGAGTTTCCAAATTTTGTTTATAAATATGAAATGCAAAACCTTTAAATATTGACGAAAATAATCCCATGATTTCTCAAGCATCTTATACGATGTCCGGGCTGGTAATAAAGATTTTCATGGTTCAACTCAACTCTGATTAATGGCGAATTCAAAGACAGTCAGGATGCTAAGCTAAACCCCTAGTTTCCGAAACAACGTAGAAATAACCTATTTTTACGAAAAAGTCATTATACAAGCAAGCCAACAACTCATATAGACTTATTTGAACAAGAGACAGGTCGGGCTTAAATGCGTGTCTTATGTAGTAACCTTACAAGCTCACTCTAGCTACACCAACCACTTGATTCGCCAGGGTAATTATATTCAAAATAAAACAGTAAACAAACCAGAAGATAGATTAACCAGAAGCAAATATCACTTAGCACGTTAAGATCACGTTAAAAACATAAATAGGTTAAGAGCACGTTAAACATGATTTAAGAAATAAGATTATCTGTAACTGTACATAAAATAAATAATAATTAAATAAAAAATTACCTTGATTAAAGTGGATCACAATTACATCTACCTCGAATTTGACTTTCGGCAAAAAACTAAATCGTTAAACACGCGACAAAAGCCTGGCTACATCCGGGTAACTACATATATAAAAAAAGCGAAAGGGACAAAAAACAAGGCCGGACTAGCCGTCACAATCATAACAATAGCACAACATCTGTTGGGCTTTGCTCCCTCGCTTGAATATCTTGACCTGGACTCGAAACACAGGAGTCCGAGACCCAGATTAAGACTTGACAAAACGTGTTGCGAGACTAAGTCAAGACCGAGACTTTAAAAAAGGTGTTTCGAGACACGTCTAGAGACATCCAGGCTTAATAGTAATAAATGTGTGTTTTATACATTGAGTTGATCGTAAAAGTTATTAAATGTTTTTACTTTGTTCTTTAAAAATAAATCGTGCAATCTGCAGTCGCACCTTTTTTTGTGGGGAGGGAGAAACTATTTTCAGTAAATTTTTTTGACTATCGCCCAAGCCATAATTTGTATTTTTCTTTGAAGTTTCCCAAATATTACTACATTTTATCATAAAAATGTTATTTTGGCTTGTTTTTTAGCTATAAGTGGAATACAAACGATTGGTTTAGCCAAAATAAACTTTTTAAGACCAAAAATCTTTCCTTTTAAACTTAATTATTTTTTGCACTGACCGGGATTATTTTGAATTGAGTGACTGTCTTCTGTTCAATCAGCGCATGGTCGGTGCCAGAAAAATTTAATTCTGCCAAATTTTTTCTCCGTCCATCCCCAGCTCGTATGATTCAATCCTTATTTAAATAAAATTTTAAGTCAAATAAAACCAGTAATTACTAAGTCTTATTCAAATCAATTGATTAATTTTGTTAAATCGGAATTAACTGTAAGCCCGAAAGTTCTTTATTTACTACTATTATTTCATACCATCTTAGTATCCTTTTGACTTCGATGGAAATGTCGGAGGCGTTATGGCTAAGGCAACCATTTGTTTCTGGAGATATTGCTGTCCGATAAAAATTTTTATTTTGTTTTTTAGATTTTCTTTAAACATATAGTAGCGTGAGTGGATTATTGGCACACAAATAACTTTGACACCTTTTTATTAAGAAGGGGCACAACTTCAAATAAAAGTTTCGGCAAAATAAAAATATAAATAAACCTTATTCAAATAGAATCAGTTTCACGAATATTTTCGAGTCGAATTTCAATAGTCGCTGATATGAGTCTCTAATCTAATCTGTTCTGAGGCGGCGAATCGGTCTAGCGTGTATATGTAGCCGTAATGATTTTATGTCTGTATTATTGTGACGTCTGCCTTATTTATCGATAAAACCACGTGATCAGGCTACGTCCTGAGAACTTTGTGTTAAGAATGATTACACAAATAGTCTTGATGGCGCGATCAGGCAACGATTAGCTGGGGGGAAACAGCAGAAAGGCGGTACATAAGCAAAATATAAAGAAATGCGAAATTATCACATGACGGTTGTCATGGCAGTAGACAAACATTGTGCAGCGAGCGGAAAGCCGCTGCTGTCACTTGCTGTCTTGCTTGCTGCTGTCACTGCACTCATTAATATGGCGCCTTTACGAATTCGCCCAAACCTATGGATCGAGAAAAGATCCTTGATTAATCTAAGTAGATCCCTGTCTTATTTAATGCCTTATTTTCGTGGTTCGCTACACCGAAAAAAACCAGAGCGAAATTGTTTTTGAATGGTCGATGTTTCCCCACCAACTACAATCTCTCGATCATATTATTAGTATTATTGTAGTGTTATTGCACTATAGTCAGAGGTGGGTAGAGCGCAATTTACGCAACTTGAGCGATTGCGAAGATTGGGATGCGCTTTCATATTTTTCAACAGTTCAACCGCGAGTTATTTTCACCACCAGACGAATTCTTCCTGCAATTCACAAAGACGTTCTGCCTGCTTCTCAACTAAGCATGGTCGTATACCAATACGTGTGCCGCTGCGAATGCCGGTACGTGGGCAGAACTTCTCAACGTCTGCAGGACAGAATCCGCCAACATGTCCCGAAAACTATCCGCAACAAAACCAATCAAGAAAGAATTCAGCCAACGCGAAAAAGTAAAATAAATTCTTCCACACCTAATTGTAATTCGGCTATTGGCACTCATCTTCTGAAACATCCAAATTGCGCCCTTCACTACAATGATAATCAATTTTCAATTCTATCCAAAGCCAGATCTGATTTTCATCTTGCTGTATTAGAATCCATCCACATAACCTCAAGCAAACCTGCATTGTGCCGTCAAAAAGAGTTCGTTTATAGGCTTAAATTATCAACATAATTATATTGGTTTTATTTTATTCTTTTTCAGACTTCAAATTACAACTATAATTTTGCCAAGTTAAACATTCAAATTCCGTCCAATAAAAATTGTTCCATTTCTAACTCGACGAAACGACAAAATTTTTCATTTTTCGACCGCTTGGTGGCTGATGCTTCTAATCAACTGCGCTTCAGTATAATTTCTTACTCGGCGAAACGACAATCTTATTCAATATAATTTCGACATTTCAGTTCTTTACTAATTGTAGCGATTTCTCCTGATGAGAGCTACACGAAAACGTTTGAGTTTTCTTAAACAGCCTTTTTCAAGGCTACCCCCTCTCTTTATCAAAGAGTTTTGTCTATATAGATGGCCACGTCTATAGCGACATTTCAGGCTATTTTAAAATTTTGTGCCACAAAAAAATCTTTTTAAGTAATTTGTATTTTTTAGTAAGATTTTGTTTGGAAATTTGTTTTATCAGACGCTGAAAAATTGCTATCGCTTTATATATATATTTGTTCATTCGTTGAATCTTTATTTGAATAAAAGGAGAAGAGCGATTGTTGCTACGCAAAGAAAAATTTATTTAGAAATTTTAGCGAATTCTGAAGTAAACAGATGAAATACTTTTTTTTGATTGAAGTTTGCTGTTTGCACAAAGCCCCCACCACACGCATTAGTACTTTTTTCCGTTCTGCCGCAAGATGGTAGCCAAAGGCAAACTATCGGTTATATATTTTTGAATAACTTTTTGAAAATTTGACAAAATGGTAAAACCACTTTATCGCTACTGGCTTACTTATATACTTGCCGCGCTGTTATTTAAAAGAAGTTGTCTTTACTTTTTTTAATGAAGCTGATATTTAGTCTAAAAATCTTTAGCACGCTAAAAAAGGTTTTGACACATTCTTTCTTGAGAAGCACGTAACAATGTCAGGTTGTAGCGAGACCAAGACGAGACACGAGTCTTTACAAAAATTGCTTTAATTTAAGCCAGAGTTTTGACGCAAACTGGCAAACTTCTAGGTGGAATTGGAAATTTGTGGGTAAATTTGGGGTTTGAGTCATTTTTAGGTATGCTGACTTTGGAGTTGCTTTTTCAAAATCGGAGTTGCAATTGTCTCTGATTACTCCAATTTTCGATAAATTGCGTGGAAACTAGAGATTTATTTACCATTTACATGACCTTAAATAAATAAACGCAAACACTTTTTTTATTCTTCAATAGGTCGAATCGTAAAATAATTTCTCCGATTGCGCAATCGTCGTTTAACCAATAAATCCAAAAAATGTACGACCTCCAAGAATTTTTTTTCACTTTATAAATTTTTAGCACAAACGACAAAAAACTTTTCCAAGTTAAAACATTGACCCTCGCTTATAGGTTTTCATTAGAAAGGTCAGTGCTAAGCATGCCAGTAAAACAATAGAGTTTTTTTCGTCTTAAATGGAGTGATTACATTGCTTTGACCAACAAATTCAAACAAACTTTTGGCTGCCTCATTTCCTGATGTAGACGCAATTTACTTGGACTTTTGCAGTGTCATCAAAAAAGCATCTCAAAAGTTGATTCCACACAGTTTCCCAGACAATGTTAAACCGTGTTGAAATGCAGAATGTTAAGCTCTCAACAAGGGAAGAAAAGGAAAGATGGACTATCGGATTAAAACTGACCACCAAGGGTTCTGACAAATTTAAACAATCTCCGGATTTGGTTCTAGCTTCTCCTAATTCCTTAATTCCTAAAATAATAATGATAAAAAATTGGTGCCTTTGCTTTAGCAACTGTCTTGCTGGTATTTTTTTAGCCTAAAAGCTTATGAAAAGAAACGTAGATTCTTAACACTTTTTTTGATGAATAACTTGTTAAGATTATTTTTGATTTTTTTTAATGGAAATTACAAATATAAATATTTACTAAATACTAGCAAACAAATTTAAGTGTTTACCTCTATTTTATTGAAATAATTATTTATGATTATGAAGATACTAGTTTGGGACAAAACGAACCATTGGTGTTCGGGAAAAACGGTCAGCATGCTGCAGAACATATTATAGCATAAAAATTTTAAAAATAAGTCAGTAAGATTATTTTTATCCAGATTATTCTGATTTACAATCTGCACCAATGCTTTAACTAGCTAAATTAAGAATTTAGCCTTAACCAAGCAAATTAATTGTGAAGAAAATAAAATATGATATAATTAAATAAAAATTTAGAGTTGTGGTTATTAGGCTTTGGCTTGAGTTAGAGTAGGGAGGACAATTAATTCCACAGCAACTAGTTTGTTGCAAATTAGATAGTAAAACACATCAAATTGTTAGTTTGCTAGTCGACATGTTTTTTAGAAGTTTTATGATATTCTTTTTGTTTCTAGCTGATAATTTACCTGTAGCTGAATATATTTACAAAATTATCTCGGCAGCGTGGTCAAGTGTTTAGAGCGCTGGAATGTAATCAACATGACCCTGGTTCAAAACCTACTCGCGCTATTCTGTTTTGTCCTTGGAAAAGACACTTAAGAATTTGGTTTTAATTAAAAGAATACAAAGATATTAGAGCTGTGCAACTACTGTTTTAATACAAAAGCCTGAATAAAATATCAGTTCTTTTATTATAACCATGACAAACAAGTATACGAGAAAGAAATGTTTTTAGCAAAAATATTTTACTCAATATTTATTTGTTTATCTAAAAATTTTCGTCTTCTAATGTTTTTCAAACGAGAATTCAAAGCAACAGGTATTTTCTTTGCTTTTGTTTTTTATATTAATTTTATATCAATTTAATCAATTTACACAAAAAATAGTCTTTATGATTTATCTTAATTGGTTAGAAATCTTTGCTAGAGTTTGAGTTAATAACTTATCCATTAGAGTGTAGTCCAAGTTTTTCACTCAAAGCTGGCCACTTTCAAAATTGTTAAAACTTGCGAGTCGCAGCCGCTTTGAAATTGTCCGAACAAAAAACAAAAAACTGTTGCTTTTGTTATTGAACGTAAAGTAAAAACAATAAAGTTTTAAAAGGTTCGTGCGGAAGATCTTTGTTCAGATTTTACTTGAGCTTTTAAAACAAAACTACTTGTCAATTGAACGCTTGCGCAATCTGGCAAACCATTTTTTAAAATGTAATAGAGGCCTGCAGCTGCCCCTAGTGGGCAAGATTAAAATGTTAAAAAATTGTTAGCGGGCCGCAGAAAATTACGTCTCGGGCCTTATGTGACCAGAGGACTGCGGTTTGGACTACGCTGTCTTTGCAGTTGCAAATTTCAAAACAGTCTCTTTTTGTTTTAAAAAGTCTGTGTAAATTATCATTATTCTGTGGCACTCTGAGCTTCGTCTTGCGGCACACCGGTTGTGGAACATTTATTTATTCATTCTTTCTGAATTGCCAATTTTTATTTTATTGAAAAAAAGAATTAATGATGTAAATGACGTAAATCGGTGGAAAGAGTGTGTCACTCTTTGAGGTATTTTTAATTCACTATAAAACACAACAGCATGTGGTAAAAAAATCATTCGCTTCTGCTAATAAATCAGTTTATCAAAATAATAAAGCCTTTTCCAGATAAGAAATATCCAGTGCTGCGAACTCGATTTGTTTTTATTCTTTAGGTTTTGAGTTTGGGTTTCAAGCCAGGTTCGAATTTACTAATTACTTTTAGATCAAAATTCGTATTCTTTTAATGTTTCAAATTATCGGCCATGTCATTGAAATGGCCGATAATTTGAAACATTTTTGTACTAAAAAAATAATAATTAAGTTTTGACGAGATAAAAATTGAAAATATTTCTTTAATGCTTCCATAAAGTTAACACTTTAACTGTTAATTGTATTTCGTGGCCGATTGTGAACAATAAGTTTTCGATTGTTTATTTTTTGAACCGGTTTTAGAAATTAATATCAAGCACATCATGGTGAGTGTTGCTCACAATTCACTTTTCGTTTTTTTTTGGCTTCAGATAAGTACAATAAAATCACGTTTTTATCACTTATATATTAATAGATTTTTTGAGATTGACCATTTTTTAATCCATTGATTATATATTACTGTTTGATGTGTTTTCGTTTAACCCTTCCACTGTCCAGAAAATTTTTAAGGTTTTTACTTAAACGTTTATGTTTGTTTTTAAATTATAACTATCTAATTATATAAAGTCTTTAACATAATAAAGATTTTCGAAAATTGATTGCCTTGCAAAAAGGAGAGCTCAGTGAAAAAAAAGTAGGGGGCACTTTGTAGTGTTCCAAGGCAATGCGAACCCTATTAAAAATTCATCTTCTGAAAAAAGTGTATCAAAACATAGTGATCTCTAAAAACAGGTCTTTATTTTAGGGTGGACCACTGTTTAGTGTTGCAAAACAGTGAGATTTCTGAAAAAACTGTATTGTTTTAGAAGGGGCCACTTTTTACTGTATCAAAACAAAGCGATCTCTAAAAAAATTCTTGATTTTAAACATGCCACTGTCCTGGTGCTACTATAAAGAAATAGATTAATTTCTTGTGTAGGGGGTCACTTTTTGATGTATTTTAGGGGAAACAAGTGCGGCCGATCCGTTTGCACGCAAATCATTTGTAATTTACAGAGCGTATCAAGCATGAGTTATTTGTTTGTATGCATCACATATAATTTACAAAGTCTGGGCAAAGTGAACGCTTGTATGAATCACAAATGATTTACAGACGGTTTGGTTAAGTGTTCTGTGCATCACATGTGACGTCGGAACAGTAAAAGAGTCAAAGGCAGCGTTAGATCTGCAAAATGGTTCCGAGTGAAAATACTTTGCAAGATTTACAAGTTCTTTGGCTATGGCTTCGAACACAATTTTAAGAATTCAGTTTTAAGTTAAAGCAATACAAAGATATGACAGCTGTGAAATCATTGTTTTAAAAAAAAGCGTAAAAGACGACATTGTTTCTTATATTAGAGCCATGACAACTACACAATAAAAAAGTTTTCAGCAGAGAGATGATATTCCAAAGAATTTTCACCTTGCAATGTTTTTTCAATTAAGAATTCCACGAAAATGACCTTACATTTATATTTATAGTTCTTTATAAGTTTGTTTGTAAAAAGAAACGGTATCATATTTTGGTAAAAAGAATATAAAGTTTCTTTTGTTTTAAAACATTTCTTGCTTCGTCATCATTTATAATTGAAAGAAAGCAACGGGTATAAAATACAATATTTCAGATTGAGAAAGAAGGCACAAATATGATCAAGTCTTAAATTTAAAACGCTCATTTTAATTTATAAAGTATTAAAAGCTTAATATAACTCAGGAGAAAGTATTAAACACTCTACGTATAAAACGAAAAATAAACCATAAAAAAAATTAAATAAAAATAATAAAATTATTGAGTAACTACTGAACAGCTTCGGGTGCTATTGTGACGCAACAATGAAAATTTTTGGACATCTCTTCTACGTACTTACCAGCAAGAATGTGATGTAAATGAAGCGTAGTTGTGAAGGTGATTAGTAGGTACAAAAAAAATAGGGTTCCACACCAAAAATAATCATAAAAATTTTTTCAATTTGAACTTATTTTATGATGTCACTTGCCAATGAGTACCGTTTTTTTGTTTGTAACTTTAGTCGTGTATAAATAGGAAGCAAATTAGCATCACTTATTATTATTTTTTGGATAAATTTTCTTTTACGTAACACCATTGTGCTGATACTTTGTATGGAAAAGAATATTTATTATACTATGTAATGACAACATTAAATTTAGTGCAATAAGATGTTTAAATATTATGGTTAAAAAAAGCCCCAAATAGTATATGCTGCTATATCATGGCTAATTACGTGTAATTAGTAAGTTTTGAACAATATGATCATTGTTGCAACATTAGTTTTTAGGATATACTGTATACGCAATATTATTATCATGGAGTCAAATCAGAGTCGTATCATGGGTCACAGTAAAACACCTGAAGTTGGAGTAGGAGTTAAAATCAATGAAATCAAATCAGTGGCGCGGGAAGCGGGGAGCTGGTGGAAAAATTTGACCTTTTTTAAAAAAGGGAGGTACAGATGGAAAGATACCAAAGCAGTGGATTAGATTTGCCCTTAAAATCTTAGAAACTTGATGAAAATATCAGATCGAGTGAAAGTGAAGGCTTTCATTCTGGTTTTTGCCCATACTTTAAATTTTGGAAGCCGGTTTTTGGACGCCGATTGAAAATGATGAACGTTTTTTTTAAACATTACTAAAATTTTGTGCTAAAAATTACTACAATTGTAAAAGGTGTCTTTTTAAATATCAGGGTTGCTAAAATTAGCTTTTGTTGAGAGTGCCGTTTCAACAAAAGAGTGCCCTTTTTTAAATTTTGCCTACTCGGCAAAAAACTTTGTCGCCTATGAGTCGGAGTAAACTCGGATCATATCTGGTAACTGGTAGTGATGTCAACCGCGCAGCTTATGCAGCCGTGAAGCCCAGAGTAGCACAGAGTAGTGCAGCGCAATAACCTTTAAAAAAACCTTGCCGCGTATCGTACTGCGCAACGTATAACTTGGTTCAATCCTTAAATGTTTACATTTAAATACTTAACAAAATTTATTTTGCATTCGCCTACTTCGTTTCTCGCCCTTTATCAATTCAATGACAAAAAAAAACCAAACCAAATGCAATCAATGAATACTAAATTGTCTTTTTTTATGTAGTAATTGAATAAGATGCCAAACCGAATTAATAAAAAGAAAAGTGAAGATCTATTGCGTTATAGAATTTTGCGAAAAACTTGTAAATCTTAATTTTAGTTATTTTTAGCTCTTCTTTCTGTCTTTTAGGATCTACAATTTTTTCCAACTCATACATCATTGCGGGTCCACTAAAACCATGTAAATTTAACACGGCAGTGTAATTAAGGGGTTTCGAGCGTTATGATTGTAATCGACTCAATCTCGGTTTAAATTTAAGTCTTATTTTTATATAAAACCAAAATGAGAAATTTTAACCGGACAGTAATACCTTGGAATCCTGGAAGCAGGCCGAGGTAAATGCTTTCCCTACGTACAGTGCCTGCATCGCTTTCCTGTGAGTCAGAAAGATAAATATAGAGATGAAAAGGAATTTTATCTTTCAGTTTAGGTGATATCACAGCTTATTGAAAATTGTCATTGAATAGTTTAAGCTTATTGCTTGTCTTATGGAGCTACTGTTTAACCATAGATTTCCAAAACTTTTTATTAAGAGTTAGAATATTGATAACATTGATGACTGCAACCCGCATTTTTTAAAATGTAATGGCTCGTTAAGAAAAACAAAAATGTAACAAAAAACTAACGCTGAGATCACTTTTTGGTTTTTTATTTTTTTGTTTTATCTGGACTTTTCAAGTTACTAATTCCTTGTTATTGTGGATACATAACATTTTTTGGGTCTCTCTCTTCAAGAAGTCACCATAAGCAATTTTTTTCAGTGAAATTCACCCGGAATCTCCCTTTCAGCACCAGAATGGAATAAAAAAGAAACCAAGAGAAAAAGACGCGATAGTAACCGCAGGGGGATCTGGGTTAGTTTCACAAAACAAACATCATTTATGGTGACGTTTTAAAGAGACCCCATTTGTATTGTACATGTGTTTTTTTTTTCAAGGCCCTTCACGCTGGTTTTGATGGGATAAAGGGATACTCTAAAGGAACTGTGTGATCCAAAACTAAATCTTAATACACGAGGTGACGCTCATAGCACCCTAAAATCGATTCAAAATTTTTCTTTTTTTTCCTTATGATTTTGAAAAGTAATCTTGCTAGAATCTCATGATACTCAAACTTACTAGCAGCAAAAAGGACTGCTGTTAGCGCAATGCTCTAACAAAATGAAAGCGTTTGTTAACTTTTTAGTGGAAGAACGAGATAATATGATTAAAGGTTCTGTGGATGGGGTTCTGTGGATGCAGCGATCAAAAATGCACAGAGCTAGAGATTCCAATTGAAGGTCGGAGAGTTTGCAGAAAAACCAGAATGCCTGGCAAACACGCAGAAGATGCTGGCCTTAGTGTTGCTGAAGAAGTAAGACGATGCATGTTACAAGCTTTGGACAGATTTAAAGTAGAAGCTGAAACTAGGTTTACCAGCATACACTATTTGAATGATATGTTTGGATTTTTGAACCGTCACGCGCTGCTGCAAAGCGAAAGTCCTAAAGGTTTCATCAACGCTTTTAAAAGCACTTATGACGACGAGGTGGACTTTTCGGGTTAGCTGTAGAAATTGACAGATTTAAGAGGTTGATGCGAAGCAGTGAAACCACGTTTGATCGTAATGCAACAGCGTTTGATGTTTTACAGTGGTTAGCAAAATCATGCCTACTTGATTCGACACCATATTTATGCTTGTGTCTAAAACTTTATCTTACCATTGGTGTTTCAATTGCAAGCTGTGAGAGGAGATTCGCAAAACTCAAAATGATAAAGTCGTATTTACGTTCTACCGTGAGTGATGATCGGCCATCGATTCTATCGATTCTTTCTGTAGAAAGAGACTACGTTCAAAAATTTGATTTTGAAGATATCATCGCTAATTTTGCTTCGGCGAAAGCTCGAAAAGTTCACTTTTGAAGCGGCTATTGATCTGTTATTTGCCTAATACATTTGTTCACCATTTTTGTCTTTTATTTTTTGCCTTAACCCTGAGACAGTGAGGCTTCTTTCTCAAGCAATATAGAACTTTTGAGACGCGGCACATTATTTGTAATTATTTTTATTAAAAAGATTGTTTGAACGTGAAACTGTTTCAAAATTTGCTGCAGTCTACTAAGGGCGGTATTTTCAACGAAAGCCAGGGGCCGCAACGTATGCTCCTCTGCCACTGCAGATAGGCCTAATTGAGATTTGAATGAAGTTTCGTTTCTAGGTATATTCTACCATGTTATCACGCCATGTCGATTGTTCATTTTATTTGTTGATTGCTGTTGATTTATCTCGCTATAGGTTGCCAAGTACAGAGTACAGTAGTTGACAAGTACATTTATTACCCTAACTCTAACCCAAATGCTCTCTAACCCTAACCCCTAACCACCTAACCGCAACACTAATCTAACCGCTAACCCTAACTTTAACCCAAACTTCCTAAGCCTAACAAATAACCGTGGTAGAATATACCGCGGTGAAATTACCAAGGAAAGAATATACCGTGGTGGAATTTACTGATTAGCCGAGTTTCAACCATTTCCATTCTGTGTGTATCTTCAGCATATTTGAACTTTGAAAAAATTTTTTAATGAATATTTATTAAAATTTTTTCTTGATTCAAAACTAATTGTTTTTCAACATTGTTAAGCACCATGTCATGGGTGTTTCGGCTTTCTTCTGCTCTAGTTGAGCAGGTTTTTAAAGCGTATTGCTTTATGACGCAACCACACTTGAGCTTTGCTCTTTTCAACATGATAAAGATGCTTGTTTAATTAAAACTTAATCTTAGATTACTGTTTAAAAAATAAAAATTTATTGTTTTTGGAATAATTAAAAACCGACTATATTTTTGTAAAATTTTTGGTCTTGATCTTCATCTCGGTCTCGATTGTTTCTGGTCTCGGTCTCAAACCTTAGGTCTCAATATCGTTCTCGAAAAAATTATCAATCTCGGTCGGATCTCAACATTTGTGGTCTTGATAATATCACTGATGTGGACACAAATTATTTACTGTTTACACCTGCTGTGATCGCTTTAGTATTTTTTATTTTATCTCTATATATCTCTATAGTACGACGCAAACTTAGCAGCCACACCAATCCCCTTAAACAGGTCAAAAAATTGCCCTTTTTTTTGAATAAAATTATCCCCACCTAAAAAATAATTTAAAAAAGAAAGTAAATGCATTTTTAGGTCTTAACTTTTATGGAACATCAGTCTATTTGCAATTGTACAAAAACTTGTTTTTTAATTCTTATGTTCATTTTATTGGTTTCTGCTTCCTTCTAAAGTTACAAAAACAAGAAAAAAAAGGTCTTCACTTTCTTCTTCTTCATTTTAATTATCCAATGCTTCTTTTACAAAACCGAATTTTCAACGGTGCTATTTTTTTTATCCCTTTAGCAGGCCTTCTTTTTGAAAACCATCTTTGTACTGTACATCAGGATTAGAACCAGGCACAAAAAACAATTATTGTCTAACAGTTGTTTAAAAGGTTGTAATCTATTCATAATCCGCACTAAGAGTTCGATTCCTAAAGAAGTCGCCTGCAATTCAGAATAAATTTTAAATAAGTTTACAAGCAGTGCCTACGCTGACTCTGTATTGTGCTTTATGGCTGGAACAAATAAATATATGACAAATAAATATGCAATGAAATTAAGGCAACCTACTCTAGTTATTTAAAAATTTATAATGTTATCGCTTCAGCTATTTTTTGCTGAGATTTAAAAGACAAACCAAATCAAACAGATTTCATAAAAATAATGTAACCTGATTTAACTTTTTAATGTGTGATAAAACGAATTGTGAAATCATAATCGTTAACTTGTTAGATCAAAAAGAATCAAAAATCAAGTTAATTTCAAATTCAACCTTGAAGTATGGTCAACTTGCGACTAGTAGGGGAAAGTCGGCTATTATGTAACCTTTAAGCAAAAATCCTTAAAGTTTTATTTTTAATTTTCCAAGCACAAAATTATTTCGATACAATGCCTTTGTCCTATACTTTCTTTTACGCAAATACCAGTTAGCAAATGGTTTTATGTAAGCTGTGATCACTCTTCAAACTTTTTAGATAAAGGGGTCCACATTAAAAGCTGTGCTTGTAATAAGAACCCAACCAGAAGTAACATAATTTGAAACTAATTATAAGAATTAAAAAATTAAAACTACTGTTGTAAAGATGCATGAATTTATCTATTGAAAAAGCTCATAACAACGTTTTGTCATGGCACAAAAAATGTGACGGTAAAATACAGAATGTGTAATCAATTGGCATTAATTTAGTTTGTTGGCATCCCAATCTTATTCTGAAGAAATTAATGCAATAAAAATTGCATTAAAATGAGACAAGCCGAAAAGGCAGAATAAGAAATAAAACAAAGCAATTCACTTATTATTTGCAAGTAAGCAATAACATACGATGTCACTTATTGCACTAGCAATAAATGTTCAGTGATAAATAAGCAAACAAATCACTTATAAATAATTACCGAAAACTTTTTAATATATGCAAACAGAACTTTTAATACAGCTGGATCAGGTGATACAAAAATTAGTTGCTTTTTAAAAGTTTTATAGTTATCGAGTTATATCTAAAATTCAAGACACTGAAACATGTTTTTTTCAATTTCAAAAATTTGTATGATCTAATTGACGTATAACTTTCAACGCTCTAATCTCACATTAATTTTTACCTTGTTAATTGTATAGGTAAATATAAACCTAACACTATAAACCTATCTTGCTTACTTAAAGCAAGATTATGTGAGTTTCAAATTTAACTTGTCCACTTTTAGTTGTTTTATTTTGTCTTATTGCACTGCGAAATATAGAAAATCAGGTCTGTGGCAAAACAATTTGTCATTAATTCGTAAAAAATTTAATGTAAAGCTTGACCAATAAAATCAATGCAAATATTGTATTTCTTCAAGTATTAAATTATTACAGACTTGAATTTTTTGCAGCCAAAAACAGCTTTGCCGAAATTGAAAACAATGTTGTTTTAAGCACACCATAATATGCGGTAGGTTTTTCTTGCTTAGTTTGCCTTGCTGAATGTCAGATATTGCAAGTTGCATTGTTTCAAAAGATCATTTAAATCGAGATTAGTAGTTATTTTTTTTCAGCATTTGGTGACATTTTTGCTTTTTAACCTTACCTTTGCTTCTTAACCATCAATATGATCAAAAAACAATAACAATAATTTTGCTGAAACATTTTTTTAATTACTTTTTTGTAGTTTTCAATAATGAAAATGGTTTTTTTTTAATTTTTCCATATTCAAAAAATCTGAAGAGATCCATATTATCTTGGATTCCGGATTATCCGACTTTTCTCTACCACTCGATGGCACTTCAGCTCTCGCTGGTTCATTAACACTGTGATATCAGTCAACAAACCGTCCAAGTGCATCGAGTTGAGATGACGTAATGTAGATGCTCCTTGAACTGGAAACTGAAAAAGTTTATTTACAGTAATGTTTGAAGCGTATCGAAAAAATTTTGCAGGTTCGATTTTAAGCAAAGCATGTGATATATATTGCTCACATGGTTCAACTAAAGGTCGATTTTAGTTTAAACCAAAAATTAAATCTCCAAAACTTTTACATTTAATTTTGAATTTATATGCATTCCAATTCAGGAAGAATTTAATACAACCGATTGCGATTAAGAAAGAAAAAGTTGTAAAAACACACTAAATTACTAACTTAACAATGCATTAATCATGCTTTAAAAAAAAAAAAACTGAAAATCTATTACTTTTCTGCCAAACAACATTTTTGTTTGAATTCTTTTATAAATAAGATTTGTTTTTAAAGTTAAATTTTTAAATTTTGCATTAGCTTATTCGTCAATTATTTTTTTACCTTTTCAATATTCTACAAAAAAACAAAGCAAAAGTAACAAAATAATGTTTGTTAAAAAGTTCACAAGCAAAAATTAAACTTACAAACACATAAACAAAAACAACATTTTTGTTAATTTAAATGTAAATTAAGCAAAAAAAACAATAAAAAAGATTATGAATAAACCATTAATATTTCAGCCAATCCAAATGCTGATCAATATTTTTAGCAATTACTTGAGATTTGTTTGCATTTCTTACTTTGAAACAACTACAACAGCTAAGTATAAAACACATTTACTTACTACAAACTGTGAACTCTCTGCTGGCATTTCTTCGTTTCTAACTTTTAATTTCGAAATAAATTGTTACTTGTTCCAATTTGTCATTGTCTAAGCGGCTGCCGACTACAGAGCGTCCAAACCCAGTCATGTTGTGTCAATATTCTTTGTGCGGTGCCACCATAAAGTTAATGTACAAACAAAGTTGCTTTATTTAGGGGAGAGCTTAAAATTTAAATTTATATGAGGCCCTTAAAAAAATATGGTACCCAAGTAAATAAACATGTTTATACTAAAAAATTAAAAAAAAAACTCTCATATAATGGGTGTTGAAATTTTCAATAGGGGCGCAAAATATGAACAAACAAAAAATTTTGTTTTAGAGCAATTTTATTTTATTTAAAACTACAAAGCACTATTAAATGATACAGAGCATCAAAATAAACTAATTTATTAATTGATATATGAATCAATTTCTTGTATTGTTGTACAATGCTAATATTTTGAATGGTTCATACCGAAGTTTACCAGCATTATCAATGAGCAATAATTGGTTTAATTTAGCCTTGTTAAAAAAAACTGTGCAGTGCATTTTATCAACCCAATTGCTGTGTCAATAATAGAAATAGTTTCAAAAATTTCTTTTTCAATTGCAGGTACTGAAGACCGAAAGCTTGAGATTACGATGACTTCATTGCTATTGACTTTAAAGAAGACCCCATGCCAAAATATTTACTTTCTTAATACATTTTTATTTAACCCAGCCGTCGGAGGTACATTTTCTGTGTGTCTTGATGCCGGTCCCAAGCCCGGATAAATGGGGAAGGTTGCGGTAGGAAGGACATCCGGCGTAAAACTTTTTTTGCCAAAACAGACAAATGCGTAATCATTATCAATCCATACCGGATCGGTCGAGGCCCGGGTTATCAACGACCGCTTCAGGTGTCGCACAGCAGGGCACCTGTGGAAATTATGCTACTGCTAAACATAGTAAAAATAAGAGCAGAAAAAGAGAAGGAAGGCGAGTGAAGAAGCAGTGAGAAGTGTGGAAAGGAAGATGCTCACTCATAAAGGTGGGTAATTTAAATATTGGAACGATGACTGGAAGGGGAAGAGAGCTGCCAGATATGATGGAGCAAAGAAATGTAGACATATTGTGTCTACAGGAAACAAAGTGGAAAGGTAGTAAAGCAAGGAACATTGGAGGTGGATGCAAAATACTCTACAACGGAGCTGATCGAAGAAAAAATGGGATAGGGATAGTGCTGAGGGAGGAGCTGGCTGAAAGTATCCTGGAGGTAAAGAAGGTGTCAGACAGACAAATGGCCATGAAGCTGGAGGTAAATGGGTCCATCTTAAATATAGTAAGCGCATATGCTTCACAGGTTAACAACAGCATGAAGGAGAAAAATGATTTTTGGGAAGACCTGGATGGGTTTATAGAAAGTATATCAAAAGAAGAGAGGATAGTTCTTGGTGTAGATCTTAATGGACATGTGGGCGAAGGAAACATCGGGGATGAGGAAATAATGGGGAGGTATGGTGCTGGAACAAGAAATAAAGAAGGATCAATGGTTGTGGATTTTGGGAAAAGGATGGATTTGGCGATTGTCAATACTTATTTCAAGAAGAAAGATGAACATAGGGTGACGTAAAAGAGTGGAGGAAAAAGTACGCAAGCAGATTATGTGATGTGCAGAAGGAGAAAATTGAAGGAAATATGTGATTGTAAGGTAATATTGAATAAGTGTGTCGCAAAGCAGCACCGTATGGTGATATGCAAAATCGTTCTTATGGTGAAAAAGAAAAAAGCAGAGAAAGTAAAGCCAAAGATACGATGGTGGAAACTGAAAGAGACAAGCTACCAAGAAGCGTTTAGACAAGAGGTGACCAGGATTCTGGGAGGAAAGAATAGATTACCTAATGAGTGGGACAAAACGGCAGAAATTCTAAGAAAAGCAGCTGAAAATGTACTGGGAGTGACATTTGGGAAAAAAAAAGGAGACAGGGAGACATGGTGGTGGAATGAGAAAGTTCAGGAGAGCATAAAAGAAAAGAAAGAGGCAAAGAAAGCATGGGACAAAATAAGAAATGAAAATACTAAAAAGATATACAAAGAAAAAAAGAGTAAGGCAAAGAAGACAGTTGCGATGGCAAAGGGATGTGCGTATGACAATTTGTATGCTAGATTGGAAACAAAAAAATGTGAAAAGAAGTTGTACAGATTGGCTAGGCAGAGAGACAGAGCAAGGAAAGATGTACACAGCACGTGAGGGTTATAAAGGATGAAAATGGTAATGTGATGGTAAATTCGGAAGCAGTGTTAAAGAGATGGAAGGAGTACTTTGAGAAACTGATGAATGAGGAAAATAACAAAGATCCTAGAACAGAGGAAGCAGAAGTAGTTAATGAAGAGGTAAATTGTGTCAGTAGAGAAGAAGTAAAAAACGCACTAAGAAGGATGAAAAAAGGTAAAGCAGTTGGGCCAGATGAGTTGCCAGCAGAAGTTTGGAAGTGCATGAAAAAGATGGAGATAGAGTTTTTGATCAGACTGTTCAACAGACTATTAATGGGTGAACGGATGCCAGAAGAATGGAGAAGGAGTGTGCTTATCCCAATCTATAAAAACAAAGGGGATGCACAGTGCTGTGGAAACTACAGAGGAATAAAACTAATGAGCCACACAATGAAGGTATGGGAAAGGATTATTGAAGCAAGGTTAAGAAATAGTGTGGAGATCAGCAAACAGCAATATGGATTTATGCCAGGAAAGGGAACCACCGATGCCATATTTGCTCTAAGAATGTTAATGAAAAAGTAGAGGGAAGGTCAAAGAGAGCTACATTGTGTATTTGTGGACCTAGAGAAGGCTTACGACAGGGTTCCGCGGGAAGAGCTGTGGTACTGTATGAGAAAATCCGGAATAGTGGAAAAGTATGTACAACTAGTACAGGATATGTATGAGGGAAGCGAAACAGTGGTGAGGTGTGCAGTAGGAACTACAGTAAGTTTTGAAGGTTAAGGTTGGACTGCACCAGGGATCAGCATTAAGTCCATTCCTATTGGCAGTGAGAATGAACAGGCTAACAGATGAAGTAAGGAGAGAACCACCATGGACGATGCTGTTTGCTGATGATATTGTGATTTGTGAAGAGACCAGGGAAGAAGTGGAGCGGAGATTAGAATCCTGGAAGTATGCATTGGAAAGAAGAGGGATGAAAGTAAGTAGGTCAAAGACCGAATATCTTTGCATAAATGGAGGATATGATGACGAAACAGTAAAGATGGAGGATGCAAAAGTGCCAAGAGTAAAGGAATTTAAGTATTTGGGATCAACGGTGCAAGAAAGTGGTGGTTGTGAGAGGGAGGTAAAGAAGAGATTACAGGCAGGATGGAACAGATGGAGAAGAGTATCGGGAGTAATCTGCGACAGGAGGTTACCAGCTAGAGTAAAAGGAAAAGTGTACAGTTCAGTGGTAAGACCAGCAATGGTGTATGGAGTTGAGACAGTGGCAGTCACAAAAAAACAAGTAAAAGAAATGAAAGTCGTAGAGATGAAAATGTTGAGGTTTACTATGGGAGTGACGAGAAAAGACAAGATTAGAAACGAGCACATCAGGAGTACCGTTAAGGTATAACGGTTAGGAATGAAGATGAGGGAGGGCAGGCTAAGGTGGTATGGACATGTTATGAGGAGAGACCAAGAGTATGTAGGAAGAAAGATGATAGAAATGGAGTTACCGGGAAAGAGGAGAAGAGGGAGACCAAAGAGAAGATTTTTAGATGTAGTGAAAGAAGATATGGGTAAGTTGGTGCGAAGGAGACGGATGTTGAAGACATAAAGATTTGGAGAATGATGATACGCTGTGGCAACCCCTGACTAAAGGAAAAGGCCGAAAGGAGAAGAAGAAGAATACATTTCTATTTAATGTTTATAAAAAAGTTTCAAAATTTTCACTGACATTGAAACAAGCACTAACCTTAATAAAATTTACTCAAGCTTCGTGGCACATTCAACAACAAGCCATGAGGCTGTTTTATAATAATAGTGTATATTGATTGCTTACGAGTTAAATAGACTTTTTTCCAACATTTGGTCACAAATCCTTAACTACCAGTATTACAAAGAGATTTCTTTATTCATTTTTGAAAAAAATTTAGCCAGTTGTTTAGAAATGGAAAGGTTTAATGGTCCTACTATTGTGCAGTCATTGTTTTTATTAAAAATTTTGAAATGTTTTTTATTCTTATGAGCACAATAAAACACACATTAGACATAGTTCAGTGTTGACACTATGGCTATTGTGTTTTATCTTTGAGCTAAATTGAATACTTGACTGTGGTTTGTGCAGTGGGTGCACTGATTAGAATTGACCTAATAAAACTGTATTTAATTATAAGGTATTTTGATCGAAATGATGTTTTGCATTAATCCCAAAAATGCAATTGCTATACAACCAGCTCATTACATGTGATTATAGCAAAAGATGTTTAATAGTCCTTTACCTGCTTTAAAATTTGCTTGCCTAGAATGATTAACAAATTGTTTGCTAAAGGTTGATTTATGCAGCAGCATAAATCTAACTCAAATCAAGCAGATTCTCTGGTTTATCCATACTCAAATTTCTTAAGAATTGTTTCAACAGTGGTGCGCTATAGGTTGTTCACTTTTGAAAACTTTGATGATAACATTTCTGAGCTTTCCACCAAAAACGGTTTAGAAAAAGTAGATTAAGTCCAATTCCAATAAAGAACTTGAATAAATCGAATGTTGCATTTATGTACTATGAATTAAAGATCTGTGGGAAATGCTAATTAGTTAGGAGGGGAGTTCATGAAAAACCCAAGTTGCATAATTTAATTAATCAAAGCCAAAAAAAGAGTTTAAAAAATATCACAAAACCAATCAGTCTGTGCCAAAATATAGACCTGTAGGAATCCTAACAAAACAAATTAGACAAAAATAAGCTTCATACAAATAAACAGATCAAATTAATGCAAACAGACTAACGTTTAAACAGAGATTTCCAATATAAAAAATTATATAGTGGTCCATATATTACACCATAGGAGGTAAATAATTCATCAAATCAAACTGGAGTTAATTGAACACAAAGCAAAAAGTTATGTGGCATGTTGTGATATTGTGCAATCGATGACGTAGTGTTTTCTTAAACGCTTCTAATCTTAATCAGCGCCTTCTGCTCGATCAATTATTGGACGCGTATCTCCAAGCATAATTGTAACCAGTTAAATCTGCGCCTCTATTTCGGTTCATCAGTCAGTTCAAAGTTATCAAGCTACTACAGCAAACGAACTAAAAGCATTCTATTTCAATACGGTTGTTTTTTGGCTAAGTGATTTTTGTGAATTTTAATTATTGTTATTTAATAAACCTGTGTATTCGTGCAAAGATACAACATGGCATTATGTTTGTTAATACAGAGATATATAAGTAGTAGCCTAAATATCTAGTCTGAAAAGTTACACGAACAGGAAAGGAGGAAAGTCATATTGATGGTAAACACAATCAACAAGTTGCAGTTTAATACCTCCTTTCGTTATTCTGTTGTGTCCTCAGGAAAAAAACTAGCAGCTCTAAATTACTATAGATCTACAATTATATCTATATACAAACTAAAAAATTAAATTAAATTTTTAATAAAAGTGCAATATTGTCACACTTCATTCATAATTTTAATCATGATGATGTAATTTATTCCCGTTATAAATTTGAAGTTTTAATTGTGTCTCTTTGAGCGCTGCTCTTGTATTATACAATATAACGCCCGATTTGTTTTTATTGCTCGATACATGTATCTTTTTTTCTCTTTTGTTCGACCGTTTTGATGTAATATGTTTTTGATCAACGTCACTGTGGTAGAATGTTCGCATATATACTAGGTGGTCCTAGCATAAGCGTATTCTCTAGAAAGTTGTAGAATTGCCTAGCGGTTACTAGTGAATTTGCGTGACGTGATCTTTTTCTATATAAAGCCGATGCGTAGCGAGACATTATTATTATGATTAGGTAATTTGAGACGATTCGAGAGGGCTCGAGTGAAAGTGATTTTGTTTGCGCGTAGGAGGTGGCCCTTTAGATTTTGTATTGGTTGACGATTGTTGAATTTATTTTGCGCCAGTGGTTGGGAGTTGTGTTCTACAGAGGTAGAATTATTTGTGTTGATTGAATCAAGTTACAACGTTGAGTTCGCTTTGCAGTTTGGCAAAGCGTGGAATAGAATTTCGTTGGTCGTGATTTTTGTAATACATTCGTTCTTATTAGAGACAGTGGTCTCTGTTTGTTGTAAAGAAGAGTCTTCAACGAAACCAATCCGAGCTTTCGTTAAACCAACTGTACAAAAGCTTCAGGCTCATAGCAAGACTACTTCTTGAGCCGGAATAAAATAAAATTTAGACACAGCTTTGTTTCAGCGCGATATTCGGGTTACCTAGCTCAACTGGTCCTTTAGGATTCCCGAAGAAAGTCTGAGACAAATATCTTAGGATTTTCAATAGCAGGTCTGGCTAATCGCCTGATGGTTGCCCTAAGTTTATCACCTTCAACGTTGTCTTGCAAGTCAGAGGATAAATAAATGTAATAAATAAGTGCATGAATGTATAAAAGTTACTTCTAATAATATACTTTCAAAATAAAAAAAATCTACTTGAGCTAATGGCTATGCTAATGGCTATTAAAGACATAACAATTGCCCCTAACCCCTGCTTCTGGTGCCCCTGGGTGGGCTAAGTCTAGTTGACAAATAAAGAAGTTTTAAAATCATCACCAAAAGTATCTTTACAAGCTTTTTACATTTAATTACTTCTAAAGCTATTTATTTAATTATTTTAAAGTTTTTGAGGTACTAAAATGTCTTGCCTTCCTGATTCGGCTTCTGGTTGCATCAAATCTATATCAAATAATAAATACACTTGAATATAATGTAAAAACCCTTTCAAAGTTGTTTTTTATAAAGACAACTATAGTACAAAAAAATATTAACGATACTTTGAAGAAAATTATATACCAAATTTTGAGGGGAGTATACTCGTATATGGGGTTTTTTGCGAGTAAACTAAAAAGAGTAATTTTATTCTTAATTTTTACTATCATACCATAAAAATTTAAGAACCTTATTTTCAATTTTTTAAATTTTCAAAATTAAGCCCCCCTACTTTATTTCGCGTCACAGCGACCAAATCGCGTTTTAAAACTTGATCGCCCTCTTCGTACAGTGAATTCTTTCTTGTTGATCGCGCAATAGCTTGAATTGGGGAAAAATCATACAAGTTATTTAACTTTAAGCAATAGACAACATTGTATGTTTCATTAAAATAATTTTATTAATGAATAAACAAAGAAAGCCGTGTCAACTATTAAATCCAATCAAAAATTAAAGGAAAATAAGAATTTAAATTAACTGTTTGGTATTTATTAACACCAGCTTTCGTCAGTTTCTGCTCACTTATTTATTGTAAGTGTGACGGAATTAAAATAAAAACAACCAATAACAAAATTTAAACCAACTGCATTAAGCTTAATATAGTGATCAATAGTGACATTTTTGGATACCCTTCAAATTTCGGATACCCTTCAAACGACGACGACGACGACGAATAGTGACATAAAAAGACCCGAAATATTTTCAAAAAGAGAAAAGTTATTTGCCTGGGGCTAGAGTGAATTACAATAAACTGTACAAGAAGAAGGGCTTGTTCCACTACGAGCGTGGAATTGAGGATTCTTTGCTCATTGATTTTTTATTTCTTTCCGCGCTTAAGCGTTAAGCGAAGCAGTAAAAATCAATAAAAGAAAAAGAAAATACTCCATTTCACGCTTGTAGTTGAAACAAACCTTCACTGTGAAGAAAACTGGCCTTGAAAATGTAAAAAAAATGGAATTTTATCTTTATTCCTTTACACTTGAAAAAGTAGACAGAAGGAAGCAAAAGCTTGTGCTAATCAGTCAACAGACAGCTTAAATGTTTTTTCGTTCAGTTTTAATAGGATAATTGATTAGGTTATAAAAGCACTGGCAAAAGTTCAATTCTTAAACGAGATTTCTCATTACACAGTTTTTTAAATTCCTAAATTTTCTTATAACTTGAAGTTTTGTTCTTTGTCTACAGTAACCATAAATTATGTAGTTTCATAAACACCTTTTTTTAGAAAAACTTTTTCTTTTAATAAAACAGAGTTTTTAATCGCATAAAAACCATGCCCGTAACCAACAGGAGAAACACCGAAATAAATGTTCTCACTTTCAATAATAAAGTGTGGTTCGATATATTGTGTTATGATTTGTAAAATTTGTTGATTCTTATTAATTTGCATTTCTTAGTAAAATTTTGTTTGAAAATTTTTTTTATCAGAGGCTGAAAAATTGCTATCACTTTATATATTTGTTCGTTCGTTGAGTCTTTATTTGAATAAAACGAGAAGAGCGATTGTTGCAACGCAAAAAAAGTTTAGCGATTTCTGAAGTAAACAGATAATATACTTTTTTTGATTGAAGTTGGTCGGCAGCGTGGTCGAATGGTTAAAGCGCCTGGCCCGTGATCAACGCAGTCTCGGTTCAAAACCCACTTGCGCTTTTTGTTGTGCCCTTGGGAAAGACGCTTTACGGCGCATTCCCCTGGTTGGTGGTCCTGACAAGCAGTTCTAAATTACAGTTATATCTCTATTAATTTCAAGCGGTCAGCAATACCTTGGTATTTGCTGGTCGGGGTAATTGCCTACCCTATGTATTAGCGCCTCCGTCGCTTTCCTGCGAGTCAGGAGGATAAATATAGAGATAAAAAAAATAATAATAGTTGTTTGCAGAAAATCCCCACCATACTCATCAGTACTTTTTTCCGTTCTGCCGCAAGATGGTAGCCAAACGCAAACTACCGGTTATATATTTTTGAATAACTTTTTGGAAATTTGACAAAATGGCAGAACCACTTTATCGCTACTGGCTTACTTATATACTTGCCGCGCTGTTATTTAAAAAAAAGTTGTCTTTAAGTTTTTTAATGAAGTTGATATTTAGTCTAAAAATCTTTAGCACGCTAAAAAAGGTTTTGACACATTCTTTCTTGAGAAGCACGCAACAATGCCAGATTGTAGCGAGACCAAGATGAGACACGAGTCTTTACAAAAATTGCTTTAATTTAAGCCAGAGTTTTGACGCAAACTGGCAAGTTTCTGGGTGGAATCCGAAGTTTGCGGATAAATTCGGGATTTGAGTCGTTTTTAGGTATGCTGACGTTGAAGCGGCTTTTTCGGAATCGGAGTTGCAATTGTTTCTGATTACTCCGATTTTCGGTCAATTACGTGGGAACTAGAGATTCATTTACCATCTGCATAACCTTAATAAGTAAACGCAAACACTTTTTTATTTTTCAGTAGGTCAGGGCGTAAAATAATTTCTCCGATTGCGCAATTGTCGTTTAACCAATAAATCCAAAAAATGTACGAACTTCAACAAGAATTTTTTTCACTTTATGAATTTTTACCATAAATCACAAAAAACTTTTCCAAGTTAAAACATTGATTCTCGCTTATAGGTTTCCATTAGAAAGGTCAGTGCTAAGCATGTCAGTAAAACAATAGAGTTTCCTCCGCCTCAAATGAAGTGATTACATTGCTTTGACCGACAAATTCAAACAAACTTTTGGCCGCCGCATTTCCTGATGTAGATGCAATTTACTTGGACTTTTGCAGTGTCATCAAAAAACCATCACACAAGTCTATTCCACGCAGTTACCCAGACAATGTTAAACCGTGTTGGGATGCAGAATGTGAAGCTCTCTACAGGGGAAGAGGAGGTAAGATGGACCGTCGGATTAAAACGGACCTCCAAGGGTTCCGGCAAATCCAAGCAATCTCCGGATATAGTTTTAGTTTCTCCTAATTCCTCAATTCCTAAAATAATAATGATAAAAAATTGGTTCCTTTGCTTTAACAGCTACCTTGCTGGTAGTTTTTTTAACTTAAAACTTATAAAAAGAAACGTAGATCCTTAACGTTTTTTTTTATGAATAACTTGTTAAGATTAGTTTTTTTTAATGGAAATTACAAATATAAATATTTACTAAACACTAGCAAACAAATTTAAGTGATTACCTCTATTTTATTAAAATAATTATTTATGATTATGAAGATACTAGTTTGGGGTAAAACGAACCATTGGTGTTGGGGCAAAATAGTCAGCATACTCCAGAACATATTATAGCATAAAAAATAAAAAAAATATGTCAGTAAGACTATTTTTGTCCAAATTATTTGAATTTACAATTTGCCCCAATGTTTTAACTAACTAAATTAAGAATTTAGCTTTAACCAAGCAAGTTAATTGTAAAGAAAATAAAATATGATATAGTTAAATTAAAATTTAGAGTTGTCGTTATTAGGCTTTGGTTGGAGTTAGAGTAGGGAGGACAATTAATTCCACAACAACTAGTTTGGTGCAAATTAGATAGTAAAACATACCAAATTGTTAGTTTGCTAGTCGACATATTTTTTTAGAACTTTTATGCTGTTGTTTCTGTTTCTAGCTGATAGTTTACCTGTAGCTGAATATATTTACAAAATTACCTCGGCAGCGTGGTCGAGTGGTTAGAGCGTTGGGGTAGTAATCAACATGACCCTGGTTCAAAAGCTAGTCACGATATTTTGTTGTGTCTTTGGGAAAGACACTGAAGAGTTTGGTTTTAATTAAAAGCAATGCAAAGATATTAGAGCTGCGCTACTATTGCTTTAAAACAAAAGCCTGAATAAAATATCAGTTCTTTTATTATAACCATGACAATTGTACAACAAAGAAATGTTTTTAGCAAAAATATTTTACTCAATATTTATTTATTTATCTGAAAATTTTCATCTTCCAATGGTTTTCAAACGAGAATTCAAAGTAACAGGTATTTTCTTTTGCTTTTGTTATTTATATTAATTTCATATTAATTTAATCAATTTGCACAAAAAGTAGTCTTTATGATTTATCTTGATTGGTTGGAAAGCTTTGCTAGAGCTTTGAGTTAATAAATTATCCATTAGAGTGTAGTCCAAGTTTTTCACTCAAAGCTGGCCACTTTTAAAATTGTTTAAACTTGCGAGTCGCAGCCGTTTTGAAATTGTCCGAACAAAAGACAAAAAAGTGTTGCTTTTGTTATTGAACGTAAAGTAAAGAACAATAAAGTTTTAAAAGGTTCGTGCGGAAGATCTTTGATTTTACTTGAGCTTTTAAAACAAAACCACTTGTCAATTGAATGCTTGCTCAATCTTGCAAACTATTTTTTGAAATGTAATAGAGGGCTGCAGCTGCCCCTAGTGGGCAAGATTTAAAATGATAAAAAATTGTTAGCGGGCCGCAGAAAATCACGTCTCGGGCCTCATGTAACAAGAGGTTTGGACTACGCTGTCCAATAATTGCAAATTTTAAAACAGTCATATTTTGTTTCAAAATGTCTGTGTAAATTATCATTATTCTGCGGCACATTAAGCTTTGTCTTGCGGCACACCGGTTGTGGAACATTTATTTATTCATTCTTCCTGAATTGCCAATTTTTACGTATTTTATTGAAGAAAAGAATTAATGATGTAAATGACGTCGATCGGGGGACAGAGTGTGTCACTCTTTGAGGTATTTTTAATTCACTATGAAACACAACAGCATGTGGTAAAAAAAAATCAATCGCTTCTGCTAATACATCAGTTTATCAAAATATTAAAACATTTTGCACATACGTAAGAAATATCCAGTGCTGCAAACTCGATTTGTTTTTATTCCTTAGGTTTTGAGTTTGGGTTTCAAACCAGGTTCGAATTTACTAATTACTTTCGAATTAAAATTCGTATTCTTTTAATGTTGCAAATTACCGGCCATGTCATTAAAATGGTACAAAATTGTTCTCAATTTTGTACTAAAAAATAATAATTAAGTTTTGACGAGGTAAAAATTGAAAATATTTCTTTTGTGCTTCCATAAAGTCAACACTTTAACGGTTACTTATATTTGGTGGCCGATGGTGAGCAAAAAGTTTTCAATTGGTTATTCTGAACCGGTTTTAAAAATTAATATCAAGCACATCATGGTGATTGTTACCCACAATTTACTTTGCGTTTTTTTGGCTTGAGATAAGTACAATAAAATCACATTTTTATCATTTATACGTATATTACTAGATTTTCTGAAGTTGACCGTTTTTGAATCTATTGTTTATGTATTGCTGTTTGATGTGCTTCAATTTAACTGTTCCACTATGGAGAAAATTTTTAGGTTTTTTATCCAATCGTTTGTGTTTGTTCTTAAATTATAACTATCTAATTATATAAAGTCCTTAACATAATAAAAACCTTTGAAAGGTGATCGCTTTATAAAAAGGGGGTTCAGTGGAAGAAATGTAGGGGGTACTTTGTAGTGTTCCGAGGCAAAGCGATGCCTAATAAAAAGTCATCTTTTAAAAAAGTGTATCAAAACAAAGAGATCTCTAAAAAAAGTCTTTATTTTAGGGCAGACCACTGTTTAGTGTTGCAGAACAGTGTGATTTCTAAAAAAGCAATACCATTTTAGAAGGGGCCACTTTTTAATGTGTTAAAACGAAGTAATCTCTAAGAAAATTTTAAACATTTTAAACATGGCACTCTACTGGTGCTACTATGAAACAATAGAGCAATTTCTTGTGTAGGGGATCACTTTTTGATGCATTTTAGCTACCGCTCCATTTGATCGCGAATTATTTGTGATTTAAAGAGCGTATTGAGCATGAGTTATTTCCTTAAGTGCATCGCATATAATTTACAGAGGCCTGGCGAAGTGAACGCTTGTATGCATCACAAATGATTCACAGTAGTCTCGGCCAAGTGCCTTGCGCATAACATCTTACGGACGGGACAATGAAAGGGTCAAAGGCACGCTACTTCTGCAAAATATGTCCGACCTAAAAATACTTTGCAAGGTTTACAAGTTCTTTGTCTATGACTTTGAACACAATCTTAAGTTATATTTGTAATTACGTAAAAAACAAAGGCAAAAAAACATTTTCACATTAAATAGTAGTTATATTTGAGGAACTCCATGGAAGAATGTAAAATTATGACTCGGGCAGCAGAGAAATTATGGCTCGAATTAATTATAAAAGAGGAAATCAGGGCTCGGAGCTGGTTGGTTTTAACCCTAATTTACCTAAGGGGGGGTCCTCAAAGGACCTCCCTTTTTTAAAAACGTTATAACTTGAAACGTTCTGATAATAAAAACCTAAAATTTTATGACTTTTCCTAAAATTTATTCTTGAATATTTTGATATTTTGCTTGAGCAAATCCGATGTGTAGTTCTAGTGTAGCAGGCTATTTTTTTTACTTACCTTATGATTTTTGTATACTTTTCGCTGCGGCATAAGGTAATCCTATTTACACAGAGTCACGTGAGTGGCAACGAGAAGATTTACTGCGGCGACGTCGGTGACGCAGATTAGCTTTTGTTTAAACAACTTTAGCAAACAACGGTTTCGCACAAAAATAATTTGTTGCTGTTCAATAGTTTCTTCACTCCGAGTTTAGTAGAGTTCTTTGACTTTCAAGAAATTACATATTTACATGTATTTCAGACCGACTTGATAAAATCTTTTTTTTTTCCTTCCATTGATTTCGTCTCACACTAAAACTTAATGAAATTACCCATACAACAAGATTGATTTACCAAATTTTCGTAACAAGCCAGTTTACTGTTAGCTTATTTATTATTTATTTTTCTTGTCAACTTACTCTGGATGTTTGCATCAGCTTTATCTCATGCAGCTACATCAAACACCTAATACAAATATCCACACAAAAAAAATTGATTTGCTAAGTCACTTCATTTTTTGGTTATTTATTTTGTTTTCATTCAATTTTCTTAGGATGTTTGCTTGAGCGTTATCTCATGCAGCTACGCAGAGCACATGATATAAATATGTACACAAAAAGATTTGATTTGTTCAGTCACTTTCTTTGCCTCTTATTTTTTTTTCATTCAAATTCCTTATGACGTTCACATCAGCGTTATATGCAACTATTATTGTTTTGGTATAAATAGGTCCGTAGAGCTGATTGAAAATTTGTATAGAGCCGCAAAAATTGGCTAAGGAATTTCGAGTCAAAGAGTGTGTTGGTTCAGTTGAGCAGAAGAAGGTGTGGTATGTGTTTCGTACCTATTTCGATAGAAAATGTGCTATTATATCTTTGACATCGCCTTATGTCATGATTCAAACATAATGCCTACAGCTAGTTTTTATATTTTTATTATGGTATTACCAAAATATCGGAGCAGTTTTGTGATAGTGAATAAATTTATAATATAGAATAAAAAAATTTATACTTTTGAGACTAACATAAATTGTTCTTGTAACAGATTTAATAATTAATTCAAAAAGATTACTGTAACTAATAAAAGCATGTCTAGGCAATTTTATACAGCTGATGAAACGGCGGATATTATTCTGTCTGACATCGAAGCCAGATTAGATCAGATTTCTGAGATAATTTCCGACACGGAAAGCTCATCAGAGGAAGAAGATTATCCAACATTTATTGCCCAAAATGAAGATATTGAAGCAGCAGATACATCGTTTTACCCACAAAGACGAAGCACACCTAACTCGTCCAGGTTAGTAGCGACATCCGAAGTTTTGTAAATAAATTTACGCTGCTAAAAGTGTTGACAAAACAAAATTTATATTATATTCAAAATATATATGATTGAAATTTTATCATAAGCTCCAAAAATTTGGTATATGAAACAACGATTGAATAGTTTAAGTATCAGATTACAAAACACTAAAATTTTAACCAAGTTGTGTCAAATGAGTGGCAGTTTTTATGATAAAACTGCGCAGAAGAGACATTAAATTAAGAATAAATGAATCTTGACCAAAATTTTCAAAAATTTGCAAGTTTAAATTGTACAACTAAGAAGCACGTCTCCATTTTGTTAGGGGAGACCCCTTTATAGATGACCGAGGAATCCGTTTCATTTGTCTTGAATAAAATACAAAAGTGTTGACAAAATAACTCTTTTTTTTAGCTCTAATTCTACTTTTTTGAGTGTCATGTGCTTCATTGAATATCTGGTTTTTCGAGGTTATTATGAAGTCGGGACGAAAAGTGGGAAATGTGAGATCGATTTGAGGTGAAGACCTTTTTTTTTTAGAGAATACCTTGATTTTGAGAGCAAAATAGGGAATTCAGAGATCAAATTAAAGCGGTGACCTTTTTTTTCTTTTTTTTTTAGAGAACACCTTGATTTTGGGAGCAAAATAGAAAAATTAGAGATGAAACCGAAGTGAACACTTTTTTTTTTTTTTTAGAGATCACCATAATTTTGGGAGAAAAAAGTGAAAGACGAGATCAAAGCTCTTTTTCTTTTTTAGAGAAGATCAATTTTTGAAAATCCTTGCCTTGGGCCCCTGAATTTGAGTATTCACCACTGCGGGTGGCATAGCTAGGATATTGTTCGTTGAAGTGAATATTTTTTTGGTTTTGTGTTGATAGTTTGGAGTAAATTTTGAATTCGTGGTAGGTAACTTAGTTATGTGATGTATCGGAATGATAGTATATCACGTGGTTGCCATTAGGACGAATTGAGATAGGTAATATCTTGAGGCAATGTTGTGGTCTTTGTAAATATTGTTTTAATTAAAATCAATATAGAAGTTCAGTTCTGAAGCTAATTAGGTAAGTTCAAGGAAAAGGAGGGTGATCATATTCTTTCCCAGTAACTTATAAACTCTGCATTTTTGTAAGGTGTAATATTCGTTTATATATAGATTTATTCTTTACTTCAAAGCATTTCAAAAAACTAAAAAAAATATTGGCTGCAGGTTGATCTGCGACTTGGAATCGGCCTTGAACCCTCAAAACTATGACGACGTGTTGCTTTCTCAATCGAAACCGAAAATATATACAGCAATTATAGAAAAAGCACCTAACAAAAAAATTCGGATGAATACATTTCATGGACAAATTAGAAACCTCAATATGCTGGACGGCAACCTAGATCGGCTGTGATTATTGGACAACCCGGTCCAACTGGAGTTGCAAAACAAGCAACTGATGCTAAATCATCATGGGAGTTGTTCTTCTCGCAAAACATTTTGGAAATTGTGGTAAAATGTACAAACCAACGCATCGAAAAGGCAAAACAAAATTTAAATTTAAGCAGCAAAACTTGGTATAATTTTATGGACGTTATTGATGAAACTGAAATTTTAGCATTTATTGGGCTGATGTACTTACGTGGTCTAGCAGGGATGTGTAATCACGATGTAAAATATTTATACAGTGCTCTCATGGGTCCTCAACCGTTTGAAGCTACCATGAGCAAAAATCGATTTCAGTTTTTGTACGCTTGCATTTTCTTTGATGATCATTCTACTCGCCAAGCATGATGGAAGCACGACAGGTTTGCCGCAATAAGGGAGCTTTTTGAAATCTTTGGAGAAAACTGTTGCAAGCACGTTATTCCCGATGAATACCTTTCACTGGACGAGACTTTGTACCCAATGAGAACAAGCATCGGATTCAAGCAATTTAACCCAAGCAAGCCCGCCAAGTATGGTCTGCTTTTTAAATCTATAAATGCAGTGAGATACAGTTATATTTTTTCAACAACCCCATACTGCGGAAAACCTCGTGATCAACCCACAGCCTACACACCAGGAACGGAAAGGTTTCAAAGTATTTGGTTATGCAATTGCAAAAACATGTTGACATACAGGGTAGGAACATTACTTTTGACCGACTTTATACAAGTATTTCGTTAGCCATATGGCTACTTTCAAACAATATAACTTGTGTGGGCACATTGCAAGCAAACCGAAAGGGAATACCAATGGAGTTGAAGAGTACGAGCGGTCGCCAACCACTGTTTTACGAATGCCTCTGGAAAACAAAAATAAAAAACTTGTTCTTCACTTTTATGTTGTAAAAACTAAAAGCACAGGCTTACGAAACGTTCTTCTTTCTTCTTTGCAGCCGCTTCTGGGAACGACGAAAGACGATGGAAAGAAAAAAACCTTCCATTTACAAATTATACGACTTCACCAAAGGTGGTACGGATGTTATGGACCAACAATGGCCACTTTTAGTTGCAAAACAAAGTCAAATCGATGGACAATAGCAGCATTTGCTTATATTCTTGATATATGCCGTGTAAATGCTGTTACAGTTTTAGCTATAAACCGTGGTTCCAACCCCCGCAAGGTAAATTCCTATGATTTTGGAATGAACTTGGCTCTAAGACTTATCCGGCCACATGTCCAACAACGTTCCCTCACTGGGCTTCAAACCTCGATACGTTATAAAATTGATTTGCTTCTAAATGATGGCGTTTTCAGCTCACGACAACAAGATGCTTCATCTTCAAATAACACACAATATCCGCAAAAGTCCGAAAACAGAAAACGGTGCCGTGCCTGTGTTTTAGAAATATCTGGTCCTCGTTAGAAGAAAAGAAAAAACGACATGACAAAAACAAAAAAACAGTGTCAAATTTGTGGCAAGCCTGCCTGTTGCCAACATTCTATACAAATGTGCGTTGAGTGCTACTCGTTGAACAATAACTAGCTTTAGCTCTGCTGTATCCCTTCAAATATATCAAACATGTTTATTTTTACTGTGTGATTTCATTGACTTTTTTTGGGTTGTATTTGCAATATTCTTGCTGTACATTCATGCAGATTAATTGTAATTATTGTTATCGCGCAATAACTGAAAAAACAGAATGTTATTTGCCGGAGAGAGAAAGTTTTTATACAATGCTAATTTCTTATTTTATACTAAAATAATTTATAAAAAAATCACACTTAGAGATAATTTTGAATAAGATTTCCCGGAAATGTATACACAACGAATTAGAAGCATAGCAGTTATAAAATTAATATCACAAGTACATTCCAAGTTATTCCAAGAACTGACCTTTGAAAATTGCTAGATTTACTAAATAAAATATACGCGATACTCGTCTGTCTTGCTGTGTTTGTCAAGATTACTGCGTCAAGTAGTAGTTATTTGTTTTTGCAGCAGCCGTGATAAATCCGATTATGTCGGCAAAACAAAGCAATCAACGAAAGTTTGAGGACCATCAATTTTATGCAAAATAAGAAGAGACTAGTTGCAAATATATTAAAAATAAAGACATTTGACTAAACTAGAATAAATTTTCTCCAACATATCAAAAAATCAACTGCGTAACTATTGTCTGTTAAGAGTATTGGACATGTAAACTTAGGGTCCTCCGAGAACCCCCCTTAGGTAGTCAACAGAAAAAAACATCTTAGGTAGATAAGGGTTAAGTATTGGAGGAAAGCGGGAAATTCTCTGTGCAAAATATCAAGTCTCAGAAATGGTTACTCAGCCTAATGTTGTGCCCTTCAAGGTCAGACACCTTATGAATTCAAGTCGAGTTGACTCGCAATCAACCGTTTTGTGTTGAATTCTTCCTGAATTTTTCGTTTCTGACCAGTTAAGAAACAACGGCATCAAATAAAAGGCGGTAGTGACGAGGGGGGTGTGGTAACTTATTAGTGAGGTTATTTTAACATATTCTATGTTGTTCAATTAGAAAGTGAAAAGTTAACGTTTTGATCAAAACCATCGATCTCTCCGTTTGATGCCAAGTCTGGAGATTAAAACCGCAGCAGCTAACTTGGATTCATGTCTTACTCAAAGGACTGCAGAAAAGTCGCAGAGAGCTTCACATTTTGCATTTCAACACGTTTTAACGTTGTTTGGGTAACTGCGTTAAATAGACTTTCGGGCTGCTTTTCTGATGACGTTGCAAAGTCCAAATAAACCACGTCTACATCAAGAAATTCGGCGGCAATAAAGTCTTTTTTAATTTGTTTGTCCAAGCAGCGTAATCACTCAAATTGAAGCGGAGGAAATTCTATTGTTTTATTGGCATGCTCAGCACTAGCAAAGAAAAACTTTCTAATGGGTTAGGGTTCTAGCTTCTAGCGAGGGTCAATATTTTAACTTGAAAACTTTTTTGTGACGTATGTTAAAGATTTATAAAGTGGAAAAAAGTTCTTGGGGGTCATACATTTTTTGTACTTCTTTGTTAAACCACGGTTGCGGAATGGGGAGAAATTATTTTCCGACTCCACTTATTCCCCAATTCGAAAAAGTGTTTGTGCTTATTTATTTTGAGTCATGCAGATAATAAATAAGATTATAGCTTTACGCAATTTACAGAAACTTGGAGTCGTCAGACTTAATTGCAACTTCCATACCAAAAAAGCAGCATGCCCAAATGTCAGCATACCTAAACGACTCCGGTTTCGACTCCACCCAAAAACAGGCAAAATTTTTATATAAATTTTTTTCTTAGCAACAATCGCTCTTCTTGTTGCATTGAAATAAAGACTCATAGAACAAAAAAATCAATAAAGTGACAGCAATTTTGAACGTTTGGTTAAAAAATTTTCAAAGAATTGCAATAATAAATGCAAACCAATAAAAAGCAACAAATTTTATAATTTATAACACAACACATTGGTTCACACTTTATTCGTCGTCGTCGTCGTCGTCGTCATCGTTTGAAGGGCATCCACTCCAGGCCAGACACAAACAGAACTGGGGCCGAGGGTTTATCCTTTTACTACCCCAGACTGCTGCACTGCCTGGATCAGATGCTGGCAGTGATGTTATTAAGCCAGCATCGAGTTTCGTCATCCAAAACCGTCAGACCGCGTGCTCCATGTGGTGCCCGATGTATGGGGCACATTGTTAGTACATGGTCTGCGGTTTGCTCTGAGGCGCCACACTCGCAATTCGGTGAAGGAGCGAGACCCCATTTGTGCATGGACGAATGGAATCGCCCAACACCAGTCCGCAGGCGGTTGAGCTTAACCCAAGCTGCTCGGGGTAAGCCCATCCCAACAGGCCTGACACTGGTCCCGGGCACAAAAGCACGGAGCCTGGAAGCACTTTCACAGTACTCCGCGTTCCATTTGTGATTCGTCCATTCAGAGGCGCGGATGCCAAGTCTGGCAAGATTGTCCAAGAGATTCCGCGCACCTGGCACAAACGGGCGTCTGGATCTTAGTCTCACTTGGCCAGTATCTGAGGACCCATTTAACAGACCATGCAAAATATGATCGGGGTCCAGAGATCCACGGTAAGCTGAGGAGAGTGTCGCTCCCAGTCGGCGAAGCTCAGCTGGCTGGATGCCTGAAAGTACAGGTAGGTGGTCCGTTGGAGTGAGACGCAGGCATCCAGTAACTATGCGCAAGGCGTCATTCAAGACACTGTCAATGAGGCGAGTGTGAGCACTGCGACACCAGACTGGCGCACAGTACTCAGCTGTTGAGTAGACTAGAGACAAGGTGGCTATGCGTAGTGTTTTAGCACCAGCACCCCATCCCGAGCCCACGAGTCGCCTCAACAGTGTGACGCGCGATGATAGTTTTTTGCGCAATGCCACTAAATGGTGACGAAACGTGAGCGATCTGTCCAGTTTTACCCCAAGGTATGTAGGGGTTGGACAGAACGGTAAAAGTCTACTATTGTTGTAGACCTTTAGCTCACGTTTGGCCTCTCGGTTGTTTAAGTGAAAGGCTGTCGTTACCGTCTTAGTGTGACTGAGCTTCAACCTCCAAGTCTGGAGATACGCTGACAGTGTGGACATGTCTTGGCTTAATATCCCCTCCAAGTCCTTCCAGTTTCCAGAAGAGTGCAACAATGCTAAATCATCAGCATAAGCAAACTTTCTGGAAATCATGGAAGGAAGATCGTACGTATAGATGTTAAATAGGAGGGGAGCCAAGACCGATCCCTGAGAAACGGCGTAGCCTGCTTTGCTTGCTGTCACCGGTGGTAAGGGTGAAACTTCGATTTCGGACAAGCTCCATGATCATTTTGACCATGTGCTTATCCGGAAGTAGTCTCAGCAGCTTGCAGGTAAGGCCACGGTGCCAGACAGTGTCATAAGCAGCTGTCAGATCGATAAATACGGCACCGGCCTTCTTTTTAGCCTCGAAAGAATCCTCGATGTTCTGGGTTAGCAGAACAACTTGATCTACGGTTGAATTCCCGCGTCGGAACCCAGCCTGCTCTTTAGGGAGCAGTGGATCGATTAATGGTTCAACGCGGGCGTAGATAAGCCTCTCGAGGATCTTGTAGGGAACACAGAGCAGAGATATCGGTCGATAACTCTTTGGGTCCCCCACGGGCTTTCCTGGTTTTGGGATCGCGACCACAAGCGCTCTTCTCCAGATCTTGGGAATTTTGAATCGGCGCAAACAGGAAGAAAGGAAGTCACGTAACCAGGACTTCAAAGCAGCTCCAGCATGGAGTATAAGCTCGGGGCAGATGGAATCAGGACCCGGAGCTTTACCTGGTTTTAAATGTTGAAGGGCAGCAGCAAATTCTCTCCGTGAAAATTTGTCAGAGATATCTACTGCGTCTGGTGTTGTGGCCCTCCAAAGGTCAGACGCTTCTTGAAAGACAAGTCGAGATGACTTGCGATCAACAGCCTCGTATTTCCCATTTCTAACCAGCTGAGATGCAATAGCATCGGCTGAAACGGGACAGTGACGAGGAGAGTGTCGTGACCTACCAGTAAGGTTGTTCAAAATACTCCACGCTTTTCGACTAGAGTGTGAGAAGTCAATGCTCCGAACTGCTTCGGACCATCGATCCCTCCGTTTTATGTCAAGCTTGGCAAGCAGAGTTGTAGCAGCCAAACTTGAGTCGTCTCCCTGAGGAGACTGCAGAAAGGTTTTATAGAGGGACTCACACTCTGCATCCCAACACGGAATATGGTTGTTTCGATACCCGCGTGGGATAGTCTTCTTGGCTGCTTTCTTAATGATGTTACAGAAGTCCTGGTAAGCCGCATCCACATCAAGTGAATCAGGCGGCAACAAAGTCTTTGCGAATTTATTCGTCAAAGCAATGTAGTGACTCCATTTGGCCTTGCGGAAGTTCCATTGCTTAACAGGCATGCTTGGCACTGCCATAGCAAACCTTGGTGGTGTAATAAGCGAGGGTCGATGTTGTGACCCGGGAAACTTCTCAAGGACACGTCTATCCGGTAGGCGACTGTTTGGACCTACGCTAGCGAAAGCTAGGTCTGGATTGGTGCCAGTGTTCCAGCGGCCGGAATAAAAACTGGCAGCGTCCTTGGCATTATATAGGAGAGCAAGACAATTAATACTTGCCCATCCAGCCAAGCACTCACCATCCGGACTGTTGTCATCATAACCCCAGTCAGCATGACGACAGTTAAAATCGCCAGCGTACAGACAGGGGTGAGGAAACACTGGGAGATCCAGGGTTCGCAATCGCGTTGGCGGTGGTTTGTAGACGTTGACTATTTTATAGCCATCAACGTCCACACACAGCCACTCGATCTCCGATGTCGGTGGAGATTGGTCCAAAAGCGTGTATCTCAGTCGCTCGTGAACAAACGTGGCAAGGCCATGCTTCCTGCTTAAAGAAGACCCAGCTAGTTGGTAGTGTGGTAGCACCAACTTCTCTGCATCAGTGCAGTGGGTCTCCTGCAGTAGGATGACGAGTGCCTCAGACTGCATAGCGAGGTGATGAAGAACATTCATCTTGCTTGCAGTGAGGCCTTCGATGTTCAGCTGAAGAATAGTGGGTCTTCGGAACTTGTTGGCAATGTGCCCTGAAAAGGGTAGTTTTATCCTGACATTGCCCCGTCCTGAAAAGGACGTTTGCCGATTAACAGACCCACACTGAACATCGGAATGGGTCGATACCCTTCCGTTTTGGTAGGTTCGGTTTCGGTCTATCATTTTAAAATCAATGAGCAGACTTACTCACGGCCCAGGCTGCGTGAAAGCACCTACCATCTGGGCCCACACACTTTATTGTTGAAGGTGAAAACATTTATTTCGGTTTTGCTCCTGTAAGTTACGGGCATAATTTTTGAGCGATTAAAAACTCTGCTTTATTAAAGGTAAAATTTTTTTTAAAAAAAGACTTTTTTCAAACTACTTAATGTAAGATTAGTGTAAAGAAAAAACAAAACTTTAATTTATAAAAAAATTAGAAATTTAAAAAACTGTAATTAAAAATCTCGTTTAAGAATTGAAATTCTGCCAGTGCTTTTATGACGTAAGCAAAAAAATCAATAACAAACAAAAAATCAACCATTCCACGCTAATAGTAGAAACGATCCCTTCTTCTTTCACAATTTATTGTAATTTAATCTAATGTGCAAGCAAACAATTTTTCTGTTTTAGAAAATATTTTGGGCCTTACTACTTCATTATTAATCACTATATTAAGCTTAATGCAGTCGGTTTAAATTTTGTCATTGGATCTTTTTTATTCTAATTCCGTTACACTTAAATAAGTGAGCAGTAACTAACGAAAACTTGTTTTGATAAATACCAAACAGTTAGTTTAAATTCTTTCTTTTTCTTTAATTTTTAATTGGTTTTAATACCGGGTGTTTCAGATAAAACAAGCAAAATATTTCTGCATATCTTGATAGGAGTTTAACCTAATTCTTCTCGTTTTTTCTTTTTCCGGAATATCCTTATCTTGAGTTTCTAATTTTTACAAACAGTTAGTAATTATTCTTAAAATAACAGTTGTAACACCCAAAAGAGAAAAGGTAGCCGTTCTTCTACGCGCCGGACACAAGACTAATGACGTCATTGCCCTGGCTGGTGTGTCTCGTAGCCTCGTCGACACCGTAAGAAATCTTCTAAAAACTGGTGCTCCAGTTGACAAGAGGTCCAGGAAACATAGAACACGCACTGTCAGGACCCCTAGGCTTCTTTCTCGCCTCAAAAAGAGCATTAAAGCGACACCAATCAAGTCAATGAGAGTACATGCCAAGGATCTGGGCATCTCCCTTAATTCTGCCCAACGTGCAGTGCGCAAAAACCTTAATGGCCAGTCACAGAATTGTGCGAGAAGGTTTTGAACCGCAACTTTATTATAAGAAAATATTGATTTGTTTTGTTTTAACGGTTATTTACCTATGATATTGTTTTTTTTTGGTAAACCTACTGAACCAAAAGTCTTTTAAATTATCTAAGCCGCCGTAAATTGTTGTTATAGTTTTTCTTTTCTTTCTTATTTTTCATTTTTTGTTGATTTGTCACACTATTATGTATCTACGTATACATTAAGAATATTTATACTTTATCATAGTGGATTGTGCGCATTTGAAGCTTTGAAACTGGCACGTTGAGAGCAGTGGGACTTGGACATGTACTACTGTATGTAGATCTTATCCAATCAGGTTTCGAATCTATATTAAATTTAAAACGCTCATCTTAATTTATAAAGTATTAAAAGCTTAATATAACTCAGGAGAAAGTATTAAACACTATACATATAAAACGAAAAATAAACCATAAAAAAAGTTAAATAAAAATAATAAAATTATTGAGTAACTACTGAACAGCTTTGGGTGCTAGTGTGACGCAACAATGAAAATTTTGGATATCTCTTCTACTTACCAGCAAGAATGTGATGTAAATGAAGCGTAGTTGTGAAGGTGATTAGTAGGTACAAAAAAAATAGGGTTCTACACCAAAGATAATTATGAAAATTTTTTCAATTTGAACTTATTTTATGATGTCACTTGCCAATGAGTACCGTTTTTTTGTTTGTAATTTTTTTTTATCTAAAATAAAAAAATTTAAATTTTAAACGTAAAATTTTAAAGTACGGCTAGACCTGAGGCGCAAATTATAAAAAATAGTAAGAGAAATTTAAAGAGAGGAATTTTCCATCCAATTAAAGACCAAAACAAAATTATGTTAACTTTATGTTGACTATTTGTTTTTGGGGGATCTCAAGCGGATGAAGCGATTACTAACCACAAAAACTGCGTAAATCTCTTCTTGCGGTAGTAATCAATAAAACTGTGAATACAGCTAGTATCTTTGAATTATATAAAAGCTGTAAAAAGGGTTTTTCGTTTATATGAAAAGGTGACTAATTCAGCAAATCGATAAATTCAACGATGGCAAATTCGACAAACTGGAATTTATAAAAAAAATGAACTTTTGCTAGTACAAGAAAAAAAATATACAATGAATTGACCAAATTGAAAAAATTAAATGACGACTAATTAGAAAAACTCTAATGTATGTGTTTAGAAAAATTTTTTGGCATTTCTATGGTGCACAGTGACGACAGGTCAAATAAGTCTGATAACAGTGTAACCTGGGAGCAGAAGAGAAGCAAGTTCGACGCATCAGTGTTGCAACTTTACGTGGGAATCCAAAAAACAGTTGAATTAGGTAATCCAATTACCTGACCTAAAGCAGCTGGATTGAGGTTTTTCAAACTGTTACTTCTGACTTTGTACAAATGGATTTTCCAGAAAATATTTTTCAACTGATAAAAAGAAACCACGATTTTTAATTATAAAAATTATATTCACAAAAATTAAAAAAACCAGAATAATTTCCTTAAAACTTGCCTCCCATGTTTCACCAAACTTCAAAGTAATTAACCGCGCCATCAATTGCAAATAATCATTCAACAACATTTTATTGACTCACTATATAAATAAATTAGCATTCCGATGACTAATATTAAGCTTAATAGTTCGTCCACCACAAAAACAACAATAACTTGAAACAATTCCAAACACTTATTTGAATGAAATCGATCTTCAAGAGATCAAAACTGATCATTGTACAACTTAAACGTAGCCATAATGACACAGAAACACAAACGATTCCAAAGCAACTCCTGAGTAAAATAAATGAAAAAACTTACAGCGCTATTTACAAGAATCAAGCCACGTTACGCAATAATAATGGAAGTTATGAGCGGGGCTGTAGAGTTGCAGTAATTTTTTCCGACTCCAACTCCGACTCCAGAACATCTGAAAAAACAACTCCGACTTCCAACTTCGACTTCAGAACATTTAAACAAACGAATCCGACTCCAGCAATTCTAAAAACTATTCTAACTCCGACTCCGACTCCACCCAAAAACATACAACTCCATCGACTCCAATTCCCAACTCCACAGTCTTGATTAAGTCACACTTTTAAAAATTAAAAAAAAGAGATATACAGACCTTATTTTTAAAATCTGTAACCGGAGCTGTATAATACAGTTCCTCAAAAAAGTGCTCGATAAAAATATCCGAGCAAAATAGTTTGAATTACAAGTTACAAAATGAAACTAAAAAATTTTAATAATCCAAAACCCGACAGACTGTATCTAAATATAGAGTACAAAATTGAATACTGAAAGTCCAAAAATGTAAAATAAGGAATGAAACTAAAACCTGTCGGCAGCTTGCTCAAGTGGTTAGAGTGGCGGGATTGTGATTGACATGGCTGTGTTCAAAATCTACTAGTGTTATTCTGTTGTGTCCTTTGGGAAGACACTTTAAGGCACTTTCTCCTGCTTGGTGGTCTTGGCAAACAGTTCTAAATATCAGTCATATCTCTTATAAATTTCAAGCGGACAGCAATATGTTGGCGTCTCTGAAGCAGGTCGGAATAATTATTTACCCTATGTATTAGCGCCTCCGTCGCTTTCCTACGAGTCGGGAGTATAAATAAGAATGTAAAGATAAAATTAAAAATAAGAATATATGCCAGCCTGCAACCAGGAAGAAACCTTGAAAAGCGACACAGTCCCCAGCACTGTTAAAACTGCTATAGTTTTAACAATCGAGTGCTAATTTCTAATTTCGTTTGATTAAAGATTGTTTTTATTTTTCCTGTTTTAACCGCAGTAACCTCAATTCTGCATGCATAATCACATATTACAGGAACATTTTTAAATATTTTTATTGGATGTTGTCCTTCCTTGAAATATTTTGTCTCACCAATGCGTATTGCCTAGTTGCGCGCTACGTAGATGAACAAGTTTACTGTTGAGACGAGTGTTCTTCCAAGTGGTCGATTGGACCACCTGAGGGAAAAGTGTCGCTAAGTGTCCTCCCGAAGGACATAACAGAATGACGCAAACAGATTTTAAACCGAGACGATGCGAATTACAAACACGACGCTTTAACCACTCGCCAGGTTGCCAACTTTAGTAAGAACATTGCAATAAAGAGAGGAGTGGCCAGGTTATCCATTGAAGATGAGCTACCTTTGCGTTGGATAAAGAGTTAAGGAGAAATAGAGTGTCTGTGAGGGATTTGGGCAGTAGGTATACGAGAGAGCAGAGATTGTTGACAAAAAACTTGAAAATCAAAAAATAAGGCGTCAGTTCAGTCAGTTTTTACATACAAATTGCAGCTTCGCTTAAAGCAAGAAACCCGGCAGTGTGGTCAAGTGAAGAAGATTGATTTATGCTAAACAATTGCTCTAAATGACATTCAAACTTATTTGTCTAAATTAATGCTTACTTGCCTCTATCTGATTTTAAAAGATTTTTGGCTTTCGACGTGTCAATGGTTATTCTTTGAGAGATCTAAACTTGGGAATGAAACCAATATTAGTAGCAGTTTTAAGTTTTGAGACTTGATATTAATTTAAAAAATTGAAAAAATTGAAATTAAGAACAAAATTAACAAGAATTCATTGATATAATTTTCGTTAAAAAGTAGCATCACCCTTTGAAATTTTTGTATGCTTCATTGTGCGAAGAATTTTTTTTAAGCCAATCTTCAACTAAATTTTGAAGCAAAATACATTTTTTTAATTTATAACTAGAAAAGAACTTTTTTTCTTTATAAAAATTAGGTTAAACTTAAAATTTTGCTTAAAGTCTCAGAAAAACTTGTTTTTAAAAATTTGACCCCCTTGATAAAAAAGATTTTCCGCTCTGCACACAGCTGCAAACAAATTACAATTTAACTACATAAAAGAAGAGAAAAAATAACCAGCAAATAAGAAACGACTATAACAAAAAAATATAATAACAAAATGCAAAACAATTTGAAATCAGATTGATCTAAACAGCAGATAAAATTGCTGTTGTAAAATTAATTGTGTTCATCCACATCAATTTCTTATTTTTTTGTTATACAACTACTAAATTAATGTATTATTTTTCTTATAATATATACAATATACGTATTTTGCAGTTTTTTATTTTCTATTTGTTCACAGAAAATTTTGGAAAATTGTTTAAAAATCACAAAAAACTAAATTACCGACGATGTCCAACATTACTTGGGCACAAACGAAAATACAAGATTTTTAAGTAGTCTCGATCAAAGTGTTTGAAAAAAGACATAGAGGAAGTTGGGGCAAGGCGGACACCTTTATTTAAAATTGCTTCAGATACGTCATATTTTATGACATTTCAAATAAAACATTTTTCCTCAAAGATTATTATAATGCCTTATCCATTTCAATGGTTTTTAATCCAATGTAATATTTTGTGAAATGATTATTAAAAAAAATAATTTTTGTTTTACTTATCCGTTTTGCCCCTATCATCGTGGCAAACGGACATACACTGACCGTTTTGTCCCAAATAGCCTTTTGGCAATAATACACTGACATGTTAAGATTTTACCACGCAAGTCTACGAGTATTTATTAAAGTTTTTGTCTAATTTTGAGTTGAATTTGTACATGTACAGCCTGGGACAAAAGTTTAAGACCACCTTTGAAAAAACGCACATTTTAGAAAAAAGCTTTTTAATCACCTTATACTGAGTATTCTTGTGTCAAAATGCGTATTTAGGTTTTGGAAATAAACCTTATCACACATGAATTTTTAATACCAAGGCAGTTAGCAAAAATACTGTACCTAACACCATCGAAAATTTCAAAAAAAGTCTTGAAGTGCAACTTACATGTATATTGTGAGGGTTTGATTCGCGTTGAGAAAGCTTTAAAATTAGTGAAAAATCAATTTTACCAATTTTGAAGCTTCCTTATGCCATTTTAGCTCGTATCTTTTTTAGCAGAGCTCTGAGGAGATTGACTCACTCTCTTCCTAATAAAACGTTCATTTCCACTACTAAAAATGCTTAGATGGCCTGTTTTTTATTGTTCTTGAAAGTACTTGTTCATCAGTCCCCGAAGTGCTCTTTCCATCTGTTTCATACTGCCTCCAAATTTACTATCACATTACCGTTTTCATCCTTTATAAACCTCACGTGCTGTACATCTTTCCCTGCTCTTTCTCTCTGCCTAGCCAATCTGTACAACTTCTTTTCACCTTTTGTTTCCAATCTAGCATAAAAATTGTCATAGGCACGTCCCTTCGCCATCGCTACTGCCTTCTTTGCCTTACTCTTCTTTTCTTTGTATATCTTTTTAGTATCTTCATCTCTTATTTTCTCCCATGCTTTCTTTGCCTCTTTCTTTTCTCTTATGCTCTCCTGAACTTCTTCATTCCACCACCATGTCTCCCTGTCTCCTTTTCGTGTTCCAAATGTCACTCCCAGTACAGTTTCAGCTGTTTTTCTTAGCATTTCTGCCGTTTTGTTCCACTCATCAGGTAACTCATCCTTGCCTCCCAAAATCCTAGTCACCTCTCGTCTAAACGCTTCTTGACAGCTTGTCTTCTTCAGTTTCCACCATCTTATTTTTGGCTTTACTTTCTCTGCCTTTTTCTTTTTCACCATGAGAGCCATTTTGCATACCACCATACGGTGCTGCTTTGCGACACACTCATTCACTATTTCCTTCCAATCGTACATTTCCTTCAGGTTCCTCCTTCTGAACATCACATAATCTACTTGGGTACTTTTTCCGCCATTTTTATACGTCATCCTGTGTTCATCTTTCTTTTTGAAATAAGTATTGACAATCGCCAAATCCATCCTTTTCGCGAAATCCACAACCATTGATCCTTCCTTATTTCCCGATATTAAATACTTTTATTCAAATTGTGTTTGATTTTTGAAAAATCATAAACCTTCACGGTTATAAAGTGTGTGTTTAATTAATACTTGACGTTCTGGTAAAAAAAAAGTGCGAATGATAGCAATTTATACTATTTGATTAAAGTCACCAAACTTGTTAAGACATTGGTCCAGCTGCAATCATACCACGAATTAAAATCTTGACAAAGGATGCTGTGCTAACTAGCTCACACTTGTTTTTGATTGGTAGACTCAGCTAGTTTGTTTCGTCACTTAATCAAAAAAAGGTTGCTTTGGGGGATTTTGCAATTGATCCAATTGAAAAAAGAGTTTAGCTAATTTTAAAAAAAGTTTTGGAGTTCCTTATATTTTATTTCTGTTTACCAGACTCTGGAAAAGAATGAAATTAGAAAATTTAAACTTTTTCAATTTCTGTAATCTTATAAATGAACTTGCATTTATTGAAATGAGTTTGTCAGATGGATTAAAATGGCTCGTACTTATGTTTCTGGGTATAAGGTCAAAAAGAATATTTTTCATGAAGTGCATCATATGTGCTTGGCATGCAAAGATGCAAACCGAAGAAAGTTGCAAGTTTGTGAAGACCCAAGATGCCCACGGTTGTTTTTATTTACATTTATTTTATACAAAAATGTTCATTCCGCTTGGTGGTCTTCAGTTAGCAGTATTTTTTGTAGAATTGTGCCTTTTTTTACTTTGATATGAATATGAGCCACTCTTTTACTTTGAGTAGCATTTATTTTAATAATTACTATATATTTTATATGCAGCAATATGATAAAAAACAGCTGCAAAAATAATAAAATTAAATTGATAAAACTTGTACCTATTGCATTGTTTACCAGTCAGCCTATTGAGAAAAATACAACTGTGAGGTCACAATATCCCCCAGTTTTTTAAAAGCATTTTACAATGTCCAGCTCTTTATTATTATAGTAAGCCATGGTTTGAAATCATTACCAAGAAACTTGTGAACCTTGCAAAATATTTTCGGGTCAGACATATTTCTCATACGTAGCGCGACTTTTACTGTAAATCGAAGCACATCAGACAGCGAAACATAATCAATGGATTCAAAATGGTCAACCTCTGAAAATTTGGTGATATACAATTGATATGATGCAATTTTATTTTACTTATATTCAAACCGAAATAACGCGCAGTGGTTGTGGGATAACACTCACCTTGATGTGTTTGATATTAATTTCTAAAACGGGTTCAGAATAACCAATTGAAAACTTATTGTTCACAATCGGCCACTGAATGTAATTAACATTTAAAGTGTTAACTTTATGGAATTACAAAAGAAATATTTTCAATTTATAACTCATTAAAATTAATTATTACTTTTTTTGGTTCAAATTAAAAACAAGTTTGATTATTTTCATTGATATTATCGCGAAGACTTTTTTTAAATTTATAATTGCTAGATCAGGGTACCTTAAACCGCAGTCTTCTGGCTACATGAGGCCCGAGACGTGATTTTCTGCGGCCCGCTAAAAATTTTTACATTTAAAATCTTGCCCATTAGGGAAAGCTGCAGGTCTGTATTACATTTCAAAAAAGGCTTGCGCAAGCGTGCGATTGACAAGTGGTTTTGTTTTCAAAGCTCAAGCAAGATCTGAAACAAATATCTTCGCACAAACCTTTTAAAACTTTATTGTTCTTTAGTTTACGTTTAATAACAAAAGCAACAGTTTTTTGCCTTTCGTACGGGCAATTTCGAAGCAGTTGCGACCCACAAATTTTAACAATTTTAAAAAGTGGCCGGCCTTGAGCGAAGAACTTGTATCACACTCTGCTGGATAATTCACTGACTCAAACTCTAGCAAAGCTTTCTAACCAACTAAAATAAATCATAAAAACTTATTTTCTATTTAAATTGATTTGATTGATATAAAATTACTATAAAAACAAAAGCAAAAGAAAATGCCCGTTGCTATGAATTCTTGTTTGACAAATACTAGAAGATGAAGATCTTTAGATACCCTAACAATTACTGAGTAAAAATTTCTGCTAAAAACGTTTCTTTGTTGTATAATTGTCCTGGCTGTAATAAAAGAACCGATATTTTCTTCGGGCTTTTGTTTCAAAAAATGGTTTTGCAGCTGTTATACCTTTGAATTCCTTTTAATGAAAACCAAATTCCAAAGATTGTGTTCGAAGTCTGTAATAAATTTATTTTTTGATAGCTTGCGCCAAGTTTTAAAGTTAAGAGCTCGAAATCCGTTTAATATATTTTGTGCTCTAAAGCGGTGAACCTATCAATTATCATTTTAAGTTTTATGCTGGACACGGTAATTGCGTTTGTTTTGTGTGTTAATTGTTGTTTGTTAAGTGAAATCACGAATTTAGTACTGCAGTACTTAATAATTTTTGTTTTATCTCTGTATTGTTTCTCCTGATCCACACGAAAGCATTGGAGACGCTACACACAGGACAAGCAATTAAGCCGACCTCCTTCCACAATGCCAAAATACTACTGTCCGGTTGAATTTTTTTTTTTTTGGCTGCTTAGATTTTTGCAGTGGAGAGATATGATTGAAATTTAGAACTGCTTTCCAAAACCACCAAGCAGAGGAAAGTGCCGTGAAGTGCCTTTCACAAGAAAACAATAAAATGGCTCGTTTAGGTTTTGGACCAAGACCATGTCGATCACAATCACGGCGCTCTTAACTACTCGTCCACGCTGCCGACAACCAAGATAAATATTAATATATATTAAAGCTATTTGAAAAACCTTGCAAATTATGTTCAGTCGGACATACTTTGCCGACGCAGCGTCGCCTATAAATCAAAGAACATCAAATAACGATCTATGATCAACCGAAATGGGAGACCTTGGAAAAGTCGATATGTAAAAGTGATGAAGACTTGGTTTTCATTTCATTCCTATATTTGTCTTCTTGATTTGCGATAAAGCGTCGAAAGCGTTATAAATAGGTCAGACAATTACCTCGACCTGCTTTCAAGATAGTGCTGTCTGGTTGAAATTTTATTTTTTGTTTTTTTAGTTTTTTATAGGTATGAATGAAATTTAGGACTGCTCGCTAAGACCGCCAAGCAGGGAAAACTGTCGTTGAGCGTCTTTCCCAAGGACACAACAAAATAGCGCGAGTAGGTTTGATTCGAGACATTGTCAATCACGATCGCCGCGCTCATAACTATTCGATCAAGCTGCCGACTTTTAGCATTTTACTCCTATTTAAACCGATAGAACGTGTTATCGATTGCTAATCCGAATAAGAAATTATGACGACAGGGTTTGAATAATGCTTTTAGCAACAATATCTATTTCAATAGAACAACAATATCTATTATGATCAGAGTGGACATTTTTCTTAATTGGCAAAGTCCAAGGAGTATTTCAAATTAGCGAAGCGCAACGCAATTAGCGCAATGTGTTTTTTAAATTATGTTAAGCATTTGAATGGCGCTATAAACAATTTTTTTTGCTTAGAGTGTAGCGGTCTTAGGTAGGAATACGTAAGTTCGTCAATTCTGCTTTGCTACTACAACTACACTCACTTATTTAAATGGAGTGAATATCTAACGATTAATTTTTAATCCTTTACCACAAGTAATTTGACTAGCTTCATTTTTATGCAGCTTTTTCTGACACAGTATATCCGTTTAAGCAGCCACGTAAACAATTTCTTTTTTAAAAAGACCAGACAGTTCCGTATTTAGGGAAGGTTATTGTCCCATGCCCCCTTTTGGAGATCATTAATACAAGAAATCAAAGACAGGTTCTAAGTTAAGACACTTTTTTTAGAGAAATTCGAGTTTTTGTGACGAAAATTGACTAAACAGGGATTTAAAATAAATTATTTTTCATTAAGCATAATGCATTGCATTCCACATTGCATGACCCCCTTCCCCCTTTTCAAAAATTATGGTACGCCACTGGACCAGAACAATAACTTTTTTATATTCCTCGCTTACTGAACACATTTTTAGAATAAGGCTGAATTGTAACGAAGAGCTCAGAACTACATTTACTTAACATGTTTTTTTCAAACAAGGCTAAATTGTGACGTTGCCCGTTTACGTAACATACACGATGAAATGGCCTGTAATAACGTTTGGCATGGGTCCCCTACATTAAAAAAGAACCAAAGAACATTGCGCTTTTGCAAAATACGACTATACAAGTATAATCCTTTATGTGCACGCAATAAAGCGCAACGCTTTTCAAGAAACTATGAAAGCGCATCCCAATCTCCGCAATCGCTCAAGTTGCCTAAGTTGCGCTCTACCCACTTCTGATAATGGTATAATAATTCTACTGTACAATAATACCAATAGTATGATCGAGAGATTGTAGTTCGTGAAGAAACATTGACAATTCAAAAATAATTTCGCTCTGGTTTTTTTCGGTGTAGCGAACTACGCAAAATAAGGCATTAAACAAGACAGTAATTTACTTAGATTAATCAATTCAACTAATTTGTAATCGTTCCAAGTATAAATTAAGCTTTTGTATTTGCTGGAAGCTAAATAATCTTATTGAAAAAAATTAATGCAGTAATTTCTCGACCCGTGGGTTTAGGCGAGTTCGTAAAGGCGTCGTATTAATGGCAAACATAATCGGTACGATTACGGTTCAAAATCTTCTTGCGTCATTTTTTGTGTCCGTGCCAAGGACACTTTACGGCATTTCCTCTGCTTGGCGATTTTTAGAAAGCAGCTGCAAAGTTTAGTAATATGTTTTAAAAAATCTAAAAAAGAAAATCAAAATTTTTATCGGACAGCAATGTCTTGATATCTCCAGAAGCAGATGGTTGCCTTAAACATAATGCCTCCGACATTTTCATGAAAGTCAGAAGGATACTAAGATGGTTTTAAATAATAATAGTAAATAAAGGACTTTCGGCCTTTCAGTTATTTCCGATTCAACAAAATTAATCAATTGATTTGATCAAGACTTGGTAATTACTGGTTTTATTTGATTTAAAATCTTATTTAAATAAGGATAGAATCATACGAGCTGGGGATGCACGGAGAAAAAATTTGGCAGAATTAAATTTTTCTGGCACCGACCATGCACTGATTGAACAGAAGAAAGTCATTCAAATAAGAATAATTCCAATCAGTTCAAAAAACAATTAAGTTTAAAAGGGAGGATTTTTGGTCTAAAAAGTTTATTTCGGCTAAACCAATCGTTTGTGTTCCACTTATAACTAAAAAACAAGTCAAGACAACATTTATAGAATAAAATGTAGTAGTATTTGGGAAACATCGAAGAAAAATTTAAAATTATGGCTTGGGCAATAGTCGAAAAAATTTACTGAAAATTGTTTCTCCCTCCCCACAAAAAAAAGGTGCGACTGCGGATTGAACGATTTATTTTTAAAAGAACAAAGTAAGAATATTAAATTACTTTTATAATCAACTCAATGTACAAACAACACATTAATTATTATTAGGCCTGAATGTCTCTAGACGTGTCTCGAAACACGTTTTTTAAAATCTCGGTTTTGACTTGGTCTCGCAACACCTTACGTCACGTCTTGGTCTGGGTCTCGGATTCTTGTGTTTCAAGTCCGGGTTAAGACATTCAAGCAAGGGAGCAAAGCCCACAGATGTTGTGCTATTGTTATGATTGTGACTGCTAGTCTGGCCTTGTTTTTTGTCCCTTTTGCTTTTTTTCATATATGTATTTACCCAGGTGTAACTAGGCTTTTGTCGCGTGTTTAATCTAGCTGATTTAGTTTTTTGCCGAAAGTCAAACTCGAGGTAGATGTAATTGTGATCCACTTTAATCAAGGTAATTTCAAGGTAATCAAGGTAATTACAGATAATCTTTTTTCTTAGTATGAATGAAAAACGCAAATTTTTAGAATCATTATATATTAATAATACAAAAATTCAATAAATGATAAAGATCGTAATGTTTTTCCAAAAATATATAGCAATATAAAAAATCTCAACTGATGTGGGTTTTCAACCTGTTAAATTTGTTTCCTTTGCACTAAGTAATTTTGAAATCGTTATATATGTTCGCTTCTCACCTTGTGTTTGTTGGTTTGTGTTTTTAACTTCTTGGTTTTTAAATACGGTGCGCGTTGTGTTTTGCTTTTACCTGAAGAAGTCCGCCCGATGCAACGGACGAAACGTCGTTGAGTTCTGCTTTAATAAATATTACGCCTTTTGTATTTGTTGAAGTTTTACTTGCCTGATTTTACCAGAAGAACAATGAATTTTAAAATAAGTAATATCCCTGGTAACAGTGTTTATATTAATTAAAGTAGTTTTTGGTTATATTTCTCGTTTTCTACTTTGTTTTATTACAATTTGGTATTTTATTTTAAGCAGTTAGATTCATGCAATGGCATTTGTAGAAATTTGTTATAGAAGGCGGTTAAAAGCCGAAAACACGATTACTATAATTCGTGCTATCTTTTACAAAAGGAAGGCCTGGAACAACAAAAAAAGCAGCCACTTTCAAATATTCACTTAAAAAAACAATTAAAATTATTTATTTATCATCGATATTATTATTTTATTTTTGTTTTTATCCTCCTGACTCAGACGTACAGAAAATTGTCTGTGCCACTATAGGCTGCATAGAGAAACTGTAAAGCTGTCACATTGATCTGCTTTTGAAAGTGCCAAGATATTGCTGTCTGGCAGAAATTTTTTTTAGACATTTTTTATCTTGATGATCAAAATTTAGGTGTGCTTCCTAAAGCTACCAAGCCGGGGAAAGTGCCGTAAATATTTTTCTCAAAGACACAACAGAAGGGTGAGAGTAAGCTTTTAACCGCGACGGTTTCAATCACGTTCCCCATCAATCACAGCGCTATTAACCACTCAAACACTCTACCGAAAAATCTAAAATAAGGTGAAGATCTTTTTTTTGCTCTTTGCTTTTTTCTAGCCCTAATTCTCTTTTAATCAAATAAATTCTTCACTTTATTTTAACATTTTTTAAGCTATTTTAGTGCTACTATGAACTTTTAACATCTTTTTTCATAGAAGATTTTTAAGTTCCAACCCTTCTCTTCGCGCATAGACCTATGGATTCATTGATCACAACTTTTTAACCGGTTGTTAAACGAGTCTTAGGCAGCGTGGTCGAGTGTTTAGAGCAGTGTTTCTCAAGCCTTTTTTCTGCGACCCAAAATCGCTAAAAATAACGATTTGCAAAGATGACTGCGACCCAAATAAATTTGACTGAGCGTAGTGAAAACGTAGTGATCTCTAAAAAAAAAAAAAAGGTCTTCACCTTGAATCTGTTTCTGATTTCTTGATTGTCATCTCCAGAATCTAGTGTTCTCTAAAAAAAAAAAAAAAAGGTCTTTATCTTGAATCTGATTCCGATTTCTTCATTTTCCTCTTAAATTCGTAATGACATCTCAAGAAGGTTCTTCACTTCTCAAATCTTGTGCGCGCAGATCTTTTTCTTTTACGTGCGGTAATTTACAAGGCTTCGCGACCCATGGTTTGAGAAACACTGGTTTAGAGCGTGGTGATTGTAATCAAAACGGCCGCTGTTGAAAACCTATTTGCGCAATTCTGTTATGTCCTTGAAAAAGACGCTTCATGACGTCTTGGCGGTCTTTGCAAGTAATTGAAATTTCAGTCATATCTCTATAAAACTAAAAATAAAAAATAAAAATTTTAACCTGGGAATCTCCGTAAGAGGGTCGGGGTAATTGCTTTTTCAGTATGGCGCCTCCGACGCTTTTTCTGCAAGGTAGGAGGATAAAAATAGAAATGACAACAAAAAATAAAAAAACTATAGGGGTGGTCAAACGTTGTAACGCAGAGGGCCACCACCTCCTCTTTTTTGTAAACAATCGCAGGCCATAATGAATGAGTATATAAATAGAATGTTTAAATTATTGCATACATAAATTTTATTACAACAAGAACTTGTTTGCTGCATTTAGGAAAAATATTTAAAATCAAATAATTAATTTTTTTGGAGGAAAGGGTTTGATCATTAAAATTAAAGATTAAAACAAGTTCTATCACTGTAATTCCGTACCGATTGCGGCCCAAAAGAAACTTGCCGAAAAATTGGCTCCAAGCATGTAAACGTTAAACACCCGTGATGTAATCCTAACTGTTAGTGATTTAAGAATTGCATCATTTTATGTAACTGCACTCCTGCCATATCGAACTCGAAAAAATTTGAAATAAAAATTTTATTGATTGTGTCGCGGGCCGTATTCTAAGCATTTGCAGATCATATTTTGCACTGGTCTAAACTATACTATAGTATACTATGATACCCGCTTTAACTCTCCGAACAACTTTATCGTTAACATAGCGTTATCATTGTTGGAGTCTAATTCTAAATCTACTTTAAGACGTTTTTAAACAGAATATTTTGAAACTTTAACCTCCAGTTAACGTTAAAGCTACTTTTCTATCATATTTAATCTGCTGTAAAACACACTTTTAAAGCAAGTTTTGGCAAGCTTATTAAATTTTAAGGTAGGTAACTAGCTGTACGAGTAGATTAACTATAACAAACAACCTTTAAAAATCCTTGTTTGCTCTCTGGGGCTACTGCTACATTCAGGATAAATTAAAGTTACATAATCTATTCTGTTGTTGCAGATCTAGTTTACCTGTAATTCTGTATTCTATCTTTTGTTCTTCTGTTGAAGCTTGTCTTTTAACTAAAAAAAATTAGCTTACGCAATCAAGTGATTTGATTTTTCTAAAATCGGTTTCATTTGGTGTTAATATTTTAACGGCAAGTTTGTATGATAGTCGGATTAGCTTGCAACAGATGGACCTGATCACAATAAAAATCTTCATTGGAATAAACAAAGAAAGTCGCAAGAATATGGAGTAAAGAAGTTTCACTCTACATGTAAGCTTTTTACCACTTCAAATTGCGACAAAACTGGTCAATTGAGTGTTGTTTCTAAGCAAATTGCAAAACTCATCACGATAACATTAAATAAAAGAAATCAAAAAATGTTCGGTCCCGAGATCAATTTAAAAAACACGAGCCCGAGACCGCAAAAAATTGGTCTCGAGACGGACACCAGTCCCAGACTTTCATCAAAGATCCCAACATGTTTTAACCTTGTTTGGGAAACTGCGTGGAATAATTTTTAGCTGCTTTTTTGATGACGTTGCAAATGTCCAGGTAGCAATTTTCAATTTTGTACCCAAGGAATTGTAATCTACATATTTTCAACCGATCAAAAATTCAAAATTTTTTTCTCGGCTCATAAAAATTCTATCACTCAGCTCCTGGAGCGATCAAGGAGCACTCCATGTTAGTTGTCATGGCAAAGCTTTCTTTTTAGCTTTTTAAGATCATAAACAAACCAATCTGTTTCATATATAGCGTTTGCAAATGTACCGAAAAATAAATATGATTGATTTGCAAACGTACCGAAAGATAAATATGATTGAACTGAAAAGAGCTGAATGAGAATTTTTTGAGCAGAGACAAAAATTTGGATTTTTGATAGATTGAAAATATGTAGATCCCAATTCCATGGGTACAAAATTGGAAATTGCGTCCAGGTAAGCTGCGCCAACATAAGAAAATTCAGCAGTAAAAAGGTTGTTTAAATTTGTTGGTCAAAGCAATGCAATTAGCCTACTCCATTTGAAACATTGAAAATATTTTACTGGCATGCTTAGCACTGGCAAAGCAAAACTTGCCAATGTACGCCTAATTGGCGAGGATTAACATTATAACCTGGAAAACTTTTTTGTGATTTATGTTAAAAATTTGTAAAGTGGAAAAAAAATTTTGAAGGTTATGCATTCTTGTACATATTGGCTAACCACGGTTGCTGAATTCGATAAAATTACTTTCTGACTCCACTTATTCAAATATTTAAAAAAAATTACGTTTGCTTATTTTAGGTCATGCAGATAATAAATAAGACTATAGCTTTCACGCAATTTACGAAAAATTGGAAATGTCAGAGACAATTGTAACTCCGATACCGAAAAAGCGACCTCAACGTCAGCATACCTAAAATCAACTCAGGTTTCAACTCCACCCACTCCCGATTCTAACCAGAAACTTGCGAGTTTGCGTCAAAATATAAAGTCTTGTGTCTCATCTCGGTCTTGCCATTCCAAAGTCTCGTCTCATCTTATTTCGTCTCGTCTCGGTCTCGAAACTTCGTGTCTCGAGTCCAGCTCTGATTATTATGTGACAATCCGGCATTATTGCGTGCTTCTCGAGAGAGAGTGTGTCAAAACCGTTTTTAGAATGCTAAAAATTTTAGACTAAATATCAGCTTCATTAAAAAAGTAAATAGAATTTTTTTTTAAATTACTGGTGGCAAGTATATAAGTAAAACCAGTAGCGATCAAGTGATTTTGCCATTTTGTCAAGTTTCAAAAAAATCATTTAAAAACAAACAACTGATACTTTGCGCTTGGCTACCACCTTGCGGCAGAACACAAAAAACTACCAACGCTTATGGTACGAATTTTGTACAAACAGCAAACTGCATTCAAAAAAAGTATTTGATCGGTTTAACTTCAAAAATTTTTATTTTTCTAGATAAATTTTTCTTTGCCTAGCAATAATCGCTCTTCTCGTTGCATTGGAATAAAGACTCAACAAACAAACAAACAGAGTGATAGCAATTTTTCAACGTTTGATTGAAAAATTTTCAAAAAAAATCTTCTAAAAAATGCAAATCAATATAAAGCAACAAATTTTACAATTCATAACACAACATATCAGTTCACACTTTATTATTGAAGGTGAGAACATTTATTTCGGTGTTGCCCCTGTGAGTTACAGGCATAATTTTTGTGCGATTATAAACTCTGTTTTGTTACAGGTAAAGTCTTTTTAAAAAAAGCTTTTTTTAAACTTACTTAATTTAAGATTAATGTAAAGAAAGAAAAAAAACTTCAATTTATAAGAAAATTTAGGAATTTAAAAACTGTACAGTATAATGACAAATCTTGTTTTAAGAATTGTACTTCTGCCTGTGCGTTTATGACTTAATCAATTATCTTATCAAAGAGAAAGGAAAAAAAACTCTTAAGTTGTCTGTTAACTGATTAACACAAGCTTTCGCGTCCTATTGTCTACTTTTTCGAGTGTAAAAAAATAAAAAAAATCCATTTCTTTTACATTCAATGCCAGCTTTCTTGACAGTTAAGGTTCGTTTCCACTACAAGCGTGAAATGGAGTATTTCTTGTTTCTTTGATTGATTTTTATTGATTCGCGCTCTTGTACATTCAATATTGTAATTCAATCTAATGCCGCAAGTAAATAACTCTTCTTTTTTTAAAAATATTTTGGTCTTTTCACGTGACTATTAATCACTGTATTAAGTTTAGTGCAGTTGGTTTAAATTTTGCTATTGAATAGTTTTTGAAAGAAAATGCAAAAGGCGAAAGAAAATGCGAAAGGCAAAAGAAAATGCGAGGCGTTAGTCGTCAGCTGCTCCAATCTCATCTTGTCTATTTTTGCTCGAAGGTGATGAGAAAAAATTTCAATGATTTATTTGTTTCATTCTTAGAAGATTTGTTTCATTTATAATGATTGAGAATAAAATAAAATAAATGAAAAAAATGAAAAATGAAGATATACGAAGTATACGAAGATATACGAAGTATACGATCATATACGAAGATATACATCGCTAGAATAAAATAAATAAATGTGTGATATGTATATGTGGTGTTTTGAATTATTATAGCTATACATAAATGAGAGATGAATAATTTAGTGGTAAACCGCACGCTATAGTAGCACCTGTTTTTTATTCTAATTCCGTTACATTTAAATAATTAAGCAATAACTGACGAAAGCTTGTGTTAATAAATACCAAACAGTCAATTTAAATTTTTTATTTTCCTTTAATTTTTTATTGGTTTTAATAGTTGACACGGCTATTCTTTCTTTAATCATTTAATTAAATTATCTTAGTGTAACGGTAAACGGTGCTAAAGTTGGTCGATTGCCACAAAGTGAATTGTCAATTGAAGTGCTTCTGGCTTCGATGAAAGGAGAAGTCAAAAATAAACAAGGAAATTAATTTAAATGAAAATAACTTATAAAGCGAAGCGACGAGAACCAAAGAAGTCAAATCATGGCCACATACTAAAGCCATCACTGTAGGTGTAAACAGTACATAATTTAAACTCAGGTACAATCAAATTGCTTTCGTGTAATTGTAATACTGTTATTAAATTGTTTCGTCACAATCAAGCTAAATTATTGTTGTCAGTAGCGGTTATCCACCAGAAATCAAACTGGTGATATTTTATATTTCGTGTGACGTAGGCGATGTTTTTCCACGGATTAAAGGAATGCTTTGAGGATTCGGTGACGCTACACGGACTCAGTCATCGCGCGATGGAACTGGTGCTTCAATACGCGTATATGGGTGAGATATTTATTACAAAATCCATTGTCATAATTTCAAAGCAAAAAAATCAAAAAAAAATAAAAATGTGCACACGTGGGTGTTTCTCGATCTTTTAATTTTTTTGTCCTTCTGTTTGGTTTTTCGCTTCACATTATGGTCTACCTGGAATTTCTAGTGGTCCATAGATAGTTCCACAATTCCTTGAAGATCCTTTCGAGTTTATTGACCTATAAGAAAGCAATCTTGATTTGTGGCGTTTACAAGATGTCAGTAGAACCAAGTGACCCGTCGGATATTTTAAAACAGATGGTTTATTGGTCAAAAAAGTAGTTTTACTTTAACGTAACACATCAGCATAACAAGCGATCTCACGAGATTAGCGCAGCCATTCAGAAGACAAAGCAAACTTATAATATTGAATCTAGAGCGCTGTCGTTGTGTTCATCCCATCTTCTACTGTAATTGCTTTTGCATTTCTTTTTTTTACTACGTCATAGACATGTGCGTAATTAGGAAATCAGACGCTGCAGATCTTTTGATCGCATCTGATCTGCTTGATTTGATTCCGCTCCGAAAAGCAGCAGCGAACTTCCTTCAAAAATGCATCGACGCCAGGAATTGCTTGCAAGTGAGGTTTTACTGCAAAATTGTTTTTACCACATCGCGATTGATCGCGATTGAACGCGATGTCGATTTGGCAGCAAAATCTCAACTGAACAATCGCAGTTTCTTGTAACTGCAGTAGTTTTTCTCAACAAGCTATTAGGGCACTTTGTCCTGTGGACAACTTTCGTCGTTGTCGTCGTTTGTAAGGGCATCCACTTTAGGCCTGACGCAAACAGGATTGGGGCCGAGGGTTTATTCTTTTACTACCCCAGGATGCTTTCACTGGACAACTTTGACGCCAAATTATAACATTGTGGTTTATTAAAAATTGAAGGTTTTTCTGATCAATTTTTATTTGAAGTGAGTAACGTAATTTCACATGCCTTGTTTGGAAGAATAAAGTAACAAAAATTCCTGAATACAAATTGACAACGTTTTTTTATCATTCGTTTAACATTGATTTAGTTATTTAAAAGAATTCAATACTTCAGTTCCACTAAACCAATGTCGCTTGTGAATCAATGATAATAATCAAAGATTGAAAACAATAAAAAGAAGAAGCTTCTTCTAACTATTTCAAAACGTTTTTCAGTTGGATACTGGATAATAGTATATTGTGCAAATAACTTTTATTGATGAAGCGGTCATTGTGCTCTAAAAGGTAGCATATCAATTTTCCATGGGACAAACTGAAATGCTTGTTAACAGAAAAAATCCGTCCCCAAAAAGTATTATCCTCTAAAAAAATGGTCTTCAGTTTGAATTTGTCTCGGATTTCTTGATTTTTGTCTTTAAAAACTAGTGATCTCTGAAAAAAAACAAGAAAAGAGGTCTGCACTTAGAATTTGTTTTAGATTTCCGCCAAAATGGGCCCAACAAAGACCTAAAAATTGGAACGCAAGGTAAGCCTAGTTTAAAGCCAAGTACGTATTAAACTCGATTTATAAACATTTGTCTACTTTTGAAACAGTTACTGTTTGAAATTGCTGTATTTCAATAGTAAAAATATTTTTTGAATACCAGCCGAGCGTGTCATTTTCAAACTGCTTTTTTTATTGAAAGGAAATTTTGGAATTGTCATATAAATGAGATCATAAAAAAATTTAAGAGAAATTGTTAGCTTAAAAGTTGTTTATCTGCATATTTATTAAACTTATAGATTTGCCAATTAGCGGATGATTATTCCTGTAAAGGTCTACACAAGAGTGCGCTGGAGTTTGCAAGAGAAAATTTTACCAATATTGTTTTTCAAGTAAATAAAATATTTATGCTTCTATCCGATGGGTTTTTGCAAATGTTTATTTTTTGAAATTGTTTTGGATCAATAAACTAAAAAAATGAATTCTAAAAGAAAGATCCGGATCTTGATCATCCGTTTATCCATACTCAAATTTCTTAAGGATTGTTTCAACAGAGGTGTGCTGTAGATTGTTTACTTTTGGAAACTTTAATGAGAACACTTCTGAGCTTTCCACCAAACACGGTTTAGAAAAAGTAGATTAAATCCAATCCCAATAAAGAACTTGGGACAAATCCAATGTTGGATTTATGTACTATGAATTAAAGATCAGTGGAAAAAGCTAATTAGTTAGGAGGGGAGTTCATAAAAAACCCAAGTTGCATAATTTAATTAATTAAAGCCGAAAAAAGAGTTTAAAAACTATCACAAAACCAATCAGTCTGTGCCAAAATATAGATTTGTAGGAATCCTCACAAAACAAATTAGACAAAAATAAGCTTCATACAAATAAGCAAATCAAATTAATGCAAACAGACAAACGTTTAAACAGAGATCTGCAATATAAAAAATTATATAGTGGTCCATATATTACACCATAGGAGGTAAATAATTTGTCAAATCAAACTGGAGTTAATTGAACACAAAGCAAAAAGTTATGTGGCATTATGTTTGTTAATACAGAGATACATGTCTATTGTTTCCCATAAGTAGTAACCTAAATATCTAGTCTGAAAAGTTACAAGAAAAGGAAAGGAGGAAAGTCATATTGATGGTAAACACAATCAACAAGTTACAGTTTAAATACCTCCTTTCGCCATTCTGTTGTGTCCTCAGGAAAGAAACTAGCAGCTCTAAATTAATGTAGACCTAAAATTATATCTGTATGCAAACTAAAAAATTAAATTAAATTTTTAATCAAAGTGCAATATTTTAGGATTTTCAATAGCAGGTCTGGCTAATCGCTTGATGGTTGCCCTAAGTTTATCACCTTCACCGTTGTCTTGCAAGTCAGAGGATAAATAAAGGTGATTAATAAGTGAATGAATGAATAAAAGTTACTTCTAATAATATATTTTCAAGATGAAAAAAATCTACTTAAGCTAATGGTTATGCTAATGGCTATTAAAGACATGACAATTGCCCTTAACCCCTGCTTCTGGTGCCCCTGGGTGGGGTAAGTCTAGTTGACAAATAAAGAAATTTTAAATCATTATCAAATCATCATCATCAAAAGTATTTTTACAAGCTTTTTACATTTAACCACTTTTAAACCTTTTTATTTAATTATTTTTAAGTTTTGGAGGTACTAAAATGTCTTGCCTTCCTGATTCGGCTTCTGGGTGCATCAAATCTATATTAAATAATAAATACACTTGAATATAATGTAAAAACCCTTTCAAAATTGTTTTTTTATAAAGACAACTATAGTACAAAAAAATATTAACGATACTTTGAAGAAAATGGTATACCAAATTTTGAGGGGAGTATATGAGGTTTTTTGTGAGTAAAGTCAAAAGAGTAATTTTATTCTTAATTTTTACTATCATACCATAAAATTTTAAGGACCTCATTTTCAATTTTCAAAATTTTCAAAATTAAGCCCCCTATTTTATTTCGCGTCACAGCAACCAAATCGCGTTTTAAAACTTTATTGCTCTCTTTGTATGGTAAATACTTTCTTGTTAATCGCGCAATAGCTTGAATGGGGGAAAATCATACAAATCATTTAACTTTAAACAATAGACGACATTGTATGTTTTATTAAAATAATTTTATCTAATGAATAAACAAAGAAAAGCCGTGTCAATTATTAAATCCAATCAAAAATCAAAGGAAAATAAAGAATTTAAATTAACTGTTTTGTATTTATTAGCACCAGCTTTCGTCAGTTTCTGCTCACTTCTTTGAGTGTGACGGAATTAAAATAAAAAACAACCAATAACAAAATTTAAACCAACTGCATTAAGCTTAATATAGTGATCAATAGTGACATAAAAAGACCCAAAATATTTTCAAAAAGAGAAAAGTTATTTGCCTGGGGCTAGAGTAAATTACAATAAACTGTACAAGAAGAAGGGCTTGTTTCCACTACGAGCGTGGAATGGAGCATTCTTTGTTCATTGATTTTTTATTTCTTTCCGCGCTTAAGTGTTAAGCAAAGCAGTAAAAATCAATAAAACAAAGAAAAAATACTCCATTTCATGCTCGTAGTTGAAATAAACCTTCACTGTGAAGAAAACTGGCCTTGAAAATGTAAAAGAAATAGAATTTTATCTTTATTCCTTTACGCTTGAAAAAGTAGACAGAAGGAAGCAAAAGCTTGTGTTAATCAGTCAACAGACAACTTAAGTGTTTTTTCAATCAGTTTAAATAGGATAATTGATTAGGTTATAAAAGCACTGGCAAAAGTTCAATTCTTAAACGAGATTTGTCATTACACAGTTTTTTAAATTCCTAAATTTTCTTATAACTTAAAGGTTTGTTCTTTGTCTACAGTAATCTTAAATTATGTAGTTTCATAAACACCTTATTTTAAAAAAACTTTTACTTTTAATAAAGAAGAGTTTTTAATCGCACGAAAACCATGCCCGTAACCAACAGGAGCAACATCGAACTAAATGTTCTCACTTTCAATGATAAAGTCTGGTCCGATATATTGTGTTATGATTTGTAAAATTTGTTGTTTCTTATTAATTTGTATTTTAAAATAGCCTGAAATGTCGCTATAGACGTGGCCATCTATATAGACAAAACTCTTTGATAAAGAGAGGGGGTAGCCTTGAAAAAGGCTGTTTAAGAAAACTCAAACGTTTTCGTGTAGCTCTCATCAGGAGAAATCGCTACAATTAGTAAAGAACTGAAATGTCGAAATTATATTGAATAAGATTGTCGTTTCGCCGAGTAAGAAATTATACTGAAGCGCAGTTGATTAGAAGCATCAGCCACCAAGCGGTCGAAAAATGAAAAATTTTGTCGTTTCGTCGAGTTAGAAATGGAACAATTTTTATTGGACGGAATTTGAATGTTTAACTTGGCAAAATTATAGTTGTAATTTGAAGTCTGAAAAAGAATAAAATAAAACCAATATAATTATGTTGATAATTTAAGCCTATAAACGAACTCTTTTTGACGGCACAATGCAGGTTTGCTTGAGGTTATGTGGATGGATTCTAATACAGCAAGATGAAAATCAGATCTGGCTTTGGATAGAATTGAAAATTGATTATCATTGTAGTGAAGGGCGCAATTTGGATGTTTCAGAAGATGAGTGCCAATAGCCGAATTACAATTAGGTGTGGAAGAATTTATTTTACTTTTTCGCGTTGGCTGAATTCTTTCTTGATTGGTTTTGTTGCGGATAGTTTTCGGGACATGTTGGCGGATTCTGTCCTGCAGACGTTGAGAAGTTCTGCCCACGTACCGGCATTCGCAGCGGCACACGTATTGGTATACGACCATGCTTAGTTGAGAAGCAGGCAGAACGTCTTTGTGAATTGCAGGAAGAATTCGTCTGGTGGTGAAAATAACTCGCGGTTGAACTGTTGAAAAACAATTTAGAATACTACTCTTAATTTTCTTTTCAAAAAGCAATTTAAAATTTTAGTCATATTTCTTAATTAAAATCTGAACGAAGAAAGTTAAAAAATTCAAAGTAATACTTTTGCATCTCCAGAACCAGGTCGGGGTAATTACTCGACGGATGACTTATGTTTAGCGCCTCTGATGCTTTTCTGCAAGACAAATAGAAAAAAATGAACAAAAGTTGTACTGGTAAACATAAATGATAACATCAAGTCAGTTAGTGTGATCACCTGTCTAATGTCCCATCGTCTGATCTCGTAATCTGACATTGTTTTATTTTATAATTAGTAATTGTTTAATATGGAACCTACGGCTGCAATAACTGATTTAATAGTTTAGTTTGAATTTATTGTAATATTTGCTCTCTCATCAATTGATATTGAGCATTTCCTTTGAGGCAGTCTGCCAACCAAGTTTTATTACATTACTGAGGTAATGGAGTATTTTCTCATTATCGAAAAAAGTAATAAATAGAATAAATAGTAAATTCATTTTGATAGAGTAATTGCTCGCTTTAACCCAGACTTTTTTTTTCTTTTATTAAAAAAGGTTAAAAACAATATAACATTACAATAATTGCGATAATTAAATAACAGTACAAATTAATTGTACAAGTCAATAAAGAAGTTCACGTAAACAAGATCTAATACAATTGCTACATTGTTACACGAAATTAGTTATGTAACTTTTTTTTTACGGTTACATAAGTGCAAAAAATATTTAAGATTTAGGAAAGTGATTAAGTTGCATATTGTAATTTCCTCTTTTTTAAAGGTATTTTTTTAATTTAGTTTTTAGTGTAAATTTTGTTGGTAACACCTTTTTAGTTTTGGTTTTGTTTTATATAAGACCTATTTTGCATATACCAGGGATGTCCAACCTTTTTTTCATATTGGGCCAAATTATAAATTTAAGTATATGTAGCGGGCCGCAAAATTACATGTATACAAAATTTCCACTTTTTAGTATTAGATAGCATGACCAAAATAACGATTTTTAAAATATGAATTTAAAATTTATTAACTATTAATAATTAGAAATCTAAGTGAAATATGAAACTATTAAAATCCTCACGTAATTAACATTAAAAATGTGTTTTGCTGCTTTGAAGTTCTGGTTTGCTGCTTTGAAGTTCTGGTTATGAGAGTTTTTTCTTTCTGCTTTTTTCTGCACCGACTCAAAATTTCCAAGATCAGGAGAAGAGCGCTTGTAGTCGCAATCCCAAAGCCAATGAAGCCCGTAGGGGACCCAAAAAGTTATCGATGGATAACTCTGCTCTTTGTCCACTACAATATTCTCAGGAGGCTTATTTAGGACAATGTCGAATTAATTATTGATCCATTGCTACATAGAGAGCAGGCTGGGTTTCGACGCAGAAAATCAACAAAGGATTAAGCCATTCTATTGACAGAAAACATCGAAGATTTTTTGTCAATTTTTCAATCTGACAGCGGCATTTGACACTTTCTGGCACTATGGCCTTACCTGCAAGCTGCTGAGGCTTCTTCCAGATAAGCAAATCGTCAGAATGGTCACAGAGCTTTTCCAAATCCGAAGGTTCACTTTTACTACCAGTGACAACAAACAAGGCTGGCTACAGCGTCTGAAAAACGGCATTTTTCAAAGATCAGTTTTGGCTTCCCTCCTTTTCAACATCTATATGTACGACTTGACCTCCAAGATTTCCAGAAAGTTTGCTTATGCAGACAATCTAGCATGGTTGCACTTTTCTGGAAACTGAAAAGCCTTTAAGTAGGCTTAAAATATGTCCCAATTTTTACCGCTTTGCCCCACCCATTTGGACAAAAATTTCGCCGGAAATCGAAGACAGATTTCATGTGCAGACCCCTTTCCTTGTTGTTTTTTTCCGAAATCACTAGTTTTCAGAGACGAAAATCATAAAATCCAAGACCGATTTGAAGTAAAAATCTTTTTGTTTCAGAGAACACTCTTTTTTGTACCGTACAAAAATGTTTTGGATCTTGAATAGAAAATCTTGACAAAAATTTTGAAATCAGAGACTATTACAAGTGAAGACCTTTATTTTTAAGAAAAAATACTTTTTATTAACGAATGTACCGGTTTGCTCCTTCGCAAATATGTTAATCCTACCTTTAAGGAGACTTTAAATCAAAATATTTTTAAATTTGAAAGCTAAAGCTCAGTCACATTAAGACAGTGACGGCAGCTTTTTATTGAAATAACCGAGAGGCCCAACATGCATTAAATGTTTACAGCAGCTTAGACTTTTACCATTTTATCCAGCCTCTATTTATTTTGAGATAAAAATAAACAGATCGCTCATGTTCCGTCATCATCTTGTCGCATTGCGCAAAAAAAATCTTCGCGCGTCACACTGCTGAGATAACTTGTAGACTGAGGATGGGGTGTAGCTGCCAAAACCCTATGTACAGCTGCCCTATCTCTGATCTACCAGGAAGCTGAGTACTGGCACCAGTCTGGTGTCCCAGCGTTAATACTCACCTCATAGACAATGTTCTGTATGACGCCTTGCGCATTGCCCCTGAATGCTTGCGTCCCGCTTCAACGGACCACCTACCGATACTTTCAGGCATTCAGCCAGTTAAGCAAACTAGGAACGACACTCTTTTTGGTTAATGGTGAATCCCTGGATCCTGACCAAATGTTAACTTCCTAAATTGGACTTAGAATCTTTAAAAATGTCTGATCCTCTTTCCACCTTTCTAATAAATCAACACGTTTCTTTTTATTAACACCAGCAGCACTTCTGCTGCTATTGTAATCCCATTCTAAATCAATTTGCAGTGGCTCAAAGCGGTACATTCGAATACTACAGGAGCTGCATGAAGTTCCTTAAATAAAGTCTAGAGATGCTTGGAGCTGCATGGAGGCACCATGTAAGCTTCAAATCCTACAGGAGTCGCATGGAGACCTTTAAAATTATGTTTAGAGATACATGAAGCCGCATGGAGCCACAGCGTTTACTACAAATACTGCAGAAGCCTCATTAACACCCTTTAAAATTATGTTTAGAAATGCATGGAGCCGTTTATTATATTTTAAATACTATAAAAACCGTATGGGGACCTTTAAAAAGTTATTTAGGGATGCATAGAACCGCATGAAGACCTTTAAAATAATGTGTAGAAATGCATAGAGCCGCATGTAGCCGCCGAGCAAGCTTTAAATACACCAGGAGCTATGTAGCGATTGCAATTTTTTTGTTATTTTATCTTGTGTAACTGTGAAAGGTAAAAGGCCGCTACTACCTATTGCGTGTTCGTTCTATTCTTATGCTTATTTTAGCTTTTTTACAAAACCAATCAAATAGCAGCTCTTAATTTTAATTTTGATTCTATTGTGACTTTTGAAGATAAACCACACCGCTGTTCTATTGCTTTATCTTGTTTCTTTTTAGGTTGCAACGATAATTTATGTAATACAGTACTTTTTAAAGATTTTTACATTAATAGTCTATTACATACGAGTACAATATATTTACATTAAACAGAGGGCAAAAAGAGTGGCAAGGTTTATGAAAATCGTAAAATGAGTCACGAAAGATTAAGAAATACTATTGTATCAGACTGAAAGTACAAAGCAATGCTACTCAACCTTGGGTCATGACCTAAAAGTGAGTCACGGTTTAATCTATAGCAGTGGCGATACGGCTCACCGACAATTGTAGTTGTATAAAATTAAATCACTTTTTAAAAAGAAAATTTTGTAATACGAGACAGATTCAAAGGAAAGCTTTTTTTAGAGATCACTACGTTTTTGGGACAAAAATAGATATTTTTATACTTACAATAAAGTCTGAAAAAAAGATTAGCTCGCCAAAGCTGTCTGTTTTAGCTAAAAATTTGGGTCGCCACAAAAGATTGAAAAGTATTGATATAGAGCGGCAATTTTTTTCAGCAAAAGTTTTTTAAATAAAATTATTTTAAAGAGTGTTTAAAATAAAAAGCATTCTTTATTTTGTAAATTTGTTTATTGTTTGATGCGATTATTTTCGCTGCCTTTGTCCAATTTTTTCCAACATTTTTTCTGGGTTATACCGTAATAAGTCTCATAATTTTGTGATTAAAAAATGGATCAAAAAATTACCTGCTAACCGAGATGTAAAACATTGGGATTTTGTTGAATATTTTTTTTGGTCTTTTAGTTTTTATTTATAGCCAGTAAGCTAATTACTGGCAAGTAGCTCGCCGACTAAAAGTCTTCATGTGGCTCCATGCATTTGTAGACCTTAATTCAAAGATCTTTATGCGGGTTCTTGCATCTTTAGCCTTTATTTAATGAGCCTCCATGCGGGTCCTGTCGTATTTTCAATTTACACTGTGGCTCCATGCGGCTCCATTCATCTCTAAACCTTATTTTAAAGTTTGGTAAAATTAAAAAAATTTAAAATCTGTGCGGCTTCATGTATCTCTACATTTTATTTAAAGGTCTCCATGCAGCTTCTGTAGTATTTGAAAGTTTGATCTGTTGCTGTATGCGATTTCATACATCTCTAAAAAAAATTTTTTAAGTGTCCATGCCGCTCCATGCATCTCTAGACTAGGGGAAGGCGGAGCAAAACGGTCATAGTTATTTTAAATAAGCGTAACGGCTCCTGTGCGGGACTTAAATAAACGAAAGAAGATTTTATAATTGCTCTAACAATATACTATCTCATGAATATAGATGTAATTTAAAGCCCGTCACAACAGCATAAAAATTTTATTTTAGTAAAATGTATATTTTACTTACATGTCCATTTTGCGCGAGATAAAATTAAAAATAGTTATTATCTTTGTTTTAAATTCAAAATAACCTATTAATATTAGTACTTCCGCATTGTAGCAACTAAATAAATCAAATAGAAACATTTTTTATACTGACATGGTAGTGTAAAAAAGAATAAACACGACTTATTGTACGTAAAATTGCGCGAAAAGATTCTTGGACAGTAACCTATAATTCGAACATCTACTGTGATACCACTGCAAACATTTAGTAAGGTGGTGGCCATTGACGGCCTTACAAAAAAGGGGGTTCGGTGAAGAAAAGTAGAGGGGCCACTTTTTAGTCTTCCGAAGTGAAGCGACAAAGCGATTTCTTGTAAAAATTTATCGTTTTAGGGGGGACACTATTTAGTGTTCCAAAAATGCGATCTCTAAAAAAAAGTTTGTCCTTTTAGGAGTGGCCTCTTTTTAATGTTTCAAAACAAAGTGATCTCTAAAAAAAGGTATTTATTTTAGGGTGACACCATCATGGTTCTACTATGAAAAAATAGAGCAATATCTTGCATAGAGGGGGCCACTTTTTGATGTTTTTTAAGGACGGGACCCGTGCGGCCGCTCCGTTCGCACCCAACTGAAGCCATCACTGGTGGTGGCTCTTTATAGTATGCAAAGCAAACAGATATATTTTGCTTCATTGTTTTTATTTGCTTTATTCATTGCTTGAGGTTTTTTAACGCAGGCTTATTTTAGTCTTTTCGATGCTGTTCCACTCACAGTGATAGATTTCTTAAAGCAAGAACCAGTTATATGGGTGGCCTGTTTTGCTTTACGCTTTTTATGTGTTAACTTCGCAGTAGGAAGAGGGGACATGAAAAACTTTTTTAACTTTATTACTCTGTTTAGAACACTGCAGCTAGCCATTTTATTACACTCATCCACAGTAAAATTTAATTCTTTGTTTGAAGTGCTTGTCGTAGCTACGTTTGAAGATATACAAAAAGTTTGAATATATATACTATTAAAATTTGAATCAGACACATCATTTATCAGCTTTCTGCATCGAAAACTGTAATAACTTTTATTTGGTACAATTTAAATTGCTTGGGGCAAAACGACCATACCTATGACTGTTTTGCCCCAATTATCCCGCTTTAGCAATCAACATGCTAGGCGGCTATTAAAAAAAAATGTTTTAAATCATAAACATTGCTTAAATTTCACTTTGTCACACTACACTTAGCATCGAAAAAATTCTAAATTTAATCATCGATTAATCAACAGTTCGACTTAGTTTGTATTCAATTTTACAACAAATCTCTTCCAAACACGTTTTCACCTGCAAAATACCGGGAACAATTACAAAACTTCTAATTTTAATTTCATAACTTTAACTAAAATAGGAAAATAAAAAAAAGATAAAAACTTTGTAATTGAAAGGAATAGAGCAGATGCCCGTTCTGCCCCGCATGACCGTTCTGTCTTCATACGGCTCCATTCATCTCTAAAAAATATTTTAAAGGCTATCATGCAGCTCCTTGCATCTTTAGACTGTATTGAAAGAGCTTCCTTGCGGCTCCTGTCTATTTCAGTATATACTGTGGCTCCATGCGGCTCCATGCATCCCTAAACAATATTCTAAAGGTCTCTATGCGGGTGTTGCTGTAGTATTTGAAGCTTACAATGTGGATCGATGCGGTTCCTGCGGCTCCATGCATTTTTAGACTTGCTCTTTAAACATGCATTTCTAAACTTTATTTAAAGGATATCCATGCGGCTTTTGTAGTGTTTGAAGTTTACACGGTGGCTTTATGCGGCTCCTGGTGGCTTCATTCGGCTTGCTGCGGCTCCATGGATCTCTAGACTTTATTTACAGGGTTTTCATGCAGCTCCATGCCTCCTTTGACTTTATTTAAGGGTTTCCATTTGACTCCTGTAATATTTAAAGTTTACACGGTGGTTTCATGCGGCCCCATGCAGCTCCATGCATCTCTAGACCTTAATTTGAAAAGTCTCCATGCGGCTCCTGAAGTATTTGAAGTTTACACTGTGGCTACATGCGGCCCCATGCAGCTCCATGAATTTCTAGACTTTAATTTGAAAAGTCTCCACGCGGCTTCTATAGTATTTGAAGTTTACACTGTGGCTCTATGCGGCTCCATACATCTTTACATTTTATTTAAGGATTTCCATCAGGCTTCTGCAGTATTTGAAGTTTATTTGAAGTGGCTTCATGCGGCTCCATGCATCTTTAAACTTTATTTATGGGTTTCCATCTAACTCCTGTAGTATGTAAAGTTTTCACGGTGGCTCCACGCGGCCCCATGCAACTCCATGCGGCTCCATGCGGTTTTATGCATCTCTAGACTTTATTTAAAGGGTTTCTATGCGGCTCCTGGTGGCTCCATGCGGCTCCATGCATTTTTTGCATGAACATGAACATTGTCTATGAGGTGAGTATTAACGCTGGGACACCAGACTGGTGCCAGTACTCAGCTTCCTGGTAGATCAGAGATAGGGCAGCTGTACATAGGGTTTTGGCAGCTACACCCCATCCTCAGTCTACAAGTTATCTCAGCAGTGTGACGCGCGAAGATTTTTTTTGCGCAATGCGACAAGATGATGACGGAACATGAGCGATCTGTTTATTTTTATCTCAAAATAAATAGAGGCTGGATAAAATGGTAAAAGTCTAAGCTGCTGTAAACATTTAATGCATGTTGGGCCTCTCGGTTATTTCAATAAAAAGCTGCCGTCACTGTCTTAATGTGACTGAGCTTTAGCTTTCAAATTTAAAAATATTTTGATTTAAAGTCTCCTTAAAGGTAGGATTAACATATTTGCGAAGGAGCAAACCGGTACATTCGTTAATAAAAAGTATTTTTTCTTAAAAATAAAGGTCTTCACTTGTAATAGTCTCTGATTTCAAAATTTTTGTCAAGATTTTCTATTCAAGATCCAAAACATTTTTGTACGGTACAAAAAAGAGTGTTCTCTGAAACAAAAAGATTTTTACTTCAAATCGGTCTTGGATTTTATGATTTTCGTCTCTGAAAACTAGTGATTTCGGAAAAAAACAACAAGGAAAGGGGTCTGCACATGAAATCTGTCTTCGATTTCCGGCGAAATTTTTGTCCAAATGGGTGGGGCAAAGCGGTAAAAATTGGGACATATTTTAAGCCTACTTAAAGGCTTTTCAGTTTCCAGAAAAGTGCAACCATGCTAGATTGTCTGCATAAGCAAACTTTCTGGAAATCTTGGAGGTCAAGTCGTACATATAGATGTTGAAAAGGAGGGAAGCCAAAACTGATCTTTGAAAAATGCCGTTTTTCAGACGCTGTAGCCAGCCTTGTTTGTTGTCACTGGTAGTAAAAGTGAACCTTCGGATTTGGAAAAGCTCTGTGACCATTCTGACGATTTGCTTATCTGGAAGAAGCCTCAGCAGCTTGCAGGTAAGGCCATAGTGCCAGAAAGTGTCAAATGCCGCTGTCAGATTGAAAAATTGACAAAAAATCTTCGATGTTTTCTGTCAATAGAATGGCTTAATCCTTTGTTGATTTTCTGCGTCGAAACCCAGCCTGCTCTCTATGTAGCAATGGATCAATAATTAATTCGACATTGTCCTAAATAAGCCTCCTGAGAATATTGTAGTGGACAAAGAGCAGAGTTATCCATCGATAACTTTTTGGGTCCCCTACGGGCTTCATTGGCTTTGGGATTGCGACTACAAGCGCTCTTCTCCTGATCTTGGAAATTTTGAGTCGGTGCAGAAAAAAGCAGAAAGAAAAAACTCTCATAACCAGAACTTCAAAGCAGCAAACCAGAACTTCAAAGCAGCAAAACACATTTTTAATGTTAATTACGTGAGGATTTTAATAGTTTCATATTTCACTTAGATTTCTAATTATTAATAGTTAATAAATTTTAAATTCATATTTTAAAAATCGTTATTTTGGTCATGCTATCTAATACTAAAAAGTGGAAATTTTGTATACATGTAATTTTGCGGCCCGCTACATATACTTAAATTTATAATTTGGCCCAATATGAAAAAAAGGTTGGACATCCCTGGTATATGCAAAATAGGTCTTATATAAAACAAAACCAAAACTAAAAAGGTGTTACCAACAAAATTTACACTAAAAACTAAATTAAAAAAATACCTTTAAAAAAGAGGAAATTACAATATGCAACTTAATCACTTTCCTAAATCTTAAATATTTTTTGCACTTATGTAACCGTAAAAAAAAAGTTACATAACTAATTTCGTGTAACAATGTAGCAATTGTATTAGATCTTGTTTACGTGAACTTCTTTATTGACTTGTACAATTAATTTGTACTGTTATTTAATTATCGCAATTATTGTAATGTTATATTGTTTTTAACCTTTTTTAATAAAAGAAAAAAAAAGTCTGGGTTAAAGCGAGCAATTACTCTATCAAAATGAATTTACTATTTATTCTATTTATTACTTTTTTCGATAATGAGAAAATACTCCATTACCTCAGTAATGTAATAAAACTTGGTTGGCAGACTGCCTCAAAGGAAATGCTCAATATCAATTGATGAGAGAGCAAATATTACAATAAATTCAAACTAAACTATTAAATCAGTTATTGCAGCCGTAGGTTCCATATTAAACAATTACTAATTATAAAATAAAACAATGTCAGATTACGAGATCAGACGATGGGACATTAGACAGGTGATCACACTAACTGACTTGATGTTATCATTTATGTTTACCAGTACAACTTTTGTTCATTTTTTTCTATTTGTCTTGCAGAAAAGCATCAGAGGCGCTAAACATAAGTCATCCGTCGAGTAATTACCCCGACCTGGTTCTGGAGATGCAAAAGTATTACTTTGAATTTTTTAACTTTCTTCGTTCAGATTTTAATTAAGAAATATGACTAAAATTTTAAATTGCTTTCTAAGATACCCATCAGGAGAAAGTCCCGCAAAATTTCTTTTCCGAAAAATACAACAGAATTGTGCGAGAAGGTTTTGAACCGCAACTTTATTATAAGAAAATATTGATTTGTTTTGTTTTAACGATTATTTACCTATGATATTGTTTTTTTTTTGGTAAACCTACTGAACCAAAAGTCTTTTAAATTGTCCAAGCCGCCTTAAATCGTTGTTATAGTTTTTCTTTTCTTTCTTATTTTTCATTTTTTGTTGATTTGTCACACTATTATGTATCTACGTATACATTAAGAATATTTATACTTTATCATAGTGGATTGTGCGCATTTGAAGCTTTGAAACTGGCACGTTGAGAGCAGTGGGACTTGGACATGTACTACTGTATGTAGATCTTATCCAATCAGGTTTCGAATCTATATTAAATTTAAAACGCTCATCTTAATTTATAAAGTGTTAAAAGCTTAATACGTATAACTCAGGAGAAAGTATTAAACACTATACATATAAAACGAAAAATAAACCATAAAAAAAGTTAAATAAAAATAATAAAATTATTGAGTAACTACTGAACAGCTTTGGGTGCTAGTGTGACGCAACAATGAAAATTTTGGATATCTCTTCTACTTACCAGCAAGAATGTGATGTAAATGAAGCGTAGTTGTGAAGGTGATTAGTAGGTACAAAAAAAATAGGGTTCTACACCAAAGATAATTATAAAATTTTTTTCAATTTGAACTTATTTTATGATGTCACTTGCCAATGAGTACCGTTTTTTTGTTTGTAACTTTAGTCGTGTATAAATAGGAAGCAAATTAGCATCACTTATTATTATTTTTTGGATAAATTTTCTTTTACGTAACACCATTGTGCTGATACTTTGTACGGAAAAGAATATTTATAAACTATCTAATGAGAAGATTAAATTTAGTGTAATAAGATGTTTAAATATTATGGTTAAAAAAAGCCCCCAATTAGTATATGCTGCTATATCATGGCTAATTAATTAGTAAGTTTTGAACAATATGATCATTGTTGCAACATTAGTTTTTAGGATATACTGTATACGCAATATTATTATCATGGAGTCAAATCAGAGTCGTATCATGGGTCACAGTAAAACATCTGATGTTGGAGTAGGAGTTAAACTTAATGAAATCAAACCAGTGGCGTGGGAAGCGGGAAGCTGGTGGAAAAATTTGACCTTTTTAAAAAAAAGGGGAGGTACAGATGGAAAGATACCAAAGAAGTGGATTAGATTTGCCCTTATAATCTTAGAAACTTGATGAAAATATCAGATCGAGTGAAAGTGAAGGCTTTCATTCTGGTTCTTGCCCATACTTTAAATTTTGGAAGCCGGTTTTTGGACGCCGATTGAAAATGATGAACGTTTTTTTTAGACATTACTAAAATTTTGTGCTGAAAATTACTACAATTGTAAAAGGTGTCTTTTTAAATATCTGGGTTGCTAAATTTAGCTTTTGTTGAGAGTGCCGTTTCAACAAAAGAGTGCCCTTTTTTAAGTTTTGCCTACTCGGCAAAAAATTTTGGCGCCCATGAGTCGGAGTAAACTCGAATCATATCTGGTAACTGGTAGTGATGTCAACCACGCAGCTTATGCAGCTGTGAAGCCCAGAGTAGCACAGAGTAGTGCAGCGCAATAACCTTTAAAAAAAACCTTGACGCGTATCGTACTGCGCAACGTATAACTTGGTTCAACTCCTTAAAAGTTTACATTTAAATATTTATAAAATTTATTTCGCATTTGCCTACTTCGTTTCTCGCCCTTTATCAATTTAATGACAAAAAAAAACCAAACATAATGCAATCAATGAATACTAAATTGTCTTTTTTTATGTAGTAATTGAACAAGTTGCCAAACCGAATTAGTAAAGAGAAAAGTAAAGATCTATTACGGTATAGAATTTTGCGAAAAACTTGTAAATCTTAATTTTAGTTATTTTTAGCTCTTCTTTCTGTCTTTTAGGATGTACAATTTTTTCCAATCCATACATCATTGCCGGTCCACTAAAACCATGTAAATTTAACACGGCAGTGTAATTGAGGGGTTTCGAGCGTTATGATTGTAATCGACTCGATCTCGGTTCAAATTTAAGTCTTATTTTTATATAAAATCAAAATAAGAAATTTTAACCGGACAGTAATACCTTGGAATCTCTGGAAGCAGGCCGAGGTAAATGCTTTTCCTACGTACAGTGCCTGGATCGCTTTCCTGTGAGTCAGAAAGATAAATATAGAGATGAAAAGAAATTTTATTCTTCATTCTAGATGATATGACAGCTTATTGAAAATTGTCATTGGATGGTTTAAGCTTATTGCTTGTTTTATGGAGCTACTGTTTAACCATAGATTTCCAAAACTTTTTATAAAAAGCCAGAATATTGATAACATTGATGACTGCAAGCCGCATTTTTTAAATTGTTATGGCTTGTTAAGAAAAACAAAAATGTAACAAAAAACTAACGCTGTGATCATTTTTTGGTTTTTTATTTTTTTTGTTTTATCTGGACTTTACAACCTTTATCAAGTTACTGATTTCTTGTTGTAGACTTTAAAAATCCATTGAAGTTTGAGGATTTATGTTAGATTTTTTTATTCATTTATTTAATTTACTCGTTTCCGCAAAATAAAGCACTACGTTGTTGCTCATATTAAAACAAATACGGAAGTTCCTGTTTGGTCTCGCTGTCGGCAATTAACAACCAATAAATATGAAGCTTGAAAGTGTGAAATAAAACAAATAGTCAATCGAGGTATTTTAGCAGAGAGCCACAGCTCATGAGTAAGTTCTATTTTTACGGTAAAAAAGTCCTTTGTAGAGTATCGCTTGTGTGCTGACATCGTGGCCTTAATAAAACTGTAAACGTTATTCCTTATATCCTTCTAAAATGATTGTTATTTTTCCCAATTTATTCCTTGAGATGAAGGCGTAAATCAACTACATGAAGCATTCCATTAATCGAGAAAATTCCCAGGGACGATATCAAAGGTCTAGAATAGAAAGAGAGAGAAAGAATAAATACAGGATAAACACTTTATGACACCTCCCCCTATTTTGCGTTCTTGACAAGTAGTTCTAAATTTTAATCTTGTCTCTATAAAACCAAAATAAACTGAAAAAAATTGAATCAGACTGCAATATCTTGGCATCTCCGGAAGCAGGTCGGAGTAATTGCTTGCCATACGTATTAGCGCCTCCGTCACTTTCCTGCAAGTCAGAAGAAAAAATATAGAAATAAAATAAATAAAACTAACTAATAGATACCGCATCTTCAACTGGTGTAGAGCGACAGGCATTCGGAGGAATTTAGAGATGAGAGGAAGAGAAGGTAGAAAGGTTTTATGTCTCACCGATTTTAGCGAGAGTATTCGCTGAATCATTCCCCCCCAAAAAACGTATAACTCACCAGACTTTGCCAGAACCAAACAAAAACTAAAAATATTCCACCAAAACGAATAGTTTCAAACACCTAAATCTAAACACAACTCGTTACTGGCTACCAAAAGCAATAAATAATACAGAGTAGTAGTAAAACTTTTCTACTTGCGATTCGCTGTTGTACTTTTTTGTAGCAATTGCTTTGACGCCCCAAAGTGATAAAGAAAAATTCTTGACTTAAACAGATTAACAGAAAAGTCTCGCTTGCTAAGAGAAAAATCTACCGTAGAATTTTTCATTAAGTTTAAAAGTTTGAAATTGCTGTTTATATAACTTTTAGTAATCGGTTTGGTTGGTTCTAAAACTGTAGTTGAAGAATATCTTTTCAGGTAGAGCTTGAACCTGGGAATTGCGGAAGGGCTAAGTTGGCTGGAAAAGTGCGTTTCACTATACAGATTATTCGAGTTGGTCTAATGTGTTAGTGTCTGGGTGCTCTATTTCACCTCTGACTGAATATTTACAAACCTATACACTTCTAAAAATTATGAGATGTACAGTTTTCATAGAAGCATTACGTTCATGGCAGAAACAATTATTTAAAAAAAAATTCAGAAAAACTCAGTTTGGAAAGTTTGATTTAAAGTTAAAAAAGTAAAGGTTGTCTGCCGTATATAGATTAATTCATAAAAACTATTTTTCTTCTTTTTATGGTTTTCAGTAATTTTTTTTCTGTGACAAACAGAAATAAATTATTAAGTTAACTTTAAATTATTAAGTGGGCAGCTTGAACGTTAATCAATTTCGTGAAGTAAAAGATTTTTCTTTTCAAAGCTTTTCATCTGACACTCTTCAAGGGAAATCGTCAGAATAAATCAGAATTGAAACCGAACTGAGTTATAAAGCATTGGTTGAAAGAAGTTAGTCAATGAGAGAAAAGATTAAAAAATTTTCAAAGAGTAGACGAAATCTTTTTGTGTAAACAAACAAAAAAAGATTTTGTCTACTCTTTGTCTACTCTTTAAGTAAAAGATTTTTCTTCCCAAAGCTTTTCATCTGACACTCTTCAGGGGAAATCGTTAGAATGAAGTAGAATTGAAACCGAACTAATTTATAAAGGAAGAAAGTAGAGTTCTCATTGGCTGAAAGAGTCAACCAATGAGAGAAAGGTTAAGAAATTTTGAGAGAGTATACGAATTCTTTTTGCTTACACAGAAAAGGATTGAGAGATTTAATGAAAGTCGCTTCAAGAGCAGAAAGGTGAAAGGAAGAGCGACCTCGAGCGAGAATAGAAAATTTTTCGTTGCTGTAATGGAGGGCACATTGGGCGTTGTCAAGAAGATGTTGACCAATAGCAGATTCGTGAAATTGTTGTGGGCGTATGTTGTTTTTGCAAGAGCGGGAAAGACTTTGGCGGTTGGCCGAGGTACGAGGATTGGTGATGGATGCATCACCATATCCATCACCAATCCTCGTACCTCGGCCAACCGCCAAAGTCTTTCCCGCTCTTGCAAAAACAACATACGCCCACAACAATTTCACGAATCTGCTATTGGTCAACATCTTCTTGACAACGCCCAATGTGCCCTCCATTACAGCAACGAAAAATTTTCTATTCTCGCTCGAGGTCGCTCTCCCTTTCACCTTTCTGCTCTTGAAGCGACTTTCATTAAATCTCTCAATCCTTTTCTGTGTAAGCAAAAAGAATTCGTATACTCTCTCAAAATTTCTTAACCTTTCTCTCATTGGTTGACTCTTTCAGCCAATGAGAACTCTACTTTCTTCCTTTATAAATTAGTTCGGTTTCAATTCTACTTCATTCTGACGATTTCCCCTGAAGAGTGTCAGATGAAAAGCTTTGGGAAGAAAAATCTTTTACTTCAAGCAATCTTCAAATTCTGTACCACCAAATGTTTATTCAAATGTCTACTCTTTCCACCAAACGTTTAATTAATTTTAAATACGATATTGATAACCTGCAAGTTTTTACATATTAATGTTGCGCACTTTAATATATTGCTGTGGAAATTGCAAACTCAAGAGAGGCTTTGGTCTAAAAAACAAAAAGTTAGTAGAATGGAAGGTTTGATAAGAACAAACAACAAAATAAACTTTATTCTCGATTCTATTTTTCATCAAGCAAACAGAAACACAATATCGCTTATAAAACATTTCAAATTCCAACAGAACATATTCGATGGAAACATAAATTCACACAAATTTGTCAAATACATCACATATTTAATGTTATTTAGTCTGAGTTTTTGACGTATGCCGAACATAATACAGTACAAAAAATTAAAAATTAATAAAACGGAAACCGTGTACAGATTTTGCTCATCAACACTCAATCAGGTCATTGATAAACAAGAAAATATCATTTTTCAAAGAAAATAATTAAAAACTGTCATATTAAATGAACACTTTTGAAAAGAAAATTAAAATTTTAAAATGGTTAAGTTGGCCACAAAAACTACGTTCTTTGGACCCACTAAATCAAAACATTGGAATGCAAATAAAACAAAAAATATTTACTTGAACTCTTTCAAGTTTTTTGACTATATTTTTTTGAAATGTTTTTTTATTTAAAAGATACAGAAAAATCATTCAAAATATTTCTGCACAAATGAAATACGTGATCATTTATTTTCTTCTACAGTTTGTAATCTACGCTGTGTTTCCAGTTTGCAATTTATAATTAACTTTTAAATTGAATTTAAAACAGCTGTAAAATTGAAAACGACACTGAATAATAAGAACTTTAATTGCTATTATTCAGTTAAAAAAACCGAAAGCAACGCTATTTTTTCAAAAAAAAGTACTTAACAGAAGCGCTTAAGTTTAAAGTTATTAATATTGTATAATAAACTAAATCAGTTTATCTAATTTTATTAATTTAAGGCTAAAATCGTATCGGTTTTTAAAAAGAAAGTGTTTATTTAATATAATTAGTAAACGTTAGAAGTTTTTAGATGATTTTATTTGTTGTGGTAGATTTGTGGTAGACTGTACATATATTTGTCCGTTAATTATACATCATACCAATTAACAATTGTTTTTCGTTTCAATCTTCAAAAACTTAAAATTGTTTTTTTCTTAACTATTTACACAAAAAATAAAATTAAAAGCAGCTCAAATATAACAACAATTCTAAACTAAGCAAAACATTCATTCATTCATTCATTCATTTTAAGTTTTATTCTAGACCACCAACATAGTAAGTTTTACACAGTAAAAGGTAATCGAGAGTCAAGAAAAGGTAGACGTAGGAAAGCGTCAAACATTAACCCATTTATGCCTGGCGTCCTACATATAGGTCAGCTAACCATAAAAAGTTTTTTGTTGATTACAGATGATAGAAAGCTAACCCAGCCATCGGAGGCACTTTTTGTGTCTCTTGATGCCGGTCCCAAGCCCGGATAAATGGGGAGGGTTGCGGCAGGAAGGGCATCCGGCATAAAAAAAATTTTTGCCAAAACAGACAAATGTGAAATCATTATCAATCCATACCGGATCGGTCGAGGCCCGGGTTACCAACGACCGCCTCAGGTGTCGCACAGCAGGGCACCTGTGGAAATTATGCTACTGCTAAACATTGTGGAAATAAAAGCAAAAAAAGAGGAGGAAAGCGAGTGAAGAAGCAGCGAGAAGCATGGAAAGGAAGATGCTCACTCATTAGGGTGGGTACTTTAAATATTGGAACGATGACTGGAAGGGGAAGAGAGCTGGCAGATATGATGGAGCGAAGAAATGTAGACATATTGTGTCTACAGGAAACAAGGTGGAAAGGGAGTAAACCAAGAAACATTGGAGGTGGATGCAAAATATTCTACAATGGAGCTGATGGAAGAAAAAATGGGATAGGGATAGTGGTGAGGGAGGAGCTGGCTGAAAGTGTCCTGGAGGTGAAGAGGGTGTCAGACAGACTGATGGCCATGAAGCCGGAGGTAAATGGGTCCATTCTAAATATAGTAAGCGCATATGCTCCACAAGTTAACAACAGCATGGAGGAGAAAAATGATTTTTGGGAAGACCTGGATGGATTGATTGAAAGTATATCAAAAGAAGAGAGGATAGTTCTTGGTGCAGATCTTAATGGACATGTGGGCAAAGGAAACATCGGGGATGAGGAAATAATGGGGAGGTACGGTGCTGGAACAAGAAATAAGGAAGGATCAATGGTTGTGGATTTTGGGAAAAGGATGAATTTGGCGATTGTCAATACTTATTTCAAGAAGAAAGATGAACACAGAGTGACATATAAGAGTGGAGGAAAAAGTACCCAAGTAGATTATGTGATGTGCAGAAGGAGAAACTTGAAGGAAATGTGTGATTGTAAGGTAATATTGAATGAGTGTGTCGCAAAACAGCACCGTATGGTGGTATGCAAAATGGCTCTTATGGTGAAAAAGAAAAAAGCAGAGAAAGTAAAGCCAAAGATACGATGGTGGAAACTAAAAGAGACAAGCTGTCAAGAAGCGTTTAGACAAGAGGTGACCAGGATTTTGGGAGGCAAGGATGGGTTACCTGATGAGTGGGACAAAACGGCAGAAATGCTAAGAAAAACAGCTGAAACTGTACTGGGAGTGACATTCGGAAAACGAAAAGGAGACAGGGAGACTTGGTGGTGGAATGAGAAAGTTCAAAAAAGCATAAAAGAAAAGAAAGAGGCAAAGAAAGCATGGGACAAAATAAGAAATGAAAATACTAAAAAGGTATACAAAGAAAAGAAGAGTAAGGCAAAGAAGGCAGTTGCAATGGCAAAGGGACGTGCATATGACAATTTGTATGCTAGATTGAAAACAAAAGAAGGTGAAAAAGAGTTGTACAAATTGGCTAGGCAGAGAAACAGAGCAGGGAAAGATGTACAGCATGTGAGGGTTATAAAGGATGAAAATGGTAATGTTATGGTAAATTCGGAAGCAGTGTTAAAGAGATGGAAGGAGTACTTTGAGAAACTGATGAATGAGGAAAATAACAGAGACCCTAGGACAGAGGAAGCAGAAGTGGTTAACGAAGAGGTAAATTGTGTCAGTAGAGAAGAAGTAAAAAATGCACTAAGAAGGATGAAAAAAGGTAAAGCAGTTGGGCCAGATAAGTTGCCAGTAGAAGTTTGGAAGTGCATGGGAGAGATGGGGATAAAGTTTTTGACCAGACTGTTCAACAGACTATTAATGGGTGAACGGATGCCAGAAGAATGGAGAAGGAGTGTGCTTATCCCAATCTATAAAAACAAAGGGGACGCACAGTGCTGTGGAAACTACAGAGGAATAAAGCTAATGAGCCACACAATGAAGGTATGGGAAAGGATTATTGAAGCAAGGTTAAGAGATAGAGTGGAGATCAGCAAACAGCAATATGGATTTATGCCAGGAAAGGGAACCACCGATGCCATGTTTGCTCTAAGAATGTTGATGGAAAAGTACAGGGAAGGTCAAAGAGAGCTACATTGTGTATTCGTGGACCTAGAGAAAGCTTACGACAGGGTTCCACGGGAAGAGCTGTGGTACTGTATGAGAAAATCTGGAATAGTGGAAAAGTATGTACATCTAGTACAGGATATGTATGAGGGAAGCGAAACAGTGGTGAGGTGTGCAGTAGGAACTACAAAAAGTTTCAAGGTTAAGGTTGGACTGCACCAGGGATCAGCATTAAGTCCATTCCTGTTTTCAGTGATAATGGACAGGCTAACGGATGAAGTAAGGAGAGAACCACCATGGACGATGCTGTTTGCTGATGATATTGTGATTTGTGAAGAGACCAGGGAAGAAGTGGAGCAGAGATTAGAATCCTGGAAGTATGCATTGGAAAGAAGAGGGATGAAAGTCAGTAGGTCAAAGACCGAATATCTTTGCATAAATGGAGGAAATGATGACGAAACAGTAAAGATGGAGGATGCAAAAGTGCCAAGAGTAAAAGAATTTAAGTATTTGGGATCAACAGTGCAAGAAAGTGGTGGTTGTGAGAGGGAGGTAAAGAAGAGAGTACAGGCAGGATGGAACGGATGGAGAAGAGTATCAGGAGTAATCTGCGACAGGAGGTTACCAGCTAGAGTAAAAGGAAAAGTGTACAGTTCAATGGTAAGACCAGCAATGGTGTATGGACTTGAGACAGTGGCAGTCACAAAAAAACAAGTAGAAGAGATGGAAGTTGCAGAGATGAAAATGCTGAGGTTTGCTATGGGAGTGACGAGAAAAGACAAGATTAGAAACGAGAACATCAGGAGTACTGTTAAGGTTGAACAGTTAGGAATGAAGATGAGGGAGGGCAGGCTGAGGTGGTATGGACATGTCATGAGGAGAGACCAAGAGTATGTAGGAAGAAAAATGATGGAAATGGAGTTACCGGGAAAGAGGAGAAGAGGGAGACCAAAGAGAAGATTTTTAGATGCAGTAAAGGAAGATATGCAGGAAGTTGGTGTGAAGGAAACGGATGTTGAAGACAGAAAGATGTGGAGAATGATGATACGCTGTGGCCACCCCTGACTGAAGGGAAAGGCTGAAAGGAGAAGAAGAAGAAGATGATGATAGAAAGCTAAAAAACGAATTGTTGTTAATTGTAAATCATTCAGTACTCTTTCCCAAAACGAGTTTCAGTTGCAGATTAGACATTGCACGTAGAGGTTGTCATACAGGAGCGCTCAAATACTGTACATTCTTTAGTTTACCTGAAAAATCATGGAGCCATCCAAAAGGTAAGTTATGCCAAATGTTAGAATAACTGTTTTATGTCATGAGGTGCATATTCTTATAGTATAATAGCCTGTTATTAGATAAGTATAGAGAAAATATCAAAATATTCAACACGTGAGGCGTGAGGAAATGCTAAACAACGGTGTCCTACATGTAGGTCGCTAGGCATTGAACGAACCTAGTTGACACAGACAGCTTTGTTCAGTACATCCATTTATAGCAAGAAACCTGCTGAATTTCTTTGCTTTATATTGCAATGTACATATTTTTTCATGTATATTGATACATAGATATACTATTTGATATCAGGGTTTAGTTGCAGAGGGCCAAACATAGGTACATTGTGTGGAATATTGTGTTGTCAGATAATAGGTTGCTATCTAAAATGTCTAACTCGCAATTTCAACACACTGCTGAAATTAGACTAATTCAGAGTTTAGTTCATAAACTCACGAGGTCTCTGTTTTGAAGTTATTCACTAGGAGATAAAATTTACAATGTTTCTCGAATTTCTATTTTTCAGTTCCTGTACGGTAGATAAATTCTATGGCCAGCCTGCGTCAAGACGGGCAAGGATTGCTGAGCTACTTGACCGAATCGACGATGGTGAAGAATCAGACAATATAAATTACATCGAGCCTCCTGACAATGCTACAGAAATACTCACTGATGAAGAATCTGGGGATGAAGAATCAGGAAATATGAATAACTTACCAGGAAGCATGCTTAGGGATGCAGTAGTTGATTCAAATGGTTTTCCTGAGTCACACATTGAAAATGAGAATTAAGGACCACCTAAGAAAAGAACCAAGAAGCTACCTAAGCAAAGATGTTGGAAAAAGCATGACATTGAGTGCGGAATGCCGGAATGGATGCATGCAGATGTAGAAGATCTCTATGGGGGCAGTCTCACACCGGTAGAATTTTTTGAACTGTTTTTTGATGATGATTTGTTTGACATTATTGTTCACGAAACCAAGAGGTACGCATCTCAGAAAAAATGATACTCGTCCATTGTGTCATATCTCATCGATGTTTCCATGAACAATGCGTGGCTTCTGCATAGAAGGAATAAAGATGCCGAGAAGCTCGATCTGCTAGCGTTTCGTAGACGAGTTGTGTCTTATTATCTTGAACACTACGTAAGACCTCCACAGCCAGGTTGCAAAGGCCGTCCTTCTGCTATAGAAACAGAGCTACAGTTTGACAAGGTCAATCATTGGGTCATTCTTCAAGACAAGCAGACGCGCTGTGCGCACTGTCACCAGAAGACTACAACCAGGTGTGAAAAGTGTGATAAAGGATTACATGTCAAGTGCTTCAAAAACTTCCACACAAAATATATGTGTAGTAGAGTTTTTCTGTTGTAAAGCTTGATCAATTTTGTGCCATTTTTGTTCCGTATTGCCTGGCGTCCTATATGTAGGACACCTTATATTTTTTTATTTCCAACTGATTTTTTTAAATAAACTGTATAAATGTTCTACAGTAATTGTGTCTCAATGAAGCCATTTTATCAGTTTTTCCATTGTACAAGCAATTATTCTAACCTTCGGCATAAATGGGTTAAAGCATGCAAGAAAAAGGTGTGGAAAAGTAAAAATAAACACTACGGAGCATGGCCGCGTCACCAAAAGAACAAAAGATAAAAGGAGAAAAAAATCAAATTAAAAACAATTTTCTTATACTCAATACAAGTAGATACATCCGAGCCATATGAAGGGAATATTATACAATCATGGGTGGGAGAAACAACAAACTCTGTGACCAAAAGGGTCATGACCCAAAAGGGCAGGCAGGCAAAGAAACCCACTAAAAGAAATCCTCCCGCGGGTCAAAAGGACCGTTTCAAATGTATATGGCCGGCAAAAACAAATTAAAAAAAGAAAAACAATTTTAAACTACAAATTTAAATCGCTGTTAACTTTTGGGGTGGGAGTGTCATCTGCAATCATTGCTTGATCGATAGTTGACAACTGGTTGCTTGTTTTCATTTGGGCTAAGGGACAAACACAAAAGAAAAAAACCAAAACCAAAATACCTTTTTATTAAAAAGAATAAATTACTATTTAGCATTTAATTTTTAATTTATTGTAGGAAACTGTATCGCTTAAATATTTAAATTAGCTCCGGCACTAATGGAGGAATAAACGATTACTCTGCGTATTTAAACGCAAATTTGTGAAGGTTTTGCAAAAAGACCACAAATTTTGTTTTATATTTTTCAAAGAGTTTGGAACTTCATTCCAAAACATAGGACCACGATAAGAAATCGATTGTTGACACAAAGAGTTAAAATACAACTTAGGTATATACAGTATTTAGATTTATTTCAGATATTATGATTAGACGTTGCTTTTGTAAATAAATTTAAAAATGCACTTGGATTTTTTCCAATATTTTGTTTGAACATCAACACATCTTTAAATAGCATTAGATTTATGTTTGATATTTCAAACTTTGACATGAAGTCATTAAAGTTGTAATTTTTTTTAAACAATTAAACCATTTCATAACAAAAATAATTTTTGCAAATTTATTTTTCCAGAGCATTTTTCCAAAGAATTTCTTACACCAGCACACAAGTTTAAGTTTTTCAAAAATCTGAAGTTGTTTTTTCTCAAGTATTTTTATAAAACAAAAAAATCAAAAGCATCTCAATTACAACAAGTAGCAATTTGTTTATTTATCATCTCTATTTATCTTCCTGATTTGCAGGAAAACAGCGGAGGCGCTATACTCAAAGCAACCGTCTAGTGATTACACAGGCCAGCTATCTTATACTTCCCATAATTTTTTGATTTGCAATATATTGGTGTCAAGTTGAAACTTCTATTTTTTTTTTATTTTTGTTTAGAAACATAACTGCAATTGAGAATTTTGGAAAAGATGCCAATCAAAAGAAATTGTCTTTCCCAAGTTTACAACAAAATGACGAGTTAGATTATAAATCGCGATCATGATTCGTTAACTCTCCCACAATAAAACAAAACCACAATAAAACAAAATAGTACAAGAACGTAACTCGTTTTTTTTATGTTACAATAGATTTACAAACTTTAATAATCAAAAAAAATTATGAAAATCTATAAAATTTTTAAAATATTTTTTTAGATGCAGTCAAAACTCATCTGTGGTCATCAATAAAGCAAATCAATTTAAAAGGTAATTTTAATTTTAGACTACATGTTTTGCTGTACAAAAAAAATCTTTAGAAATTGCTATTTGTCTACAGCGTATTTATTACAAATATTAGAAATATTAGCTGCCGTTATGTGCTTATTCTCTGTGTTGAATTTGACTGTCATTGATTTAGCTGCCCCTATCTTATTTTGGAACAGTTTATAGTTTGGCATATCAAAAATAATGAATTTGTAATGACCTCACTCCGAGTCTCTACGAATTTTATCATTTATTGTTTAAACTCGTATGGCATTTCTCATTAATTTCTTTCTTTACAACTTTTTCAGCTTACACATTAACTAAAAAAACTTTAAAATATAAATAGTGTATTTAAGAGGACACAAAATTAGGTTAAAAGTACAGATTCTTAAAATAAAAAGATTTATAGGAAGATAAATTGTATTACTTAAAATATTTTATAAAAAAATATAACCATAAAGAAAAAAAAAACGACAAAATTAAAATGTACAGTAAATAGTAAAATACTTCAAAAACATGAACAGAACAGAACAGACAAATTTATTTCATACGATTCAATGTTAATACAACAATTGTCACAAAACAATAATAGTAAAAATAATAATAAAGAAGAAAAAGATGACCTTGTCTTTCATCGCAATCAATTAATTTAGCCATTACAGCTTTTCTTATTAACTTTTAAAAACAAGTTTATTTACAATAATTTCAATCTTTCTTTTATAAAACTTTGTGTTGATCACTTATTTTGAATGTCAAAGAATTTAAAAAAAGTTGACCAAGCGAATAGTGATGGCGTTAGTAGGGAGCGGCCGCACTTGGCTCTTCCCTCAAAAACGTCAAAAGTGGCCTCCCTAAGCAAAATATTGCTCTATCTCTTCATGCTGACAGAGATCCTTCCTACCTCCCCGCTTCCGGAAATTGCTTCTTGCCTTTTGTTTTCACTCTAACTTTAAGACCAAAGTAAGAATAATGTATTCAATTGTAAGTAATGACCTTTTCTTTTTTTTAGACATTACTATGCTTTTAAGACAAAAAAAAGCTACTTTTTTTATTATCATTGCAAATTACATTTTATAAAGTGGCCTATCATTTATTTCTTCCTTTCGTAAAGCCATCACTATAAGCAACAGTGTTTCTCAAAGTTCAGTAAACCTCGATTGTTTTGAAACCGATTCGTCTGACCAACTCATCAGATTCGAGCAAAAATCCGATTTATATGCTGATAATGTTTGGGTCTCAAATATTTTTTGGTTTTTAGCGAAAAGCTGTAAAGTTATTAATTCCGCTTTAAGACTACTAACTTTAAAAAGAAAAGTTATTTTACCAAACGTTGCAATCATCAACTTGATTCTTAGGTATTACTTGTTGCAATCATCAACTTGATTTCTTTGTTTTCATTTTGCCAACATGATCAATTGGCAGTAAGAGTTAAGTCAAGTTGGTTTAATTTTTATGTTATCGAATATTCAAATTTCTTTTTGATTAAAATAAATGAGCGCCGCTCTGTTTGTAAATGTTAATTTATGTAATTTGCTTATGCTAGTGATGCTTTGAGGACTATATAATATTAAGCTTTAAAAGCAACGGTTATCAGTTCAAATAGACAAACAAAAAAGATCTGACCGCAACACATTACGTTTGCATTGCATAAACAAAACATAAAACCAGCGATTGCAACTTCGTTTTATATTTAAATAAAAGTTGTGCGACAACTGATAACTAAAACAGATTCTATTAAAATAGTTTTGAATAAAATGGTGGTGTGCAGAAAATTACTGTTGAAAACCTGTTCCCACAAACGTAACTAATTGATTGATAAAAAAAAACAAAAGAAAAAAAGTTTCAAAAGAAAAACATTAAAAAATAAAATCAAATAATGAAGATTTTGCTTGCTAAACAAACACAAAATCGGTCTACAAACTTCAATCATTTGTTACTTTTGTTTATATTGTTTAAATCAACTACTTCTTGTCGGTTTATCCTGTTGTTTCTCAGCTTTTTATAAATTTCTTTCAACTTATCAAGAAGTGATGAGTACAGTATTGGATTGAAAGCGCTGTTGATTGGAAGCAACAAACCAGCACTGACAATGTAAGCAACGTCATCCACATAAAATCCGCTGAGTTTGACAAATGCCATGATACAAATGGGAATCCAGCATAAAAAGTCGGTGATGATAATTCTTGAAATGCGTCTTTGCATCCTTGATTGCTGTTTCTCTCTTTGATTGTTTCTTATTTCAAGTTTATTTTCCTTTACCTTTATAAACATGCAAATGTAACTTACTGCAATAAAAAAGAAACACAAAAAGTTGACGGTAATAACGACAAAACTATATTCCCATGCAGATTCACCTCGATAAGCATAAAACCTCGGCATGCACACACTGGTTTGGCCATAATAACCAAACTCTGCTCCTGGAGAATATTCAGGATTGTTGGTTTTGAGAAATGATTTTGTAGAATCCCAATTGTTGCAGTTGCATTCCATCGACTTATTCTTTAGCATTGCCAAGCGACAAGCAAACTTAGTAACTTTTTCTTTATTCCAAATTTTTGAACGAGTAAATTGATTTGAAAACTCAACTTTGTTTTGCATAAAATAACTAAATATTTGATGTGGAATCGGAAAAACAGCAATAAGAAAAGACATGATCCAAACTGAAATAATTGCCAAGTTATATTTACGAGTAGATGTTGAGAGAGTAGAAAATGGTTTGTAGATTGCGTACAAGCGAGTACTTGTTAACAAAACCATAAAAAAACAGGAAGCTTCACTGGACAGAACTGCAAGACTACCAATTAATGAACAACGTAAACTTGATCGCCACTCAAAATCGATTTGACCGTAATAACCTGAATAATAAGTACTGTAAACTGCAATACTAAGCAAATAAATTCCCATTACCACGTCAGCAATAGAAATGTTAAAAATAATCAAATGTTGATATTTTGTAGCTGTATTTAGTTTTGCTGTTTTAAGAAAATGAGTTGTTGATGTAATCACATACCAATTACCACTGATGACTGCAATACACATAATCCAAAAACAACTTTTCAATGCAGGACTCGCTATCATTTCTTGCTCTGATGAAAAGACACTGTTCTCATTATCTTTGCAGTCTTTCTCGTCTCTATTATTATCACAATCTTGCTTCCCATCACATATCTGATCAACATCTATACTGACTTTGTTTCCTGTTTTGCAAGCAAATCGTTTCGGACAGTTCAACTCATCGAATCCTTTTGTGCAATTTGATTCGTTTGTGATACCATAAAAATTGTCTTCTATGCCGTCACAATAACGATCACCAATGTTATAATCGTTGTGACAAGTATAATTACAAAACTTAGGTGACTTATCACAACTACATTCATCACTGAGATCACTACATTCTGGTCTACCGTCACATAGTGTTGCAGGACGACGATCTTCAAATCTAGTTTGACATGTTTTAGTTGATTTTGCAATGCCTTCCTTTACGTCAAAAATGGTTTTATAATCAAGATTCAAACTTGAATTTAAATTATGATCAACAGAAGACAAATTACAAGATGGAAATCTGATGTTACATATATCAAAGTCGAAATATTGTTCACACAAACACTCATCCGACCAGTCGTAACAATCAAATAAACCATCACACACTTGATTGGGTGAAATCAACAAACGTTGATCAAAACATTGAAAACACGAGTTGTTGACGCAAAGATCAGATTCGTCTCTGCACTGTGCAACATTATCATGTAAATTTCGTTGAGGCAAAACACACTTTCTTTCTGAATCAACAGCAATACATTTAAAGCCGTTTTGATATTGAATTTCATCACTTTTGTCAAGACAATCAGCTATGCCGTTACACAACTGATGTGTTAACCCTAATCCACCATCATCGCATTGAAATGCACGATTACATTGTTTAGTGGTATTATGAGTACAGTTTGAGACACAAATAAAATCAGTTTCAAAGCAATGGATAGTAGAACAGAGAAGCGAAGAAGCATTGTAACAAGTTGAGTTACCACAAGAAATAAGCGAATTAAGATTACACTGTGATACATTATTTAACCTTTTGATTGTGACATCACACTGACCACAATTTACGGTTTTTTTAACATGATAATTTTCATCGCTTCCATCTGAGCATTGTTCAGTTCCATCATTTTGTTGATCGATTGGAATGCATCCCCTGAAATCGTTGAATTCGATTACCTTGCAATCAACAGGATTGTTTTTGTAACACTGACATTGAATTTTATGGTCATTGCAAGAACAATTTAATTCATCTGATTTGTCAGGGCAATCATAAAATTGATCACATTCCCCTGAAAAATAAAGAATATATATAAAATGTGTTAAATCAATAAAATTATTTTACGTGGTTTTAAAATATGTTTTATTCACGGCCTACTAAAAAAACGGCCAATCTTCTTGACGAGGGCATTCGTATGTCCTGCCAGCAAAACTTCTTAGTGACCCATCGAAAAACAATTTTTGCTGTATCGTAGTGTAAAACAATAGACGAAACGTATATTCAATGGAAAAATGAATCATCAATTTTTCAGAAATATTTCACCGCTTCGGGGTGGTAGTTTTTTTGCTTCAATGTAACATGTCCCGCCATATTCTTCAGTAGGCCGGGGTTTTATTCAAATTTTTAGGCAAACTTACTTTTGAAATAGAAATTATTAATACGTATATTTTAAACTCCATAACTTTATAAAACAATAAAAATTGTAATTATAATGACATATGGCAAAAGGCTTGTGTCTTCTCTCTCACGAACACCATAAAATGTTTGATGCCTACGCTATGGACAAAAAATAAGCTTGTACTTGAAATTTGCTAAATTTTGGTTTTATTTTAATTGATCCAAAGAATAAATTTTGACACAGCGTAAAAGAAAAAAAATTTAAACTTTTATTATCTTTTTTTTAGGGCTATGCCTAAACAAGTTCTCTATCAAAATAGTTTTTTTTTTAATTTGAACAAACAGTTGAATTAAATAATTCATTTATAGCGGTTACACTGACTTTTCTATGACAAGCTATGTTGACTGTTTTTGTAGAGCAAAAAATGTTTTTTTAAAAGACAGTTTGTAGTATAGAATTTAAAAAATATCAAATAAAATTGAAATCATTCCTAAAAGTTTTTATCTGACAGTTTAATTAGAAAAAATTGTCAGAACAAATTCAAACTCTTGCCTTTCTAAGTTTCTACAAAAATTTCTGAATTGTTGATTTCTTTTTTAAATAAACTGTAGGGAAGATGAAGAAAAATAAGGATTAAGGTATGTGAGGAAAGATTCGAGGATTGAACCCCTCCAAAACTCAAAATTAGTTTTATTGCTACTTTGTTTAAAAAAGCGTTTATGATCTTCTCGAAAAGCTAATTAAAAACAAATTTGGACAAACTTCGATCTATTTTATCACTAGTGGCTTCCCAGAACACATAATTAAATTTACTTTTATTTAAAAATAGTGTCAAGCCTCTTTACAAAGCAGGAAAATGTTTTGTACAACACTTGTTCCAGGAATAGAAAGTGTTTCGACGAGATTCAAAAAGAAATCATCACGGCAGTTAAACAATTATGCTGTTTGCCGTCTAATCGCATGTTGTTTTTACAGCCTGACAGCTCCTGCCAGCAATTACAACAGATGTGCTAATTTCCATCATAGTACCAATGTTATCTACCAATTTGTATGCCACTATGGTAGATGGTACGTTATCTTGCAAGTATCGTTATCTTGTAGAATTGTTATCTTGTAGAATTTATCTTGTATACGGTACATTACCTTGTAGAACATCCCAAAGCTTGCAAGAGCGCATTAAACAACACACCCTCAAGTCTGTCACTGATCTTCCCCCCACGAAGCTGTGGTAGTCTTCCTTGCCCTGCAAAGCTAATAGTAGCTCCGAAAATTGTCTTTTTTCAAATCTACCATTAATCAAAATCTTTGGAAAACATAAAATATGCTCTTCGTTACAGCGACAACAGATTAATTATCTATTCTTACTCAAAAAAGTTTTAATTTTTACTTTTCCGCTCCAGAAACTACTTTTATTAAATCTTTTCAACCCTATTCTTCGTTAAAAAAAGATTTTGACTATAGTTTAAAACTATCTTAACTTTATCTCTTCTCATTGGTCAAATATTCTCGACCAATGACCATCAAGCAATCTCTTTTTTACTCTATGACTCAGTTCGGTTTGTTTCTTTTTCATTTAGGCAATTTTTTCTATTCGAAATGTAAGACAAAAACTTCAAGATGATTTCAATTCTATTTAGTATTCAAAAAAAAATTTCCAGCGGTAAAATTAAGCCGCTTTTTTTTCTTTTCTTGGCAACAAAATGATTTTGATGAGCCAAAATGGCCTTTGGCTCATAAAGATTGAACGCTACTACTGCAATTTATTTATTTTTTTACCTTGCAGTAAAGAAGGTTTTTCCCTTTAAACGCTTTTTTTTATTTTGGTCTTGATTGATTTTTTAGTAAAAATATTTTCTAAAATTCATTAAAATTCACGTTTGTTGCGATTGACTTTTCATCAAAAAGTGGCTTTTTTTTACGTTTTGCCTCTTGCTAAATCACTGCTATTTGTAGTGTGGCCCTTTTTGAAAAAAGTGTTTTAACCTTAAATCCAAATAAACACTGTACAAACTTTGTTGAATTTAATTTTGTTTGAAATTATTTATTGTAGAGACGGGTGTGATCAATTGCTTTTTTCTTGTAAATTTCAAAGGGCATTATCATACCCTTGTGTGCTCATCGTTTCAAAACTATTGCTAGGCAGTGGGGGTAGTTTCTCTCCTGCTCCTTCCGCTTTTGGCGTTCCTCGCAGTGATGACTTTAATATGGAGCAAACGGAGTGCCCGCACCAGTCCCCCAAAAAGGTGTTAAAATAGTCCTCCATTAAAAATTCCTCCTTTTTAATACAAGCATAATAACAGGTTAAAAAAGTTGTTTGAATACAGACCTTGTTTTTTATCTTCACTTGTATTGAATCTCATTTTATATTTATAAACTTGTATTCATTCATTAACCTCATTTTACTTTAAAGAAATTAAAAAAATAACAAGTGACAACAAAAGAAAGATCTTCACTTAATATGAACAAACTACGTATAAAAGCCATATTTTAGATGCAACTTGGAAGAAAAAAAACTTAAAATGCGCCCCCTCCTTTTTCTCTGTGCTCTTTTTTAACATCATTATTGTTAAAAAATGCTAAATGTTAATTGTTAAAAATTTATTTTAAATTTTTTACCTTATTTGCTGCTGTTTATATTGCAAATATTGGCTGGGTGTCATCACCTTTTGCATGTTGGTTAGTGGCAAAATAGATAACTCAAATCTTAATGTGTTTGTACAACAGCATAAACCAGCAAAAATTTTCATTTTTTTAAAGTTTTATTATAGTTGACACTCATTTTGTTTGGTTATAAAAAATAAACATTTTAGATTTTTCTTCTATACTTGTGTTTATATGTAAAACAAATATGTCGGCCAAAAATAAGAACTTTTCTTTTTGTTATCCTAAAGTGTTATAAAAAAGACGTTTGTGGGGCTAGGCCGAATAGAATTACTGCAAAAATTTAACTCCTATTTGTTTTCAAATATTGTTTGCGCAATTGACGCCGACTTTATCTTAACAATATTAAACCATGCAGTGTACTAAACTTATTGTCGTCGTCGTCGTCGTCGTCGTCGTTTGAAGGGTATCCACTCCAGGTCAGACACAAGCAGGTCTGGGGCCGAGGGTTTATCCTTTTACTAAACCAGACTGCTGAACTGCCTGGATCAGATGCTGGCAGTGATGTCATTAAGCCAGCATCGAGTTTCGTCATCCAAAACCGTCACACATCGTGCTCCATGTGGTGCCCGATGTATCGGGCACGCTGTTAGCACATGGTTTGCGGCTTTCTTAGAGGCCCCACACTCGCAATTCGGTGAAGGAGCGAGACCCCACTTGTGCATGGACGAATGGAATCGCCCAACACCAGTCCGCAGGCGGTTGAGCTTAACCCAAGCTGCTCGGGGTAAGCCCATCCCAACAGGCCTGGCACCGGTCTCGGGCACAAAAGCACGGAGCCTGGAAGCATTTTCACAGTACAACGTGTTCCATTTGTGATTTTTCCATTCAGAAGCGCGGATGTCAAGTCTGTCAAGGTTGTCCAAAAGATTCCGCGCAGCTGGCACAAACGGGCGTCTGCTGTCACGGGTGGTAAGGGTAAAACTTCGATTTCGGAAAAACTCCATAATCATTCTGACCATATGCTTATCCGGAAGTAGTCTCAGCAGCTTGCAGGTAATACCACGGTGCCAGACAGTGTCATAAACAGCTGTCAGATCGATAATCGTCACCGGCCTTCTTTTTAGCCCCGAAAGAATCCTCGATGTTCTGGGTTAGCAGAACAACTTGATCTACGGTTGACTTCCCGCGTCGGAACCCAGCCTGCTCTTTAGGGAGCAGTGGATCGATTAATGGTTCAACGCGGGCGTAGATAAGCTTCTTCAAGATCTTGTAGGGGACACAGAGCAAAGATATCGGCCGATAACTCTTTGGGTCCCCAACGGGCTTTCCTGGTTTTGGGATCGCGACCACAAGCGCTCTTCTCTAGATCTTGGGAATTTTGAGTCGGCGCAAACAGGAAAAGAGGAAATCACGTAACCAGGACTTCAAAGCAGCTCCAGCATGGAGTATAAGCCCGGGGCAGATGGAATCAGGTTCCGGAGCTTTACCTGGTTTTAAATGTTGGAGGGCAGCAGTAAATTCTCTCTGTGAAAAATTGTCAGAGATATTTACTGGGTCTGGTGTTGTGGCTCTCCAAATTTCACACACTTCCTTGAAAGACAAGTCATGATGACTTGCGGTCAACAGCCTCGTATTTCCCATCTCTAACCAGCTGAGATGCAATAGCATCGGCTGAAACGGGACAGTGACGAAGAGAGTGTCGTGACCTACCAGTAAGGTTGTTCAAAGTACTCCACGCTTTTCGACTAGAGTGTGAGAAGTCAATGCTTCTCTTAATCAAACTTATTGTCATTGACACACACAAAAACATGTTTTCGTCAAAGGCTATTTTTGCTTAAATGCACTAAATATAACCAGAGCTGCCATATTGGCCTTTTCAAGGCCAAATCTGAAAAAGTTGGCCTTTTTTAAAGATGTTTGGCTTCCAAATCTAACGTTTGGTCATTTTTGTAAAACAAAATTGTTTTCTTAAAAGTCAGAATTTCTGTTTGAAAATGAGAAGTTTGTGAGCAAAAGTGTTACAATTTTTATTGTTAATTAAATCTTTTATCGTCTTCACCTTAAAATTCGGACATAAATAGAGATTTTAGAGACTGATTAAAAGCCATAATTTTTTTTTAATCTTCACTTTAAATTTTGGATGAAAATAGAGATTTTGGAAATCGATTAAAAGTGATAACTTTTTTTTATTGTCTTCACTTTGAATTTGGAACGTTAATAGAGAAAAAATAATTTTGTCTTATTTTTTTTACGTTTCGTTTTTTTTGACAGTCTATTTGGCCTTTATTGAAAAATTATTCCGACAACCCTGAATATAACGCTATCGATTGCAGTTAATGAAGCGAGATTTGAGATCCTTCCGACAAAGAAAATTGTCGGTAGCATTATACCATCGGTAGCATTATCCCTTAACCAACTGAATTTTTATATTACAAAAAAAAGAAATTTTAAGCTAAAAATAGCTTTGATAAGTACTGCATTTAAACAATTTTTTTATTAAATTCCCGAAAAAATATTTAATTTAATTTTTTTTAAGGTGCACTTTTTCGTCCACCTCGCCGCACGGAAAAAAATTTTAAACTGAGTTAATGAGTAAAAATAAAAAAAAGGTAAAATCTGATCAACTATAGATAAAAATATACTAAAAACTAAAATAAAATTATCATTAAATGAAACTTATGTTAAAATAAATAATTTTTCGACAAAAAAAAGTTCTTATAAAAATAAAACAATTTTCACAATGAATCACTTTACGCCGAGGTGAACTTTTAAGAGCACCTGGTTTTACCATTCCTAAAACTAACAAATTTCAATATTTTATCATAAAAAGCGGGCATTATATTCTTTAATACTTACATAAATGCTCTAAATTTTTACAAAGCAAAATCTCACCTGGTAAAAATTCTATATTTAATTCAATTTTGATTTGTAATCTTCAACAGTCTCAATCTAGACTAAGTTATCGTAGCACGTGGTGAACACAATAGACACAATCTATTTGGGAGAAACGCACTATCAGACATGTAGTCTATGCATGGACGAAAAAGAACAGCTCTGCATTCACAGAAAAAAAGCAGACCAATTTCTGATATTTTCATTATAAAGGTGACCGAGAAAGAGCACTACGGCGGTTAAGGGCTAGAGCTTATCTTCTGTTTTGCTTCTGGTAGAAAGCTTTCTTACCTTAATTTCAAATATAATTAGACAAAATTTTTTTCCTTTAAACTCAAAAAAATCTGCTGTGCATAATTTTTCTGCAAACAAAATATAAACTTATTTTATAAAGTCTCAGCAGCATGGTCGAATGATTAGTGCGTTGGGATAGTGATCGACAAAGTCTCGGTTCAAAACCTACTCGAGCCATTCTGTTGTGTCCTTGGGAAAGACACTTTGCGGCACTTTCCCTGCTTGGTGTTCTTGGCAACTAGTTCTAAATTTGAGTCATATCTTTATTAAATTCCAAGCGGACAGCAATATCTTGGCATCTCCGGAAGCAGATCGGGGTAATTGTTTACCCTACGTAATAGCGCCACCGTCGCTTTCCTGCAAATCAGGAGAATAAATAGAGAGATAAAAAATTTTTTTAATTTATAATTATTTACTATAATTAGATAATCAAATTTTACACCACACAATTTTTTAATTTCACAATAATTTTATTTTATTTGCCCGAACAGACTGTTCTGCCTGCCTGGGCTCGTCAGGGGGCAGTTATAAATCTGAAAAAACAAAATAAATTGATAAAAGGACGTTTCGAAATTAGAACTCATTCCATTATTAACTTGAAAAATGTTTTACAATAAGTTTTACAAGTTAATAATGGAATGAGTTATAATTCCGAAACGTCCTTAATAAACTGTGTTTCAATATTGTATTGGCTATACTTCTTATTTTGAAATTAGTGAAGCGTTCCAAATTTTATGCTCCGAATTTGATAAAAATTGATAAAAATACAGTTTAAACAAAGTGCTTGAATGTCAAGGTTTAGAGAAGGAATGATGAAATGGTAGGTAAGAGGTTAATGAAATCGTGACTTCGGTAAGTGGAGCTACGCACCTTATCACTAGGCCACAAAAGCAATTGAAATTTAAGTCTGACTTCAGGTACTTATGTCGTAAGCTACAATCTGCTTACATTGTAGGCTAGAAACGGTATCTCAGCGATTTTGCCAACAATTTTAATTCCTAGCCTACAATGTGGTCACACGGTAGCTTACGGCATAAGTACCTAAAATCAGATTTGAATTTCAATTGCTTTTGTGGTCTAGTGATAAGGTGCGTAGCTCCACTTACCGAAGTCACGATTTCGTTAACCTCTTACCTACCATTTCATCATTCCTTCTCTAAACCTTGAGTACCTTTCATTGAAACACACAACTAACTATCACATGCCTTGTGCTTATTGGTTTAACCCTTATCAGAACAGTACTTCCAGGTAACTTAACCCATTTATGCCGAAGGTTAGAATAATTGCTTGTACAATGGAAAAACTATTAAAATGGCTTCATTGAGACACAATTACTGTAGAACATTTATACAGTTTATTTAAAAAAATCAGTTGGAAATAAAAAAATATAAGGTGTCCTACATATAGGACGCCAGGCAATACGGAACAAAAATGGCACAAAATTGATCAAGCTTTACAACAGAAAAACTCTACTACACATATACTTTGTGTGGAAGTTTTTGAAGCACTTGACATGTAATCCTTTATCACACTTTTCACACCTGGTTGTAGTCTTCTGGTGACAGTGCGCACAGCGCGTCTGCTTGTCTTGAAGAATGACCCAATGATTGACCTTGTCAAACTGTAGCTCTGTTTCTATAGCAGAAGGACGGCCTTTGCAACCTGGCTGTGGAGGTCTTGAGTAGTGTTCCAGATAATAAGACACAACTCGTCTACGAAACGCTAGCAGATCGAGCTTCTCGGCATCTTTATTCCTTCTATGCAGAAGCCACGCATTGTTCATGGAAACATCGATGAGATATGACACAATGGACGAGTACCATTTTTTACCTCTTATTGTCACTCTGTACTTCGATATGTTCTCATCCATTCTATCTAGACCACCCATTGACTTGTTGTAGAATTTTACGATTGCTGGCTGCTCTACTTGGATCCGTTGCCTTGTCTGCCTTGAAAAGCGGGTCGTCTGGGTTTGGGGGTGAATTCCAACAGCATTTGAACATAGAGATACCACACTGTTGTCATTCCATCGACAGACTATGATATTATCTTTTTCGTCGACTCTGAAATCATGGAAGCCTCGTGGTTTTTTCTTCATCTCTTTGACATCAATGAGAGGACACTTGTCGGTTCTATTTTCTCTGACTGTGCCCATTCCTTTCAGCCCCATATCTTTCAAGGCTGACAAAAGCCTCACACTAGTGAAGAAATTGTCAAATACCAGGTGATATGGAAGAAGATTCTTCTTCTGCAGTGCCTTTCCAAATTTGACCACTAAGTTGCCTCCTATTCCAAGACCATTACCTATTTCTCCATCAGCTTCTTCAGACTTTCCTTGATATATTTCAAACCATGCAAGATAACCACTCACGGTTGTTCCACTCCATAATTTATATCCAAATCGGATGGGCTTGCCCCTGATGAATTGTTTACAGCCGTGCTTGCCAAAGTATTCACACATAGACTCGACAAAACTGTATACTTCTTCAACAGGAGCGTGCTTCATGAAATTTTCATTCAATTTCAGTAGGAGAGGACGGAGCTTAGCTAGCTTGTCAGACTGTGACAGCGCATGATTATCCGCAAAATGCAGATTTGTGAAAATTGACTCAAATCTGTCTCTTCTTATAGCAGAAGACACCATATCGTGGCGCGTGTCACGTGCAGTTTCCCAAAACAGTCTACGTCTCGGATATGAGACATAGCCACTGATCAGGAGGACACCAAAAACTACTTTCATCTCTTCTCTTGTGACTCTGAGCTCTCTATTTTTCTGAGATGCGTACCTGTTGGTTTCGTGAACAATAATTTTAAACAAATCATCATCAAAAAACAGTTCAAAAAATTCTACCGGTGTGAGACTGCCCCCATAGAGATCTTCTACATCTGCATGCATCCATTCCGGCATTCCGCACTCAATATCATGCTTTTTCCAACATCTTTGTTTAGGTAGCTTCTTGGTTCTTTTCTTAGGTGGTCCTTGATTCTCATTTTCAATGTGTGACTCAGGAAAACCATTTGAATCAACTACTGCAGCCCTAAGCATGCTTCCTGGTAAGTTATTCATATTTCCTGATTCTTCATCCCCAGATTCTTCATCAGTGAGTATTTCTGTAGCATTGTCAGGAGGCTCGATGTAATTTATATTGTCTGGTTCTTCACCATCGTCGATTCGGTCAAGTAGCTCAGCAATCCTTGCCCGTCTTGACGCAGGCTGGCCATAGAATTTATCTACCGTACAGGAACTGAAAAATAGAAATTCGAGAAACATTGTAAATTTTATCTCCTAGTGAATAACTTCAAAACAGAGACCTCGTGAGTTTATGAACTAAACTCTGAATTAGTCTAATTTCAGCAGTGTGTTGAAATTGCGAGTTAGACATTTTAGATAGCAACCTATTATCTGACAACACAATATTCCACACAATGTACCTATGTTTGGCCCTCTGCAACTAAACCCTGATATCAAATAGTATATCTATGTATCAATATACATGAAAAAATATGTACATTGCAATATAAAGCAAAGAAATTCAGCAGGTTTCTTGCTATAAATGGATGTACTGAACAAAGCTGTCTGTGTCAACTAGGTTCGTTCAATGCCTAGCGACCTACATGTAGGACACCGTTGTTTAGCATTTCCTCACGCCTCACGTGTTGAATATTTTGATATTTTCTCTATACTTATCTAATAACCGGCTATTATACTATAAGAATATGCACCTCATGACATAAAACAGTTATTCTAACACTCGGCATAACTTACCTTTTGGATGGCTCCATGATTTTTCAGGTAAACTAAAGAATGTACAGTATTTGAGCGCTCCTGTATGACAACCTCTACGTGCAATGTCTAATCTGCAACTGAAACTCGTTTTGGGAAAGAGTACTGAATGATTTACAATTAACAACAATTCGTTTTTTAGCTTTCTATCATCTGTAATCAACAAAAAACTTTTTATGGTTAGCTGACCTATATGCAGGACGCCAGGCATAAATGGGTTAATCGAAACATCTGTTAACATTTTGTCCACAACATGCTGTTTTCACGTGTTTTTTAATGGCAATTCGGTCTATTGAAATTGTCAAGCAATTATGACGTCATTTTTAGTTAACATGCTCGATTGATTACTAGCACAGTAGAAGTTTGTGGTACCATTACAAAATAAGTGATTACAACTTGATTTTGTAAAATAATATTGTCAAATCTCAATTATGGGCTTACTTCCGATTGAAAGCACGTATTTATCTTGTCTTATCAACACTTTTGCAGTGCGCGGCAGAACTAAAGTACTGCGCGGGGGTTATAGGCTAGCTGCGCGGCCGCGCAGGTGCGCAGCTTAGAGGGAACCATGATTATCAGGCTACGAATTAAAATTAAAACAGTAAAATTTTTTTACAGCGTATGAATTAAGAATTTTGTCAGTTCAATAAGTATGTAGTGTAAAAGAGGGTTATTTTATTTACTGATCAAGAAAGTGGGTAAAGGTGACATGTAAAAATAAGGTAAACCGAGTGTGTAGATATATTTATTAACTGCCAGTGTAATGTAATTAAAACTTCGTAATTTAAATTTACTTCGGTGTCGGCATTTTGAAACGAACTCCGGGCGTTTGTTTAGTGATATTTTTTTATTAATTTTTGGGGTCATCCTGAAATATTTTTAATTTTTCTGATAATTTTAATTTTAATTCGTACCCTAATAATTGTCATTTTTAAACGCATCTCTTGTGCACCTTTTGCCGTAGTTTCCAATGCAATCTATTTAATCAAAATTTTGACGCATTTTTAATGCAAACTTTTCAAATTTACCCATTACTTTCAAACAATAGAGCAAGCTACGTAAAACCTTTTTCTTTGGCAATAAAATTCATTTATCGATCAATATTACAACCGTAGTTTTTCTCTTGTTGTTGTTTTACGTTTTCATTCAAGCGCTTTGTTTAAACTGTATTTTTATCAATTTTTATCAAATTCGGAGCATAAAATTTGGAACGCTTCACTAATTTCAAAATAAGAAGTATAGCCAATACAATATTGAAACACAGTTTATTAAGGACGTTTCGGAATTATAACTCATTCCATTATTAACTTGTAAAACTTATTGTAAAACATTTTTCAAGTTAATAATGGAATGAGTTCTAATTTCGAAACGTCCTTTTATCAATTTATTTTGTTTTTTCAGATTTATAACTGCCCCCTGACGAGCCCAGGCAGGCAGAACAGTCTGTTCGGGCAAATAAAATAAAATTATTGTGAAATTAAAAAATTGTGTGGTGTAAAATTTGATTATTTAATTATAGTAAATAATTATAAATTAAAAAAATTTTTTATCTCTCTATTTATTCTCCTGATTTGCAGGAAAGCGACGGTGGCGCTATTACGTAGGGTAAACAATTACCCCGATCTGCTTCCGGAGATGCCAAGATATTGCTGTCCGCTTGGAATTTAATAAAGATATGACTCAAATTTAGAACTAGTTGCCAAGAACACCAAGCAGGGAAAGTGCCGCAAAGTGTCTTTCCCAAGGACACAACAGAATGGCTCGAGTAGGTTTTGAACCGAGACTTTGTCGATCACTATCCCAACGCACTAATCATTCGACCATGCTGCTGAGACTTTATAAAATAAGTTTATATTTTGTTTGCAGAAAAATTATGCACAGCAGATTTTTTTGAGTTTAAATGAAAAAAATTTTGTCTAATTATATTTGAAATTAAGGTAAGAAAGCTTTCTACCAGAAGCAAAACAGAAGATAAGCTCTAGCCCTTAACCGCCGTAGTGCTCTTTCTCGGTCACCTTTATAATGAAAATATCAGAAATTGGTCTGCTTTTTTTCTGTGAATGCAGAGCTGTTCTTTTTCGTCCATGCATAGACTACATGTCTGATAGTGCGTTTCTCCCAAATAGATTGTGTCTATTGTGTTCACCACGTGCTACGATAACTTAGTCTAGATTGAGACTGTTGAAGATTACAAATCAAAATTGAATTAAATATAGAATTTTTACCAGGTGAGATTTTGCTTTGTAAAAATTTAGAGCATTTATGTAAGTATTAAAGAATATAATGCCCGCTTTTTATGATAAAATATTGAAATTTGTTAGTTTTAGGAATGGTAAAACCAGGTGCTCTTAAAAGTTCACCTCGGCGTAAAGTGATTCATTGTGAAAATTGTTTTATTTTTATAAGAACTTTTTTTTGTCGAAAAATTATTTATTTTAACATAAGTTTCATTTAATGATAATTTTATTTTAGTTTTTAGTATATTTTTATCTATAGTTGATCAGATTTTACCTTTTTTTTATTTTTACTCATTAACTCAGTTTAAAATTTTTTTCCGTGCGGCGAGGTGGACGAAAAAGTGCACCTTAAAAAAAATTAAATTAAATATTTTTTCGGGAATTTAATAAAAAAATTGTTTAAATGCAGTACTTATCAAAGCTATTTTTAGCTTAAAATTTCTTTTTTTTGTAATATAAAAATTCAGTTGGTTAAGGGATAATGCTACCGATGGTATAATGCTACCGACAATTTTCTTTGTCGGAAGGATCTCAAATCTCGCTTCATTAACTGCAATCGATAGCGTTATATTCAGGGTTGTCGGAATAATTTTTCAATAAAGGCCAAATAGACTGTCAAAAAAAAACGAAACGTAAAAAAAATTAGACAAAATTATTTTTTCTCTATTAACGTTCCAAATTCAAAGTGAAGACAATAAAAAAAAGTTATCACTTTTAATCGATTTCCAAAATCTCTATTTTCATCCAAAATTTAAAGTGAAGATTAAAAAAAAAATTATGGCTTTTAATCAGTCTCTAAAATCTCTATTTATGTCCGAATTTTAAGGTGAAGACGATAAAAGATTTAATTAACAATAAAAATTGTAACACTTTTGCTCACAAACTTCTCATTTTCAAACAGAAATTCTGACTTTTAAGAAAACAATTTTGTTTTACAAAAATGACCAAACGTTAGATTTGGAAGCCAAACATCTTTAAAAAAGGCCAACTTTTTCAGATTTGGCCTTGAAAAGGCCAATATGGCAGCTCTGGTTATATTTAGTGCATTTAAGCAAAAATAGCCTTTGACGAAAACATGTTTTTGTGTGTGTCAATGACAATAAGTTTGATTAAGAGAAGCATTGACTTCTCACACTCTAGTCGAAAAGCGTGGAGTACTTTGAACAACCTTACTGGTAGGTCACGACACTCTCTTCGTCACTGTCCCGTTTCAGCCGATGCTATTGCATCTCAGCTGGTTAGAGATGGGAAATACGAGGCTGTTGACCGCAAGTCATCATGACTTGTCTTTCAAGGAAGTGTGTGAAATTTGGAGAGCCACAACACCAGACCCAGTAAATATCTCTGACAATTTTTCACAGAGAGAATTTACTGCTGCCCTCCAACATTTAAAACCAGGTAAAGCTCCGGGTCCTGATTCCATCTGCCCCGAGCTTATACTCCATGCTGGAGCTGCTTTGAAGTCCTGGTTACGTAACTTCCTCTTTTCCTGTTTGCGCCGACTCAAAATTCCCAAGATCTAGAGAAGAGCGCTTGTGGTCGCGATCCCAAAACCAGGAAAGCCCGTTGGGGACCCAAAGAGTTATCGGCCGATATCTTTGCTCTGTGTCCCCTACAAGATCCTCGAGAGGCTTATCTACGCCTGCGTTAAACCATTAATCGATCCACTGCTCACTAAAGAGCAGGCTGGGTTCCGACGCGGGAAGTCAACCGTAGATCAAGTTGTTCTGCTAACCCAGAACATCGAGGATTCTTTCGGGGCTAAAAAGAAGGCCGGTGACGTATTTATCAATCTGACAACTGTTTATGACACTGTCTGGCACCGTGGTATTACCTGCAAGCTGCTGAGACTACTTCCGGATAAGCACATGGTCAAAATGATTATGGAGTTTTTCCGAAATCGAAGTTTCACCCTTACCACCGGTGACAGCAAGCAAAGCAGGCTACGCCGTCTTGAAAACGGCGTTCCTCAGGGATCGGTCTTGGCTGCCCTCCTATTTAACATCTATACGTACGATCTTCCTTCCATGATTTCCAGAAAGTTTGCTTATGCTGATGATTTAGCAATGTTGCACTCTCATGGAAACTGGAAGGACTTGGAGGGGATTTTAAGGCAAGACATGTCCACACTTTCAGCGTATCTCCAGACTTGAGGTTGAAGCTCAGTTACACTAAAACGGTGACGGCAGCCTTTCACTTAAATAACCGAGAGGCCAAACGTGAGCTAAAGGTCTACAACAATGGTAGACTTTTACCGTTATGTCCAACCCCTACTTACCTTGGGGTAAAACTGGACAAATTGCTCACGTTTCGTCGCCACTTAGGTGCATTGTGCAAAAGACTATCCTCGCGCGTCACACTGCTGAGGCGACTCGTGGGCTCGGGATGGGATGCTGGTGCTAAAACACTACGCATAGCCACCTTGCCTCTAGTCTACTCAACATCTGAGTACTGTGCACCAGTCTGGTGTTGTAGTGCTCATACTCGCCTCATTGACAGTGTCTTGAACGACGCCTTGCGCATAGTTACTGGATGCCTGCGTCCCACTCCAACTGACCACCAGACTTAAATTTCAATAGCTTTTGTAGCCTAGTGATAAGGTGCATAGCTCCACTTACCGAGTTCACAGTTTCAGGGATTCAAAACCTGCTTTCGTTTGGAGATGACACATATTTCAGGAAAACTTTTTTACATTAATTGCTTTTAAATAATTTATATTCTAGAACTCTTCCTGAAGATTTCTAACAGGCTGAAACAGGCTGTTGGGGGTTAAACTTGTCACTAACATTCGGCAACACACAAAAGATGCTGCTACATAAATTTATCAAGCAAGAGCAGAGATCAGTATATTTGTTATTCGGGCATTCATTTTACAAACTAAACGTCGTTTTTTTCAGTGTATTGGTAAATTTATACTTTTTCTAGTAATATTAACCATGTCAAAAAGGAATTTTGTTGGACTGCGCGCTAAAGGAACACAAAATAAAAAATCGAGAGACTCGTTCAACCTCGAATGGCTAAAAGTAAAAGTAACTACAGATACCCCAGATTTCAAAAACGTAAAAGTTAAACTAAGTTCGATTTACGAATATCCTTTTGAAAACGGACTCAAATGTAAAATTTGTGCTGCTTGTTAAGCTTCAAAACTAATATAGCTAATGAATATGCAACTGGAAAGCGATGTAAAGCATGGAAATTAGATTACTGTAAACGATATTTATTATCGTGCATTCATGCAAAAAATGTTCAGATTTTGTACAATCAAAAGCACAAAATCAGTGTAAAAAGTCTTCTGACAGAAAAACTTGTTGACCGGACAGCACGCTTGGACCATGCCAAACGCCTGCAAACAAATGAGGAACAAATTCGCATCCTAATGGACAGTGTTCTTCTTGCTATCAATATGAATGCTTTGATGTTGCCTGGACAAACTATACACGACCATATCGGAAAATATGTTTCGCTACCAGATAGCTGGCGAAGTAAAAACTATACATTTGAGTTTGCTGCGGCAATTAATGAAGCTGTTGCAGATGAAATATTTACAGAATTACGTTCATCCTTATTCCATACACTCTTGTTTATGAAAGCACTGATATTGCAGTTCATAAAGTGTTAGTTCTGTATTTCAAATATCATTCTCCCAATTCACTGGTTTATAAAACAGTGTTCGGTGGAATCATCCAACTGACAGCATGCCATGCTCAGGCTCTTGAACAGGCTATAAAAGAGTTTACAATGAACATGAAATCGACATCAACCGTTTAGTCATGTTAACATCTGATGGTGCATCAGTTATGCTGGGTCGGTGGAATGGATTAGCGGCTTTATTAAAACGTACATCTTTTAGAACAGCACTGTGTCGCACATAGAGAAGACTTGGCACTAACTGCTGCATGGAAAGACAACAATTTATTGAAAAACATTGAAGTTCTTTTGCGCACTTTTTATACTTTATTTAGCCGATCTTCTGTTAAAATAGCTGCACTTGCTGAATTGGCCAGTGTAAATGAAGTGAATGTTTTGTCTTTTTTGACCAATTCAAGAAGTTCGCTGGCTATCACGACATTTTGCTGTCAGCGTTTTTGTAAGAAATATCGATGCATTGGTTTTGTTTTGTGAAGAACAAATTAACGAGTGCAATGATCCCATCTGTGTGTATGTTTTGCAATGTATACAAGATCCACAATATTTACTAGCTTTGTATACACTGAACGATGTTTTAAGCGAATTAGCAAATTTATCAAAATCGTTACAGAAAAATACTTTATCACCAATCGAAGCTCACCAGTTGTGCGTTTCTAAAATTCGCAAATTAGAAACTAGTACCTTGGCGACAACACTTTTTGGAATGATAAATCCAAACAAATTTTAACTGAAAATAAAGACATTGACACAAGAAAAATTACGCAGTTTATTAGATCAATGTGTGATCATTTATATGCCAGATTTCCGTCTGAAATGTTGGTCTGCTTTTGATCCTACTGCTTTGAAAACACATTTGATTTTGGTGTTGCAGAAGTTAAGAAGCTGTGTATGCAATATAAAGATCTAATTAGCGTAACAAATGACAATTTAATTATAAAGCGGTACAATGATTTCAAGTTCCTGATGAGTGAGAAATTAATATCAGGCACTATTACATCACTGCCAGAAATAGCTGAAATCATTGTAAATGATAAACAGTTTAACCTACTTTCAAATTTGGTTGACATTTGTTGTACTTTTTAAGCTTCCAGCGCTGATTGCGAGCGAGGCTTTAGCTTTATGAATAACATTAAAGTGAAGTCGCGCAATAGCCTAGGCAATACTCACTTGGATCATCTTATGCGAATAAAATTGTATTTAAATGCAGGAAGAACTATTGACTTACACAACGCGTATATTATATGGAAAGAGCAAAAAGTAAGACGTGAAAAGATTTAAATTTATATTTATTTGAGTGTATGAATAAATTCTATTTTCGTTTAAAATTTGTGTTCTTTTTTATTTTTTCGAAATTTTTTGGCGCAGACCTTTTTTTCTGGGGCTCACGCCACCTTTCATTCCGCGCACACTAAGCGAGCTCTTAGAAGGAACGTTGCTGTGATAATTGTTATTTTTAAACGCATCTTTTATGCATCTTTTACCGTAGTTTCCAGTTACCTAGCCACCAGACCGTAGTTACCAGACACCTTTTACCGTAGTACCGTAGTTTTAAACTTTATAGAGATTACTATAGATTACTCTATTAGTAATTGCAGATCTCCTGTAACTTGCTTTAAAAAAATGCTTGAACACTATTGTAGGAAAATGATACAAAAAATTTGCCTCAACATATTCTAGGTATTGTTTTTCTCGATTATTGGACAGGTATAAGTACTTTGGATCACAATTTTTTCAACTTAAAAAGGATTATTTTTGTCGCTCTTTGTTAAAGATTTTTGAAAATAATAATTTTGGCCAATGCATTGTTAAGTAATCAAATATTATTGTATAAAAATTTAATTGAAAAAATACATTCAATGAGTTAAACTAAAAAATGAATTCAATCTTATCGCAAAGTTTTATAAAATTCTTCTAACAAAAATTTTTTACAATCGTCAAAATCAGCATTGCAACAGCGCTGAGAGGACATGAGCTTACTCTCCCTCGTTCCGCTCGATGTGCCCTCTCTTGTTTACACTGCAACGGGCACAGCACTCTTCTAACTACATTCCTCCACAGGATTGATAGAGCCGAGACTCCTTCGTGCAGCAACTGTGGTTCTCGACTATTGGATTGTTTTCAATTCAATAGACCTCTGGTTTTTAAAAAAAAAATATTTCAAACGGAAAGCAATATCATGGCATCTCCGGAAGCAGGTCGAGGTAATTGCTTGTCCTATGTCAGAAGTGGGAAACCTTTTTGTGGCCTTAAGTGAATTTGAAGTGGAAACCTTTTTTGAGGCTTTATTTTATAATTTTGAAGGAGGCATCATAAAGTTGAAACACTTAAAAAATTTAAGTAATCATCTTGAATTCATTGCGGTTTTTTTAATTTTTGTCTTCAAAAAGTAATAAATACTTTTAAGGTAAAAAAATCAAGATCTGCACTCTGGTCCAAGTTTCCCGCGAGTTTTGAAAGGTCCCAACGGTGGTGCAGGCGCAAAAAAGTTGAGAACCATTGAGCTATAGTGTCATATGATTGATGTAAGAAGTTAGATTTAGAACTTTGAAATGTATAAAGCTTTTACGATCTCAAATTCTTAAAAGATAAAATTCGAAATTATTTTTTTAAACTGGTTTAATGATATTGAATGGTAAATAGAATGGGCCTTCTTTTGTTTGATTGTGATATTTAAAAGTAAAATGTCATTTTTGTCGGTTAAAATTTAACAGTTCGTGGAAGTCATAAGGCAGTGGTTCTCAACTTTTTGTAGTTTGTGACTCGTTTTATAACTTTGATATAGCCTTTTTTCCCCTTTTTGTTCTGTTCTGTGTAAATGTAGATTTTAAATGTATTGTATAGTATAAAGTATTTTTGCGACCCCACATGCAAAATACGATAGCTGCAGGTCTTGTTCATAAATAATTAATTTACCTCCCAATAAGCGTTGGAAATATAGCTTTTTGCAAAATGCTTTAGTTTAGAAATTTTTACGTAATTCGAAAAAATGCTTTTTAAGTATTTGTTTGACTACCTAGCCTACTATGGTTAATGCCACTTTGCCTTCTCTTTTCAATAATAAAGCAACGTCTTAACACCAAATTCATGCATTAAATTTGAAAAATATTGCAAAGAATTTAATAAATACTGCTATTATGGCCGACAATCAAGCCGCCTGCGGAAAAAGATTTCCCGATTCCCAATGAGCTAATCCAGCTCTGATGGTAATGTAAACACTATTTATTGAGATAGTAACTATTGTTTTGACTTTCTTGTCAACTCAATAATTTATATTTATTTTAAAAACAAAAAATTTGTTAAACTGTAAACAAAAGTTTGAAAAATTCCCCCAACTTTCTTTAGGAAAACAAACAATATTGCCATTCGTAAAAATTTTTTATTGATTAAAAAAAAGTAAAAGCCCCATTAAGAATGACAAGCGTTAAACACTTAAAGAAACAAATTGATCGCTTTGACCAGTGCTCAGGTCAGCGATCTATTGGACCCTTCAAAGAACAATTTTATTTATTTCAATTTTTATTCTTATCGGCTGTCAAACTATAATGCAAACACAATTAAGAAATATCAGGGAGAGGAAAAAAAGAAAAACGTTTTGATCTTGCAAAAAAAGACAAAAATGCGTTTGCATCACATAAAACTTTGAAAAACTATTATATTACAAAAGTAAAATTTTTTCATGAAAACTTTTCCTGTCATTTTTTTACTATAAAATCACGTTTATATTGTAAAAAATATATAATAAACAAAAACGTCTTTTTTGAACAGTTTTTAGTTTATATTTCAATCATTCACACTTACTGAAACAATTTTTTTTATTTACTTTATCTATAGAATTCTCATAGACACGTGAAATATTTGATTATCCAAAACCGACTATTTCTTCGCTGTGTGCGGATCAAAAGATGAAAAAAGTTTACAAAATAATCTTGAATACAAGCAGTTTGGTGTTTAATAGTGAACTGTTTAACTTTTTTATGTATTGCCCCCCAGAAATTAAGTTTATTTTACTTTTGTTTTACAAATAATTGCTTCCACTTGAAAATATAAAACAATTTTCATTCCTTTAATTGTATTTAATTTGATTGAATGAATTATTTTAGAAAAATAATTGTTATGTCACAATTAAGCAATCTTTCGAAACAAAACTCACTTTGTTTAATTTTACAGCAATTGTGACGTTTCGAAAATTAGTCATTGTGACGTTTACAAAAATAAAACAAAACAACCAACTTACAATCTTTTAGATAGCAAACACGATTCCTATGCACCCATTCCTGCACGCTTCCTTCACACATCATATTCTCTGGTTCGTTACAATCACAAGGGATGGGTTTGAACGACCATGATGATGGACATTGTTGTGAACAGTTTGCTTCATCGTGAGGACTGAGCCAGGGACAGTTTATCACTCCATCGCATTTCAAACGATCAGGACATTCTCTACAATACAATATCGACGTCATAAAGTCAATAACCGGCGTCATTATCCGATGCAAAATATAGATTTGCTTGTCAGCAGTAAAGTTTAAATCAGTGTTCCGTGGGTTGAACCGAACAAGTTAATTAGGTTAACTTTATTATTTCGTTCATTTGGTTTTTATTCCGCTCTACTATCAACATTTCAATTTCTGTTTTGTTGAGACCCAACGATAAAAAAACAAGCAAAATAAATAAAAAAAGTAGTAGATCAGTAAATTTTGTGATGAGAGGGTGACCGCGAAATCTAACAAAATTAGTAAAATTCTAACAAAGTTTGATGGCAGGCAACAGGTACGAGTATACAAGTATTTTTTAACATAGGAACAAAATCAATCGAACTCCAGTTGTTTATGTTTTATATTTCATATTTACGGATTCATCGACAAAACACTTCGTCAGCTAGAACTTACAATTACAATGGTGTTAAAAATTCAAACTCAAATTAGTTGGAAAAGTTCTAACAGATTGAACATCTATTAGAAACAAGTTAGTGAAGCAAGTTAGTTGGAAAAGTTCTAGCAGATTGAACATCTTTTAAAACAGTAATATATATTTAGTAATTTTCTGGAACTGTGGTCACCAAAGTACGGCTTGCGGTTCTGATCGAAAATCTGTCAGGCTCGTCGAAATCTGAAGCAAAGAAACTAAAATATAAAAAAGTAAAAACCATTGGTCACCAAGCTACGGTTGATCAAATAATTAAAAACTGAAACACTTTTTGAAAAAATAAAATCTTTTTTACTCAGTGTCTAGAGAAGTTTCATTAAAAATTATTCAATGATTTTTTTGATTTTTTTATCTTGCTTCGTTTGTTGTGAACCAAATAATTAAATAAAATTTGTATAATATTATTTTTATCTTGTCTTTTTCCCTCCGGACGCGTTTGCGTCTTGAAACAAGAGGGAAAAAATGCTGCGTCAGCAATCTCTCAATTATTATTATTTTTAAATTTATTTTTTCTCTGTATTTATCCTTCTGATTCGCAGAAAACTTAGGGCAAGCAATTACCCCGACCTGCTTCCGGAGATGCCAAGATGTTGCTGTCCGCTTCAAATTTATAGAGATATGACTTTAGTATAGAACTGCTTGCCAAGATCACCAAACAGGGGAAAAAGCCGTAAAACATGTTTCCCAAGGACACAACAGAATGAAGCGAGTAGGATTTGAACTGAGACCATGTTGATCACAATTTCGGCGCTTTAACCACTCGATAGCAGTATACAATGGGTCATTTGCCGTCAATTGTGAGGGATCTGGTGGGGGATCAAGCGGGGGATCTAGCGGGGGATCTAGCGGGGGATCTAGCGGGGGATCTAGCGGGGGATCTAGCGGGGGAGCTAAACAAAGTTGCAACCAACACAGGTTTGATTCTCACTCAGAGCAACGAAGTCGCGTTGAGACATAACTTATGCCCAGAAACGAAGTTGCACTTTTGATTTTCACCCAGAGCGACGAAATCGCGTTGAAACATAATCTTTTCTGAGCAACAAAGTTGCGGGTTTGATTCTCACCCAGAGTGACGAAGTTGCGCTGAAACCTAACTTATGCTGCGCAACGATGTTGCGACTTAGATTCTCACTTAGAGCGACAAAGTCGCGTTGAAACCTAACTTGTGCTGAGCAACGAAGTTGCGAGTTTGATTTTCACCTAGAGTGACGAAGTCTTGTTTAACTACAAGTTCGACAACGTTTGAGCAGCTGTCCTTTTACTGCAAAGACACATCTGCAATTAAAAAGTCTCCTAGAGAACGGTTACAAAACATGATGCAATCCATGACATCATATGAAGTGGTGTATATGAGACAGTGTTATTTGGTTTCGTCATTGAAATATGTCACAAGATTCTGTCTCTCGAGAGTTAGAAGCTGAAATGTTTCACTGCTTAAACCCGCAAAAACCGCATATGTGTGACAAAGAAGATCGTATGCGAACCTTTCCAAAGTCTTGGAATGATCAGGAAAGTCCAACACCGCATGAACTGGTTGATGCACGATTTTATTGTATGGGTTCTGGTGACCGAGTCAGTTGTTTCTATTGTGGAGAACAATTATTTCATTAGAAACTGCGTGACAACCCATGGTACAAGCATGCAAAGTGGTTTCCTTTGTGTGAATTTGTTCTAAAGAAACAAGCTGTGAAATATATAAAAAAGTATGCCAGAAACACTCAGGTTTACGTCGACTAAATATAGAAAATCCAAATCGATCCTCTGCAACAAATCAGCTACGTACCATGTTGACCAATCAAACGCAAAGCACAGTTACAGCCAAGGAAAGAAGTCAAAGATTAGAAGCAATGATGCTGCTTGACCCTCACGTGAAATATGCAAAAAGCATAGGCATTGAAGACACCAAGATCCATTATGCTCTTTTGCAACAAATGGAAAAAAATAATTGCAACCTCTCCAATTGCCAAGAGCTACTTACTCAACCTTGTTTTGGACAAAAAAAAAGAAGACAAATGCATAAAATGTAAAAACAAGAAAATAAACGCAGTTTGCATGCCTTGTGGATACATGATATTTTGCTAGACCTGTACACAAGACATCTATTCTTGTTGGTTGTGCACTCAAAGCTTGTCTGATACAATTGTGGGGAAAACAATGGTAATTGCACAAGAGCTTAAGACATGCTTTTGTTTTTCGAGTGAGAAACATTTAAATAGTAAACGCATCTCAAACAAGCTGTTTCTAATAAAACCAGAATCGTTGAAAGTGTTATGGTTCTATTTTTTAAAAATGTTTTGACCGTGAAAAATAAAGTACATTGACAATGAATATATGTTTAAACATTTTTCACACTGGCATTTCTGCTAAGTTCTTAAAACTACGGTGTAAAAGATTTAAATCGTACCTATTTGACAATCGAAGTGTGACATTTTGCAGCTTTTAATCGGGAAGCTGCAAATTATTCAAACGAAAAACCATAAACGCGTTTTTAGAACGTCAACTATGGATAGAGCTTGCAAGAAAATTAAAAATTTTTATATTGCTTATACTTTCAAAAACTTTTGAAAAGTCTGCGATTGTGAACTTACCGTTTCATATTTTCAAACTTTTAGATAAAAAAATTTACATTATTTTAAACTCTTCAAACACAAAAACCGACCGAATTCTACAAAATGGTGGTATATTTGAGATTTTTTGCTGTTCTTTAACGTTTTTCAATGCATATCTGCATACCAGCAACAGAACGTCAGCTGCAGATTTTTGCGAAAAAGCAACATGGATTTAACTTTTTTTAATTTTGACTCAAATTTTTAAAATTTTTCGTGAATATTATAATTTTTCAAACCTCGAAGCTTGGGAGTATAAATTGCTTAAAGCATAAACGGTGTTGTTAAACAGGGACAAAAACATTTAAACATTATTTTGCACGGTTTCAGATTTCTTTGTTTGCACTTCACTCAATTTTTCTTTTAAAAAATTATTAGTTGTTTGAAAACAATGCGTTTTTTCTTTACATCGGTTAACCTGTTTTTAAACTATCTCTTCGCCAAACAAAGTAAAGACGTTTTTTATTCCAAGATTATTTTTGAAAACTACCTCCAGAAAAATATTACGAACCAAACTATTTAGATTCGTCTCATAAAACTATTGCGCCTGTCACAATCTTTAAAACCTCCTGACCAGTTGATACAAAAAACTTGCATTTTTACGTTGCAGAATGATTGAAGCAAATTCTTTAAGTTTTTCTAACCTCAAAACGGTTTGACTACAATTTTTTTTTCACGTAAAAATTTTGTTAAAAGTCAAGAAGTCGCTCTTTAGCAAAACGTAAAACTTTTATAATTTTTTCGACTTTGAAAACAAGAAAATAGTGGTTAAAACTTATTATAAAAGAACTGTTTGTTATGAAAATCTTTTAATCCTTTTAAAATCTATTTTGCAAAGTTGAATTATATCTAAGATTGCACTGGTTCAATACGCGATTTCACATCTAATTTTGCGTTTCGCTGCAAAAGAAAAACAGTCAGCATTATAAATATTGCAAAAATTTCTTAAAGTTGAAACCTTCTTGATCAAAAAATGACAAAAAATTAGTCAATTTGCAAAACAACATCGCTTTTTCAACAACTTTTTTCAGCTTGTGACCTATTGAATTAATTTTGTGATAAAAATTAGCATCGTAAATTTTATAATAGAACATTATATCTCAAAACTCAACAAAACAATACGTTTTTTAAACAATTTTCAACATCTAGTTTATATCAGGAAACTTCTCGGCATCATGTCTTATGAAAAAATACATGGTGTCACCCATTTCGTTTTCAGCATAAGCGTCAGTGAACTTAAGTCTTGTTTTAAAAAACGATGCCTTGTTATCTTAAAACTACGATTCTGATTTTTAAAAGGTGCAGACGTGTTAACGTAGAGGTGTGATTTTAACTGCACCGTACCTTTCAATAAATTATTCTCTTGTCTTATCGTCTTTTTAGACCAAAAAATTTAACACGTAAAACTTTCTTACATCTAGACTTATAAGTAAAATTTTGTCTTTAGGTAAAATATCAGATAAAAGTTGTAATTTACAAAAAAGCACAAATTATCTGAACTACATTTTGTAGCGAATTTTTACTGTTTTTGTAAAATAGTTGGTTTTGGAAGCAAAAATCTTTATTGCTTATGTCAAATCTTTGAAAAGTTTGCTGTTGACAACATTTAAAACAACCCCATCGTCTACCGATTCTTTGTATAATCATAAAACTATTTCTTAAGACATCAAAATTCTACAAAAAAGTAAATTTTTTTCAGTCAAGACATACGATATGGTGCACCCCAGTGTCAGATGAAAAACCGTTACTTGCGTCATACACTTTTCGAGTTTATTGAATTGTTGCGTATGTTTTTCAGTACCAATTCACTATTTTGGTTAAGAACGACAAAGAAAAACTTGTGGTCAATTTTACATTTTGTTCACAACAAAATCGAATTTTAATTAGGGTTGTGGAGTAGAAATCATCGGAGTCGCATGTTTTAGGAAGGAGTCGGAAGGGAGTCGTTTTTTCCGACATGCCTAAGTCGGAATCGTTTTTTAGATGTACTGGAGTCGGAAAACTTTAGATAAGTGGAGTCGGAGCCAGAAATTTTTGAACAGGAGAGTCTGAGTTGGAATCGAAAAAAATTCCTACAACTCCACAACCCTGGTTTTAATACGAAAAGAACGAATTCGCTGCAGGACCGCTAATATTTTTTTTGCGAATCGTAACCAAAAATTTTTTAAATTGTAAAATTCAACACGAAAATGTAATCATTGTGTTATAACGATATCAAGACAAAAAAAATAGAGTATTTAGCTATAGATACCTTATTTTTTTAAAAAATAATCCAAGTTTTCCTTTTTCTTAAACATGACATTGTTTATCATTTTTACATAGTTTTGAAAAGCTTATAAAATCAATTGTTTTTTTTCAAATTTTTAGCATATTATTCCAAAGACATACCTTTTGGTTACTGCAAATAATATTTCAAGACATAGAGTGTATCCGTTTTTGGAAGAAATAATTGCTTGTTTCAACAAGCTAAAACACATCATTTACATTGAGTATAAAATAAAAATACTTATTTGTTAAAAACATTTTACGAGTTTTTGACATCTTCGGGCGTGTTCAGACTTGTCAAGACGTTTTAAGTAAACAGCTACTAACCAACAAAAAAGAAACTTAATAGAGTCACTATTGGGCAATAGGTTGCATAAGAAAAAAAATTTCTTGTAATTATTCGTTAGAGTCGAAATAGTCATTTTCTTAACATACAGCGCACCGATGTCTGCAAGTGGTAAAGCAAAGTTATAAAAGAAGTCGCTTTCTTCTTCGACGTACAATGCAAAAGACACCACTTCGATTCGAAATGTGGTTTGTGCAGTGCGAAGCAAAAATACAAAAACAAACCTCAAGCAGACAGCAAATTGGGAATGATTATTAGTTGAAGTGGAAAAGCAACAGTATTTTGATCATCTTCAGTTACGTGAAGCTTTATTGAAACTGCTACCTTTTCAAACATGTCTGGTACTCTTCGAAAAACAAAACAGCAAAGGAATTCGAAAAGTTTACATAATTTTTCTTGCTGAAACCTACCCCATCAAGTGTTCAGTTCGTGCTATGTTTGTAAGAGCGCAAAAAAAGTATTGGCTGATGAAATAAAGTTATATTATAGATATATCAATTTTTTTTCTCCTCTTTAGTATGTAGAAACCAAAAAGGAATCTCTTGTCGCTTATGAATGCACTCGCCTTGAAAATGCGAGCGATATCAAAAAGAAGAAACTTTGTGAAATCAGCCAATATCTTGCATCTTTTTCTACCAATAGCAAAAATGCTGTAATGCCTGATTTGAATAATCACCCTTTGTTTAGCGAAAAATGAATCAGTTGTATTTTTCTGACTTGTGAATAAAACATACAGTCTTAAACTTTTTGTGTTTCATTGTACAGTATACACCGAGTTGAAGTATTGAGAAAAAAGTTTTCAATTATGTCTTGATTTTCTGTTTTAAAAAGGTTAACATTGTAAAAACTTACACTAAGCATTCGTGAAATTATGTAAAAGTAGAAGTAATCGTGAATCTTAAAGATAAGCTTTACTTTAGATTTACGAAAAAATTGTTTTTTTTTGTTTTTCTTTAGAGTGAAAGAAACAGAGTTTTTAACTATTGCTTGCTCACAAGTAATTTTATAACAATAACAATAATAATAAAAGCGACGACAAAGTTGTTTGAAATCCGACAAACCTTTGCTCTACTTTCAACTCGAGTACGCTGCATAGCCTACTTTTGGTGAGTATTTTATAAGTTGATTGTTTAAGCAAAACAGTCTTTTTTATTAAATAAGGTTTACAAGCTTTTCCCAAAACCAACAAGAAAACTAACGTTTTAATCTATAGGGTTAGGGTTATTTTTTAAAATTTCTTTTTCTAAAATAAAAAAAATTACAAAATTAAATATTTATAAAATTAATTATAAAATAAATATAATAACATTATAAAATTAAAATAAAAAAAATAAAATTATAAAAATAAAATTATAAAATGTTTCTAAAATAAAAAAATAAAATTATTCTAAAATAAAAAAAATAAAATAAAATTAGATTTTAAGATTGCTTTTTCTAAAATAGAAACAACAAAATTTTTCAAAAAAAAATAAATAAATAAAAAAATAAAAAAAATTACTTTTTCTAACCCTAACCCTAACCCTAACGTTTTAATTTATAGAGAGAAGAAAAGATTGCACCCATTCTTAAAAACTATAGCTTTTCTTACGATTTCCTTTTTTAATGTTTAGCTTACTAACACACAAAAACCTAATTTATCATAAAAAAAGGTACATTTTTGGTTATCGTTTGTTATCGTCTGAACGCACAATAACGCACAAACACCTAACACTAACTATAATCCTAACCCTAACCAAAAATGCACCTTTTCTTACAACAAATTAGGTTTTTGTTCGTTAGTAAGCTAAACATTAACAAAGGAAATTGTAAGAAAAGCTAAGGTTTTTAAGAACGGGCGCAAGCTTTTTTTCACTCTATAGATTAAAACGTTAATTTTTTTGTTGGTTTTGGGAAAAGCTTGTAAACCTTATTTAATAAAAAAGACTTTTTTGCTTAAACAATCAACTTATAAAATACTCACCAAAAGTAGGCTATGCAGCGTACTCGAGTTGAAAGTAGAGCAAAGGTTTTGTCGGATTTCAAACAACTTTGTCATCGCTTTTATTATTATTGTTATTGTTATAAAATTACTTGTGAGCAAGCAATAGTTAAAAACTCTTTGCATGCTTGTACCACGGGTTGTTCGCGCAGTTTCTAGTGAAATAATTGTTCTCCACAATAGAAACAACTGACTCGGTCACCAGAACCCATACAATAAAATCGTGCATCAACCAGTTCATGCGGTGTTGGACTTTCCTGATCATTCCAAGACTTTGGAAAGGTTCGCATACGATCTTCTTTGTCACACATATGCGGTTTTTGCGGGTTTAAGCAGTGAAACATTTCAGCTTCTAACTCTCGAGAGACAGAATCTTGTGACATATTTCAATGACGAAACCAAATAACACTGTCTCATATACACCACTTCATATGATGTCATGGATTGCATCATGTTTTGTAACCGTTCTCTAGGAGACTTTTTAATTGCAGATGTGTCTTTGCAGTAAAAGGACAGCTGCTCAAACGTTGTCAAACTTGTAGTTAAACAAGACTTCGTCACTCTAGGTGAAAATCAAACTCGCGGCTTTGTTGCTCAGCATAAAACGAATTTGTAAGTAACCCGACTGCATCGCTCTGGGTGAGAATCAAACTTCTTCGTTGCTCAGCATAAAATGAACTTGTAGTTAAACGTGACTTCGTCACTTCGGATGAGAATCAAACTTGCAACTTCGTTGCTCAGCACAAGTTAGGTTTCAACGTGACTTCGTCGCTCTAGGTGTGAATCAAACTCGCAATTTTGTTGTTCAACTTAAGTTATGTCTCAACGCAAATTCGTCGCTTTAGGTGAGAATCAAGCTTGCAACTTCGTTGCTCAGCATGAAACGAGCTTGTAGTTAAACGCGATTTTGTCGCTCTGGGTGAGAATCAAACTTACAACTTTTTGGCTCAGCATAAGTTACGTTTCAACCTGACTTTGTTGCTCTGGGTGAGAATCAAACCTGCAACTTTGTTGCTCAGCAAAGGTTATGTTTCAACGCGACTTCGTCACTCTGAGTGAGAATCAAACCTGTGGTTAATTGCAACTTTGTGTAGATCCCCCGCTAGATCTCGCGCTTGATCCCGCACTAGATCTTCCACAATTGACTACAAATGACCCATTGTATACTACTCTCGACCACGCTGCCGATTTAAAGCAAAGACCTAATTTTGTGTGCATAACTGATTTGTTGAATACCATATTTATTGAATTGAAGTAATAACTGTTTTTAGATAATTTATTAGATTACTGATAATCTCTCCGCTTCTATTTTAACATCAAAAAATTTTGTTTAATTTTATTTCTGTTAAATTTAAATTTTATTTTAATTTAACAATTTTAGCTTATCATGGAAGTTTTATGAATAGACTACGGTTAAACTGTTGCAAAAACAGCAATTTACAATAATTTAGAGAAGGGGTCTACAAAGTACGGCCCGCGGGTTAAATCCGGCAAGTAGAGCTCTTTTTAAAAACATATACAGTCATTTTGAACCACAGTTGGATAAAATTATGTCGGAAGTGTTTCTAATACTAATGAAGATTAACAAATAACTGATTAAATATATATGTGTATGCAGTGACGGATATTCAAAGTTAGGGGCTTGAGGCAAGGATTCCCAAAAATTGGTGTTCTCTAAATAAAAAAAAGATCTTTGATCTCGTATTTCCCTTTTTTTTCCCAAAATCATCGTGATCTCTAAAAAAAGTCTTCATTTCCAATCGATCTAGTATATTAGTAGGCCATGTTCATCCAAACTTCATAATGATCTCTAAAACACATATACAGTACAATGAAACAATATGCGATATTTTTAAGGGAGGCCCAAGGTAACTGCCTCACTCGCCTCACTCAATATCCACCACTGTGTGTATGCTTCACATTTCAACTGTGTACTGCAACATTTACATTTATTTATTAACTATTTTTCACTAATTAAGTTTTGGGCTTTGGCCCAAGGAGGTGCACAAAAAAATTTTACATGGCCCCCTGCTCGAAATTTGAAGACTCCTGATTTAGAGAAACTATAATTTTATTCCAGTAGTAAGTTAAAAATCTCAATATGCTTTGTAAAATTGACGCTAGAGGGTTACAAATAATTGATTAGATAAATTGAAGAATCTCTGATATGAATTTAAAAAAGAATATATACAAAGTATTCATAACTGTTCGAAAATTTCCAAAAATAAACAAGAAATGAGTTTTTTGGAAGTAAAATTTGATGCAATTAAATTGTGAAAAATTTTGACTTTATCTTGACTTATGAACTCATTAAAAAGACTTAATGACAACAGAAACTAACATAAAGGTGTAAGTTTTATGATGTGACAAAGCTCCAAAACATTTTTCACTTTATTGGTTTCAGCCGGCACTACTTATTCTAATAAGAGTAATCATGTATCAATGAAATCTGACACTGAGTTTTAATGCTATCTATTATTTGCGCTTTTCCAAAAGTTCGATAACTTCTCTTGTAGAAAAAATTACAAGAATCCAAGATGAGCACGATATTTTTTTAGAAAACTGTTCAAAAATCTGAAATTGGTAGGCATAATTTTATTCAATATAAAAGTTTAAAACTTTTTCTACGCAATTTTATGCTGTCAGCATCAAATTTAACATACAATTTAGGGAGAGAGTATACTTTTTTCAACCATATTTAACACTTTCGATAGAAACAATCCTACAGTCCGGTAGTAATAATAATTTCAAAACTTGCTCATAAAATTATAGACAATTTAGTTCAATATCACGTTCTCCAGCAACATTTTCGAGTTTGCAATTTTTTTCAAGAAACAGTAAAAGCTGGTCTTCTGTAGTTTAAACTGTCGGCGTCAAAGATAAGTTAATTGGGTAAATAAGGACAGTTTTAGGAGCTTTCTTTAATAAAGATTGGGTAAAAGTTATTATTCGAACAAATTTAATTTTGTTGCGCTCGTATATTGAAAATCTGCAATGCTTTTTTTATTCTAAACATTAAACTTTTTGTTAAGGTCATGATATTTTCATAAATTTTTTAGTAGTTTTATAGATTAAAAAATGCGATAATAAATTAAAACTGTTGAAGTAAATAAAAACAAAATAAATTGCTAATTTGTTCTAAGCCGATCTTTGAAGTGAATTTGAAATTTGAATAAAAAGCAATTTAATTATAAGATATAAATCATATAAAACATATCCTGAAAATGTTTTTAGTTTTATAATTAAAAAAATAATGTTTTTAAAGCAAGTGAAAAGATTGAATTTATGGTTATTTGTTTACTTTTTAAGAATGATAACTGTACAAAAAAACTACATTTCCGTCTAGCAAAATTAAATACTTCAAAAACATACTTTAGCAAAAAACTTCAAGCTTTTTTAGAAATTTTCCGGCATTGAGCAGTCCGTTGGTGGCGTGATCACGTGGTTAGAGCGCCGCGATTGTGATCGACATGGTTACAATTCAAAACCCACTCGCGGCATTCTGTTGTGTCCTTGGGAAAGACACTTTACAACACTTTTCTCTGCTTGGTGGTCTTGGCAAGCAGTTCTAAATTAAAGACATATCTCTATTAAGTTACAAGCGGATAGTAATATCTTGGCATCTCTTTAAGCAGGTCTTAGCGCCTCCGTCGCTTTCCTACAAGTCAGGAGGATAAATATGAAGAAAAAATAAGTAAAAAAAAAATAATAATAATATAGAGATTGCTAACAAAGCATTTTTTCTCTCTCGTTTTGAGACGCAAACGCGTCTGGAGAAAAAAAACAAGATAAAAATTATACAAATTTTATTTAATTATTAGGTTCACAGCACACGATGCAACTACACATGGGAAAATGCTTTTTTAATTCTAAATAAGTTTTAATTTAGATTAATTTACTTTAAATGTTTATTTTTTAAGAACTAATTTTTGTTGGTGAGATGTCATGAATTTATGTAATAAAATCTTATTTGCTCCCTGCGTACAATTATATTTATTTCTGTTCAAACAGATTTCAAAAAAGACGACAAAGATGATTGTTATTCATTATGTTTCAAAGAAGACGATGCAGATAATGAGATCAAAAATATTTTTTCTTGTTTCTTAAAGACATTTATCATATCTACACAGCTCATCAAAGCAGTTTGAATGCGAATAAGCAAACTACGACTTATTTAAATTTAGTGATGTAGTCGAGAACACATGTTTTGAGACCGAGACCAAGATAATTTTTTCGTGACCAAGACCGGCAAATTTCGTGACTTACGGTTCGAGACCATGAATGAAACTAATCGAGACCAAGACCAAGACCGAGATCAAGCTCGCAAAATTTTAATGCAAAGTTGCATTTTTATAAACAAATGTTTAATTTATTTCTTAAGCATGTTAAAATAGAACCTTGCTTTCTATTCTCACAACATTACACAAGCCGTGAGAATTCCTTCAATTAGAACAGAAAATGTTGCTTAAAATGACAGGAACAAAACATGGTTAACAAATTCAAAAAGAGCAAGATATTCATTATCATTTGAAAATAAAAAAATCTATAAAAGAATGTTCATGATTGTACTCGGCATTTCGTCCACATAATTTTATATCATCTGCTCTCGGGATTGCAGTTAGGCCTAATCGATTTGTCGGGGTCTTTTGCTCAAATTTTAAGTAAAAAATAAAAAAATCCTCACGTGCACATATTATCTAATACCTACTTTCTTTTCTGAAATCTAGGTAGAGCTGCTGCAGGATTGACTTTGCTGTTCCCGTATTTCGGCAGCATTATCTATTTTTAACTGGTCGGCAGCGTGGCCAAGTAATTAAGAGCGCCATATTGATGGCGAATGCGATTGAAGGTGGTTGTTCAAAACTTACTCGCGTCATTTTATTGTGTCCTTGAAAAACAGTTCAAAGCACTTTATTCTCCTTGGCGATTTTGGCAAGCAGCTATAAATTTCAATCATAACTCGAAATAAAAAAAAAAACCAAATAATAAATTTTAACGGGATAGCAATACTTGGGCATTGCCAAATTCAGGACGGGTGAATTGCTAGATGGTTGCCCAAAGTATGACGCCTCCCAAATTTTTTAGCAAGTGAGAAGGATAAATAGAAAAAATGATAATGACAATTTTGCTATAGTTCTTTGTTTAAACGTTGATTTCTAAACTCATAAACAAATTATACTATTCAGTTACAAGTCCTGTTTTAAGTAATATCTCTGTTTATAAATTTTTGGTCAATTTTATCCTAAACATTGCGTTATCTCTGTTGAAATCTAAATATGAATTTGTTTTAAAAAGGTTTTAAACTAAATATATTAAAACTTTAAGTTACTATTTTGCGAAAGCTATTTGCTCTAAATATAAAATATATTGCATTAGTTCGAATTCAAATTTTAAAATCTTTGTCCGCTTGGTACTATTACATCTAAATAAAACTATACAATCAATTTTGCTGCTTTCATCTATTTATTTCTTATCGATTATTTTTTTTGTTTATCCGTAGGGCTTCTTTTTAAACAAAAAAATAAGCTGTAAAAAATTGTAGGTAATCGGATGCCTTTGTTTTTCAACATCGGATTAACCCAATATTTTTCTACCCTTTGTAGAATTTTGAGTTTTATGACTCTTTACGGTGTTTATATAACCCACGACCTCGTTTCTATCTTTTTTAGGTCGATAGATAGTTGAAAAATATTGTATAAAGCAGCGGTCGCCAAATGGTGATCCGTGAAAAAACGATCCATAAGTTATATTTCATGAGCATTCAAAATAAAAATTAAAAATTAAAATAGCTTATTATAAGTTATATTTTTTAAAATTTCTGCCATTTTTATTAGAAAAATTCCTTCTGCATGATTGATTTTCAAACTACTTTTGCAGGTGTACTGCTGTATTCATGACCTCCTAAACATACGGTCGAATTTTTCATATTTTACAGACTGTTGTCGTCGTCGTCGTTCGAAGGGTATTCACTCCAGGTTAGACACAAACAAGACTGGGGCCGAGGGTTTATCTTTTTAATAGCCCAGACTGCTGCACTGCCTAAATCAGATGCTGGCAGTGGTGTTATTAAGCCAGCATCGAGTTTCGTCATCCAAAACCGTCAGACCTCGTGCTCCATGTGGTGCCCGATGTATAGGGCACGCTGTTAGTACATGGTCTGCAATTTGCCCAAAGGCGCCACACTCGCAATTTGGTGAAGGAGCAAGACCCCATTTGTGCATGGACGAATGGAATCGCCCAACATCAGTCCGCAGGCGGTTGAGCTTAACCCAAGATACTCGGGGTAAGCTCATCTCAACAGGCCTGGCACCGGTCTCGGGCACAAAAGCACGAAGCCTGAAAGCATTTTCACAATACTCCGTTTTTCATTTGTGATTTGTCCATTCAGAAGCGCGGATGCCAAGTCTGGCAAAGTTTTCCAAAAGATTCCGCGCAGCTGGCACAAACGGGCGTCTGGATCTTAGTCTCACTTGGCCAGTATCTGAGGACCCACTTAAAAGACCATACAAAATTTGATCGGGATCCAGAGATCCACAGTGAGCCAAGGAGAGTGTCGCTCCCATTTGGCAAAGCTCAGCTGGCTGGATGCCTAAGAGTACAGGTAGGTGGTCCGTTGGAGTGGGACGCAGGCATCCAGTAACTATGCGCAAGGCGTTGTTCAAGACATTGTCAATGAGGCGAGTGTGAGCACTGCAACACCAGACTGGCGCACAGTACTCAGCTGTTGAGTAGACTAGAGGCAAGGTGGCTATGCGATGGTGTTTTAGCACCAGCACCCCATCCCGAGCCCACGAGTCGCCTCAGCAGTGTGACGCGCGAGGATAGTCTTTTGCACAATGCCACTAGATGGTGACAAAACATGAGCAATCTGTCCAGTTTTACCCCAAGATAAGTAGGGGTTGGACAGAACGGTAAAAGTCTACCATTGTTGTAGACCTTTAGCTCATGCTTAACCTCTCGGTTATTTAAATGAAAGGCTGCTGTCACCGTCTTAGTGTGACTGAGCTTCAATCTCCAAGTCTGGAAATACGCTGAAAGTGTAGACATGTCTTGGCTTAGAGTCCCCTCCAAGTCCTTCCAGTTTCCAGAAGAGTGCAACAATGCTAAATCATCAGCATAAGCAAACTTTCTGGAAATCATGGAAGGAAGATCGTACGTATAGATGTTAAATAGGAGGGGAGCCAAGACCGATTCCTGAGAAACGCTGTTTTTAAGACAGCGTAGCCTGCTTTGCTTGCTGTCACCGGTGGTAAGGGTCAAACTTCGATTTCGGACAAGCTCCATAATCATTCTGACCATGTGCTTGTCCAGAAGTAGTCTCAGCAGCTTGCAGGTAATACCACGGTGCCAGACAATGTCATAAGCAGCTGTCAGATTGATAAATACGGCACCGGACTTCTTTTTAGCCTCAAAAGAATCCTCGATGTTTTGGGTTAGCAGAACAACTTGATCTAGGGTTGATTTCTCGCGTCGGAACCCAGCCTGCTCTTTAGGGAGCAGTGGATCGATTAATGGTTTAACGCAGGCGTAGATAAGCCTCTCGAGGATCTTGTAGAGGACACAGAGCAGAGATATCGTTCGATAACTCTTTGGGTCCCCAACGAGATTTGCTGGTTTTGGGATCGCGACCACAAGCGCTCTGCTCCAGATTTTGGGAATTTTAAGTCGGCAGAAACAGGAAAAAAGAAAGTCACATAACCAGGACTTCAAAGCATCTCGAGCATGGAGTATGAGCTCCGAGCAGATGGAATCAGGTCCCGGAGCTTTACTTGGTTTTAAATGTTGGAGGGCAGCAGTAAATTTTCTCTGTGAAAAAATGTCAGAGATATTTACTGGGTCTGGTGTTGTGGCCCTCCAAATGTCAGACACTTCTTGAGAGACAAGTCGAGATGTCTTGCGGTCAACAGCCTCGTATTTTTCATTTGTAACCAGCTGAGATGCAATAGCATCGGCTGAAACGGAACAGTGACGAGGAGAGTGTCATGACCTACCAGTAAGGTTGTTTAAAATACTCTATGCTTTTCGACTAGAGTGTGAGAAGTCAATGCTCCGAACTGCCTCGGACCATCAATCCCTCTGCTTCCTGTCAAGCTTGGAAAGCAGAGCTGTAGCAGCCAAACTTGAGTCGTCTCCCTGAGGAGACAGCAGAAAGGTTTTATAGAGGGATTCACACTCTGCATCCCAACACGAAATATAGTTATTTCGGTACCCGCGTGGGATAGTCTTTTTGGCTGCTTTCTTAATGGTGTTACAGAAGTCCTGGTAAGCCGCATTCACATCAATTGAATCAGGCGGCAACAAAGTCTTTGTGAATTTATTCGTGAAAGCAATGTAGTGACTCCATTGGGCCTTGCGGAAGTTCCATCGCTCAACAGGCATGCTTGGCACTGCCATATCAAATCTTGGTGGTGTAATAAGCGAAGGTGGATGTTGTGCCCTGGGAAACTTGTCAAGGACACGTCTATCCGGTAAGCGACTGTTTGGACCTACGCTAGCGAAAGCTAGATCTGGATTGGTGCCAGTGTTCCAGCGGCCGGAATAAAAACTGGAAGCGTCCTTGGCATTATATAAGAGGGCAAGACAATTACTATTTCGCCAGCCAGCCAAGCACTCACCGTTCAGACTTGTGTCATCACAATGATGACAGGCTGTTACTATGTATATACATACATATATTTTAGCTATATTTTGTATTAATAAAATAAAAGTTTTCTGATAATTTTTGTACAAATATAATTTCTTTACCTCTTTTTGCAAATCCATACTAGTGTTTCACCAAATAATAAATTATACGTGCATTTAGTGATTAGTGAAATTATAAAGTTTGGCGACCACTGGAATAAAGTATGGGTGCAACCTTTCTGGAAAGGCTTCACCCTCACGAGGGTTGCTAACCCTAGATAAGAAATGCTGGATTAATGTGGTATGAATTTGTGAGGAGGAAAAGATGTCTGAGGACAAACTTTCAAAGTATTATTAACGTACTTTTTATTAGATCTGTTTGCAGGTCCTTTCGAAACAATGTCCACACCGCAAAAAAAACTGATTAGTACCAAAGAACCAAAAATCTTTATTATAGAATCTTCAACCAGACGAAGACTAAATTTCGTGAAAGAGACAAGAAAATTACTTAACTTTTCAATTATGTAGCTCATGAAAAGTACAGTGTACTGTGTCTACAAAAGTAAGAAACATTCCATTAAACTTTATTAGATATTTGAAATTTAAAAAATCAAAAATGTGGCGCAAAAATATTGAACAAATTTTTGAAAAAAATTATTAGTTTTAACATTTATTATATCAAACAGCGTTGAATGACTTGATGAATAAATAGTAGTTCGAGCCCAAGTCAACAATTATTATTCAAATAACAACCTTTTCTGTTTTTATCATTTTAACGTCTTTAATTTTTGGCCATATACATCTAAACTGTTCCTTTTAACACTTGACAAGATTTCTTTTGATGGATTTTTTTGTTGCTAGATTATTTTTGGGTCTTAATGTATTTTTTTTGGAAGTTTGTAGGTTTTTCGCCGATGATTATGCAACATTCTAGTCATATGCCTCAAAATTGTTCGTTTAAATTATTATAATTAATATTGCTTTTTTTCCTCCCAATAGTAATGCGCTCTTTGAGTACCAAAAATAGATTTTTTATTTTTATTAATTTTAAAAGTCTTTTATCAGAAATTTATTACCCTTTTTCCAGTAAAGTCACATTGACGATTTTATTTAGCTGATCAAATTACGAGTTAGAGGGTAAAAGGACATGATTTTTTAAGATTTTTTGCATGCATATTAATTTTTAACTTATACTTTTTTATAACTGAGCCGTTTATTTTAAAATACAGGGATTGTACAAAATTACCAACGGAAGAGTTTGTTTTATTTTTTTGCTTTCCTAATCATTATTTGCGCGTGCAATCGCTGCCAGCGCCTTTTTGCTTTAAACTTTAATTATTAGTTAATTTCTTTCCCGAGCATTGTTGTGCAGTGTGTTCATTTAGTGTAGGCTCGTTTGCGTTTCTTTCCCTTCTCAATTTGTGAAGCGACCAGCAGCAATAATTGTTGGCGGCTGGTTGAAGTCTGAGAAACTAAATATGTGTACAAATCCTGATTGGATATTCTTGCTTGTGTGTTTTTCGTTTCCCGATGAGTCAGCACCGTTTCCTGTAAACAGTTCGGTAAGGCAACTGTGTCTTTTCTCTTCATGTTTGATTTTAATTCCTTTTATTTATTTACAGATTACTGCTTATCGCTTCGTTTCCCTTTGCTTCATTATTAATTTTCATTTATATTTAATATTCTTCGTTAATTTTGACTTTTCCTTTTATCGAAGCTAGAAGCGCTTTAATCGATAACTCAATTTGCGGCAATCGGCCAACTTCAGCGCCGTTTACCGTTGCGGGACCGTGAACAAATATGTGTTGTTGTGCATGAAATAACGTAAATGTATAATCGCTCCGACAACTGTACTTGACTGAAGAGCACCGAAGACCTACATTTATATTTTTCTATATTGTAGACATGTTAAATAGAAGGACTATATAGTACCTTCTATGGCAGTATTTCTCAAAGTGAGCCAATTGGCTCCCTATGGAGGAATTTAAAATCTCCAAGGAGGAAAAATCACTAGGGGAGGAATAGGGGAGAAATTTGAAAAGTTCACTACAATGTAAGTGAGGCAAAAAAATTGGTACTTCAAAGTGAAAAGTTTTTTTGGAATTACTACTTTTTAGGGACAAAATTATCAGCAGTGTGGTTGAGTAGTGAAATAGGAGACAAAATCGAAGTGAAGACCTTTGTTTTTTTTTTAGAGATCACCATGATTTCGGGAGAAAAAAGAGAAAGACGAAATCAGAACATAAATTTTTGAAAATCTTTTCCTCAGGCCCCTGAATTTGAATATCCACCACTGCATAAAGGTATTCTTTTTCAGAAAAGGGAAATGATGGTAACCAAGTTCTGAAAGGGAGGAAGGTAGCAAAAACTTTTGAGAACCACTGATCTATGGTCTTTATATGTAACTTGTTTCCAAGTTGAAAATTTAGTTCCACTATATTTTGTGAAATACGTGATATTGAAAGTTCATTTAGTTTTATCCCATGGGGCTAAGATAAACACACAAACGTAAAAAAGACTAAAGTTGTTCCTACCATTGCAAAAACACTTTAGTGAGCAGATTATTGGTTAGATGATTAATACGTTTTGCTTGTAAAAGTGCAGTTTTTATAAACACGACTGATTATTTGAAATGATAAGTTTGAAATAAGCTAATTAGCAACTAGTTAGACAGTGTAAACTTCGGTGCTACTCTAATCTCACGGGATTGAATGATCTCAAGATTGGGTTAGGGTTAGAATATTAAAGAAAATATTATTATGCTTTTAACCCTAAACCTAACCCTATACTGAGATCGTTTTATCGGGCGAGAACACACGTTAGAGTAGCAGCAAAAATTCATATACAGTATATCCATGCTTTTGAAGCAGTAAAAAAGCGTGGCTTTTGAATTCACAGGTACTCTTATCCAATTAAAGATGTTTGCCAAGGTAGTTCAAAATTTTTATATTCATTTTCATACAAAATGTATGTGTTTTTAAAGTTCTGTTTATTGTATGGAAAAATCAGTTTTATTTCCGTTGTTGATGACAAAAAAAGATTTGAAAAAGAATAAAACTTTTTGAAATTATTTTAAAACTTCAAAAAACTAAACCGATCTGCATTGACATACTACAACATACTATAGCATTACATAAATTTGGTTGTACTCCGTGATTAAAGAAAATGAACACGTTTTCTCATGCTTAGTTACAGTCAGAGCGGGGACAGTTTTTATACCAACCCGGTAAACCCAAACAAACGGTTTAGGAAACAGTTAAAATTTTCTTTACTTTAAATTGATGGCCAAATTTTTTTTATAGTGAATTGAAAGCTAAAAACACATTTGGTACTGGTTAAGTATGCGATCTAACATCTCTAACCCTAACCCTAACCAGATCTTTTAAAAGTTAGACCGCATTCTTAACTAGAAGTTAGTCAACAGACTTTCTTAAAGATGATAGACCGCATGCTTAACCAACACAACACATTCAATCCGAAGTGAAGATTTTTCTGTTTTTCACTTTTATGTGAAGTCGAATTATTTGAATATTACAATAAAAAAACGTTGTTGTAAAGTGTAAACTATTTATAGCCAGGAAAAAGATAATATCTAAGCTTTTCATTGGACACACTTTTCAGGAGATAAATGTCGGAATGAAGGGAAAAAGATTCAATTGATTGTCAAATAAAAATGAACAAAGATCCAGTGTGGGCTGGAAAAAGAATAATTGTATTGCCCATGGCTAATACGCAATTGAATTATTGCTTCATTTCAAACTCTGTCGATTATTGCTTTTCCTGACATTGATGCCAAACATCTTCACTGATAGACTACTATCTGAGCTGAGTACAAAGTTTCTGAACCAACTAATAGCATCGACAAAGGCTTTTCTAAACTTAACGCCTGATAACAATCTACATGTCGTCAGCTTTTTTGTGATGTCATCGTTTACTTTGTGCATTACTTGATTGGATCTCATTATCGATAAAAACTGACTGTTAGGAGAAATTAGCAGAAAAAGCATATAAGCTAAAAATTTTATGTCAACAAAACTTTTGAAGATGCAATTGTACCCATGCGGCCTGTTAACAGTGTAAAACAATGCGACCTGATAAAGATTAAATTGAATTAACTTTCATTTTTCAAGTTTTGAAAAAAATCTTAGCTCTGTTTTTTCTCAAATGGCTCTGCTTTTTGTATAAAATTATGAGAATATGTATTCTTTCTACATTGTTTCAACTGATTTGACAATTACTTTTAATATTTTCCCAAAACCAAGTTATCTATAAAACTTAAGTTGCAACGCGAGAAAGTAAGATAAAAATTCTCCGAAAAAGCGCAAGTTGAAACTGAAAATCAGAAATACAAGATTGAAATGATTGCAAAAATTTTATTTCTTAACAAACGTTTGAGCTTCAAGTACAAAATCAAATTCATTTGAAAATACTTTTTTCATTTGATTTTAACGATCTAATTTGTTCGTTGTTCAATAATTTTTTAGAAACGAAAAAACACAATTCTTACCTGTTTACATCTTTCCTACTCAGGCAATCAGTTTTTCTATCTTTTGTAGAATTAAGTGAAATACAATGATAAAGATTGTCAAGAACATTTCCACCTTCAATGCGACGACTGCATTGAAACTCATTCTCGGAACAAGAACATTCTATTTCATCCGAACCATCTTCGCAATCTTTAACTCCGTCGCACATGTATTTTGTGGGAATGCAATTTCTCAATTTATTGCTGATAAATTTGTAAGAACCATAATGAATTAAGAAATTTTAAAGTATAATGAAAGATTTAATTGTTAAACTGTATTTAGAACTCATTTCTAGATTTATTGATACAATTCATAATATTATCTATGTTTATTGATACAATGTTTATGATTGTGATCGACGTGGTTGCCGTTCGAAACCTTCTCGTGTCATTTTGTTGTGTCCGTAGGAAAGACACTTTACGACAACATTTCCTGCTTAGCGTCTAACCAAAGCAGTTATAAATTTCAGTCATATTTTTATAAGACTAAAACAACAAATTGAAAATTTTCAACTGGACAGCAATATCTTGGTATCTTTGGAAGCAGGTTGGGGTAATTGTTTGCCTTATATATAGCGTATCCGTCGCTTTTGTACAAGTCAGGAGGATAAATATAGAGATGAAATGAAACAAAAAAATCAATGTATTTTTAAAGTAAAAATTAAAATATTTCTAATAAGCGAGATCTAAACAAAAAAATAGTCACAAATTTTTGAGGCTTTCCAATAAGAAGGATCTACTTTTTAATTTTTTCAGGACTAGTTGACAACCTCTTTAAAAAGCGCTATTTTCATTGATCCAATAAACTTTGCAGCAAACTCAAATTTTACAAATCGTTCTTACTGCTTCAAAGGTGTTGATTTTATAAATTGTCATATAAAGTTTTATTTCTTTGCTACATTTTGTGTTTGATTTTTGCTGGTAAGTTCATAAACCTTTAGTTTCCAATTGTTATTTCCTTCTTTCATTTGTGTTGGTCGGTTGTAAAATTTAATTTGTGGCGTTTTATTGCTTAGATAATAATCAGCGCACAATCTTACTCAAAAACTGCCAGTCGTTTAAAATTCTAATGACTTTGCTTTAAAAAAATGACACCGTAATCGTCTAATAAAAATTCTGGAACTGAATAATAGTCAGACTTTTTTACACAGGGGCCAGACGTAGACTGAAACTTGAGAGTCTGGATTGAATTATGGAACAGAGCGAAAACAAACTTGGCAAGATCATCCGTAAACAGTCGATATAAAGTTTTGTTTTGTCCAGTAAAGTTGTTGCCGTTAACTTTATGTGATTTGCAACTATACCAAGATTCGTCAGTGCTTGAAAAAATGCTTTGTGCTCAATCAGGTTTGCCTTAATATTCAATTTCTGATCAAAGTTTTGTTTCAAATTTATAAATGAATTATTTAATCTTCCGCAAAGATTAGGAAGCATCATTGTAAAAGTGATGATTTTACTTGCACTGCTATCTCTTTGAAATAGCAGACCATCAATTCTTTATTGATATATGAGTGATAAAAACTTGAGAGATCAGTCTTAGTTTTCATTCTTTGTAGCCTTGATTTTAAAATTGTGATGGTGGTCTCGAGGTCATGTGATCTTGGACGGGCATTTTAAAAATTGGTCTCAAAACTGGAATTTTTTAAAAATTTTTTACTTGATGTGATAATAAATTTTTTCAAATTGATTTAAAATTAAATTCTAGTAACCAGTTTTGTTTTAATTTTTAGTTGCAAAGGAAGCTGAGTCCGAGCTTCTTTAATCTCATAATTTTACTGCTTTCTCACGTCTAATCTGTTAAAGATTTTTATTGTGATCTGGTCCATCAGTGCATGAACTTGACACCTGCAGAGATCAATATTTTGCGTTTGAACCCGTCTGTACTCGTCAGTATTTTGTATATGCCGATTCTATCAGCCTCATAACTTTTCATTTTTGCATACCTTTATCAACAATCATTAAAAGTTTAGTACAATACAACAGCCTGGGGTAGTAAAAGGATAAACCATCGTCTCCAGTCTTGTTTGTGTCTGACCGAATGATTGTCCCTTAAAACGATGACAACGACGACAACAAAAGTATGAAAATACAAAAAATCAATTTTTTATAGAAAATAACTATTAATGCAAACTCAAAATTAAAAATTTGCACAGTATGGTACATTCATTTTTTTTCAAAATTGTTTTGGCCCGTCTGTACCCGCCAGTTTGGGCCAGCAACCGAATAAAATAACAATAAAAAATTAAAGTTTCGCTCTGACGTAAGCCAAAACGAAAAAATGTGCAAAATTGTAAAATCCTCTGTAACTGCTTCCGTTAAATAAGCAATTAAGGTTTTATTTATTTAAAATAGTTAAATTAAAAAGTAAATAATGCAAAAGAACTAGACCTACATTAACAAGATAGATTGTTTATGTTTTAATTTGAATAAAGCAGTAGGCAGAGCGGACATGGATTTATAAAGTTTAACTGCAGCAGTTAAGTTATGATTACTATGAAGCTTGCAAAGAAATTAAAATTCTTGTTCTGGATCTTGATTTGAATATATGACGTCATAAACAATATGTTTTGTATTAAAAATAAGCTTAATTTGTTAAAAAACCCAGTGGATCGATCAGTTTAACCCTATTGGATAAAGATTTTAGGACGATTCTCGTAAAACGCATCTCAATTAAAATTCTTCAATAAGGGAGACAAAAATCAGTCCAAAACTTGTTAAAAATTTATTACAGCATGTACACTCTTCATTTCACCACTTACACCTACATTCTTCATTTCAAAAATATTATTTCTGTCTTGATTTGCATTACTAAGAAGCACTTATTTACATTATATTACAAATATTTACATTACTACAAAGCACTTACACTCTTCATTTCGCCACTAATATTATTTCTGTCTTGATTTACATTAATACGAAATTTTGTATTTCAACTTTTGACTCTTCACACGTCACAATCGGCTTTATGAACATGCAATCAGCTGTTTTTCTTGATGTTTACCATCGCATAGTTTATTTAATTTAATTGGCACTAGCAGTTTAGAAGTTTAACAATTTTGACAGTTCTTTTAAATTTTTCGATAAGAATTTTTACTTTACTATTTAAAAATATTTTTTTGCCGAGTAAGTACATTTCATCTTATTCTATTCTATGACATACGTATATTGAATTTAATCATTAATCAATAATTTTCAATAATTTTCTATTAATTTTTATTCTTACAGTTTCACCGACTTGATAAAATTGTTAACTGATGATGATCTTGTGATCGAAATCGATTTTAAAATAAAGTTTTTTTAGAATCGGATTAGCTTGTTACAGATGGCCCAGATCACAATAATTTTGCAGCGTTTTCACGATCGTTGAAATAAACGTGAGAAAGCTGGAAAATTAAAAAGCTTGAGTCTTAGCTTTTTACTACTTCAAATTGCAGCAAAGCTGGTCGATTGAGTGTCATTCTTAAGCAAATTGCAAAATTCATAGCAATAACATCAAGTAACAAATATATCAAAAAATATCATCTCAAGACAAATTTAAAAAACACGAGACTAGGAACAAGACGGAGCCATCACAACAAGGTGAAGATAGGGACGAGAGCGAAACCACAAAAATTGGTACTGATACCACAGCAGTCTCGAGACCTTATTTTTTCTCTATATTTATACTCCTGACTTGCAGGAAAGCGACGGAGGTACTAATACATAGGGTAGGCAATTACCCCGACCTGCTGATGCCAAGATATTGCTGTCCGTTTATAATTTAATAGAAATATGACTGTAATTTAGAACTCCTTGTAAAGATCACCAAGCCGGGGAAAGTGCCGTAAAGTGTTTTTCCCAAGAATACAACAGAATGGCGCGAGTGAGTTTTGAACCGAGATCGTGTTGGTCATGAGTCCGACCCTTTAACCACTCGACCACGCTGCCGACATTTATTTTACTGACCTTTAACACTGATATCTGCACAATGTCTTGATGCTAAAGTGTTGAAGATGCTGTATGTTTTCAGTATAGCAGGTTATTGTAGATAATATAGAGCAGCATATCAGAAACAGATGAACAGTGCTGAATAAAATTGGTTCAGTGGTTCTCAAAGTGGGGACCGCGGTCCTTTAGGGATCCGCGAAGCAGTTTCTGCGGGACCGCAAAGAGGTTTGGACTTTTATGCTGCACATGTCAAATGGCAGCGTAAATCAAGGTAAGAAATTTAGCTTGATCAATAAATCGGTGCTGCTCATAAAATCGGTTATTAAAAGTCTTATCAATGCACAATGGGACATTGTACAAATTGAGAGTCAATTATTACGTAATTTTTTTGTTCTCAATCACGCCAAAGAGTTCAATGTTTACAAAAAACAAGAATTTGAGTGCTAGCTAGAGCAAGAATGCATTTTTGGATGAATAGTAGCAAGTTAAATTAAGTTTTGAGACAAACAAAGTTTAACGCGGACGTATAAAAATATACAGCCAGTCTTTGCCTTGAAAAGGGTTTTTGTTTAAATTACTCAGGCCAAGTTATCTAAGACTATAACCTACTGACGTACAGTGGCTCGGAATTTTATTCTGACGTGCTTACTAAACTATTCCTGATACGAACAGTTTAACCTGAAAGTTAGTCAATACAGATTTACTCAGGTTTAAGCTTTAGTGCAGCCTAACTTGCAGTTATGATTTTAATTAACTATAAAATTTTTGCATTTTAGAACTTCATACTTTAAAAATTTATAAGTTAATATTTTGCTATCATCACGTCTCCAAAAAAGAAGATAAGATATGACGATTCATATTTAAAATTTGGTTTTACAGTGATAAAAACTGATGGAAAAGGTGTGCCGCAAAAAATTCCGAAAAAAATTATCTTGGGACGTCGAATTTTGCGGATTTTGCTCGTGAAATAAGTAAGATTTGGAGCAAAGACCGTTTTTATTTAGAGAAAACTAATTTTGCGAAGGAAATTGACAAGAGAGAACGTGAATTTAGGTGAAGATCTTTTTTTTTAGAGAACAGCTTAATGTTGGCGTAAAAATGAGGAAATCAGAGCAGAAAATTGTGGTGAAAGCATTTTTCCTTTTTTTTTTTTTTCTTGTTTATAGGAAAAACCTGAATTTTCAGATGAAAAACAGGAATTCGGAACGTAAAAATTGGTGAAGACCTATTTTTTTTAGAGATCATATAATTTTGGGGGCGAAAATCAAGAATCCTAGCTCAATTGCGCCGCGACTTCGGAAGATATCAATTATGTGCCGCGGGCAGACCAACGGTATTTTTAGAAAACAATCGATTTTAGTAACAAAAGCTAGAAATCTGAACCCAATGAGTGAAGATTTTTTTTTGAAGATCATCTGATTTTGGGAAAAAAATTTAATAAGAATAGTTTAAAGGTGCCGCGATGTTTGAGGAATTTCAAAAATGTGCCGCAAAAGGAAAAGTTTGAGAAACATTGCTTAATTCATTAATCAAGGATGTAGATTTCTTTAAACAAAAAGCTGAAGCTTTGATCAAATCCAGACATGATCAATCAGGATTATTTTGGAAAAGCACTGCGAGTGGTCTGAAAGCGGTGGTCTGGTCTGAGTGGTCTGGTATGAGGTTTCACAAAAAATAGTTGCCGCTAAAAACCCCACGACATTGGAGAACAGTTAATATTGCCTTGCTGCAAATATTTTATATCAAATGTGCCAGGAAGTTCTGAACTTTAAAAGCTAAAACACGTCTCTTTGTAAAACAATACTATTAGCAGGCGAATAACTGAGCTGTCTGATAACATTCTGTTGCAGGTAATCTTCGAAGATTCAAAATACAATGTTTTACTTTTTTGCAATCCAGATTGACAAAATGACGGATGTAGCAAACTTAGCCCAACTTCGCTTCTTTGTACGTTATGTATATAATAGGAATCTGGAAGACAAATTTTTGTTTTGCGAAACCCTCAGCACCAAAACAACTGCAAGGAAAATATTCGACAAAGTGGACAGATTTTTTGAGGCGCATGGTATCAGGTGGAAACACGTTATTTGCTCCAGCAATGCTTGGTTGCTGTTCCAGTTTTCACGAAAAATCCCCAGATGCGATTGGTACACACTACACTATTCATTGTCAAGCACTGATGGTGAAAATCATGCCTGATGAGTTGAAAAGTGCCTTGAACAAAGTGATTAAGGCAGTGAATCTCATTAAGGCGAATTCACTCAACTCATGCTATTTACTGATTTATGCAAAGAAAGTAATTCCAAATTTAAAACTCTTTTATTGCACTCGCATATGAGATGACTTTCAAAGGGAAAATTATGAAGAAAGGTTTTGTTCTTCGAAAAAAAATACAAAAATTTCTGCATGAAGTTACAAATAATGTACAAAAAATTCTCGGACGACCGCTTTCTGATATGCTTCTTACGTAACAGTAACACATAGACACGTGGAGGTCTAGTCGCAAATTTTTATACTGTATTTATTATGCAGTATTTCTATCTTCAAATTCCTATGTAGGGGAGACCGGGGCACGTAGTAACACTATTTTTTGTTTTTGTTATTTCTCCCATAATAAATGTTTTTTTTCAAAATTCTTATTTAATATGAAAAATTTAAATCACTTTTTAACTAATATCAAAAAAATAAATTAGTAATTTTCAAAGCTTAGTGGTTAAAATTACAATTTAGATATTTAAAAAAAGCGTTACAATGTGCCCCGTCAAAGGGGTAAGTTGTAACACCAGTTGGGTTAAGTTGTAACAGCAACAAAAATTACTAATAAATGTTTAAATGTAAATACATGTATAACTTGAAGAAAATAACAATATGAAAAAGTAAACACAACGAAATCACACATAGCCTAGTCATAGACATGAGTATCATATAGACATAGCCTAGTCATAGACATGACATGAATATGAAAAATGTCACATTTTGCATCACGCACGCCGATGACCAGATGCTAGAAATATATTTGGTTTTGTCGCAGAGCTGGCCGTATATGAAGAGAAAAATCTAAGATTTATGGGCTTCTTTCAGATGCGTTGCTACACTGATAGAAGCGGCAAAACCTGGTTAAGCAGACTGTTCCGGATGAGAGTTTAAAACTTGAAACCATAATCGGGCAGTGAGCTCAGGTTCAGCGTGCGTAATGCACAATGAAACAGATGGTAGTTTTTAGTGCCATCTTTCCTATAGCTCGATATATATTTTTTAATTTTTATTGTGTAATATGACGAAATTTAAAGCAACAAAGTGCCATAAAGTACCTTTCCACAAGGACACAACATAATTAGGGGCCTAAATTTGAACTGTAATTGTATCAATTGCTTAATGCTTACACACGCAACTTATTATAATGTCATAAAACAATGATGTCCAATCTTTTTTGGTAACGGGCCAAATCATAAATTAAAGTACGTACATTCAGCGGGCCGCATAATTACAGACAGACCTATATAAAATTTCTTCTTTTTAATTTTATGTGCCATGACCAAATGACGAGTTAGAATATAAATTTAAAATTGATTACTAATTAGGAATCTAACTGAAATATGAAACTTTTAAAATCATTATGTAATTAGTATTAAAAATGTCCATGCTGGAGCTGCTTTGAAGTACCAGTTACGTGAGTTCTTTTTCTTTTTGGTTGCACTGACTCAAAATTTTCAAAATCTGGAGAAGCAAGCTTGTAGTCGTAATCATAAAGCCAATGAAGATCGTGGGGACCCAAAGGGTTATCTCTGCTCTGCTCTGTGTTTTCTACAGTATATGATTCTCGAGAAGCTTATCTACATCCGCATCAAATCAATTAGTGATCGATTGTTCCCTAAAAAGCAGGCTGGTTTTCAACACAGAAAGTCAATTTTGGATCAAATCATTCAATTGACAAAAAACATCGAGGGTTTTTTGTCAAATAAGTCAATTTGACGGCGGCACGACTCTGTCTGGAACCATGGCCTTACATGCAAATTGTTGAGACTTCTTCCAGGGTAAGCACATAGTCAGAATGATCATGGAGCTTGTCCGAAAACAAAGTTTTGCCCTTACTAACAGGGACAGCAAGCCAAACAAGATTTTCTTTTTAAAAAAGGCATTTCTCAAGGATTTTTCTTGGCTCATTTCCTTTTCAACTTCTATATATTTACGTATATATCTGCCCTCCACGATTGCCGGAAAGTTTACCCGCGCAGAAGATCTAGCATTGTTGCACTCCTCTAAAAAATGAAAGAACCTTTGAGAGAACATTAAGTAAAAACATGAATATACTGTTAGTGTATCATTAGACTTGGAAACTGAAGCTTAGTCACACTAAGCGGTGACAGCAGCTGTTAATTTAAACAACGAAAAAGCCAAACTAGAGCTAAATGTTTACGACAGCATCAGAATTTTATCATTTTTTCCAATTCTACTTATTTCGTAGTAAAATCAGACAGCCCGCACTAGACAGGCCTCAGGTTGGCTCATGTTTCATCAGCATCTCGAAGCATTGTACAAAAAACTATATTAGCGCGTCACACTATTGAAGCTGCACTGCCTGCACGACCTCCCTCGGCCCCAGTCCTGTTTGTGTCTGGCCTGGAGTGGATGCCCTTCAAACGACGACGACGACGACGACGACGACGACGACTATTAAAGCAACTTGCAGGCTCAGGATGGGGTGCTGATGCTAAACCACTGTGCGCAGCTGCTTTATCTCTGGTCTACTCAACAGCTGAGTATGGAGCACAAGTCTGGTCTCGAAGCGCTTACACTCGCTTTATAGACAATGTTCTATGTGACACCTTGCGCATTGTCACTGGATGCCTGCGTTCCACTTCAACAAACCACCTACCAATGTTTTCAGACATCCAGCCAGTTGAGCCTTGCTTTCAGCGACTTCCACCATCCTAATAAATCTATACGATTCCCTTTTTTAGCACTAGCAGCATGCTGCTATTACTGTAATCTTATTCCAAATCACTCTATATTGGTTCAAAGTTACTATGTTAATACCACTATATTCATTAACAACTATCATATGATATTGTAAAAAAGGTTTGGAAATAGCACATTTAATATTAATTTAATCACGAAAGAATGTGAATACTGAAAATGATGCTGGGTGCAAGCGTCTTTATGATAAATCCCGCCCACAAAAGCTTTCATAGATTAGTTTATTCTTATTGGACCTCACTCGATGCAATAAACTGACGTATTCATTTTGTTTCTCTATACGTTACTATGACAGAGGTGACATCGAATTATATACAGCTATAAAATATAATAGAAAAATTTGAGTTGGCAGTAGGCCGCATAAAAACATTAAGTGGGCCGCAGGTTGGATATCCCTGTGATAAAACAATATTCATTACAATTAAATGCATCATGATATAGCCGCTTTTCAAGATACCAAATTTTGTTATTAAAAATATGAAATGCACGACGTTTAAATGTTGATAAAAACAGTTTTATAATTTCTCGAGCACCTTATACGACGTCCAAGCGTTTTGATTGCGATGAATAAAGATCAAGACTGCGGAGTCGGAGGTTTTAAGAAGAAGTTGGAGTCGGCTTTTTAAGAGTACAAAAATCTGGAGTCAAAATATTTTATCCTATTTCGACTCCTGATGTCCAATTTTTTTTAGAGTACACTACTTTTTAGGGACGAAAATCAAGAAATTCGAGACAGATTTCCAATTAGAAATGAATTTTTTCCGTCAATGAACGTCCCGATTTATCACTTCAAAAATATCGTCAAACTAATTTTAAGCAAATTGTATTTTGCATAATGGTATTGCCCTCATCGGAGAGCCGGTGCAAGAAGTCGGAGTCCTTGAAATTCTAAAACAGCGCTTTTCAAACTTTTTTTTACTACGACACACTCGTAAATTCTGAGTTTGCCTGCGGCACACTTACTTCATGAAGGTAAAAGTCTATTTAATACACTCTTTAAGTTTCATACAGAAATTATATTTAATATATAACAGCAACACCTAATAAAATGGTTTGCCTACAAAATTGTTTTGATACTGGGTAGAATGTCTGACAAACACCCCTCAGTTTCCGCTCCACACTTTCTAATCTCAATGGTTTCTCAGAAAAAAGAAGAAGCAGATATATATTTTGTAAATAAGTCGTTGTGAACGACAGTAAAATATCTTTACAAATATCACGGGACTGAAGCCGTTCATTTCTTGGTGTTTTAGCTGCAAAGAGCAATTCATGCTTAATTTTAATATCTGTCCTTTTGCTACTAAATCTAAAAATGAATAGCGCCGCGGCCTACTGGTGAGCCACAAAGCACTTGTATTGAACTATTTTAATTTGGAAGGCGCAAATAGAAGCTCTTTTGTTTTAAATGATTTTTTGTCATCAGTTAAAGTTGACACTAGCAGTGGAAAGCCACTTTCTTTTTTCTGTAAAAAGTTGTGTAAGCAAAGTAAGAACGTTTTTGTCTTTACTTTGATCTAGCACGTTCTTTTAACAAAGTGAAGCGAAAATGCACTGCTGAGCCACAGCTGTTGCCTTACAACTTTTCTAGTGCGAGATGTTAAAAAGGTTGAAAAGCACTGTTTGATACTGTAGCAATCTCATTGCTTACACTTATATTCTTTTTTTGCTTATTTTTAATAACAAGCCGCTGGAAGAAATTAGTTGTTTACGTCCAAAAAACAAACAACTTTATGCAAATAAGCCTCTTTCCTTTTACATTTTTACTAAAGCAGTCTATATTTAAAATTATTTGCAATAGGTCTACTAAAACTACATAAAACACATAAGTCATCTGTAGGCCAAGTCTCTATGGCTTTCTGTCAAAACAAGAAATTTTCGCGGCACACTTTAATCCTTTTCACAGCACACTAGTGTGTCGCGGCACATAGTTTGGGAAATCCTGTTCTAGAAGATGGAGTCGGCATCCTAGAAATTCTAGGAATCGGAGTCAGATCTTAAATATTTTGACTCCGTAATCTTGATAAAGATTGCCATAATTCTTTTCTACTGTGATTAATGCAAATTTAAAAAGAATCATAACGTTCAAATAACTAAAAAACATACAAATAATCTTTTTTGCTAAAAATCATGACATACATATTTACAACACCTAAAAGCTTGGTCGACAACGCTGCAATGTCTCGACCTGGATTCAAGACACAGTAATCCGAGACCGAGACGAGACTTTGGGGTTACGTGGCCGAGACTTCAACAAACGTATCTCGAGACATGTTTCGAGGTATCCACCTCTGTAATTTACCAAGTAACGATATAATGAGGCCAGCAAAACTTAGCAGCATTTAAATAATGTCTAATCAAAAAACAAAGATAAAGGCAAAACCTATTTTTAAGGACACAGCATAGCTTTGAAGAAGATGAGACTGAAAAATTTTTTAGAAGAGACTGCAAGATTGTTGAAGCTTTATGCGTAGTGGCTCTTGAAAATGTAAAATAGATAAAGCCCCACACCATTACAGAAACATTAATCAAGCCTTATTCTAAATCGTTCTAAAAACGGTTGATAATGCTGGAAAACCATTCCGAAAAAGCTGGCATCAGTTTATTAGTTTCACTTTCCAATAACACAACATTAAGATTAATCAAAAATTTGTCTAATGACATCAAATTCCAGGTCGTAGATCAAATCAAAACTGTTTCTTTTAGTCTATTTGCAATTTCAATTGATAAATCAACAAACCTTGTTTGGAGCTCATAATCATTCTACTTCATGGCAAGTATATCAAAAAAACTGTCTGCAACAATTTTTAATTGTTGATGAGTCTTACCCAAAACAAAAAAAAATCTCTTAACATTCTTTCACATTTTGTGTTGACCAATTTGTGCAAGTCAAGATTTATTTCTCTGCTGCCAATTAAAAGCAATACAAAAATAAACTTCTCGTTAAAAATGACTTGCCATGTGCACTTTCTCAGACTACACCCCGTATTCGACTGCTTTCACATAAGCAAGAACAAGTATCGCATTAATTTGAAAGTTTAAGAAATTTGTTGTCTTTCCTCATTTTGCTAGTGATTCTTGTAGTATGTACTACGGTTGAAGGAATAAAAAAATTCAGAATAAGCAAGGGAAGGCATGCAACAAAAAAGGTTGAGAACCACTGCTCTAAAGCCTAAACGTAAAATGTGATTTGAAGTGGTTGGGTTAAACGTCGCAAACCAAAATAATTCAATAAAATTCAATTAAATTTTAATAACTTACCTTTTGTTCTCACATTTCAACATTATAATAATTAAGCGAAATCATTAAAGCAATTTGAAGAAAAATAACGTTGAAAATATGTAAAAAACATTTTCAAGATGTTACAGCGAAAAATAGAAATACTCGTAATAACTGCTAGACAAACCTAAGCAAAAATTAAATATGACAGCAAAGTTTCGATCCGCCACATATCCGGGCATTTAGTAGACCATCCAGCTCCCGTCCATATCTCCAAAATGAAAAAAGAGAAGTCATAAATTGTTGCAAAAGTTTTCTTCCTTTTGATCAGCCAGGTCACCAGGTTCTTGTTGAGGTTTAAGAGAGCACGGGCTCCATTTGGATGGCGATAAATGGGGAAAAATGTTACTACATGCTCAACTGTCTGCTCCTTTGCGCCACGCTCACAGGCTGCCGTAGAAGCCATACCCCATTTGTGCGTTTCTGAGCAAAATATACCAATGTCGGTTCGGAAGCGGTTAAGCTTGACCCATGCAGGTCTAGGAAAGCTAATTATCGGTGGGGTTGAGCTAACACTATTAATAACTGTATGGAGTCGAGAGGTGCTCTCCCGCTACTCCGTGCTTCATTTATATTTTGCCCATCATGCTACATTGATGCCTGACTGGGCAAGATTGTTCAGCAGTTTCAGTGCAGCAGGCACAAATGGGTGTCTTGATTTAAGTATTTTGCAGCTTTCCACGAAATGGAGACAAGAACCTTTCATATAGGAAGTGTTCTGGCTCCTGAGCGTGGCAATTTGAATGCTTTATTTTTGGTCATTTTTCAAGACTGATGATAGTTTTAAGCTTAAATCGGCTTTATTATTTTATATGATTTAATTTTTAATGAAATTGATTTGAAAAAATTTGCTGTGGTGGCTTTCGTGAGATACACGAATTCTTTTGTTTTAATTCAGGTAGAGAGATTTCTTACTTTAATTTTAACTTTAGGTCGATAAAATTTTGTTTTTTTTTCTTTTAAAATCAAGAAAATCTGCTGTGCCTAATGTGTCACGAAACAGCAGTTAGACTTTTTTTATTTCATTATTTGCTTCATCTGTATATTTTTTCTTCTAAGACAGGAAAACTTTGAAGGCCCCATACTTTAGGCAACCGTCAAACGATTGCTTTGATCTAACTTTGAAGACGTTAAGATATTGTTTTCCAGTTAAAAGTTTTTATTTGTTTTTTAATTTTATTAAAAAATATAAATAAAATTTTGAGCTGCTGTCAAAACCGTCAAACGGTGGAAAGTGCCCAAAAGTGTCTTTTTCAAGACGCAACAAAATAACAAGTGTAGGTTTTGAGCCGAAGCTGTGTCAATTGCTTGAGTTATTAGTACGGGTCTTATCTACGCGACCACGCTCTCGGCAATTGTGATAAAAAAATAAAATGCTGCTATTTGTCCTTTATAGCAATTGCAGCCAGCAAAAAACTCGAAGAAAAATTTTGGTCCACAATACGTAAAAAGTTGGGCAGTCCTGTTCTAAATGTTTGTTAAATAAAATAAAAAATGTTAAATCCGTTCTGGTTGTTGTTCACTATGGTTACATTACAAATCAGTAAGTTTTAGTCCAGCCATCAAGCAGTGTAGCTATGCCCAACAAGCTTTGTCTTTATTTGTCCGATCTTAGGCTTTTACCACCAAATGATGAAATGATAGCTTATTTTGATAAATTGGATTTGAGTTGACTCTATAAATTAATTTAAATTTTACAATCTGTTAGCAAAGTAATGAATTTCTTGCTTTTACTAGGCTAGACTTTACTTGTAGTCAGACATGGTAGTTATTTAAAAAAATTTTCTAAACATCTTCTACATCAGGGTGGTCCAACTTCTGCACTCCTGTGGGCCACTTTTCAAAATTATACGAGTTTGCGGGCCTCAGTTGGCTAAAAATACCTATTTTTGTCCCAAAATCAGGGTGTTCTCTAAAAAAAAAAAAAGGTCTTCACTTGGAATTGGTCTGCAAAATTTCTATTTTTGTTCCAAAATCAGGGTGTTCTCTAAAAAAAAAAAAAGGTCTTGGAATCGGTCTCCAAAATTCCTATTTTTGAGCAAAATTATAGCGTTCTCCAAAACAAAATTACGGCTGCTTGTGATCGACAAGACTTGTGCAAAATTGTTCCGCGGGCCGCACAAATTTCCTCGGCGGGCCGCATGCGGTTAAAACCAAAACTAAGTTGACAATGCAAGTATTTTGTAACTGTATTTTATGGTAAGCATATTTTGTTACTTTATTTTACCAATATTAATCTTTTATGTTTGTGTCAACATTTTTTGTAGAAATGAATAAAACAACTACATTTCTTATTTTAAATAATATAGTTTTTTGTTTGGTTCTTGCGCTTATGTGTATTCTTGTAACTTTTTGTATCTCCAATCCTATTGCAATCAAATTGCACGACATAATGACTTTCAGTTAATTTTTATTAATATGTTGAGATAATTGTTAAAAGACAAGCGTCACCACGCCAATATTTTGTTGATGGTAACAAAATTACAAAATTGTAAAAGTTACTCACGTCCGATAATTCCAATCTGGATCCTCGCATTTGCAGTTAAACTCGCCGGAGCAAACAACATGGTGGCACACATCTACAAAAAGATTTTCAAACTATTTCCCCAAGTAAAATTAAAACTAAAATTTTTCAATCACGAAATATATGTTCAACAAAAGGTAAGTGATAAAAAAATGGTGACAAAAGTAGCAAAATAATGAAAGATATATAAATGCCATGTAATAAATAATATATTCAGAAAATTAATGTGAATATCAAACACCAAAGCGTGTCACAAGTTCGCAATGTCGATCTCCTCAACATTGTGTCTGAGTAAAACAGTCACTTACACGTCACAATTAGGATAATAATGACTACACAAGTGATTCCCAACCGGAATGCTGTGGCTATTTGGTGGGCCGAATTTATGTGCTGTGGTCCTTTAAAAAGTTAAATTTTATTCTGCTTCGAGTTTCAAAAATTTCGTAAAAATTTTCATTTTTATTTGAAAATAAAAGTAGTTAAAAAATTGCTTTGTGGCGCCGTTACGTATTTGTTTTTTATATAGGGTGTTATAAGTAAAAAGGTTGGAAAACACTGCTTTACAGCAACAGAAAGGTTACAGTTCATAACTTACTTCATAAATATTTGGCCAGACAATGATGAAAACGTAAAATAGTGAAGAACTATTACCGGTGCGCAACATTCCAAACTTTTTATCAAAAAAACTTATTATTAGTAATAAACCGACTATGTTCATCACGTTGTACACATGGTGGTTAAAAAAATTAATGCATAAAAATAGTTTACTATATCGTTCGTTGGAGAATGATTTGTTTCTATGTTCACTTTTTCGAATTTTGAGAAAACAGCGTTTGAAAATGCTGCTCGCTGGTTTGTTTTATTAATAAAACTTTTGGTTCATTACAAAATTTTTAGGCTATTCTTTTTGCTTTGAGTTTATGCTGACGAGAAGGTTTTGTTGTTGAAATAATGCTTGAATGCGTCACTCAGTTTTTAACAAAAATGGTCATAGGACCGTTTAGTTTTCAGTGAACGATATGTTTTATTTTCTGGATGTTTTTTACCTCGAAGTTAGATAAAGTTAATGTTGAAGCGTAAGTCAAATAGTTCGCCATCGACAATTCAACAATTCAAAACCTTGTTTCCTGATTCAAGTCAATTTCAACTTCGATCAAATAAACTTTATCAAGAATTTTTTGAAATACTTTCATCTACCTTTCGGCAAGAAAGAACTAGACTCAATTGAAAGTGTTATTTTTTAAAACCTGAATAAATTATAGCGAAGCGCAACTCTGATTGCAAATCGTTTGGTTGAACAATTCACTTTGTTTCTGGAGGCAAAACCTAAATTTCTTTTTTCTAAATCTTTGTCAACTTTTGGCTGTTAAACTTTTATCGCTTTACTATAAGCGCAATGACGAGGGTTGTTTACTGATTTATCCAAATTACTGCCAACGGTCATTTGATCAACATTTTGAACAAAAAGCAAGTTTTAATTTTTTAAGAAAAATTGTCTTTTGAATGAAGTATTTTGGTGTGCTTCTGTTTCAACATATTGTAAAAAAACTTTTAATTTTAACATGTCTGGCTTAGTAATGCTATGCCAGTCTTGTTTGTAAAACATTTTGTTGGAAATTTTTTAAGAAATTGCGATTTTTAAAAATTTATAAGTAAATATTAAAGGTTACAACAACATTAAAGTTTTTACCAGCACATATTGGTGATTTTTTTGTTTAATTGTGAAATTAACCAGCAAAATTCTATAAAGTAATGGAAAAAGAAATGCTAGGCCGCCTTAAACAATGTTTCCTAGGCCGGCCAGGTAAAAATAAACAAAATTTTAACAGCGTTTAAGAAATGCATAAACTTTCAATAGGTAGAAAATAGTTTAGTCTTAAAGGTGGAAAAGTCAATATCGTATTGAGCTTGGAGCTGGTAATATTCAATTGACGGTTGTTAAAAAATTTTTTCAAGATTTTTTTGTGTATGTATTATATAGTCTTTATACAATTTGTAATATGAGAAATAGAGTAAAGGCGAGTAGGTACTTTATAAGTGTAAAGACTCAATAACATCAAATATTTTTGAACATCACCTAGGGGCTACTATAACCATTGGAAATAGAAAATAATCTAGGTTTAAATTAGACACTTTTCTTTATAACAGTATAACACTAAATAAATTTATTGACTACAGGTATATTCATAGGAGCAAATCCAGGCGAGGCTAAAAAGGTTTAAGTCCCACTTAAATGTTCAATCTTATGTCACATCAATTTTCTGCCCAACCAACGGGCAATTTTTGTCCTATAACATGGTGCTTTTTAAAAAAATAAATAAAAAAGTTAGCCCTTGAAATCAGTCTCTGATTTTACACTTTTTGTCCTAAAATTGAAGTATTCTCCTCTTTCTTCTTCTTTCGGCTTTTCCCTTCAATCATGAGTAGCCACAGCGTATCATTTTTCTCCAAACCGTCCTGTTTTCAACGTCTGTTTCCTTTGCACCAACTTTTCCCATATCTTCTTTTACTATATGTAAAAATCTTCTCTTTCGTCTCCCTCTTTTCCTCTTTCCCGGTAACTACATTTTCATCATGTTTCTTCTTTTATTTATGCACAGATATTCGTATCTGTGCATATCTGAATGTACGAATATCTGTTCATAAATAGAGGAAATGACGACGAAACAGTGAAGATAGAGGATACAAAAGTGAAAATGGAGGATCTTTGACCTACTTACTTTCATTCCTGTTCTTTTCAATACATACCTCCAGGATTCTAGTCTCTGCTCCACGTGTTTCCTGATCTCTTCGCAAATCACAATATCATCATCGTCCACGTGTGTATGAAGATTTGTATGCTAGATTGGAAACAAAAGAAGGTGAGAAGGAGTTGTACAGATTGGCTCGACAGAGAGACAGAGCAGGGAAAGATGTACAGCGCAAGAGGGTTAAAAAAGATGAAAATGGTAATGTTATGATAAATTCGGAGGCAGTGTTAACGAGATGGAAGAAGTACTTTGAGAAACTGATGAACGAGGAAAATGACAAAGAGGCTAAGACAGAGGAAATAGAAGTGGTTAACGAAGGGGTAAATTATGTCAGTAGAGAAGAAGAAGTGAAGAACGCACTGAGAAGGATGAAACAAGGTAAAGCAGTTGGGCTAGACGAGTTGCCAGTAGAAATTTGGAAGTGCATAGAAAAGATCGGGATCAAGTTTTTGATCAGACTGCTAAACAAACTATTGGTGGGTGAACGGATGCCAAAAGAATGGAGAAGGAGTGTGCTTATCCTAATCTATACAAATAAAGCGGACGCGCATTGCTGTGGAATCTACAGAGGTATAAAGTTAATGAGCCATACAATGAAGATATGGGAAAGAGTTATTGAAGCCAGGCTAAGGGATAGTGTAGAGATCAGCAAACAGCAATATGGATTTATACCAGGAAAGGGAGCCACCGATGCCATGTTTGCCTTAAGAATGTTAATGGAAAAGTACAGGGAAGGTCGAAGAAAACTTCATTGTGCATTAGTAAACCTAGAGAAAGCTTACGACAGAGTTCCAAGAGAAGAGCTGTGGTACTGTATGAGAAAATAGGATTATAAGAAAAGTACGTGCAACTTGTACAGGATATGTACGAGGGAAACAAAACAGCGGTCAAGCGTGCAGTAGAAACTGCAGAAAGTTTCAAGGTCAAGGTTGGACTGCACCAGGAATCAACGTTAAGTCCGTTCCTGTTTGCTATGATTATGGATAGGCTAACGGATAAGGTAAGGAGAGAACCACCATGAAAAATGCTGTTTGCTGATGATATTGTAATTCGTGAAGATACCAGAAAAGAAGTGGAGCAGAGACTAGAATTCTGGAGGTATGCATTGGAAAGAACAGGGATGAAAGTAAGTAGGTCAAAGACCGAATATCTGTGCATAAATAGTGGAAATGACGGCGAAACAGTGAAGATGGAGGATACAAAAGTGCCAAGACTAAAGAAATTTAAGTATTTGGGATCAAGAAAGTAATAGTTGTGAGAGGGAGGTAAAGAGAAGTGTGCAGACAGGATGGAACGGATGGAGAAAAGTATCAGGAGTAATCTGCGACATGAGGTTACCAGCTAGAGTTAAAGGAAAAGTGTACAGTTCAGTGGTAAGACCAGCAATGGTGTATGGACTTGAGACTGTGGCATTCACAAAGAAACAAGTGGAAGAGGTAGAAGTTGCAGAGACGAAAATGTTGAGCTTTGCTATGGAAGTGACAAAAAGAAGATAAGATTAGAAATGAATACATCAGGGATACAATTAAGGTAGATTAGTTAGGAATGAAGATGAGGGTGGGAAGAATGAGGCGGTATGAGGACATGTCATGAGGAGAGACCAAAAGCATGTAGGAAGAAACATGATGAAAATGTAGTTACCGGGAAAGAGGAAAAGAGGGAAGCCAAAGAGAAGATTTTTAAATATAGTAAAAGAAGATATGGAAAAAGTTGGTGCAAAGGAAACAGACGTTGAAAACAGGACGGTTTGGAGAAAGATGACACGCTGTGGCTACTCATGATTGAAGGGAAAGGCCGAAACAAGAAGTAGAAGATGTAGTGTTGACAAACAGGTCTAGTTCAGTTATACACAGTAGCCGCTAGAAAAGCGGGAAATTTGAAGTTGTAAATTCATAAATTTTGTTTACAATTTGATGGTAAATAAAATTTATAAAATTTACAAATTTCCCGCTTTTCTAGCGACCACCCTATATTACAAATAAAAAATTTTAAACTGGGGAGCAATATCCTGCCAATTTTCAAAGCAGGTTGGGGCAGTCTAATTGTTTGACTTTGACATCACGAAAGTTGTTTTGTAGAACAAAAAGGCATTTTCACCTCAAGCAAAGTACGTTACTTTCAAACTTTAATCAAAAACAAAAAAAAATGCACTTGGTTAAGTTTATTTTTTGAAAAAATTTTATTTTGTTACATCAGCTCGCGAATGCTGTCTGTTGTCACTTTTTATTTGCAAGAGTTGGTTGGAATATCTGCTCTGCTGTAAAGCTTTTACTAGTGGTGGAACTTCCTTTCGGATTTTGTTCAGTGTCCCGACAAGTGAAGTCTTTTTTTTCCGGAGCTCTGTGGCAAGATGAGTTGAAGTAAAAAAATTGTCAGTTGTGGCGTTCCTTCCTTTGCCTAAGTATGGCTCCAATAACTCTATTACCACACTCTCAGACAATTTTTGTGTAGTTGGTCTGGCTTCATCTTTGCATCTAAGATATGGTATAGCATTCAGTATATATTTAGATTTCACATCAACAGCTAGCCAAAATTTAATACCAATTTTGTCCGGTTTGTTGGCCATATATTGCGTAAATCTGCGGGGAGCTTTTGTTGGAAATAATTGTTCGTCCACTGTAATATTTTTTCCTGGTTTGTAGCAAACAATACAGTTTTCAATAAACTTATCCCAGACAGCAGAAATCAAAACAAATTTATCCGTTTGAAGATGAGATAGTCTTGCACTTCGCATATCAAATCGAAGAAATCTCACAATTTCGCAAAAGCGATTTCTACGAATAGTTTCTGGAAAAAAAGGTACTCCCCAATTTTTATCCCAAAACTCAAAGATCGGTTGGTTCTTTCCACATAACACTCCTCGTACATACAGCAAAGAAATAAAAGCTTTTCGTTCACTTAGTGGTACTTTCCTCTCATTACTGTTTTTTACTCTATGGGCTTTAGCTTCTGTACATTGTTGAATATGGGTAAGTATTGAATTATTGACGAGTAGCTTAAACGCACTTAGTGGACCATCCAACATGCAATTAGCATATCGCGTTAGACCTTCGCTTTCTGTTAGCACGTTCTGAGCTTGTAGCCTACCCCTCGATTCTGAAGAAAATTTGTTGTATTCCTATTTTGTTCCGTCCCTAGCAACCAATTCAATTTCTGAGGTGTTTGGAGTAAGCCCATCACCCTGCGCTTGTGGTGAAGTACTTGTATCATTGCTGCCACTGCCAGAGCTGACAAGTTGACATGATGCAGAATCAGTTTGCTGCAGCTCATCAATATCAGTCTCTGAATTCGATTCATCAGAAGAAATCACTTTCCATGTAGGCCGAACTTATTCTGAATTTACCAACCCCTGATCTAAGCCTTCAAACATTTTCTCCTTCATTTTCATCTCCCGAATCATCTTCTGCAATCGCATTCAGCCAAGCCAGAGCTTGTATACTACTAAATCGTTCTGGTCTCGTCATTCTGCAAATAACTTAACATTATGAATTAGCTAGTAACTAATTGCTGCCAGATACTGCTGTAATTGTTGCACGATTGTTTAAGACAATAACACAACAAAGAGCTTTATTGTAAAGACAACTTAAATAGTAAAGAAATTACAAGTTACTTTCCCGTCAAAATGACCGTTGACTGTAATTTAAGATAAATCGCTCTCCAATATTTGCTGCGCTTATTGTAATGCAATAAAAATTAACATGCTAAAAGTTGACAAAGACTTAGGAAAAGTCAGAAAGTTTCAGTATTCTAACACTTCTGTAAGCCGAGATACAAGCGATTAAAAAACAGAAACGGTCAAAATGACCGCACCGCTAATTCTTGTGTTAAAGGTATATACTCTTTAGCTTTATTGACAACAAAAAAATAATTGGCCATTATGAAATAGAAAAAAATATTTTAATAGTTTAAAGCAATATTGCTTAATATAGCGTGTTTTTATGATTTTTTACAAAAAAATACAAAAGTGTTCTGCAAAGCATCGAGTTTAAAGTTTTGCAGGAAAGCAAAGGAAAGCATTTTGCAAGGTCCCACCGGTGGGATGCACGCCCCACGTTGAGAATCACTGTCCTAAAGCTTATCTTTAGTATGCATGATCATTTCTACTTTTACAATGCTTAGTGCAAGCTTAGTGCAAGCTTTTACAATATTAACCTATTTGAAACAGAAAATCAAGACATAATTGAAAACTTTTTCTCAATACTTCAACTCGGTGTATACAAAAAAGCACAAAAAGTTTAAGACTGTATGTTTTATTCACAAGTCAGAATAATACAACTGATTTATTTTTCACTGAACAAAGGATGATCATTCAAATCAGGCATTACAGCATTTCTGCTATTGGTAGAAAAAATGTAAGATATTGGCTGATTTCACAAAATTTCTTTTTTTCGACATCACTTGCATTTTCAAGGCGAATGCATTCATAAGCGACAAGAGATTACTTCATGATTTCCACATCCAAAAGAGAAGAAAACAAATTGATATATTTATAATATAACTTCATTCCACCAGTCAATACTTCTTTTCGCGTTCTTTCAAACATAGCACAAACTGAACACTTGTTAGGGTCGGTTTTAGCAGGAAAAATTATGTAAACTTTTCGAACTCCTTTGGTATTTTGTTTTTCGAAGAGTAGCAGACATGTTTGACAAGGTAGCAGTTTCAATAAAGCTTCGCGTAACTGAAGATGATTGAATTACTGTTGCTCTTCCACTTCAACAAAAAAAAAGGAATTATTCTTAATTCGCTGTCTGGGTGAGGTTTCTTTATTGTATTTTCGCTTGGCCTTTACTGCACAAAACACATTTCGAATCGACGTGGTGTCTGTTGCTTTGTTTGTCGAAGAAAGCGACTTCTTTAAATTTGCTTTACCACTCGCAGACACAGGTGCGCTGTATTTTAGGAAAATGACTATTTCGACTCTAACGAATAATTATAAGCAATTGTTTTCTTATATAACCTATTGCCCAATAGCAACTCTATTAAGTTTCTTCTTTGTCGATTAATAGCTGATTACTTAACACTAGGTTTACGCAGGGTCGTTTTCGACCCTGGATGTTGTTTATTTGCTTTATATCTTCTAAATGCGTGACCGAATATCAATGAACTGCTTTGACTTTTCCTAAAATTTACTCTAGATTACATTCCAGGTTTTGAAACTTTTAAAAAATTGCTAACCAGTTGAGTTTTTGCGTCTGGAAAAAGCTACCCCTAGAATCCTAACAAAATTGCAGACACAATCTTATCATGGGATAATGATGATGAGCTGTCAGATGAAGAAGAGATTTATTCTGGTGCTGTTGCAGACAAAGAAGAGGTATCACCAGGAAACAGAGACATTGATTCAGATTCCAATAAAGGTGAAAGTGATGATGATTTGAGCCTCCAGCCTACATCTTCTGTGCAGGCATCTTCTGAGTGCTTGTTGGACAGAGATGGCACTCGGTGGAAATACTCCAATCCAGTAAGTAGTGGGGGTGCTGGAGCTCATACGTGTTTACGGCAAAACCAGAGGTTCCTCGGGATGTAGCTTCATCAAGAAACCCGTACGATGTGTGGAAACATTTCATTTCTGAACATATTTTGCGTATGATCTGCAAATACGCAAATGAAGAAGCTCAACGAAGAGGCCATGAACAATTTACTGTGAGCCTACAAAATTAGAAACCTTTATTGGACTCCAGTATGCGAGAGGGATCTATGGTAAAAATCATCCCGTAGCTTTCTTGTGGAGCAAAAGATATGGCATTTCTATATTTTATGAAAATATGAGCAGAGGTTATTTTCCAAAAATCTTGAAATATCTGAGGTTTGATGACAAACCAAACAGAGTCAGAAGTGGACCCGGCGCTGACAAGTTTGCCCTAATTAGACAAGTATTTCAAGATTTTGCTAATCAATGTCAAAAGAAGTATACGTGTAAATTTTCGCTAACAGTGAATGAACAACTGATGCCTTTGAAGTCGCGTTGTTCTTTTGTGACTTTTATGCCAAGTAAGCCCGATAAGTATGGTGTGAAGTTTTGGGTCCTGGCTGACATGGAAACAAAGTATGTTTCAAACATTGATGTTTATCTTGGAGCTCAAGAAAAAGAACAGCGCTTTGGTGCTCCTCTTGGTGAATCCGTGAATGCCAATCTTTGGAAACGTATCAAAGGAAAGGGTAACAACATAACATGTGACAACATTTTTACCTCATTACCCGTTGCCGAAAAACTTGCGAAAGACAAACTATCTATTGTTGGAACAATGCGAAAAAATCGACCAGAGTTGTGCAAAAAAGTGATTGAATCAGAGAATAAAGCTACATACTCAAGTAACTTTTATTGGCATGATCCTACAAATTTCTTATTTGTAAAATATCAAGCAAAAGAGAAAAAGTCAGTTTGCTTGCATTCCAGTATGCACGACTCGGCAGATGTTGATACAAGTAATGAAAAAAAAAGCTGGAAATGATTTTATTTTATAACGCAAACAAAGTAGGAGTTGATTGTTTTGATCAGATGGCACGCTTATACACTACAAGGTCAACGAGTCGAAGATGGCCGTTAGCTGTCTGGGGCAACATTTTTGACATTGCTGCTATCAACTCCTACGTATTGTATAAAAAAGTAATAAGCAATCGCATAACACGCCGGCAGTTCATACTAATGCTTGTAGAAAACCTGCTGGGCAAGCCAGAACCTTGTCTAAGCAACAGCAATAGGCAGCTCAGAGGAGACGATGAAGGAGTGCGGAAGCGGAGGAAATATCATGGTGTATGTTGCGACAACAAGACAGTCTCAACTTGTATTTTATGTCAAAAACCTACTTGTGGAAAATGTTCACAAGACAATTTCAGAGTGACTTACGTAAAGTGCTTAGCCTGCGTAAAACTGACTAGTTATATGCTTTTATAATTTGTAGAAAACGTCTTTTTTAAAAGTAAAATCATTTCATTATGTGTAATCATTGCAATACAGCAGGCTAGTAGTTCAGAAACTAATGCAAGAAAAACACAATAAGCAAAACAAGATCGGGGTCGAAAACGACCCCTCCGTAAAAGTAGGTATAAAAAATTTCCCGTAGAGCTAGTGTTAAAACGTCTTGACAAGCCTGAACACGCCCAAAGATATCAAAAGCTCATAAAATGTTTTTAATGAACAAGTGCTTTTATTTTTGACTCAATGTAAATGATGTGTTTTAGTTTGTTGAAACAAGCAATTATTCCTTCAAAAACGGATACTCTCTATGTTTTAAAATATTAGTTTTTAATAACTAAAACGTATGTTTTTGGAGTAATTAACGTATATGCTAAAAATTTGAAAAAACATTTACTTTTGTAAGCTTTTCAAAACTATACAAAAATAATAAACAATGTCATGTTTAAAAAAAGCAAAAAATTGGATGGATTTTTAACAAAATTAATGGTAATTCAGCTAGATATTTATAACGTTAATTTTATTTGTCTTCATGTCGTTATAACAAAATGATTATATTTTCGTGTTAAATGTTACAATTTAAATAATTTTAGGTTACGAGTCGCAAAAAATATTGGAAGCCCTGAAACGAATTCGTTTTTTTGTATTAAATACACATTGAGAAGTTGTAGTTTTTTTCCGACTCCAACTCCACCTGTTCAAAAATGTCCGGCTCCAACTCCGACTCAACTTATTTAAAGTTTTCCGACTTCAATACATCTATAAAAAAAGAACTCAGACTCCAGCATGTCTAAAAAAACGACTCCCTTTCGATTCCTTCCTAAAACATGCGACTGATCCGGCAATTTTGACTCCACAACCCTGATTAAAATTTGATTTTGTTGTGAACAAACTGACAAAACGTAAAGTGATCACTAGTTTTCGGCTGTCATTCTTAACCAAAACAGTGAATTAGAACTGACAAACAAACGCAATAATTTAATAAACTCGAGAAGTGTGGTAACGCAAGTAATGAGTTTTCAACTGCCACTGGGGTGCGCCACGTCGTATGTCTTGACTGAAAACTAGAAAAATTTACTTTTTTGTAAAAATTTACTTTGATGTCTTGAGAAATAGTTTTATGATTATACAAAAAAATGGTAGACGACTATGGGTTGTTTTAAATGTGGTCAGCAGCAAACTTTTCAAAGATTTGGCATAAACAATAAAGATTTTTGCTTTCGAAGCTAACTATTTTATTAAAACAGTAAAATTCGCTATAAAATGTAGTTCAGATACTTTGTGCTTTTTTGTAAATTAAAATTTTCATCCAATATTTTACCTAAAAAAAAATTTACTTATAAATTATGATATAAGAGAGTTTTATGTGCTATATTCTTTGGTCTAAAAAGATAAGCAAGAAAATAATTCATTGGAATGTACGGTGCAGTTGGAATCACACCTCTAAGTTAATAAGTCAGCACCTTTTAAAAATTAGAATTGCAGTTTTAGAATAACAAAGCATCAATTTTTTAAAACAAGCCTAAAGTTTATTGATGCATATGCTGAAAACAAAATGGATTGACACCATGTATTTTTTTATGATACATAATGCCAAGAAGTTTGCCTGATATAAACTAGCGCAGTGTTTCTCAACCATTTGCGTTTTGCTAGGGTGCCGCAAACTATTGCACATTTTTCCAGGGTTTCTCAACCTGTGTGCTGCAAAAGATTTCGGAAAAAATTATTTGGGAACGTCGAAATTTGCGGCTTTTGCATGTGAAATAAGTGAGATTTGGAGCAAAGACCCTTTTTATTTAGAAAGAACTGATTTTGCGAAGAAAATTGACAAGAAAGAGCGTGAATTCAGGTAAAAACCTTTTTTTCTAGGGATCACATAATTTTTGGGACGGAAATCAAGAATCCTAGCTCAAATGCCCCGCAAATTTCAAGATGCCAATTACAGTATATACCACGGCCAGAACAACAGTATTTTTAAAAAACAACTGAATTTAGGAATGAAACTGGATGAAGATTTTTTTAGAGATCATCTGATTTTGGAAAAAAAAATCAAAAAAAATTCTCTAAAGTGTTGCAATTATTGATGGGATTCAAAAATGTGCCGCAAATGGAAAAAGGTTGAAAAACACTGAACTAGATGATGGAAATAGTTTGAGAAACGTATTGTTTTGTCTAATTTTTGAGGTATAAAGTTTATTTTTTTTAGCCAATGCGGTTTCAACTCGAGAAAAAAATACACTCTTTTCATAAAAATTTGTAAGGATGATTGTCTTTACTATCAAGAAATTGAAAAAAATTCAATGTCTTTAGATAATATACTGAAAGTTGTTTGAAAACGTGTTGCCTGATTTGCTTAATGTTTTCAATCAAGACGATTTTGACTCGATAAAATCATTTTCTATTACAAAATTAATGATGGTAATTTTTATCACAAAATTAATTCAATAGGTTACAAGCTAGAAAAAGTTGTTAAAAAAGCAATATTATTTAGCAAATTGACTAATTCTTTGATATTTTTGATCAAAAAGATTTTAATTTTAAGAAATCCTTGAAATATTTGTAATGCTGACTGTTTTTCTTTTGCAGCGAAACGCAAAATTAGATGTGAAATTGCGTGTTGAACTAATGAAATCTTAAATATACGTAATTCAACTTCGCAAAAATAGGTTTTGAAACGATTAAAAAATATTTTAACAAACAGTTTTTTTATTAAAAGTTTTAACCACTATTTTCTTGCTTTCAAAGTCACAAAAATAATAAAAGTTTATTCTTTGCTAAAGAGCAACTTGTTGACTTTTAACAAAATTTTAACTTGAAAAAAGCCGCAATCAAACCGCCTTGAGGTGAGAAAAACTTGAAGAATTCGCGTCAATCATTCTGCAACATAAAAAATGCAAGTTGTTTTTGTATCAACAGGTCAGCCGGTTTAAAAAATTGTGACAAAGGCAATAACTTTTATGAAACAAACCTATATTGCCTCGGTGTCACAGACTTTGTTTGGGAATCCTAATGGACCAGTTGAGCTAGGTAACCGGAATACCTGCGCTGAAACAAAGCTGAGTCTAATTTTATTTTATTCCAGCTCAAGAAGTAGTTTGCTATGAGCCTGAAGCTTTTAGACAGTTGGTTTCAGCTAAGTTCTGATTGGTTCGTTGAAGACTTTCCTCTGCAAACAAACAGAGACCACTGTCTCTAACTAAAACGAATTTATTACAAAATTTACGGCTCTCGACTGGCAAAAATTCTCTTTGTGCTTTGTCAAACTGCAAAGTGAAAATCGGCGCTGCGACTTAATTCGATCACCACAAATGATTCTACTTTCGTAGAACAAAACTTCAAAACACTGGCGTAAAATAAATTCAACGCTTATCATTATAATACGATCAAAGAATCTTTCGCACGCGCTTTAGGCCCAAAACCAACTTTTAACTCTCTTCTCTCGTCGCTGCCTCTCGCTTCGTCGTCTCATTCATTCGTTCCTTGTTTCGAACGCACATATATATAGACGAAAGGTCACGAGACGCAGATCGTTGGAACCGTCTCGAACGCTTTGTCACGTGCGTTAAAATTAGGGCATTTTCTACGGTAAGTGAGAACATTCCAGATCATACCATTAACTCGGTCACGCGATACAGACAAAGCGCATTACGTCATCGCCGTCTGGCGAAAGAAAAAAGAAAGTTGCATTCGAGCAATTTGCTAGCAGATAATTAAAAAAAACACATTATAAAAGCGATTATCTCTTGTCCAAGCGATTTCTATGTTATACCAAAACTTTGACTTATTTTAAGGCAGAGAATAAGCTACATCGCCCCGATTAAAATTATTAGGGATGCAGTGTGACATGCGGGTCGTGATTTTTCTGGCGGTAGTTTTCAAAAATAATCTTGGAATAAAAAACGCCTTTAGTTTTTTTGGCGAAGAGATAGTTTAAAAGCAGATTAATCAATATTGAAAAAAACTGCATTATTTTCAAATGACTAATCTATTGTATAACGTTTAAAAGAAATATTGACTGAAATGCAAACAAAAAAATCTGAAACCATGAAAAGTAATGTTTAAAAGTTTTTGTCCCTGTTTAACAACAACGTTTATACTTTAAGCAATTCATATTCCCAAGCTTCGAAGTTTGAAAATTTACAACATTCTAGAAAAACTATAAATGACTTGGGTCAAAAGTCAAAAATTAAAACCATGTTGCTTTTCCACAAAAATCTGCAGCTGACGTTCTGTTGTTGCTACGTACGTTAAAAAACATTGAAAATCTTGATTAAATCACGGTTTTGTAGAATTTTGCCGGCTTTTTGTGTTTGAAGAATTTAAAATAACGTAAATATGTTGTCTAAAAGTTTCGAAATATGAAACACTAAGTTTACAATTACAGACTTTTCCAGAGTATTTGAAAGTAAAAGCAATATAAAATTTTAAATTTTCTTGCAAGCCCTATCCACAATTGAAGTTTCAATTCAAAAACCCCTTCACGGTTTTTCTTTTGGGTTTTTTTGCAGCTTGTGCTTGCCGACTAAAAGCTGCAGAATGCCAGACTTTGATTGTCAAAGTTTTTATTCAGTATTTTTAAGAACTTAAGCACAAATGTCTGTGTGAAAAATGTGCTAATTTATATTTATCAATCAATTTTTAATTTATTTTAAACGGTTACAGTCAAAACATTTTTGAAAAAAGAATCATAACATTTTCAACAATTTTGCCTTCATTAGAAAAATATTGTTCAAAATCCTATTCATTGGTGTACTACTTTGATGTTTCTCACCAGAAGCATGTCTTTGAAAGTTAATTTTTGGAAAAATATTATTATTGCATATTGTTTATCTGTATGAAGTTGAAGCTGCTTTTTTGTTTGTTGTCAGATTGCAAACCAGCGAGAAAAACAAAAGTTAGAATTAATTTTAACGATGTTAAAGAATTTAGCCCAATTTTTCTTTAAAAAAACCCCTATTGAGTTTGAAAGGGATGACTGATAATGGGTTTTTGGGGTATTGACAATTACCTATATGGAAATCATCTTTATTGTGACACAAAAAAGAATAAGCTTTTGAAAAACCTAAATAAACAAAGCTGTAACAGATTTTCTTAGAAATCTTAAATAAACAAAACTGTAACAGATTGCTGTTGACCGTCTTAAAATTATTGAATTAAAAAAATGCCTGGACAATTCAGTTAAAAGAAAGAAAATGAAAAATTATGTGATTTATAATAAAGTTAATAATTACAACTAGATTTTCTTGAAATCAACAACTGTAAAACAAACACCAGATTGTCTTTTCCATTAGAAGAAAAAAGTATTGAAAAACAAAATCCGGTTTCAGGCTTTATATTCAAAAAAAAATTTTTAAAGAAATTAATGAAATATTAACCCTCAGTCTACGTTGGGTTCCATTGTACTAAAATTCATTTTAGTTTTCTTGCTACTTTGTGGTTATAATCAGTAGGAGGGTTGCACTCCTTGACTTTTTGCATATTTACATGGTCTTCATAGGTAACTAATATTTTTGCCCCATATGCAACTTCAACTGCCTTAGAAAAAAAAGCCGCATCTTGAACGGCTGGGGCCCATTGGACCCCAATAGCCATTAAGTATACTGTATATTAAACAAATACAGGCCATTATTTTTTGTAGATTCGATGAAAATAACTATCGTGCGGTACACGCAGTCTGGGCTCATAAAAGCAAATGAATGCTGCAACATAAACCTATAAATTTTAGGGAAGGTCTTAACTTTTTTAGGGGGACGAGGAAGACTGAGCACCCTCTATCTAACTTGTTTATAAACCGCGTGGATTACAAGATAGTTTTCTACTGCATCGGATGAATGCCAGTAATTTAAAAAAATTAATAGTTAGGTACCATAAGAGTAAGGCTTTTATTTTTTTATATATCATTGAAATGATTTTAGTTATTAAAGCAAATAAAATTCAACCTTTGCAAGATCTAAAAATCATAAAAGCAAATCAAGTCGAAGAAGACCAACCTGTAGTAAGTAAAGTCGAAAACTTGTTGAATCAACGTCTAAATGCAAAAAGGACGTATTTATCTTCAGAAGAAATTTATCATCTTTTAGAAGAAGATGCGGAGAAATGCAGCGCCCGATGGCAGTGAGTCATCCAATGACGGCAAAGAATGTAAGTGAAAATGCTCTTTCAGATTCATCTGAAGAGGAAACGATCGACATTCCATCTATTAGATTGCCAAATTCTTTCGTTTCGCAAAGTGGAAATGAAATTTGGTCTTGTAATCCTTTAATGTCTTCAACAGGCAGAGCTGCTGCTCACAATGTTTTTCAAGAAAATGCAGGGCCATTACGGTTTGCAAACAGGCAATGTGGTTCAGTTCTGGATTCCTTTTTGTTGTATATGCGCCCTTCACTTCTTGAAGCAATCAGAAATTGGACAAATATTGAAGGTGAGCATGTGTAGGATCCAACCGAAAAGCACTTGACTAAAAGGAGTATATCTAGGAAAAAATGGAAATGCTACAAGAGAAGTAAATTAAGGTTGTAGAGTTGTCCTAGACCTGGTCACAGAAATTGAAGACTCCGGAAGAAATATCACGTGTGACAACTTTTTTACCAGTTTTTCTCTTGCTCGTAAGCTTACAATCGTTGGAACAATTAGAAAGAACAAACCTGAACTTCCAACAAAATTTACTGCTGTAAAGAACAGGACAGCCAAATCAACTTTGTTTGGATTTCAAAAAGATGCAATGATTGCATCATAATATTATATTGCATCATATCATACAAAGATGCAATGACAGCCCTAAAAAGAATTGTATTGTGAACATGTTATCCACTTTGCATTTCCAACTAGAGGTGGATAAAGGTTTGGCAAACAAGAAACCGATGGTTGTTCTATTTTACAATTACACTAAAAGCGGCGTCGACATTGTTGATAGAATGGTGAGGACTTAATCTTGCAAGTTCATGACGGTAAGTACAGCTCCTAACTTTGTTCTACAACATGATTGACGAGAGCGCTATCAACGCATTTATTGTTTGGCTAGCTTTAGACCGTGAAAACAGCAGCGCCAACATAAGAAAATACCGTGCATTTCTGATTTAACTGGGAAAAGAAGTTGCAGAAGTAAAGGTTCAAGCTAGATTGTCGCATCCTGCCTCTACAGCAGTCCGAGCAAATAGCCAAAAACGGAAACTTACCGCAGATAATTTATCAAGGCCAAAGAAAGCCGGATGCCATATCTGTGAAAGAAGCAAAAACAAAAAAATCTTGCACCGCGTGCTGCCTTTGCAAAAACTTTGTTTGTGTTCAACATTCTAAAGTAGTTTGTGAAAAGTGTTGGTAAAATTTTTTGATAAACTTCTAGTGTTAATTATGTTTTTTGTTCGTTTTTAATTAATTGTTTTTTAGTTTATTGTTCGTATTTTTCACATAATTGTTTTTCAAAACTTTTTTTATTGAAATCAGCTAATAAAGTAGTGTGTCGTCCAATGGACCCCACACTACTTTAAAGTTGTCCTTACACTTGATTGCAGCTGCTTTACAAAGAAGACAATGTCTAACATGAAAATTCTTACACAGATAAACGCAACTTCGTTGTTCAGCATAGGGAGGCATCAGCATAGTGAGGCATCTTTTTTTTTTAGTGCGACGTTATAGGTTACACTCATTCCTGTAACTGGTCTCTGGGCAGTTTTTTAAATTAAGTATAAAGACGTCTTATTCTTTGCAATACGTCATGAATTGCATAACGTTCTTTGCTTTGGAAAGACATCCAAACGTTTAAAATTTCTGAGCAGATTATTAATCTTTGCAGTAGAAAAGCATTGTTAAAATCTCTGTTTAGATTTAACCCATTTATCCCTGGCGTCCTACATATAGGTCAGCTAATCATAAAAAGTTTTTTGTTGATTACAGATGATAGAAAGCTAAAAAACGAATTGTTGTTAATTGTAAATCATTCAGTACTCTTTCCCAAAACGAGTTTCAGTTGCAGATTAGACATTGCACGTAGAGGTTGTCATACAGGAGCGCTCAAATACTGTACATTCTTTAGTTTACCTGAAAAATCATGGAGCCATCCAAAAGGTAAGTTATGCCAAATGTTAGAATAACTGTTTTATGTCATGAGGTGCATATTCTTATAGTATAATAGCCTGTTATTAGATAAGTATAGAGAAAATATCAAAATATTTAACACGTGAGGCTGAGGAAATGCTAAACAACGGTGTCCTACATGTAGGTCGCTAGGCATTGAACGAACCTAGTTGACACAGACAGCTTTGTTCAGTACATCCATTTATAGCAAGAAACCTGCTAAATTTCTTTGCTTTATATTGCAATGTACATATTTTTTCATGTATATTGATACATAGATATACTATTTGATATCAGGGTTTAGTTGCAGAGGGCCAAACATAGGTACATTGTGTGGAATATTGTGTTGTCAGATAATAGGTTGCTATCTAAAATGTCTAACTCGCAATTTCAACACACTGCTGAAATTAGACTAATTCAGAGTTTAGTTCATAAACTCACAAGGTCTCTGTTTTGAAGTTATTGACTAGGAGATAAAATTTACAATGTTTCTCGAATTTCTATTTTTCAGTTCCTGTACGGTAGATAAATTCTATGGCCAGCCTGCGTCAAGACGGGCAAGGATTGCTGAGCTACCTGACCGAATCGACGATGGTGAAGAACCAGACAATATAAATTACATCGAGCCTCCTGACAATGCTACAGAAATACTCACTGATGAAGAATCTGGGGATGAAGAATCAGGAAATATGAATAACTTACCAGGAAGCATGCTTAGGGCTGCAGTAGTTGATTCAAATGGTTTTCCTGAGTCACATATTGAAAATGAGAATCAAGGACCACCTAAGAAAAGAACCCAGAAGCTACCTAAACAAAGATGTTGGAAAAAGCATGATATTGAGTGCGGAATGCCGGAATGGATGCATGCAGATGTAGAAGATCTCTATGGGGGCAGTCTCACACCGGTAGAATTTTTTGAACTGTTTTTTGATGATGATTTGTTTGACATTATTGTTCACGAAACCAACAGGTACGCATCTCAGAAAAATAGAGAGCTCAGAGTCACAAGAGAAGAGATAAAAGTAGTTTTTGGTGTCCTCTTGATCAGTGGCTATGTCTCATATCCGAGACGTAGACTGTTTTGGGAAACTGGACGTGATACGCGTCACGATATGGTGTCTTCTGCTATAAGAAGAGACAGATTTGAATCAATTTTCACAAATCTGCATTTTGCGGATAATCATACGCTGTCACAGTCTGACAAGCTAGCTAAGCTCCGTCCTCTCCTACTGAAATTGAATGAAAATTTCATGAAGCATGCTTCTGTTGAAGAAGTATACAGTTTTGACGAGTCTATGTGTGAATATTTTGGCAAGCACGGCTGTAAACAATTCATCAGGGGCAAGCCCATCCGATTCGGATATAAATTATGGAGTGGAACAACCGTGAGTGGTTATCTTGCATAGTTTGAAATATATTGAGGAAAGTCTGAAGAAGCTGATGGAGAAATAGGTAATGATCTTGGAATAGGAGGCAACTTAGTGGTCAAATTTGGAAAGGCACTGCAGAAGAAGAAACTTCTTCCATATCACCTGGTATTTGACAATTTCTTCAATAGTGTGAGGCTTTTGTTAGCCTTGAAAGATATGGGACTGAAAGGAACGGGCACAGTCAGAGAAAATAGAACCGACAAGTGTCCTCTCATTGATGTCAAAGAGATGAAGAAAAAACCACGAGGCTTCCATGATTTCAGAGTCGACGAAAAAGATAATATCATAGTCTGTCGATGGAATGACAACAGTGTGGTATCTCTATGTTCAAATGCTGTTGGAATTCACCCCCAAACCCAGACGACCCGCTTTTCAAGGCAGACAAGGCAACGGATCCAAGTAGAGCAGCCAGCAATCGTAAAATTCTACAGCAAGTCAATGTGTGGTGTAGATAGAATGGATGAGAACATATCGAAGTACAGAGTGACAATAAGAGGTAAAAAATGGTACTCGTCCATTGTGTCATATCTTATCGTTGTTTCCATGAACAATGCGTGGCTTCTTCATAGAAGGAATAAAGATGCCGAGAAGCTCGATCTGCTAGCGTTTCGTAGACGAGTTGTGTCTTATTATCTTGAACACTACGCAAGACCTCCACAGCCAGGTTGCAAAGGCCGTCCTTCTGCTATAGAAACAGAGCTACAGTTCGACAAGGTCAATCATTGGGTCATTCTTCAAGACAAGCAGACGCGCTGTGCGCACTGTCACCAGAAGACTACAACCAGGTGTGAAAAATGTGATAAAGGATTACACGTCAAGTGCTTCCAAAACTTCCACACAAAGTAGATGTGTAGTGGAGTTTTTCTGTTGTAAAGCTTGATCAATTTTGTGCCATTTTTGTTCCGTATTGCCTGGCGTCCTATATGTAGGACACCTTATATTTTTTTATTTCCAACTGATTTTCTTGAATAAACTGTATAAATGTTCTAATTGTGTCTCAATGAAGCCATTTTATCAGTTTTTCCATTGTACAAGCAATTATTCTAACCTTCGGCATAAATGGGTTAAAATACAGCTTTGTTGTTCAGCATAAATTGTGTCTAGACGCGACTGAGTTGCTCTGAGTAAAAATCAAACTCGCAGATAAACGCAACTTTGTTGCTCTGGGTGGGAATTAAATTCACATATAAACACAAGTTTGTTGCTCAGCTTAAAATCGAACCTGTGGTTAGACGTGACTTCGTCGCTCTGGGTAAAAATCAAACTCGTGTCTAGACGCGACTTCGTCGGTTTGCGTGAGAATCAAACCCATGGTTGGTCGCATTTTCGTTGTTCAGCTTAAAGAAAGAGTCTGTGGTTAAACAACATTTTGCTGCTCTTGGTGGAAATCAAACTTTATTGCTCAGCTTAGGTTATGTTTAAACGCAACTGCGTCGCTCTGAGTAAAATCAAACTCGCAGATAAACCCAATTTTGTTGCTCAGATTAAAAACGAACTTGTGGTTAGACGCGAATTCGTGTTTCTGGGTATAAATCGAACTCGTGTCTAGACGCGACTTAGATAGCCGACGATTAGACGCGGCTGCGTCGCTTTGCTTTGGAATCAAATCCGTGATTTCAGTTAGAGCTAGGGTTAGGGTTAGAGTTAGGGTTAGGATCCCCCGCCAGATCCGTTGCTTATCCGATGTTTGATCCGACGCAAATCCGACGCAATTCACGTCAAACGTTTCCTCTTAAACTACTCACGATTCTCAACTTTAACATTCTTTTTTGTCTCGGCCACCGTCGCCACGATTTCCGAATCTTTTCTGCATCTCTCGCAGTCTCTATCTCCGGACCTCTGTCCGGTCTATCTCAGTGACCCAATATCATTGTTTTTCTACGCATACCACAAGGTAGAGCAAAATATGCATATACGTTCCCGGCGGGTGACGTTGACGGACAAATAATGCAAAAAAATAAGTGAAAGAAATCAAAGCTGAACCTCAATGTTGCAAAAACCAGAACAAGACACAAATCAAAACAAAAAATTTGTTTGCATAATCATCCCATGCAATTAAACTTTTATTTCATAATGCTTAGAATAATTATAAAAAATGATGTTCAGAGTTTGCAACAATGAATTCAGTTAATTATAACCTATTAAAGTACAATGAATAAAAATGGAAGCAAAACGTCTAAGCAAATGAAAGAATGGAAGTCGAAAAACTCAAATAAAAGAAATGAGCTCAAACTAAATTTTGTAAAGCAATTAATTAAGATTCGAAATCGTAAAATGCTAGCTTTATTTCAGCTTTACAATAAGAAAAACATCCAATATGAAAATATCTTTTTTCAAAACAATTAAAACACGAAACGTAAGAAACCAAAGCGGCGCATCTAAATCCAGAAAATGAGGTTAATCCCGACCTCGCATATTTCAATAGGCCACTAACACTGCAGAGACAGACATTAACTATGCACAAAACACAACTAAGATTAATATTTTGACCGACCAATTAATGATCTTTGTAAAAATTTTTCATTTCATTCAATGAACTGAATTTGTAATTGAAGCAGTTAATTGCAAAAATTAGTTTAAAGAACTAACCAGTGTTTCTAATTCATTGCTTCAGTAGACACTTCTCAGTTTAAGTCTATTCAACTGATCATTTCATAAATTAGCAAAATTGTTTTGTGACGTATAATAATAAACCAATACAATGACGTCTCACAGCATTAATAATATTTGCAAGTTTACTTACTCAAACTATGGTAAGAAAGTATTGAAGGATTTCCACGCAAACCATAACTTTTCAATCTTCGACTCGAAGCAGAACTCACAAATAACAACGCAATTAACTTTAAAAACTTCATTATGATCAAACAATAACTTTCAAAACTTTATAATTTCTCTGACAAATATTAACAATTGAAGCTTTTATACAAAATTTACTGCTATAACCCTAACTCTAAAATATATACAAATATGTACAAATATATACAAAATTTTCAAAAATATATACAAAATAAATATACAAAATTTACTGCTGTAAATACAAACTTACTGCTGTAAATAGATTCTCAGTGAGATAAGCATCACTGACGAGCTTTAACAAGAGCGAAACTCGAGTCTGGTGCTTCTCGTTTTCAAAGTAGCTTAATTTGTTATCAAAAATTAAATCCTCATGCTTAATTATATACAATAAAAATTCTTCATTCGCTTGGCAAGTTCTAAGAGAGTACGCACTTGCTTAACCACTTGTCGGGTTATTCTCGGTCATGAGGTCGCCTTGAGCTGCAAATCCGAGAAATAGTTATAGCTGCTTTGAAACGACTTATCGTCCGAGTTCTGTGGTCTAGTGGTGTAGCAACCTGTGTGGAAGATTACAGGTACTTGGTTTGATTCTCAATGAGATTAACATCACTGACGAGCTCTAACAAGAGTGAAACTCGAGTCTGGTGCTTCTTGTTTTCAAAGTAGCTTAATTTGTTATCAAATATTTACAAGTTTTATTCAATCGATGAAACAATTTTATTGATTTAAGTTTTGCAGAAAATTAATTTGTGAATTTAACTTTCTAACTTGCAAAAAATTAATAGAACCTTCCATAGTAAATTAATTTAAAACTAGACACAAAATAACTAAGTCGTATTTATAAAAAGACCGGAGTCTTCACAACCCTGTAAAAGTAGAAAACTTTTTGAATTAAAAAATTATTTTAACATAAGTTTATTATCTTGTAAAAGTTTTATTTTAAATGTTATAAAAAAGTGACGTAGCCGCTATTATGACATAAAATAATATTAAAGCCGAATTTGATTAGATTGAATAGATTTGAATAGAATTTATTGAAACATTAGATTGAACAAAATTCCTTGAGATTGTCACGCTTTTGTATTAGAATAGTGGAGTCAGAATCGCACGAGTTGTATGTTTTTGGGCTGTGTCAAGCTATTTTTTAGATAAACTGAAATCGGAGTCGTTATTATTTTTGGTGACTCCGATTTTCAAATTTTCGGTAAATTACTTGTAAGCTATAGTCCGACTTACCATCTCAATTGATTAGAAAATAATCACGTTCAAATATGGTAAATATATTTTTGAGAACTGGGCCGCTTTTTGGCCTTCAATTTAAAGTGAAGACAAAAAAACGGTTTTTGCTTGAAAATGATTTTCAATACAAAAAAGTGAACTCAACTTCGGTTCGAAATTTGTTTTGTAAAATTTAACAAAAAATTAAGAAAGAAAAACTAAAAAGTTGGTCAAAATTGTAGTTTTCGTCTTTAAAAGTCAAGTTACGACAAAAAAAGTCTTCACCTTTTACTCAAAAATCAGCCTTTTTAAAAACTTGTGAATCTTAAAGAATTAAGGTCCTTGTCTGAAGCCACCGCCTCGACTTAATTTGACTGTCAAATACCGTAAAGTATGACGCAACTATGAACTCTTGACTATATTTTAAAATTTTGAACCTTGTTTTGGCGCAAGAGAACAAGCCTATATTCTACTATGTATTTTAAAAGCAGACTTTAAGCCAGACATGGGCATTTTACGGCTGTGGGCCGCGGGGCGTATGCAGTTCTTTGTTTGGCTCTGATCAGCTTGTGAAAGAATCATAAGAAATTGCAAAATAAACCATTTTTTTATTCTAGTGATGCCTGGATTGAATTTGAATTGCTTTGATTTTGAATTGTTTTATTTGCATCGCGCATGCGTGTTCTCAGTTGACTTAGTTGAAAGCAAGTTGCAAGTATCGAGACAACTTTTATCGCCACAATGTCAACTAAAAACAGAAAATTATCCAGGGGCGTATAATCCATACGTGCCGAGTGTGGGGCGCACACCTTGTAATTTTTTACAGCAAAATGTAAAAAGTATTTTCTTAAATTTTAAATCAAATATAATGATATTTTTATCACCGCAACTAAATAATATTCATGTCAATCTTAAAGAACACCATGATTTTGGAACAAAAATAGGAAAATACGAGATCGATTTGAAGTGAAGCTTTTTTTTTCCGTAAACAAATTTATTTTGTCCGCCTCTTCAAAAATTTTTTCGTTGGTGCGCCTTTGTCTGTCCTGAATTCCGCCTATTCATATATGGCAACCCTAGCGTAGATGGACTTTTTCTTTTTTATGAAAGAAATCAATTTTAATTGACTTTTTGATATGATTAGAAGTGACATGTTAAGCCTCACAATACCAAACAAATTCAAAGAAATCCAATAAAGTTTTAATAGTTGCCATTTGGTACTCACATTCAATAATAATAATAATTTAGCTAAATGATAAAAAAAGTTTGACCAAAAATAATTGAAAGTATTTAAAAGCATCTTCTAGCAAAAATTATTGCAAAAACCACAAATCTAAATCAAAATAAAGCTTGCAATAAATTATAAAACTAAAGAAAAAGAACTTTTTGCAGCACTTTATAACTTAACATATTTTTAGTAAAAGAGACAACAAAAGTATTGTTGGCAGCGTGGTCGAGTGGTTAGAGCCGATCAACATGATCTCGGTTCAAACCCACTTGCGCCATTTCATTGTGTCTTTGGGAAAGCCACTTTACGACACTTTCCCCTGCTTAGTAGTCTTGGCAACCAGTTCTAAGTTAAAGTCATATTACTATTAAATTTCAAGCTGACAGCAATATCTTGGCACTTCCGGAAGCAGGTTGGGGTAATTGCCTACCCTATGTATTAGCGCCTCCGTCGCTTTCCTACGAGTCAAGAGAATAAATAGAGAGATAAAATAAAAAAAATTAATTATTTTGTAGTATCTCAAGAAACATTTCTATACAAATGGGACTAGATATTCGTCATTTTCAAAACTTGATTTTTGTTTGTAACTGTAGCACCTTGAATACATAGAATATAAAAACAAGTTAGTAAATTGGCTTTTTTTCAACCAGACCTACTGAATAGGTCGCTACGGACCCCAGCATAGAAATCCTGCTTAAAAATCCTATTTAGAAATTCTCTACCAACCCGACAAATTTGCTGGAAAGCATGATCACGAGCAAACTAAATTTATTTGAAATAAGAATTTTAACAAGAATCTTCAAACTAGATTAAAAGAAGTAGATAAGCTTTCTTAATTGACTTCTACTATGCTCAACAATGCAGTTTTCGCTAAAAAATTATTTTCTGCTTTGAAGCAACAATATCAAGAAAAACAAGATCTAAATTTGTCGTCAGCGTGGTCGAGTGTTTAAAGCGCCTGGCTTGTGACCAACACGGTCTCGGTTCAAAACCCACTCGCGCCATTCTGTTGTGTCCTTGGGAAAGACACTTTACGACACATTCCCTTGCTTGGTGGTCCTGGCAAGCAATTCTAAATCATAGTCATATCTCTATTAAATTATAAGCGGACAGCAATATCATGGCATCTCCGGAAGCAGGTTGGGGTAATTGCCTACCCTATGTATTAGCGCCTCTGTCGCTTTCCTGCGAGTCAGGAGGACAAAAATAGAAATAAAAATGAAAGACTGGGTTTTGTAAACAGGGTCCACAGAGTTTTTCTATAAAACAATAATTTGTCATCTACATTCAACTTTATCCAAAAACATTTTTAAAATCATAAGAACTTGTCAATAATAAGCGCATTGACCTAAAAAATTTAGGCTCGTAGTCTTTACTTGTTATTAAAGCCTCAAATTTTATTTCTGGATTTAGATGCTCCGCTTTGGTTTCTTACGTTTCGTGTTTTAATTGTTTTGAAAAAAGATATTTTCATATTGGATGTTTTTCTTATTGTAAAGCTGAAATAAAGCTAGCATTTTACGATTTCGAATCTTAATTAATTGCTTTACAAAATTTAGTTTGAGCTCATTTCTTTTATTTGAGTTTTTCGACTTTCATTCTTTCATTTGCTTAGACGTTTTGCTTCCATTTTTATTCATTGTACTTTAATAGGTTATAATTAACTGAATTCATTGTTGCAAACTCTGAACATCATTTTTCATAATTATTCTAAGCATTATGAAATAAAAGTTTAATTGCATGGGATGATTATGCAATCAAATTTTTTGTTTTGATTTGTGTCTTGTTCTGGTTTTTGCAACATTGAGGTTCAGCTTTGATTTCTTTCACTTATTTTTTTGCATTATTTGTCCGTCAACGCCACCCGCCGGGAACGTATATGCATATTTTGCTCTACCTTGTGGTATGCGTAGAAAAACAATGATATTGGGTCACTGAGATAGACCGGACAGAGGTCCGGAGATAGAGACTGCGAGAGAAGTACTTGTGTGAACGTTTCGCATTTGTTTACAGAATTATAATAATTTGATTTTTTATGCCAATTTAATATTTTTTTAATTATTTGCTTATGGCTTTTACGGACCGCACAGAAATTTGTCGCAGGCCGTAATTTGCTTAACCTTTCGGTAGAAGAATAACTTGTTCAAAGACTCAAAAAACTTGTCGGTTGTTTTGCATTGCTGCAATCTTTAGATAGAAGCTTAGTTTAGTGACCTAAAAAGTATTTTTTAATTTTTTTTCCTTATCACATAAACTTTTGCTTTATGCTCTAAAGAAAAACGGCATTTTTTGCAAATTAAAATGACTTTGATTTGCGTAAAACTGCTGACTCGGCACAAAACAGTGAAAATGTTTCACTTAATTTTTTTGCAATAATAATGTCTTAGAAACACAGTGGTTTATCATTTTTTGCTTGATTTTTACTATCAAACAATAATTTTTAGTTTTACTTTGTTTGTTCTTCAACACTCTAGGGCGGTGCTTTTCAACTTTTTTTCCAACGAGACAATAGTTGTTTCGATAACCGGAACTAATAAACGAAATAGAGAGCAAAGATTTGGCAACCTAATCTTTTTTACAGACTTTATTGCAAGCATAAAAATAAATTAAACACAAAATTTAATGTTTTCATTTTATTTCATTTCATCTTTATGTTTATCTTCCTGACTCGCCGGAAAGCATTGGAGGCGCTTTACACGGGAAAAGCAATTACTCTGACCTGCTTCCGAAGATACCATAATGTTACTGTTTGGTTGAAATTTGTTATCTTATGTTTTGCAATTCTTATAGATATATGAGTGAATTTTAGAACTGCTTGCTAAAACCGCCAAGCAGGAGAAAGTGTGTAAAGTGTTTTTCCTCCAGGATGCAGCAAAATGGCCCGAATGAGTTTTGAACCGAGACCATATTGATCACAATCACGGTCCTCTTAATTACTGGACCTGGCTGACGACATAAATTCCTCGACCACGCAACATAGGATTTAACCATAATGTTCTAAAAGAATGGTCGGGACTATGACGCAATAAAGAAAGCAATTAAACCATTGTCGAAACACATTAAAAATGATTTTATTTTTACACAACTACAGTGATCGGCGACTCACTTTTGGTTGCAACCAAAAGGTTGAGAAGCACTGCTCTAGAGAAAAAAATTTTTTTTACCTCAAGCCAATTACGTTACTTTTATTCTTAAATAAAAAAAATAAAAAATGCTTTATGTTTTAAGTTTATATTTTGAAAAAATTTTATTCCGTTACACCTAGCTCGCAAAAGCTCGTGCTAATAAAAATAAATCTACTAAAGTTTTTTTTAGAATATTTTTGATTGCTTTTAATAGCTGAAATGGCTTTTCCATGTTTATTTATTTTGTTATAAACTTTCACAAAAACAATCACAACGCGGCAAAAAAATAAATTTAACCATCAACCAACGTACACAAAAACAATGTTGACTGCAACCTGTCTGTTGGGCAAAACCAAACGCGTTTTTTTACTATTTTAAAATAAATGCATAGTTTGCTTAAATTGCATAAAAAAACTACACAAATTTATTATGCGATTATTTGGGTTCGTCAATAATATATTTCTATAGATTAAGATTTTCGCGCATTACGTTCTGAAAATTAAGATCTCGCGCATTATCGTGAGTGAGTGATTCTCAACCTCTTCGCGCCTGGGGCACACTTTGAGATCTTTTCTCAAAATTCGTGGCACACTTGGATCAGAGTACAAATCTTAATTTTCTAATGTAAATGTTCTCCAAAAGTAATGTTCTTAAAAAAAAAAGTCTTCACTTTGAATTTATGTCGGATTTTTATGGTTTTCATCCCTAGAAGGTAGTGTTTACCACAAAAACGTTGCCCAGTAATGAACCAATGTTTTTTTAAATCTTTCATAACACACTTGGAAATCTCTCGCAGCACACAGGCTGAAAGCCACTGATTTAGTTAGAAACAAATTATATATCTGCTTACTAAGACTGCCAAGCAAAAGAAAGTGTTATAAACTGTTATTTCCAAGGACACAACAGAATCACCCGAGTGAGGTTTGAATTGCGACAGTGTGATCGCCATCAATACAGCGCTTCTATCAACTCGACCACGCTATCAACACAAATAATCATATAAGGTTCATCGTGATTATCGAACGCACATTACAAGCTTCTATTAACTATTGATGTTATTATCTTGATATCAACTTTTGGGTTTTTAGTTTTTATTTGGAGACGAGACTGAAATATGGAGATGCTTACTGAGACCCCCAAATTTGCTAGACTGCCAAGCACAAAACAAACAAATGTAAAAATTATATGTGTTGACTCGCCTCCGACGCTTTCCTGCAAGTTAGAAGGATGAATATGCAAATGAAATAAAATGAATGAAATTTACCTCAGCCATAATTAATATCAAACTTAATCATAACCTAAAGCTCATTAGCACATTTTTTAAAGTAAAAAGTACATAAAATGGTAAATAGGCTTACAAACTTTTTAAAGCATAACTTTTTTATATTTATTTTCTGGAATGCGACTAAAATTTGTTAAAGTAAAACCAGTGCAAATGATTTTTAAAGCTTTTTTAAAGCTTTAGGGAAAAAGTTTATAAAGTTTATTTTTATATTCTTAATGTTAGGCAAAAGTTTGGTTTGGTTTGGTTTTGAGTTTTGAAAGGAAACGTAAAAAAGTGATCACGAAATTTCCCGAGTTGATTCGAAGTGAAAGCTTGAGTTATTGAAAAAAGTAAACACATTCAACTTATAAAAGATTAATTTTAATACAAAAAAAAGTAAAAAAAGATTATAATTGTTAGCCAGCAATATTTGTGAATTTTTAAAAAAATTCTTAAATTAAACCTTTTACCTATTCGATCTATATTAAATTTATTGTCTTTGTTTTGCTAACAGTTTTTAAGTTTTAGATTTGCAAAAAAAACACTTTTAATTTACTGTGCTCTTGGCCAAAAAGTTAATAAATTAGATAAAATGCAAAAAGCTACTGCCCAAGACAAATATTAATTTCCAAATGTTGAAAAACACGTAATTTGTTTCAGTGAAACAGTTTCACAATTCAAAAACCATAGTTGTGAAAACCAGGTCTACAAACACGAACTCGGACCAGAACTCGAAGAACTTGGTTTTTTTGCCAAACTTGAACTAAAAAACAAAAATTCTTGAACTCAAACTAAAAAAATTGATAAAATTGAAGTTCATTATCTACTAAGCATAGGCTACATGAATAAATTATTGTTTCCACCCGACAAACAATGGAATATTATTTTACGACGTTACATTTATGTTTCTTTTGTTTTTTGATGGAAATTTGCATTTATTTTTAACAGAAATTGCAGTAAAAAGTTGCATTTATGCACAAGCTTTTTAAACGACATTGATTTTCTCAAATAATTCATTTGCATATAATCCCAAAGATTTTCAAACATTATCAGGGGAAAATTTTTGCGAACAGCTCGTGTAGCATGCTAAAACTTCTTTCCACAGGCATGAAGTTGCTTGGCAATTTAACAATACAGTCCTAGAGTGATGTTTGGCTAGGTCATTTTTATAATAACTTTTAGATCAATATTTACAGTAATTTAAATTAGTAATCCCCATACAATTACAGTACATAACGTATTCATCAATAACATTTTACGTAATAGTTCATGAAAGTTGCAATAAAAAGTTAGGGTTTTGCAACTGCATTCAATATAAAGATCTGTTTTTGTCTTGATTCCAAGATGATTGAAAAAGAAGATCAAAAACATGTCAATGCAAAACATAATTTAATGTTAAATATTTGGCATGAAGCTTATTAGGTCTCAAGATTTTTAACATTTAAAAACAGAATTTTTGATGATTGAAAAAGAAGATCAAAAACATGATTGAAAAAGAAGATCAAAAACATGTCAATGCAAAACATGATTTAATGTTAAATATTTGGCATGAAGCTTATTAGGTCTCAAGATTTTTAACATTTAAAAACAGAATTTTTCACTACTTTGGCTGCGAGAAAGCGACAGCTATCTGGATTTGTTACTTAAAGATCTAATTGAAGGAAAAACTCGGATGATAAAAAAATAATCATGGTTTTTGAAATTTTAAAGAAAACTGAAAAAATAGTAATAAAAATTACTTTTAAACTTTAACAGCTTTAACGTTATCCGGTATTCTGTATTATTTGTGAAATCTTACCTGTATGTTTTTTCAATTTCAGATGTATAGTCATTACTACAAGAACAATAATACATAAGAAAGGCAGTGCTTATAATAAGTAAGTTTAGTTATATATCAATTTTTTTTTGTATAATTTTCCTTTCATCAATAACATATTAAATTGAATACTACTAATGACAATTCAAAGTAACTTTTTTAGTGCTCCATCTGCAAAATAAAAATTGAATTTTTGGGGTACTTTTAGTAATAAACGTTAATTGAAAGAAAAGTTATTTTTTCCAAAAACCGGAGAAGTTGTCCAAAGATTAGTGTTTGTGGGACAAAAAGGAGCGTCAAGAAAGTTGGGTTGAATCAGCATGTTAATGTTGGGAAAGTGAGGTTGAATCACGTTCTTAACGCCTTGTACATGTTTTTTAGAAACAAAATTATAAGGAGTTTTTATAAGTAATGAAAAAAAATCAGTTTTTTTTTTTAAAAAGTATATTTAAATTAATTTTATCTCAAGGCACACTTAGCGTCATCTTGCGGCACAAATCTTTGCCGCGGCTCACCGGTTGTGAAGCACTGTCTTATTCAGTGCTTTGTTCGCGTGTTTTTTATTAACTTCAAGTAAATACATAATTTACTTAATCGCATAAAAAAGCTAGGAAATTGACTATGTGCTTAACCAGATGCGTCAGTAAGATATTTTTTAATATTTAAGGTTTTGCACATTACTTGTCTGTGTGACCCTATGTAAGCAAGTATTTGTGTGAACGTTTCGCATTTGTTTACAGAATTATAATAATTTGATTTTTTATGCCAATTTAATATTTTTTATTTATTTGCTTATGGCTTTTACGGACCACACAGAAATTTGTCGCAGGCCGTAGTTTGCTTAACCTTTCGGTAGAAGAATAACTTGTTCAAAGACTCAAAAAACTTGTCGGTTGTTTTGCATTGCTGCAATCTTTAGATAGAAGGTTAGTTTAGTGACCTACAAAGTATTTTTTAATTTTTTTTCCTTATCACATAAACTTTTGCTTTATGCCCTAAAGAAAAACGGCATTTTTTGCAAATTAAAATGACTTTGATTTGCGTAAAACTGCTGACTCGGCACAAAACAGTGAAAATGTTTCACTTAATTTTTTTCCAATAATAATGCCTTAGAAACACAGTGGTTTATCATTTTTTGCTTGATTTTTACTATCAAACAATAATTTTTAGTTTTACTTTGTTTGTTCTTCAACACTCTAAGGCGGTGCTTTTCAACTTTTTTTCCAATGAGACAATAGTTGTTTCGATAACCGGAACTAATAAACGAAATAGAGAGCAAAGATTTGGCAACCTAATCTTTTTTACAGACTTTATTGCAAGCATAAAAATAAATTAAACACAAGACAATTTAATGTTTTCATTTTATTTCATTTCATCTTTATGTTTATCTTCCTGACTCGCCGGAAAGCATTGGAGGCGCTTTACACGGGAAAAGCAATTACTCTGACCTGCTTCCGAAGATACCATAATGTTACTGTCTGGTTGGAATTTGTATTTTATGTTTTGCAATTCTTAGAGATATATGAGTGAATTTTAGAACTGCTTGCTAAAACCGCCAAGCAGGAGAAAGTGTGTAAAGTGTTTTTCCTCCAGGATGCAGCAAAATGGCCCAAATGAGTTTTGAACCGAGACCATATTGATCACAATCACGGTCTTCTTAATTATTGGACCTGGCTGACGACATAAATTCCTCGACCACGCAACATAGGATTTAACCATAATGTTCTAAAAGAATGGTCGGGACTATGACGCAATAAAGAAAGCAATTAAACCATTGTCGAAACACACTAAAAATGATTTTATTTTTACACAACTACAGTGGTCGGCGACTCACTTTTGGTTGCGACCAAAAGGTTAGAAGCACTGCTCTAGAGAAAAAAAAAATTTTTTACCTCAAGCCAATTACGTTACTTTCATTCTTAAATAAAAAAATTAAAAATGCTTTATGTTTTAAGTTTATATTTTGAGAAAATTTTATTCCGTTACACCTAGCTCGCAAAAGCTCGTGCTAATAAAAATAAATGTACTAAACTTTTTTTTTAGAATATTTTTGATTGCTTTCAATAGCTGACACGGCTTTTCCATGTTTATTTATTCTGTTATAAACTTTCACAAAAACAATCACAACGCGGCAAAAAAATAAATTTAACTATCGACCAACATACACAAAAACAATGTTGACTGCAACCTGTCTGTTGGGCAAAACCAAACGCGAGACCCTACGCTTTTCATTTTCTTTAATAAAAACAATTCCTTCGAGGATTTCTGACCATAATTTTGATTTTCTTCGATCTCATTATATCTGATTCATCTGAAAAGATACACGTTCCTTAAATGCAGAGTTTGGGATGCTGATATTGCACTTGAAAAACTTCAACCCAAGCACGAAGGTGTAACACAAAAAAAATTCCAACCAAATCTGTGTCTTCCACGTTGGCTTGGCAATTATCTAATCGCCTATGCTCTTTAGCTTTATTGACAAAAAATTGACCCTTTTTGAAATAGGAAGAGGTACTTTAATAGTTTAAAGAAATATTGATTCACACAGCGTATTTTTTGACCCCATTTGTGCATGGACGAATGGAATCGCCCAACACCAGCTCTCAGGCGGTTCAGCTTAACCCAAGCTGCTAGGGACAGGTCCATCCCAACAGGCCTGGCACCAGTCCTGGGCATAAAAACACGGGCCCTGGAAACATTTTCACAGTACTCCGCATTCCATTTATAATTTGTCCACTTAAAAGCATGAATGCCAAGTCTGGCAAGGTTGTCCAAAAGACTCTGCGCGGCTGGCACAAATGGGCTTCCAGATCTTAGTCTCACTTGGTGAGTATCTGAGGACCCACTTAAAAGACCATACAAGATATGATCAGGTTCCAGAAATTCACGGTGGGCCAAGGAGAATGTGGCTCCCATTCAGCAAAGCTCAGATAGCTAGATGCCTGAAAGTATGGGTAAGTGGTCCGTTGGAGTGAAACACAGGCATCTAGTGACTATCCGCAAGGCCTCATTCAAACCACTGTCTATAAAACGAGTGTGAGCACTGCGACACCAGACTGGTGCACAATACTCGGATGTTGAGTAGACTAAAGATAGGGCGGGTATGTGTAATGTTTTGGCACCAGCACCCCACCCCGAGCCTACAGGTTGCCTTAGCAGTGTATCGCACGAGGATAGTTTTTTGCGCAATGCCACTAAATGTTAATGAAACGTGAGCGATCTGTTCAGTTTTACCCCAAGATAAGTAGGAGTTGGACAGAACTGTAAAAATTTATCATTTTTGTAGGCCTTTAGCTCACGTTTTGCATCTTGGTTATTTAAATAAAGGCTGCCGTCACCGTTTTAGTGTGACTGAGCTTCAGCCTCCAAGTCTGGAGATATGGTGAAAGCGTAGACGTGTCTTGGCTTAAAGTCCCCTCCAAGTCCTTCCAGTTTCCAAAAGAATGCAACAATGCTAAATCATCAGCATAAGCAAACTTTCTGGAAATCATGGAAGGAAGATCGTACGTATAGATGCTAAATAGGATGGGAACCAAGACCGATCCCTGAGGAACGCCATTTTTTAGACAGCGTAGCCTGCTTTGCTTGCTGTCACCGGTAGTAAGGGTGAAATTTTAGTTCAGGACAAGCTGCATGATCACTTTGATCATGTGCTTATCCGGCAGAAGCCTCAGAACCTTGCAGATAATGCACAGTGCTAGACGGTGTAATAACCAGCTTTCAGATTGACAAATACGACATCGACCTTCTTCTTAGCCTCAAAAGAATCCTTGGTGTTTTGGTTTAGCAAACTTGATCTACGGTTGACTTCTAACATCATAACCCAGCCTGCTCTTTAAGGAGCAGTAGATCAATTAATGGCTTAACGCGGGCGTAGATAAGCCTCTCGAGGATCTTGTAGGGGACACAGAACAGAGATATTGGTTGATGACTCTTTGGCCCCCACGGGCTGGCTTTATTGGCTTTAGGATCGCGACTGCATTCAGATTTTCAGAATTTTGAGTAGGTGCAAACAGCAAGAAAGGAAGTCACGTAACCAGGACTTCAAAGCAGCTCCATCTTGGATTATAAACTTTGAGCAGATGAAATCAGGTCCTGGAGCTTTACCTGATTTTAAATATTGGATGGCAGCAATAAATTCTTTCTGTGAAAAATTGTCAGAGATATTTACTGGGTCTGGTATTGTGACCCGCCAAAGGTCAGACACTTCCTGATAGACAAGTTGATATGACTTGCGGTCAATAGTCTCGTATCACTCATTTCTGATCAGCTGAGATGCAATAGCATTGGCTGAAACGGGACAGTGACAAGGAGAGTGTCGTAACCTACTAATAAGGTTGTTCAAAATACTCCATGCTTTTCGACTAGAGTGTGAGAAGTCAATGCTCCGAACTGCCTCGGACCAACAGTCCCTCCGCTTCCTGTCAAGTTTGGCAAGCAAAGCTGTAGCAGCCAAACTTGAGTCGTCTTCCTGAGAAGACTGCAGAAAAGTTTTATAAAGGAATTCACACTCCGCATCCCAACACGGAATATAGTTATTATTATAGAAGATATTGCTGTCCTCTAGTAATTTAGGATATATTACTGTAATTTAGAACTGCCTGCCAAGACCACCAAGCAGGGGAAAGTGCCGTGAAGTGTCTTTCCCAAGGACACAACAGAATGGCGCGAGTGGGTTTTGAATCCAGACCATATTGATCATCAGTCCGGTACTTTAACCACTCGAGCACGCTGCCGAAAAAGTTACAATGACAAATGTAAATAATAACACCATTTCCCAGTTCCATAAAATTGACTACATACCACAGCTCTGCTGAGTTTTCCACTGATTCAACTTTTGCTGTTTTCCAAATAAAAACATTAGTCAATTATTTGCGTTTAAATTGTTGCTTGCGATACTTTGTATTTAATTTGTTGAAAACTATCTTTAGTAAAAGTTTATTGTCTACGTCAGCTGAAAATTATTTTTTGAAAGCGCAAGCTATCAACTGCGTCACCCCCATGTAGTTTTTGATCAATTCGGGTGTTGCCGTTTGTAAAACAAGAAAATTTACGAATCTATTTTTTCAAATGAGTAAAGATTCAGTACGTCTATATTGAAAAGCAACCAAATTAGATAGCGCTTTTGCAAAACAGATCTATATAAAGTGCACGTAGACTTTTTAGTCTTCGGTGCGCAGCGCAATAAGGCGTAACTTAAAATTCTTTAATCATTATTAGGCAGCGCAAAGTGCACAACGCTGCTCAAAAACATGTTTGCCGGTATGTACACACGCATTAATATTTTGCATATTGCGTGTGTGTGCTTGTATGTACACACGCATTTGTGCGTACGTTTCGCATTAATTTACAAAATAGTAGTAATCTGATTTTTTACGTGAATTTAATAATTTTTTCAAATCATTTGCTATAAGGTTTCGCGAGCCGCACAAAATTTTGTCGCGAACCTTTATTTGCTTGCCCTGTTGTAAAGAAACAACTTGTTCAGAAACTTAAAAAACCTATCGGTTGTTTTGTATTGACGTAATTTTTAGATAGAAGCTTAGTTTAGTGACCTACAAATATTTGTCAAAAATATTTTTCTTTGTGGCATAAACTTCCGTTTCGTACTCTGATAGAAAAACAGAATTAATAGAAATTTTTTACAAATCGAAATGACTTTGGTTTGCGTAAAAATGCTGACTCCGGACAAAAGAGTGTAATGTTTTATTCACTTTTTTTGTAATGATTAATCGGGACAAAATAGTGATTTATTCATTTTTTTTATAATAATTAATCCCTTAAAAATGCAATGAATTATTATTTTTTGCTTGATTTTTACTGTCAAATAATGATTTTTTAATTTTACTTTTTTTATTTTTCAAAAACTCGATTAGTGCCCCTGAACTTTTTTTATGGCAACTTAAAGTGGAAATAGAGAACAAAGCTTTGGCAACCTAATCTTTTTTTACAAACTTTTTTACAAACATAAAAGTAAACTGAACACAAGACAATTTAACACAATAATTTTTTTTTCATTTCATCTCCACATATCCTCCTGACTTGCAGGAAAGCGGCGGAAGCGCTAATACATAGGGTAAGCAATTACCCAACCTGCTTCCTGAGATGCCAAGATATTGCTGTCCGGTTGAAATTTTACATTTTGGTTTTATAGTTTTATAAAAATCTGACTGAAACTTAGAACTGCTTGCCAAGACCGCTAAGCAGGAAAAAGTGCAGTAAAATGTCTTTCCCCAGGACAAAACGGAATGGCGCAAATGGGTTTTGAACCGAGATCATGTCGATTACAATCGCTGGACTACTAATGACTTAACCACCCCGACGAAATTCATACCTCGACCACGCAACATAGGCCTAATCATACTGTTTCACAAGAATAAGGAACTATGACGCAATAAAGAAATCAACAAACCATTGTTGAATCACATAAAAATTGATTTAATTTTTACACAACTACAGTCGTTGGCGACTCATTTTTGGGTCGCGATCGAGGGGATGGAGAAGCGCTGCTCCAGAGAAAGCATCGTTGCAACGTAACCATAAAATTTTTATATTTTTTTATTTCATCAAGGATAAACCATAAAATAAAAAAGAACAATAATAACTTACATGGACAAGAAAGTTCTCGTTCTTTAGCATTTTTTAAGCTTTATTACGTTACAGTTTCTCATTATATTACGTCTAATGCCATCAGTTTTGTTTTGGATTTCATTTTTATCTTTATTTTATTAAACTTGACGAAGTGACCAGTAATTCACGAAAAGCTTTATCAATTAATAAAAACTCTGTCAACTTCTTTGCGCATTTTTTTTGTCCCATCCTCCCATGAGATTTTTGTGATTGATTTCAATAATTAACACTACTTTTCCCTTTCTATTTTTTTGATGAAACAATAAATTAATACAAGATATACGTACATAAAAAATATTTGCTGTGGGTAAGAATTAAATTTAGAAATCAAAACAAACCAAAGCTTCAAATTTGATCAACATCTCAACTCAAAAATTTTCAAGTTTACTTGCAATATGTCAAATAAAATGAATTTACTACGGATCTCAGTCATTTGTTTATAGACGGGTCCTAACGTCATACTTTTGCACAACACAGGCAATTGTTACGTCAAAACTGAATGTGCTTAATATTATGATAATATAATACATCTGCTTGGCGCCAAGACTAGACTACTGCAAACTCTGCATTAACTTGCATAAGTGCTTGAAATTAAAAAAGTTGTAACAGACATTTGGTGTTTGAAGTATAAGTTCTGTATAAGCAACTGTATAAGCTTTTCTAACGCTTGTTTATTAATTTAAACTTTGTATTAAAGGTTTGGTCGAAAAAATTTTGGTTTTATTACCGGATAATAATAAAAAAAAATCCAATAAGTCTACACTAATTAGAATTTTATAAAACTTCAGATATCCGCGTGAAAACGATAAATCTTTTTATTGGAAATGATTTAAAATTTTTTAGACACGATTCATCCAAGTATACAAATCTATACACGGTCACGTGACTATCTACAAAACTAACACATTATCACGTGACTCAGTACATAAAACAGAACATTTCTTGAATGTTTCACGCCCTGATGAAAACCTCTGCAACTAACTTGGTCGAAATTTTGGGGACTTTCTATATTAAACATGAGTAGTTATGTATGGGTCATTTCTTACACGTTGCGGGGGATCTAGCGGGGGACCTAGCGAAGGATCTAGAGGGAGATGGTGGGAGATCTAGCAGGGGATCTAGTGGGGGATCTAGCGGGGATCCAGTGGGGGATCTAGCGGGGATCCAGTGGGGGATCTAGCGGGGATCTAGTGGGGGATCTGTGGCGGATTTATGCCGGATCTGGCGGGGGATCCTAACCCTAGCTCTAGCTGAAACCACGAGTTCGATTCCCGAACAGAGTGACGAAGTCACGTTAAAACATAACGTATGCTGAGCAACGAAGGTGTGAGTTTGATTCTCACCCAAAGCGACGAAGTCGCGTTAAAACATAACTTTTGCTGAACAACGAAGTTGCGAGTTTGATTCACAGGCAGAGCGACGAAGCCGCGTTCAAACATAGTTTTGCCGAGCAACGAAGTTGGTAGTATGATTTACACCCGGTATGATTTACACTAGGTGATTTACTCTAGGTGAGTTGTGAGTATGATTTACTCTAGGTGAGAATCAAACTCGCAACTTTGTTGCTCAGCAAGCGTTATGTTTTAACGCGACTTCGTCGCTCTGTTTGGGAATCGAACTCGTGGTTTTAGCTAGAGCTAAGGTTAAGATCCCCCGCCAGATAATGCACAAATCCGCTACAGATCCCCCGCTAGATCCCCCGCCATTCCCCGCTAGATTCTCCGCTAGATCCCCCGCAACGTGTAAGAAATGACCTATTCCTAACTATTAACGTGGTGTTGCCATATGAACTTGGCATGATGTCACTCCAACGTTTTGTTTTGTTTCGATTCTGCTTTCGCCGTACCTTCAGGGGGGGAGGCAGGGGGTGGTTGGTACGGTTATAGATTCTACTGTAACTTTCAATGAAATGAAGGAAATAAAACCAAGAAGCGTCAAAATCGACACAGTTTTCGTGCCCCCGGTTTGATTCCCACTGACGTTTTGCAATGATTTGATTCCTTTGTCAAGGGTTTATTGCAGTGCTTCGCCCAACTATTTTTACAACACTTTTTCTTTGCCTATGTTGAAATTTTTTCTTCTCCTTATATTGGATACCATGATTATTTAAATAAATTTTTCTTTACATTGCAATTTAAACTCTGCTCCTTTAACAAAAACTAATAGAAATATATTCGGAGTCAAAAAAAGTGTTTAACTATGCGGAGAACAACGTATAAAAATAGAGTTTTAGTCGTTCCAAGTTTGCAAAACTCTATCCAGAAACTTAATTGAAAACATTAACGGCCAAATGAACTGGACTCTCATATCAGCATTACTGATTAGATTGTAAATCTACAATTTTGCAGTTTCGTTTTTCTCCTTAATTACTATTCTAAGCTTAACAATTGGTTGCTTTTTTTTTTTTTCAAACAAATCAAGAAAATAGATTCATTTAATTTACTTAGTTTAAATTTTTTTTCATTACTGCCTTCTTTCCCTGGATTTCAGCTTTCTTGTATTATTGAATATTTATAAAAAAAATTCTTAAAATAGAGCTTAAAATACAATCTCAAACTGCTGCTAGATATAAAAAGTAGACCACAACTGAATATTCTGCAGCATAGAACAGCAAATCCTATGGTTATAAAATAGATATTGAAATTGAATGAAAAAAATTTTTAAATAGGACAAAAATATCAATTGCTTGTTTTCATCATGTTACTGGATTCATACAATCGACCGGAAACGGGTTTTAAACAAGATATAGAAGCAAATCCTATAAATATAAAATGAATAGGTTATTTTTCATCAAGCCATTTATTAGACCGCAAACGGATATTCAACAACATATAAAATCAAGTTTTATCATTATAGCAAGAAGCTTGAAATTAAATAAAAAACTAATTTCTTTATAAAAAGCTCAAAAAATAGGGTTACAATATTTTTGTCACAAAAAAGAAGAACACATTTAATTGTTATGTTATAAGATACCTCAATATTGTTTTGTGTATTTGAAACTAATAAAACTGACTAAAAAATATTAAAAGCAAAAATCATTTTCTTAGGTAACGACGCATATATCTGGAGTTTGTTAGTTCTCTTTCAAAGATTGCTCAATAACTTCAGTTGTCAGAGCGATTATCCACAATTATCAGAACACAAATTCTTGAAAATGTATTTCATAAAACTACCCCAACAGACTGTTTCGCTTGTGAGACTTATTAGGAGAC